>OY998164.1:97066998-98266998 GCA_963921995.1 Oxystoma pomonae
GAAGCTTTAGGCCTTACAATAAATATTGGTAAAACCAAGATCATTCCTGGAAGGTGAAACTCTAGAACGAGTCGAGCAATTCAATTACTTGGGAAGTTTCATAAACAGTAAGTCTAACCTTGACACAGAAATTGAAAACCGTATCAATTAACCCTCTCGAGCTTACTGGAATCTAAAAGATGTAGTATTTCATAATCACGACCTTAATCTGAAAACTAAAACAGCAGTTTACAGAGCAGCAGTCCTCCCAACGCTTCTTTATGAAAGTGAAAGCTGGACCCTCTACAGGCGACATATTAAACAGCTTGAACAAACACAACAACGTCATCTAAGACAAATAATGCACGTCAAATAGTTTAAAACAGTTTCTAATGCGGAATTCTTGCGGCGAGCTAACTGTACTACGATTGAGACTCAAATAACCAGGTGTCGACTCAGATGGAGCGGTCACATTTCAAGGCACATTTCAAGGATCCAAGACACAAGACTCCCCAAAATACCTCTGTATGGCGAATTAACAGAAAGAACTCGGAAATCAGGAGGTCAGTATAAGAGGTATAAAGATATACTGCGTCAATCTTTAAAATCAGTTAATGCCAATCATAACTGGGAAGAGCTGGCATCAGACAAAAGGCTTTGGTTCATGGCTATAATGGAAACTCGCCAAGAGAACAGCGGCGGCCAGGAGAAGTTGATGACTATCCATGCCCGGAATGTGGAAGGTCACAAATAGGTCTCTTTAGTCACAGGAAAACCCACAATCGCCAGTAGCCCTAGGGAATTTTTTTACTCTATAATTGTACTACTTGTCTTTTTGTAAATTTATTCTCGGTAACGAGCTTCAGCAATACATTTAAAAATGGCGGCAATAGTGGTCCAAAGGGCACTAAACAGAAGGGAGTGAACTGGCTGTTTAGTTCCTTCTCAACTAAAAAGCCAGTTATCTCTTTTTGGATTTTGACACCAAACTGATAGAAAATCCATATTTCACCTGTCAATTCAACAGTGAGCTAAAGGGCACTGAAGAAGTAGGAGTTAACTGGCTTTTTTCACCCGGTTCCCACCTATGCGTTTCCAATTCGCGGTCACCCTGACGCAAGAAACTTATCACGTGGTGCGACATGGACTTATATAGGCAAATCTCGCTTAGACCACGTGATGCGTGTTTTGAGCCAGGGGGGTCACGCATTGATCGGAACTGGGTTTTCGTTGAGAACGGTGTTGGTTGAACATGTCTTAAAGAGCGGGTGTTCTTTATAAGTTTTCCTGACATGTCATTTCTTGTTGTTGTTTGTTTTTTTTATTGGTGCGATTAGTTGAAGACGTGTGTGCCTTCCAAGTGTGCAAACTCTCACACGCGTTAAAATAAAATTACCTATTATTTAATGTTTTTTAAATTGCCCCAAACTTACCACATACTTTGCAGAGGAACGGATTATCACAGTCATGAAGCTTACGATGTTTTTTTAATGTAGATATTACAGCGAATTTTTTCTCACAAAACAGACAGTTAAACGGCTTATATTCGGGATGCTGTTTAACGTGTTTTTCATAGATCTTTAGAGCTAAAATTAAAATTAGGTTAATATGTTTTGTTTGTAAAAGCTATATAAAAAATTCTGAGACACGCCAAAGTTCTAGAAAGTACAGCCTCAGGAAATACCTTTAAAAGCATTTTTTTTAAATATATTTGTTTTTATTTAATCAATAATATAAACATGACATATTTTACCTTCTTCTCTGTTAATGATTCTTTTTTTAACACAAAAATTTCAAATTTCTTATATGCACTTCAGCGCTCGTAGGGCTTAAAGAGAGGCTATTAAATAATTTTTGATGAAATTCGATAGGTTTGTCCGAGTCTTGATGATTTGTCTATTGCCAAAATATTAGAGAATTTAGACATACGAATATTTGTTTTCAATAATTTTAAAATGTTTTCTGCCTAAAAATATGGCTTTGCATAAAACATTGCATGATCCTCGGCCATAAAGTACGTTTAACGACCTCAGCTTGTAAAAACCCCAGCCGCGGGCGTTAGGCGCTTCCTTTAAGACCTAGGCACACAAATATATGGTCAAGTCATGATGGTAATTTAAGGCTTAAAATATTTTAGCATAATTTAAGGGATAACGTTTTTGATGAAGCAATTATTTACTACGTTTTTCACATTTTTAAGCCATGATATTGCTCACATTTTAAAGCTTTCTTTCCAAACTTCCGATTTCTAGAATAAAACACTCAAATTTTTCAAGTTTTCACTGTTTTTTAGGCGTTCAAAAAAAGTACTGTCAAAAAACATTTTTTTCTCTGTTCAAATGAAAAATATTTAGAAAGAGAGGGCAGAATTTTAGAGGTAGATTAAGAGACATTTTAGAGACGTGCAAAAATGTTTAAGGTTGCTGAAGAGACAGCAGGCTATAAAAAAGTATTTTAGAGAAAGATGGACATAATTTAAGGCAATTGTTTACTAAAAATTTCTGTTATGTCATCTGTCTGTCATCTTGAGTGGTCTCGTGCATATGATTTTTATTTTGCCATTTTTTTCCAAAAAACAGCAAAAATTTAAATTTTTAAAAGGGTAAAGTGTGTAAAACATAAGGTGGTATTAATTTCTTTCAATCAAAGTTCTTTACTGTCTTTAAATTTACCAAAAAACGTGTCCTACTAAAGGGTATTTTAGCACATCTAAAAATAATTTAACAGGTATTTAAGACTAGTAGTTTTAACAACTAGTGGCTAAAATGGTGCTTTTATTACAAGCGTTGGTTTAAATAACGAGCGCAGCTGGTTATTTAAAAACGCGAGTAAAAAAAAGCACAGTTTAGCCGCTAGTTGTTGACACCATTTTTTTAATACCTTTATCAAAAAATCCAATAAAAACAGGAAAATACTTTTAAAAATCTCGAACGAAGAGCACTTCTCGCAACACACCATCTTTAGACTATAAATCAAGGCGGCTCGGGCGGCTGGTAAATGAAATAACAATCGTTTCCATAGCGATGTGCCTGTTTACTCGGTGACGTTCATTGTTGCGACTTTTTAATCTTTGACAGTTTGATATTTTGATATTTTAGTTTTTAAATGATTTTTTCGAAAATACTTGGTAAAAACTGGCGGAAAACTTAATTTTTAGGCAAGAATAATGAGATTTTTTCAATATTACTATTTTCCGCTATTTCTCTTTAATTTTGGGTAAAAAACTGACAGAAATCTTTTTTTGCACCCGTGATAAAAAAAAAAGTTTTTTTTTGCATCGGTAACCAAAAAAGCCATGCTTTAGTTATCTGCACACAGTTAGTAAAATAATGTTTTAGGTAAAGGTATAAAAAAAATTATTTTAAGAGTCAACATGGCTTGACCATTATGCACAAGCGGGCGCTAATTTGTCAGTATGACAGTGTTTTGGTGTCAATTCTTTTCAAGTTTTGATTTATATACTTTTTTAACAATGCCTACGCCGCTCACTAAAATATAATTATAATAGAGGGCTTTTCTTACATTTATAAGTAGTCCCACAAGGTTCGCACTGCATCAACTTCCCATGCTTAACCATATGGGCTTTAAGGCCACAATCATACTTAAATGTCAGCAAACACTCTGGACAAGAATGCATTTTCTTCACATTCTTTTTTTCAAGCGCCTTATTATCAAAATCTATATTTTCATGAGATTCCGAAGGTTTTTTCCGCTTAGATTTCATAAGTCTTTGAGTTTTGTTATTGTCAATAGGTAATTTAAATGCTTTCCGTTTAGTCCTTCTATTATCCAAACACTTTTTGACAATTTTTGACTCTGAAGACTTTTCATTTGAATTACGGGACGTTTCAGAACACGAATCTATGCTGTCCTCTAATGAAAGGTCACAAGTATCTTCAGTTTGCTGAAAGAGGATGTAACGTTTATTTAAAACCTTTTGTTGCTTCTTACTTTAACCGATTTGGGCTTTTTATCTAGAAATTTTATTTTAATCTCTTAATCGTTTAAATATTACCTCTCCATAAAGTCCCCTGCAGAAGACCTCTATTCCCGAAAGTAAAACTCAAAATTCGTAAGATTTTAAAAAATTAGGGTGGAACGATAAAATTTGGCCCAAATGTTCATTAAAGTCCTTCACTGAGTGTCTCAACTCCTGACGTTCAACAAATTATCAATAGCACCTCTCCAAAAAGCAATAGTGCTATCAGATTTGGCACAGATATTTGGCGCTTTATGAACTAAAGTTAAGACATGTGGCTACCAAAAAGTTTTATGCAAATAACCCCAATTTCTGAAGAACAGAGAAAATCAACAATGAATATCTTTAAAAAAAACCAAAAGACTAAAAGATCTTGAGTGGAATTAACGAAAATTCAAACTTGGGTGAGCATCCCACAAGGAACACATAAAGGACCAAAGCGAAAAGAGAAATGATTAAACGATGTTTCGCTCTGGGTAACCAGCGTGAGCTCATCAGTGGTTTTACTGGTCACCCTCCCCATACATCATTAAACACCATCATACACTTTGATTTCCAACCTTGAATCACTTACAAATAGGCATCGTTCCGCACCAGTACTTATCCAAGATACCTGATACGAATTCGTCCTGGCGTGTTTATATTTCCAATAGGATTATGCTCCTAAGGCAATTAAAACAAAAAAAGAAGTTAAAAAACCTCCAAATCAGTTACTTCAACCGAAAAGAAACGAAAAAATAAAAGATCTTGGGTGGAAATAACGAAAATTCAAACTTGGATGAGCATCCCACAAGGAACACAAAAAGGACCAATGCGAAAAGAGAAATGATTAAACGATGTTTCGCTCTGGGTAACCAGCGTGAGCTCACTCTCCCCATACATCACTACACACTATCATACACTTTGATTTCCAACCTTGAATCACTCACAAATAGGCATCGTTCCGCACTGGTACTTATCCAAGTAACCTGATACGGATTCGTCCTGGCGTGTTAATATTTCCAATAGATGATATGATGGTGTTTAATGATGTATGGGGAGTGGGACCAGTGAAAGCACTGATGAGCTCACGCTGGTTACTCAGAGCGAAACATCGTTTAATCATTTCTCTTTCGCGGTCCTTTGTGTGTTCCTTGTGGGATGCTCATCGAAGTTTGAATTTTCGTTATTTCCACCCAAGATCTTTTGATCTTTTGTTTTTTGGTTTCTTTTCGGTTGAAGTCTGATTTAGAGGTTTTTTAACTTCTTCTTTTTTTACTGGATATCTTATTACCACGAAATGATGAATAACCAAATTTGGTTCGAATGTTTATCGGGCCTTTAGTACCAAACATTATTCTATGAGAGACTATAACGACCCAAGTATCGCAAAATGTGTAACGAAAATAACTTTGAAAAAAAAAAGAAAATTAAAAATCGCGGTTGGCTTTGGCACTGTTTGGGCAGCCAGGCCATAGGCGAAAAATCTACTGAGCATGCACTAAGAAAGCCATGCCAGTGTCGTAATGACCTTACGATAAATTAATGACAAGGTATTAATTAATCAACAAACAGCTATACTGGAATGAAAAATTACGTATATTGCGACACAGTACAGGAAAACTACAATAATATAAATATAAGTAATGTACAGTACACCAGAAATACAGTATTTTAGTCACGAAAATGCGAAAATAGTCTATAAAAATAATTAATTTAGTCATTACGTACAGGATCTGTTCCTTAGAATTAGTGGAGCCTTTACTACTTTTGATTTTAAAGATAAAAAAAAAAGTTTAAATATAAAAGTTGAAGGATTTTACCTCTATTATGTTATGCATATATAAAAAAAAACGTTTGCAAACTGTCAAAATGACTGCAACGCATTTTTTTAAATGGATCACCCTGTATATTAGTGACTAGAACTATAGACATTTTTCTCCTTATTTCAAATATACCCAATAAGTTGATATGTGATTCAACCGTTTTTGCACTATTTAGGTAAAGTTGCATTTAATTTAGGTCATGTCAGCAGAAGTCCTTACAACCCACAATCAAGGTAATGTAAATTGAATAAAACTTTAAATTTAGATAGCGCAAAAAGGGTTGAACGAAATATTAACCTATAGGGTATATTTGGAATCAAGAGTCGTTTTTCTCAATAATGCTAAATACCTCCATTTAAATAAATTAGAGGAATTATAATGTAACTTGGGCACAATGAATTTAAGTGTACTCCATGGCTACTCAAAACCATCAGCGAACTATGGGGTATAATAATTCAACATCAACCTTATCAACATTAACCGAACATTTTTCAGTTTTTCTACCTATTTTCTTTATTTTCTCAGTTTTGATCATACGTTTCGAATTACACAAAAAAAATGTAGATGAAGGTGGATACGAAACTTTGAGGGGTTATTATCTAAGGTTTAAACTAGCCTAGAAAAATAGTTACAGACCGCAGCAAGCCAGAGCAAAAATTATATGGCAGTGAATGGTTGAATCAACTTATTTTTTGTCAAAAATCCTTCATCCATCATCCAATAAGTGACTTTTATATTATTTTTTTTTTGTGAAACGAAAAACACCACCGTTTAGCTGCTATCAACATGAAAAAAAAGCAACTCTTACACATTTTTTTCCTGAAATACTAGTCGGCTAAAATTCAGCATAGCAGAATCTTAATTGTTGTAATTTCAACGATTTTTATGCGACCTATTGATTCTATGATTCATGGGAACCTTACTTGGCACTCCTGTGCGTGAAATACCTTGAAGATGTACCTATCAAGAGTTTTTGAACGGGGCTAATATAGTTTTCAGGGGGTTCCGAAATGGTCAGGGAAGTCGTTTTTTTCCACTTTGGCACACACTTTTTTTATACTGGGACTTTTCCATCCATTCTAGGATCAAATGCCCAGTGTTGCCAAAGTAAGAACTCAGTGTAAAGGGTCATTCCATATCAAATCAACCAAAAAATCACAAAAATTTTACGCGACCAATTCCAATTTTGATGATTTTTGGTATATATTTTCTTCTTACCATAAATGTTGAAAATGCAAATTTTTAGATTTTTTTGATTCGTAGTTTTTTTTTTAATTTTTCAAAATAAAAAAGTCAGCATTTTGACCTTAACAAGAATGTACAAAACTAGCAATATCTAGAGAACCACTTACACTAGGAAAGTAATAAATGGCTCATTTTAAAGTCATTTTGAAGCTCTTTTTTATGAAATATCACAACATAATTTTAACAAAAAAAAAATTGAAAATAAAAAATTGAAAAAAAAAATTGAAAAATTCAAAAAGGCCATTTTTAATTTTTTTGAAAAAAATATATAATTTTGGTCAAAGTGTTACTTAATTATCCACAAAATTTTATGATGGAGAAATGATGGGTTCAATGTCAAAAAAAATATCAAAAATATTAAGTACATTAAAAATCATGCATTTAAAAAAATAAACATATTTTAGGAGCACCAATAGTGCACTGGATATTAAAATAAATAAATTTGTTGGATGGATACAGGTTTTAAAAAATACCCAGAGGCTTTATCTACAAATTATTTTATTTTAAACTCGCAAAAGAAATAAACAAACTTTTCTACTTCGTTGATAAAAATTAGACAGAAAACACTAAGACTAACTATATACCTTAAATTTATTTTTTTAACTTTCTTTTAAGAATTTCTGATGAATCTGACATTTCTTTTTTGCTGACATTGTAAGTTCTGCCAGTAGCAGTGTTGGGTTCAACTTTTTTTATAAGACTTTCTGGTTTAATAATTAAAATATCTTGAGGTGTTGGGTAAAAAAATGATGAGGCAGGTCCTCGTGGATGAAGAAAGCTTACTTTCAGTTCTCCGCTCTCATTATTTTTCCCCAAGACACAAGCCAGCCACCAAGCACTGTCATATTCTACAGTGACAAACCCTGACTCGATATTTTGCAAAATAATGCTTCCACCTTTAAAAAGATTATGTGTTTCGACCTCTAAGCATGTAGAAAACTGTTTTGCCAAAAACGTGCTTTCTGTAAGAGGAATTACAGCATGAATTTTTTGTGTCCCCGGTATTGTTAAGACTTCCGCAAATCTTTTATTCAAAATTATTTCATGATTTGTATAATCTGCTTCTGTGCAATATTTAAAATCAATGCCAGATATGTTTTCTTCACACCAAGTAAACAATTGTAGAGGTGTCATTATTTGATTGTCATAGGGCCTCTGCAAACTGGCTTTGGCAGCAAGTCTTTTAACAGTTCCTCCCAAGCCATCGCAGGCACTTTTGCCATGCGAGGTGGCAAAATAATGCCACTCTGCTTCAACACCAAAATCTTTTTTATGCAGGCATATATTCAGAAAATTCTTTTTGTTTTTGTACTGCGCAGCACATCCATCCGAAAAATAAAAAATTTTGTTAAGTCCTGGTATTTTGATTTTTAAATCAGGCATTAATTTTTTTTAAAATTATTGAAATGCAATTGTATTATGTGTCAAGCTTTCCGAAATAAACACATAATTCAGGTTGTGCAGTTTACCATCACTTAGAAAATAAATGGCAAAAGGGTGGAGGGTTGCCTGGCTGTTATTCCAATGATAAGACTGGACTTCATCTTGCATAACAAAGGAATAATTTTCCGCAAAGTCGCAAGTGATCAAAGACTCTCCAGGTTTAAGGTTAATTTTTATTTCATTGTATCTATCTTTTTGCATTTTTGCAATAAAAGAATGTGATTTAAGTTTTACAAGATCATCAGTAAATTCCTGGACAAAATCATCACTTTTCTTAACAACGGTTTCCATAGTACACCTATCTACTGAGACCCACTTTTTAAATGAGACCTCATCAATTAATTCTTCCTCAAATTTTTCTATTAACGTATTTTTAAACTGTTCTACTCCAGGACATTGCTTGCATCTATTGCTTAAAAAACAGTCCACTGAAAGTGGATTACACATTAGTTTATAAAGGCAATCATGATAAGATATTGCAAGAGGCCTGTTATTTTCATCATATAGCTTATTTAATTTGGAGCCATTGAGCATTAGTTTTATATTTTGATGTATAGTACATACACATACAGTATGAGTCCCACTTTTTCCTGCCAGTATACAGTTTTTGGGTCGCAGTTCACAAAATTTTGAAAACCCAATTTTTTCATTGGGGTACTCAGTTTTAAACAATGCATAAATTTCTTTTAAACTAGCTAATTTTTTTTGTACATATTCTTTTTCAGCTCCATATTTTCTGATAACAACATAATCTTTTTTACCTGGCATGGTCCTGCTAATGTCATCCCTTTGGTAAAAATCTACCACTATTTGGGCCACTCTATCACTAAGGGTCTTTCCCGGTTTGGGGTTAGGAGAACATAATATCCCATTGTCCTTAACTAACTGTTTTACAGCTCTGGCCAAATATTGAGAAACTCCAAATTCTTCTTCAATCTTCTTTCTACTCCAACTTTGAGGTAAACATGATAAAACTAGTATTTTCTCACTCCTCTTTTCGGTTTTTAAAAATTTGTCCTTTAACTGCTTAATCATTTCACTTTCGTCACTCTGGCATTCCTTTACTAGCGTTGAATCTGATTCCTTTGTAAATGCTTTCGCAATTGTATGCTGTACAATATCAATTTTTTCTTTGTATACATTTTTTCTTTTAATCGGCGACACACCAAGAAGCTCCAATGACTTGTTTAAAAGAGTAAATGATTCAGCAGGATCTTGAAAATCTGGATCATTTTCTGGAACTTGACTGGGTCTAAAAAAATTTAAAAAGTTAGTTTTTTATAAGAACTTAAAAAGGGGGTAACAGCTGACCCAAAATGTGTACATAATGCCAAGAAATTTGTACATAATGTCTGTATTCTCAAAATGCCATGCAAAATAATGCCATGCAAAATAATGCCATGAGATTTTTCCACTCCGTACTTGACGCAATTGGTTTAGTTTATTAATTTTATATTAAAAAATACTATTTGTTACTTACCCTGCCTCATCTTCTTCAGATGCCTTAAACTCCTTTGAAAGCTTTAGTCTACAACCATCACAGATTTTCATTCCCATTTTGACATTTTTGTAACTGCACATTCACTTGATCACATTTCTTAATTTCCCAAAATGCTTGATTTTTAACTCTAGTGGATCACAGCACTTTACTTTATATTTAGTCCATCCACTTGCCTCACCCATAGTTGAAACTTTTAAAATTACACAGAGATGACTTCTGATAAACCTTCAGTCGAACTATTATGTATCGATTATTTGGAGCTGTATCAGGAAGATACTTGCCAAAAATTTAAAATCAATTTATGCAGGAATTTTCATGTCAGCAAATCCCCACAATGTACCTAAACAGACCAATAAAATGAAGGAGGTGTGTCCTTAATGTTAAACAGGAATAAACAGGCAGTATTTCACGAAAGTATTGGCAGGTTTATACAGGCATATTTTCCTAAGAATTGGAACATCCAATAGTACGTCTCCGGTGGAAAAGAGGTTTTGTAAGTAAATATTACAATGGGGGGCAATGTTAATCTGATTACTGATACAGAATGAAACGTAGGATATAATTTTTTATTAAATAAAATATTGTTAAATATTTTTATAATATCGCTTTAAACCCCATTATATTCTTCTAATTACCAAAATGCATTGTCTATTTATAGGCGATTTTTCATGCATGTGACATTTTTAATAAATTTTTTCACATTGAACCCATGATTTGTCCATCTCAAAATTTTGTGAATAGTTTAATAACACTTTAAAGAAAATAATATAATTTTTTGAAAAAAATTAAAAATGGCCTTTTTGAAATTTTTCAAAAAAAAATATATGTTATGCAATATTCTCATATGAAAGGTCTTTATAAGAGCTTTAAAATGAACCTTCACCTACTTTTCTATTATAAGTGGTTCTTTGGATATTCCTAATTTTGTGCGCACATGTTAAGGACAAATAAGTGACTTTTTCGATTTTCAAAAATTAATTCAAAATAAACAACTGGTCAAAAAAGTCTGAAATTTTGGATTTTCCAGTTTTTTGGTAGGAAAAACATGTATACTAAAAATCATCAACATCGGAGATGGTGTGGTAAAATACCCTGGTTGACTTGATATGGACTGACCCTAAAGTTTTTTGGGACAAAAACAAAATATCCATGCGCCTAGCCAACATTCGAACCCGAGACCTTCCGTGCGACAGGCAGATATGCTGCCCACTGCACTACGGTGGCCGGCCAATGAACATTGTACCAAATTTCATTATTCTATCATTTTGCCTTTATGAGATAATTAGTGGGAGAAGTGGAAGACTTTTTGGTGATACCTTGAGTAAGTAACAGTAATGACCATTTAAGCCAAATTTTATTATTCCGCCATAATTTCTTGAAATATTAATTTTGAGTTTTAGTTTCGGGAATAGGAGTCCTCTGCAGGGGACATATCTCAAAAATTACCTAAGAGTCCAGTTAGTATGCTCACCATCCTACAGCCTATAAAAACTACAAAAACCATCTAGTAAAATACATAATAGGTACTGTCTATGAAAATATGCAAGGAGGTTCGAATTTAAAGAATTTTTCTGATGATTTCGCAAAAGTCATTTTTCAGGAATTTGCACTTTTTTGGTGATTTCGTACGATTTCGCATTTTATTCTGATAATTTCTCACTTATCTTAAGGATTTCCAATCCAAGTTTAAAGGCATTACGCAGACAATTTGTGACCGGATTTCGCTGAGTGGTTACTTCCTCAAAAATATGTAAAGGCGTATCTAGTTTCCAGGAAAACTTCAAAGAAAAAGAAAGGTGACCTTAACGATTTAAACTCGGATTTAAAGAAAAGTGACTAGATACTATATTAAACGTAACTCAATAAAGATTTTCTTCCCCGTCGCAACTTAAAGCACGATAAAATAGGGGCTTATCGGTATATAAAGTCGGCATAGCCTGACATTAATAAAGTCGGCACTATTTTTGACAGTTCCGCGCGAAGTTAAAAAGGTTTCTGACATTGTTGTCATCTAAACATAAAGTTAACAATTAAAGTTAGTGCCGTCATTTATTAAAGGTAGGCACAAACATTATGTTAAGTCAACATTATTTTGACAACGCCGCGATCAAAAAAGCTCTAGCTGCATAGCACAAACGCAGGTTTTTGGATAGCCCTAGCAACCAAGAAGAGCGTCGCGCCGCGTCGTCCCATAACAGTCAAAAATAGTGCCGACTTTATTAAAGTTAGCCTATAATGTCCGATAAGTCCTTATTATATTATAAGCTGACTTTAATAAAGTCGCTACTATTTTTGACAGTTCCGCACGAAGGTTAAAAGGTTTCTGACATTGTTGTCATCTAAACATGTCATCTAGACACGCTCATATTGTGCCATCCATAAATTTAACAAATTAAAGTTAGTGCCGTCCTTTATTAAAGTTAGGCACAAACATTACGTTAAGTCAACATTATTTTGACAGCGCCGCGATCAAAAAAGCTCTAGCTGGATAGCACAGCGGCGCCTCGTCAGGTGAAGTAGGTGAAGGGGCTCTTCACCAAAAAAGGAAAGAAGAAATTTTACCAATACACCTGCCATTTTAGCCCTTAAAAAATATTTACGTTTGATACAAATTTATTTTAATCCAAGTGTAGCTATGTATAATAGTGCCACTCCGATGGACAATATACAGGCTGTATAAACGCTGGTTGCACTTTGGCGCGCTCCAGCCGACCGCCCGTGGCAACGCGCATCGCTACTAAAAGAATCGAATAGAATTATCGAAAGCAAAAAGCAAAGCAGCAAGTGAAGAGCCAACATACAGTAAAGTGGCTTTGATATTCACCGTGGCTATGGTTACGTGACGTCAGCCACGCGACAGCATGTAATAATTTGTATTGGGATGAAGGGCAATTGCTTCCCGAAACTTAACGGTTATAGATATCGTTTTTACGTTGTTTACTGTGTGATTCGAAAGCTTTTTTTTATTTTTCAGTTAATTTAGTAGTGTTTATTGTGTGTTTGCAATTGCAATGCGAGCCGCCGCTGCCCTAGCAACCAAGAAGAGCGCCGCGCCGCGCCGCGCCGTCTCATAACAGATGTGTAAGCGCCTCAAAATATGTAGTAATTGTTTACATTTGTGTGGAGCTGTCAAAGCATATGGAAACATAGTAAAGTTATTCCGATGTTTAAAACTGGATCCAGGCAGAAAATAAAAAACTATCGTCCTATAACAATAGTGTGTGCCACATCAAAAATTTTTGAAGTTATTGTATTCGATTTGTTATATAGTGAAGTTTCATCAAACATTTCTTGCAATCGCCATGGCTTTTTACCAAAAAGATCACCCTTTACAAATCTAATTAGTTTTGCACAATACATACATAACGCACTAAGCAAAAAATATCAAGATGTCATTTACACCGACATGGAGAAAGCATTTGACAAAGTTAGCCACCAGGGGGCAAAAATTTGGCACCTTTATTATTTATAATTGCAATAAATAAGATTTTCTCTAAAGTGAATAATTCTTTGGCACTTCTCTTTGCCGACGATTTTAAACTTTTCTTGGAAACTTTATTAAGCACTGACTGTGAAACTTTGCAGTCTGATTTTTCTAGTATCGCAACTTGGTGTGAAGAAAATAGTTTTATGTTAAATCAAAATAAGTGTGCCTGCATGTCCCTTACCTTGAATAATAATATAGTGGAATATAACCATACTTTAAATAATTATTCATTAAAAAGAGTGACCAATCAGAAAGATTTAGGTGTTGTTTTTGATTCCACTCTTTCTTTCTCAGATCATATCATAAAAAAATAGAAAGTGCCCAAAAATTGTCTGGGTTTATTGTACGTAACACCAGGACATTTGATATTGCAATTAGTCTTCATTTGTTTGACAGTCTCTACACTGGAGTACGGAAGTGTAATTTGGTCTTCGCAATACGAAGTTTTGGGTGAATATTATCGAAGGAGTGCAACGTAAATTCTTAGTGTATGTATTTTAGAAAGTTTGGCGTCTACCCGGAGAGAGGCTGTGATGATGGCTTTTTATTGGGAGTGTTTGGTAGATTGCCTTTGTACAAAAGAAGAATAAGAATTTTCTTGTGTACTATTTTTAAAATTTTAAAAGGACAAACGGACTGGCCTGGTATATTAGAACAACTGCCATAAATCGGGTAAATTCACGAGTTAGAAATATTTTTTATTTGGCATTCCCAAGGACCAATCTTTACAAAGGCTCACCAATTTATAACCTATACAATTATTTTAATCTCTATGCGGCCGATATTGATATCGATATAGTTAATATTAATGGGTTCAAAATGCTAATTAACAATAAGTTGTATCAAACATAGCGAAATATATTTCATGTGGATAGATTTGTTTGTTTTGGTTTTAAATATTCTTGGAAAAACTGGATGGTAGATTAACAATTTTCAGCTGTTTTAGATTCCTTTTTTTGTGACTATATTTTTAATTGTTAATTATCTCTCTTTTTATCTGTTTAAAGAGTTTTATTAAGATATACCTAGATTTAAGCTGTATCTGTAATCAGAGCCCGCTCTAGCCCATACGCCGCCCCGGACAAAATGACAAAATGCCGCCCCTTAGATCATACATGCATATTTCTTCATATATATTTTTTTATACTGGGATTTTCCATCCAATCAGGATCAACTACCCAGTGCTTGCCAAGATACGCCATGTTAAAGCATTGGACATTCACGAAAACAACCAGTGGGCACTTTTTTTTTGCCGTGAGCGGGAATCGAACCCGAGAACTTCCTACTACACTACGGAAGTTCACATTTTTTCGTAATGAAAATCATTTGGTTTCTCATTAAAAAAAAACGTATAATTAAAAAAACGTAACATAATTAACGTGTAAATGCACAAACTAAAGCTAGGAATATTCTTTAAAAACTAAGCACAATAACATCAACTACCTAGGTACCCTAAAGTTACAAGAAACATTTCTTTTGAACTTTTATTTCTGCATATTTTTTTATTATATCTTTTAAATCTACTCGATCAACAATTTACGGCCCATTTAAAAATTTTCTAGCATAGTTCGCACCACCTATGATCTACTATGAAGCACTCAGCTAAATCTTTAGTTTACAGTGGTCGGGAAACATATTTATTGTTTTTGGTATGTCTAAAATATTTTACTGCCTTTTTGTTTTTCATTAATATTTTTTTAAACTTAGTTACTTCCAAAATATTTTAGGCTTAACTAATAGCATTGGAATATGCCTACAGGTTATGATTTTTTTTTTAATTTGATGTTAGAATCGTTAAATTAAGCTTCATATACGATTGTGTTATTTTAGTGTCAAAAGATATTATATGGTTTTTAGGTTTTCTTCCAGAATGTCATATGATTCTTTCGTTAGATTGCTATTTTTATATGTTATGCCATCATATCAAGTAGTTTGATATGATGTCACCTTTGAGGTAAAATAAATAAAAATTGATAAAAAAATAATAAAGACCGATTTTGTTCAATATGAAGCGTTTTCCATTAAAGTATACTGCAAACTAACTATACGCTAAGTTTTGTATTGATATTACTTATTTTACCCATAAAAAAATGCTAAAGAAAAAAGGGGGCCATCATATCCACACTTCCCCAACAATTTTCGAGTGAAATATGGGGTGTCCTATAAGAAAAAAAAAATTTTTGTTATATCTTCGAAACGGCTAGACTCATTAAAAAGTCTATTAAAAAGATTCACCACAATGCCAAAATTTTTACAATAAAGAAGTTATAGAAGTTATAGAGCATGTCCCAAAATACAGACTTTTCAGAAACACCCTTACAGGGTCCTCATATTGAAATAACTTCACTTAAAATTTAGGCCCCGCAAATGGAAGTCGGTTTTTTCTATCTCTTCTAGAAATACCCTTAACCCCCCAAAACCATAAAATTTTCGACATCCTGCACAATTAAAAAAAAATAAGTACCTAGGAAAAATTAAATTACTTACGAAAAAAATTATCTTAACTTACCCAAAACCAGTTTTTACCTCTCCAGACCAGAGGTATCGGTTTCACCAAAAAATTAACTTTTGCAAATTTTATGAAAAATATGTAATTTGGTCAACATAAGTCTAAATCAACAATAAAAAAAAAAGTTGTATGTCCGTCTGTATGTGTGTGTGCGTCTGTATAAACGATTTCGCAAAAACGGCTTAACCGATTTTATTGAAATTGGGCACAAAAATTACTTAAGGGTACATAAACCAAAACTATTTTTTCTATATCAACTTAGTAGGTGCTTTGACCTGTTTTATATCTATTCAAATACAAATTAATAGATGTACTTACCTTCAACACTTAGCAAGACACACTATAAATTAACTCAATTTTTCTTTTGAACAGCTTCTTCAGTATAACAAATTATTTTAACACATTTTTTCACCACTCACAATAATACTATTGCATAACGAAACTGTCCCTTTATAATTCAAGGTAATAAACAAGTTAATGCATGTTATTCTTTCATATTCCTGCTTCAAACAAGTCGCAGCGCTGCAGAAAATATTGTACCTACCTATCTTTTTCTTATTTAACTAAAACTGTCATTATGTTTCTTTAATTATGGATTACCAGTATTAACACAACTTTTGTATACTTTTTACTGTTATACATAATTGAAGTTCCTAAATACGAAATGTAAAGAGCGTTTTAATTTTCGTCAAAAAAATGGATGATTAATTAGAAACCATTTAACTTATCAATATTTTGATTTAGATTTGCCGCCCCGGACAAATGCCCGGTTCGTCCAGCCCTAGAGCGGGGCCTGCTGTAATTGGCTTTTGCTGTTGATACTATTTGACAATAAATAAATAAAAAAGAGTGCCGACTTTATTAAAGTTAAAGTTAAAGTAGCTACTATTTTTGACAGTTCCGCACAAAGGTTAAACGGTTTCTGACATTTATTAAAGGTAGGCATAAACATTATGTTTAGTCGACATCATTGTGACAGCACCGCGATCAGAAAAGCTCTGGCTGGATAGCCCAAACTTAGGTTTTGGATAGCAACAGCAACCAAGAAGAGCACAGCGCCGCGCCGTCCCATAAGAGATGTGTAAGTGCCTAAAAATATGTAGTAATTGTTTACCTTTGTGCGAAACTGTCAAAAATCGTGACAACTTCATTAAAGTCAGCTTATAATGTACCAATAAGTCCCTAATATCAATCAATATAAGCATGTCTAGATGACAACAATGTCGTGCGGAATTGTCAAAAATAGTGCCGACTTTATTAAAGACAGGCTATGCCAACTTTATGTGCCGATAAGCCTCTAATATGTGTATTGGCATATCTATGATCTATGATTTTTAGTTCTATAAAAAGCTCAATTTTAAAATAAACAAAACTAGTCCCTCATGAAAAAATTAAAATAAGAATATATATAAATAATAGGATAGGATTTTTTTACGAAATTATATTTTTTGATTTAAGAGTAGAGTTTCTTTTTTTTTAACTAAGTGACGTTCAAAACGAGTAATGTGATATTCATACTTTTTGAAGTCAAATAATCATCAGAATTGGCTGAATTTTGAATGGAAGGCACATTTTGTAAAAACTAAGACACAGCTGGGAGAAATTTTTTCATTTTAGCTTATTCTGCAAAAAAAGAAAAAACTGCTCTGAGCCGTGTCTTAGTTTTTACAAAATGTGCCTTCTATTCAAAGTTCAGCCAATTCTGATGTTTATTCAACTCCAAAAAGTATGGATATCACATATCACATCATAAGGTCACTGAGAAGCTTAAACAAATCAATGGGCGAAATAAAGTGTGGACAAATTTTTTTGGGATTCAAAATCCACCTAGATCATCATACTCGATTTTTTGTACCTCTTGTGTGGTATGACATTTTAACATCAATAATAGGAAATAGTGGCACAAATAAACTCTAATTTAAAAAAATTATTTTTTTAAAAAGCAATTTTGATTGAACTTAGATGGCCCAAGCTTTGGATTTCTGTAAAGCTAAAAATCTAGAAAATCTGAGAAGCTTCAAGAAATCTCGAGAGAAATCTTTAACTAAAAAAGGTACGTTTTTTCTGGCTCACCTTAAGGGGTTGAAAAGTTTTTAACAATAAAATTAAAAAAAAAATAAAAGGGCTTGCAAAAAACTGTTTGCTATGGGTGTTTGTGTTAGTTTGATATCCAAAAAATATAACGCTTCCTATTGCTCAATGGATAATAATAATAATAATAACATTAGTTTACTGCTCTTGACCTAATCTTGTTGCCTATGGCTTACAGTTTCTTTGCAATAAGAACATATTTTGCCTAAATACTTAAAATAAGCAACTTACATTTTCTTCATGACTTTGGAAAATCTGTTGGTCTGATAAAGCTTCCTCAATTTTTAAATTGTTTATTGAATCCAATTTCTGTTGCTCAACGCTTTTGTCGTCCAATTGAAGAAGTATTTTGTTTAGTTTTACTTCAGCGTCAAGAACTTGTCTTTTGAACCTTATTGCACTTTTTAAAGTAGATTGGCACTTAACACATATCGAATTAGGAAGAACTGGGTTGTTGTTTAACTGAAATGAACAAATAAACTAATTCTAGTATTTTATGTAAAACTATAAAAAAAATATTTCAATATACCTACCTACAAAGAGATCGACTAGCTATCTAAGTACATGAAAAAAAAAATCTACTGACAAAATGCAACGCTTTTTTTCCAACGCAAGGTCTCAATTTTGAGTTTTTTGCTTGTTAAGTTTAGTATACTGAGTATCCCATAGTTTTTTTTGGACTTGGACTGGAATTGAAATGGCCTCGGGAATGGCATAGCTGCCGGGAAAAATAATAGCTTTATAATTTATCTAACAAGTGTGGAAAGTGTCACTTTCCGCACGCGATTGCAGATGGCCAAAAAACGTTTCTAGCTCAACCCTGCTAGGCTTTTTATGTACATTATAAATTCCGCACAATGAACGCTAAAAAAAGTGACACTATTATTTAGATTTTCTTCTACACATAGTTTAAGTTACAATCAACTGCATTTTTGAGCATACTTTTTGCACCATACTTTAGTTTTACAATTTCTGTTAGTAAACCTCTTCCTCACTTATGTCTAGTGCAAACGTAGGTAAGGCTGGGGGACCACTATAAGGGGCCTAATTCCCATGCCAGAATTTGGTGCTAATTTGTTGCTAATTTGTTACCGAAGAATTAAATTTGTCGCTGTAAAGCTGTAAGCTGAGGGGCCACCCCATAACTCCTGACTGGCAAGCGATAGGAGAATAAATCAAATGCCATAATTTGTCGCTCGGAGGCTTTATGTGCATCAACATATAAAAAATATCAAAAATAGCGCGATTTTTTTTTAAATATTCAAAAAACTCTATTTTGCTAATAACTTCTTTTCTATTGAACCAAATGATGCATAACTAAGCCCAATAGGCGGAAATAAGCTTGTTAGAATATGTTGGTGCTATTTAAGTCTTACACGCTAAATTTAAGAAGAAAACTATTTTTTTCCACGAGATATCAGGCTTAAACCAAAAACATAATTTTTGTCATGGAAAGTCCGAATTTTTTCTGCATAATTGCAGTTGAGCTCAAATAAGGCTTTTTAAGTACACAAATGCAGATTTTGTCGCCGGTGCAGTTATCGAGATATTGCGATCG
Source organism: Oxystoma pomonae (assembly GCA_963921995.1). NCBI lineage: Eukaryota > Metazoa > Arthropoda > Insecta > Coleoptera > Brentidae > Oxystoma > Oxystoma pomonae. The sequence continues at coordinate 97,086,596 of OY998164.1, forward strand.
AACAGGTTCACTACAGCACATCTTTGCACCCGGATATCTCCAACACTATTTATGAGGCCATTAAGTGTCATAGACCGTTTAGCTGGGCTCGAACAGGGCTTTTTAAGTACCTAAACCCAGAATTTGTCGCTGGTGCCGTTATCGAGATGATGCGATCCAATAGGTTCACTATTCCACATGTTTGCACCCGAATATCTTCAAAACTATTTATGGGGCCATCAAGGTTCTTATACGATACGATTTCTATAACGGCACCAGCGACAAATTCTGGGTTTAGGTACTTAAAAAGCACTGCTCGAGCCCAGCTAAACGGTATACGAAACTTGGTGGCCCCATAAAGTTTTGGAGAGATGTGGGTGCAAAGATGTGGAATAGTGAACGTCTTAGATCGCAATATCTCGATAACGGCACCAGCGACAAATTCTTTGTTCAGGTACTGAAAAAGCCCTGTTTGAGTCCAGCTAAATGGTTTACGAAACTTGATGGCTTCATAAGTAGTTTTGGAGATATCTGGGTGCAAAGATATAAAATAAGGAACCACTTATTTTGCAATATCTCGATAACGGCATATTCTTTGTTCAGGTAGTTAAAAAACCCTGTTCGAGCCCAGCTAAACGGTATACAAAACCCATAAATAGTTTGGACATACCCAGGTGGAAAGATGTAAAATAAGGAACCGCTCGTTTCGCAATATCTCGATAACGGCACCAGCGACAAGTTCGAGGTTTGGATACTTAAAAAGACCTGTTTAAGCCTAGCTTATCGATATACGAAACTTGGTGGCCCCATAAATAGTAGAGTAGAGTAGAAAACATGCTTTATTGTCGAAGAACTACATTTAAAATGACAATTCTTATTGACAAAGCTGGTAACTTAAAGTAAGGCTTAATTTAAATCTTGAAAATGCCTAGGTCTAAAATTAAGATAATATAAAACAATAACAAAAATAAAAAATATTTAATAAAAAATCAGAGTCAGTAATTTAAATAATTTCGACATTTTTTAAGAGTAAATAAGTTTATAATAAGTGTTTTCAGAACATACACACACATTTTAACATTTAAGAGTTGCTAGAACCTATGATCAAAGTATGCTTGAGTGGAATGAAATGCTAACTCAAGAGAAATTGCCTTACACTGACATCTAAATTTCTTAAGATCTGTGAGATTGCGTAGTTCAACAGGTACGTGATTATACATTATTAGTCCATTGTAAATGGACTAATAATGTATAATCTGATCGGATGGGCAATCTCAAATCATGTATCTGCCGAGCATGATATTAATACTACCTTTCGGAAAATGAGTGAGGTGCTTGTGGATTAAACACACTGTTTCCAGAATAAATAAACTAGGAAAGGTTAAAATTTTATTTGACACAAACAGGGGTTGACAATGAGTCCTAGGATGTACACCACATAAGAAACGAACCGCTCTTTTTTGCATGATAAATGCAGATTGAAACAATTGATGGCTGCGGCAACCCCAAAATGGAGTTTTAGACATCTGGGTGCAAATATGTAAAATAAGGACAACTTTGTTCGCAATATCTCGATAACGGCACCAGCGACAAACTCTGGGTTTAGGTACTTAAAAAGCCCTGTTCGAGCCCAGCTAGATGGTATACAAAACTTGACGGCCGCATAAATAGTTTTGGAGATATCCGGGTGCAAAGATTTGCAGTAGTGCACCTTTTAGATCGCAATATCTCGATAACCCCACCAAGTTCTGCGTTTGTGCACTTAAAAAGCCTTATTTGAGCTCAGCTGCATAGTAGGCAAATCATTGCGACAGAAAATGAGTTTCAAAAAATTTTCTTGAACCCTATAGTAGCAACATAATTGTGCAGAACAAATTCAGACTTTGCATGACAAAAAATATGTTTTTTGTTTAAGCTTGATATCTCGTGGAATCACCGAGATATGATTTATTGTACGCACAGTGGTACAATTTCCCCAAAAAAAGTTTTCTTTTTAAATTTTGCTTGTCAGACTTTTAAATGGCAGCAACAAATTCCAACAAGCTCATTGCCGCCTATTGAGCTTAGTTTTGCATTATTTGGTTCAATAAAAGAGAAGTTATTAGCAAAATAGAGTTGCTTGAATATTAAAAAAAAAACACGCTATTTTCGATATTTTGATGCACATAAAGCCTTAAAGTGACAAATTATGCTGTTTGATTTATTCTCCTATCATTTGCCATTCAGGAGTTATGAGGTGGCCCCTCATCTTTACTGTAAAGTCACAGTGATCGCGATTTCTCGGTAACAGCGACAAATTTAATTCTTCGGTAACAAATTAGCACCAAATTCTGGCATGGGAATATTTGTGGCCTCTTACGGTGATCCCTCCAGCTTTACCTATGTTATCGCAATGAGGTGAAAATTTGAACATGTCTGGTAAAAATTTAGGTTGTGGCATATCAAACTCGAGGAAATGGAGCCTGAAATTTGAACTAATATTTTTTTGAAGTAATAACTTAGGGTAGGAGAAGAAGGGTATCAAGCCAAAGAAAATAGAGTCTGAAATCTGAGTGTTTTTTTTTTTAAATTAGGTGTATGAAAAGTAGTAATTTAAGGTGGGGGAAAGAGGTTGGAGGTATGAGTGTAAAAAATATGAGTTCTGGGGTATCAAACTAAAAGAAATAGAGCTGAAAATTTAAAACAATATTTTTTTTTTTAATTTTTTAAAAGAAATTCAGGGTGGGGGAAAAAGGGCTGAAGGTATGTCAGTCAAAATATGGGTTGTGGGGGTATCAAACTAAAAGAAATAGAGGCTGGAATTGGAAGTTGTTTTTCTTTTAATTTTTTGAAAAGTAGTAATTTAGGGTGTGGGCTTAGATTAAAAAGAGACAAGATATCTGGTTCAACAAAAACTCCTTGGCAAATAATAACCACAGCGACGGAGATAAGTAGGGTGTGACGCAGTCGCAAAAACAAACCCAAATAAACAGGTGAATGGCACAGCAAGTTTCTGTTTTGAGCATGCATTTGATGTGCTTTGGGGGTTGAGTGATTGATTCCTCTTGTGGCTTCGAAAATTAGGTCCCAAGATTTCTCAGATTAAAATATAACCAAATTCTCCATAATCATTGGGTATCTTGTCTCTTTTTAATCTAAGGGTGTGGGATAGGGCTTGGAGGCGTGTCTGAAAGAATATGGGTTGTGTGGTATCAACAATGTTTTTTTGACTTTTCTACATCTTATTTTATGTTATTATTTTCATTGCTAGCAATGCAGCAGGTAATCTGCTCATAAAATATAAATCTCAAAACTTGACTGCTTTAAATATTTAAAAAAATATTCTATGATTAATACTTAAATATAGTCCAGATGGTAACCATATCTTATATATATATATATATACCGAATCTTATATTCTAATCTATCAGCCTATGGTTTGTTATAATTAGAAACTAGTCACAGAAAATTGTGGGTTCCCTTAGAAATATTCCTCATAGTTTTTGGAAAACCTGAGGAAAAACCACAACTTGAGGGCTGACTAGCAGGCCCTTGGGAAAAAAACAATAATATTAAAATGAGAGACATTGAGAGTAATTTCAGAACAAGTGTTCACACAATTTTTAATTGGATTAACTTTTATGTCATCTTCCGAGTCATATTTTTTCCTCATTTTTATTTAAGTAGCCAAAATTTATAGAAGCAGTTATATTATATTTTCAACACCTCAAAACTGTATTACTTTAAAAATTAAAAGAAAATGTAAGAATGAGTGAAAAAACTGATAGTGTAATGTAATTGCCATATAATGTGCATGCTACCCTACCAGTTTCTTGTTTAAGGCTCAGTCTCAGTCTTTGTTATACATTAGAAAGAAAAAGGCTTGAGTCAGTCAATGCTGAATTCTATACTGAGCCTTAGGTATACTATACCCAAGTGATATTTGATAGATGATCAAGCATTTGTAACTGAAATGACTTAAGCAATAGTTTTTATTCTACAAAGGTGGATTCAGAAGTTTGTAATGTAAGCACTATGAGGTAAGCAGTAAAATGCAAGGAAATGCATGCTGCTGTTCATGGTGTTCCATAGGAGCCTGAAACAGTAAGAGCAGCAACTGAGCCTTTATTCAGTTGAACTGAAAAAAATATAAAAATACTACTAACCTGCACTTTAGTAATCTCAAAAAGCTCAATATCTATAGAATTTGTTGTTAAAGGAAATAGTTTTTTTGTCGGTTGCTTAAGCATACAAGCCCTGCAGATTTTCTGAAAGTCTTCAATTGATATGTTCGCTGTTCTAATCATTTTTTTGAAAATATACGGAAAATTTCTATTCCTAAACAAAAATCAAAGATTTAAGAACCACAGAATAAATGCAAAAAATGGTTGGTTTAATGGCCAATGGCCCAAATACTGAAGTTAGCGTAGGAAGTCCAGCAATTTTTTAGCGAGACTACCATGATTGTGCCGGGTACGGTACTTTAACTGCTTTCGATCTTGTGATCCCATATAAACTTAATATACACGGCATTGCAATGCATCCCCATGAAAATTTTTGTTAGCAAGATTAATCATCTAAATTTCAGCCGTTTAAGCATGCGCGATGCCCTTTACTGCAATGGTCGATGGCATATGAATGTCACGGTTCACGTTGACAATAGTGGTTACTTTTCAAAAACCACCGTTTTTTTACGTAAAAATATGCCCCGCCTAAAATAAAATGTAATCTTATGGCGTTTTTAACCGCATTTTAATGATTGAAAAATTAATAAGATCTAAAAGTGCCAAGGCAGATGTTTTCTCTGGATGATACCAAAAATTTCACAGGTATTTGTTTTTCTCTGTATAAATAACTTTATTTTGTATAAATGCCTGCCATAAACATAGAAGATAAAGTAAAATCACAGTACACTAGATATAGTGTGTGTACTGTGAGTAATATTAAAAACCGAAAAAACACACCATTCGGAATCAAAAATCGAAAACAAACAAATATGGAATGGAATAAAATCAATCAAACGCACTTGCGCAAAACGGCCGTACATCTTTATATTCATGGCTTGCTTGACCATGATATGTTCCTAACAAAATTTCCACTTCCAGGGCAAAATCAATCAGATCGTTGCCTAAAAGAATAGACAATAGCCTACCAACCACTTTTTTTCAAATTAATTATAAGCAGTTTTTTAATTAAATGTTCAGCAAAAAAATATTTAAAAACTCTTTTTTTATATATAAAATAAACTTAAAATAAGAAAAAACACAAAAAATTAGTATATTATGGCCAGTTGACAAGTGTCAGCATGTCTGATAGAGCTAAAGCGCTAAAGAGAGATAGAGCAATAAAACGTCAATATAACGTAGGTTTTTTTTTCCCCCTTTACCCCTCATCTGATTCAGCTACAAATTATATGCAGCAGGCGATCACATCACAAAGACCACGTAACCAAAATTTTATCACTTGATTAAAATAACTGCTGTGACTTATTGAGTTCAAAGTTTTAAAAATGTTGGAACCACCGATCCATGATCCTTGGATCTTTGTGAAGTATAATACCGACAATTATTTTCTCGAGAAATATCTTGATTTTTTTCTTAAACAAAATTTGTGATTTTTATTTAAAACAAATAGCAGGACCAAGCAGTGGAGACTACCCCACAAACAATGAAAAGTGGTAAGGTGTATTTGCTTTATTGGCAATGTTGGCAAGTGAATGCCATTGGTTGTTTACTACAGTAGTATTATTGGCAAAATTGCGCTATTTTGCCAATGATTATTTACTAGTGCTGATGTATTGGCAAATTTATGTTATTTTGCCAATAACTGAAAAACGTGTTTTACATACCAAGTGAAACGCAATCGTTCCTTTAAAAATTGCATGCATTTCTAAACCACCTTTCCAGTCCGATCAAACGCATTGCCGGATATCGTGTCTTTTAAACGCCGCATTTTTTAAATTTCCCGCGCGATTGACATCTGTCGTGCGGTTGACAACTTGACGTACTTGCCGACGCATTTTAATAATATTCTGCGGATTCTTCCTATGTGGGTTCCTTTTGGTGGTTTGTTTTTTGTGTTTTGCAAGTTTTCTTTTAAAATTGGCTTAAATTTAGTTTGGGTTTCAAGTCACCATGGATGTGGAAGCCAATACTGCGTAAGTACTTCCCAACTAGCAATTTTTAGTTGTGTAAGTTGTAAAAATTAGAATTGCACTAATTTTAAACGTTGTTTTACGGATAAAGAATAGTTATCATGGCGACGGTCGACAACTTCGACTATTATACGACGCCTAAACGTTTATCACAACTTCAGTCGCCATCACAACTATTTATGACCGTCTATTTTACTAATGGTAATTCCTTAGTTGTGAAGGCGCCGACTACAAATCGGTGTGTGCTAAACCGAAAATTGATCAATTTGCCCCACGTTTTCTGGCCAGTTTGTTGGAGACGCGGGCGCGCCTGTTTTCATCTAACCAAGCTTTCTGTTGTTTGCAACAAACTAATTTTGGAGCACTGCTGTCTGTCATACAAACGTCAAAAGTGTTTTGTAAAGTTTCTATTAGTTTTGTTTCAACATTTTGCGCTATGAAAAGGAACAAATTGTATAAATATTCTTCGATATTTTATCGTCGCAGAAGGTTTTGGCTAGCATTAGCTGATATACTGGATCCAAATGTGTCATCTTTTGTGTGGCGGAAAAGAAAAAGGAAGGTCCTGTGTAAACAACAAGGACGGAAATTAAGTGAGCAACAGAAAGCCAAACTGTGGAGCAATTTCGATTGGATAAAAATTGAGGCGTGTTCGCGTCTTTCAAGTTACGCAAACAGTTCAAAACAAAGTTAAGTAGTTAAAGCGGTCGAGATACGGGACTCCTTTGGTTGTCATAAAAACGAATAAGTGCCGCCATGATTGATTGTAAAAACCATTGTATGCTCATATGTAAACATACATTAAAAATTATTTTTTTACTTTTTTCTACAATAAACTACGATCTTTTTGCATGTAAAAATTCGTATTTTGTTCTTAGGAATCCTAAGCAATACCTTCAGAGGTTTTTCGAAGCGATTTTTAGATCATGATTTTTTTTTAATTTCATAGAATCATCTTAATCGAGAGCGCGCTTGTTTTTTAAAGCTACGACCATTTGACAGTAAACTACCGTCTGTTTAAACATTTTGGCATTATAGGATATAGGTATGACATAGAATATCATTTTATTTTAATAATATTACGGTGTTAGAAATAGTTTGATTTGTAGTCGAATAGTTTATTTATCATTTTACGTAATGAACAATATTTTGAACAAATAATTGTACTCCAAAACCCATTGAACTATTACTTCAACTGTAGTCGCGATCGGGACGTTGACTCAACCAAAAAATCATCCACCAAATTGGTGCAAAAGTGGGTGGTGTTTGAGTAAAAGTAAACGTTGCGACGCAACGTTGGCACGCGGTGCACAACGTTGAGTCGTCGACAAATTGCTAGTTGGGTCATATTCTTTTGTTCTTAAATAAGGTCGGCCTAGAGTGGACTTAAAAATGTTCAGAACTACCAGTAAAGCGACCAAAAATCGTCATTTTTGCTGGGTTTATACAGGCATATAAAAATTAAAATAAAAAATAATAACTTTGAACCGAACAGCACACAGCTTCTGCACATGTATACAAAAGTGAATGACACCAACAGTTGAAATAATTAAACTAAACTCCATCATGCTGTTTTCCTTAATAATATCTGTTAAAAACAAACCAAAAACTGCAAAAAACCCCCATTTAAATTACAAAAACAAATGAAAGTGAGGTTATGTGCGTCAAAGGGGCATGCTCAAATCCGTTTTAAGATAAAAATAAATATTAAAAGTTACTCATCTTTTTATTTATGCTGTATAAATGCCTACACTGTTCCCCATAAGATCATTCAACTTTTATTTTAATTATATATTTTTTTTAATTTTTATGATTTGCCTGTATGAACCCAGCATTAAATCGTGATCTACACGCCACTTTACAAAAAAATTAAAGGTCACATCATGATCTACAATGCTTAAGCGATACTGACACTAATAATTTACAAATTTCTTTTGTAATCGAGCAAAACCGTTCTCAACTAAAAAGCCAGTTAACTCCTACCTGTGTTCAGCCTTCAGTGCCATTTAGCCTACTGTTGCCGCCATTTTTATAACCAAATTGACAGGTAAAACATGAATTTTTTCTCAGTTTGGTATCACTATGGCCTCTATAGTAGGCTAAAGGATACTATATCAAAAAAGAGTTAACTGGCTTTTTAGTTGAAGTGTTGGATCGAGCCATCTAAAGATTCATCAATTCAGTCTACGTCCAATTCAAAAATTCAAACCGAGCTGTCTTTAGTTAATATCTTAAAATCTGTTTTAAAATTAATTTGAAAAAACTCGTCTGCGGTACTATTTTTTTATTTTAACGTAAGTTTGCCAATAAAACAACTAGATTAAAGTTTTTAATTTTTTTTTGAGAAACCGATATTTTGTCACTTTTTAAGCAAAAAGGGCTACTTTTTCCTAAAACAAAATACTGGTTTATCTAAAAAAAATAATTTACAGCTATACTTACCACAATTTAAACTTTTTTAGATTCTGTAAAAAATCCTTTAAGAAGTCAACCAACTTTTCCTAATTCTGTCGTTGAAGATGCTACTAAGGCTTGGTTACGGGGTGCCTGTGACTGGAAAGGGGGCAGAACATCCAGGAAAAAAGATGATGAATAAATCTTCATCTTATCTTATAACAAGAAGAAGGAAGTACTAAGTTTTTAAATTTTTGGCCAAGGAATTTTTATATAAAGCAACTGAAGCAAACCTTATTTTTTTGATTCACAATCAGAGATTCTAAATAAAATTTTCACTGTTGCAATTTACTGTTGTATGGAAAACCTCCTCTTAATAAATATTTAAATCAATTTATGAAAGAATTTTCCTCTATCTTTGGCATGACCAAGACGACAAATATTATTCATATGGTTTCCATTCCTGTCTTCATGTTAGGATATAAATATAAGTGTATAAGTGTTTGTTTATAGTAACATTTATTTATTTATTACATATTGGTTTTTCTAGGAATTTTTGTTCGTTTAAGGATAACATAAAATAAATGTGCATTCGTAAATTATGTGCATTATTTTATTTTTAATCCACAATCATTACAATTTTTATTTTATGCATAAATACTTTAAATAGGTAGAAAAAGCCAATTATCAGTGGTATCGGAATTTGCATCTGTATCCCTATTGAGCCGACCAATCAAGGAGGTGCACTTTTAAACTTTTAATTTTTGCGTGGGTTTGGCACTTAGTGGTAAGGGTGATTCACCATATTTTCTCAACTACATAACTCATTTATTCTTAAAGATAGAAAAAAAAATAATACAAAAGTTGCTTAGTTTTTCACAAATTTTAAGAAAATTTAACCAAAATGTCAAATTTGGACATGAACTTTCTTATTTCAAATGGAACACCCTGTATATTTTTCAAGAAAAACGTTGACTTAAGAGCAATGTGTCGAACAAAGAACCACCTAGACTCTTTTTCCTTGGCTAACACATCGCCCTTATGGCAAATTATTTTTTATTTCACTCGAGAACTGCTTAAGATAAACCCTACAAGATCTAACGAAATTTTAAAAAATTTGACATTTTAAAAATTTTTATTGAATTTTCTTAAAACTTGTGAATAACTAATCAACTTTTGTATTTAAACTATTTTTCTATCTCTAATAATAAATGATAGAGATATGTAGTGGGAAAAATATGGTGAATCACCCCATACATTTTTTGCCAATATTGCCTGCAATGCCGGTATTTAGTATGCAGTGCTCCTCTACATTTGAACCATGCTAAGTGTGTATTTGCCATCATTTTAAACGGCCGTCGCTCGGCCGGTGGCTCACACAGGAGTGTTTAAGGTATTTATAACGCACAGATTGCCGTGCGTCAAATTCTCATTGCCAATATTTGTAAGGCACTTTGCCATGCCGGCATTGTTTGTGGGGTATAGTATTATGAAATTCCCGTATTCGACACGGACGATGGCGTTACTTATAAATGTAACGTTCCAGTTTCAGAACAAAAAACTTGAAAAGAGAGGTAACTAACTTAATATATTTCATATAGCCGTAAGAGCCAAATTCATAGACGTTCTTCAAAGCTCCGCCCTTGTTCCTTGCCCATGTTAATTCTTATAGCGAAAAAAGGAGGAAGGCCCAAGGAATAATAAGTTACCAGCTCCTAATTAGTTTGGGTGAAACATAACTTTAAATGAAAAACAACGCTCCTCGCAAGAAAACACAGTAGTACTGTACAGTTAATAAAAACAAGAAAAATAGCTTTGCTATGGTCAACGTAACCTTAATTCTTCTTCTTTTTACATTTTCATAATAGCCTATTCAAATTTCGAGTAGTTCCTTCTAAAAGTGCGTATCGATTACGCGCGGCAAACCTTCGAACATTGGCTCGCGAGGCAGCCGCGCGTAATGGAGCGGCCAATTTCAAAATATAACTGTATCTGACAATTATAGAGGGCACCCCCTTATTCGCAAAACGGTTAGGTTTTCAGTAAACCAAGACGTGAATAGGAACATTTTGGTCAGGCAGTTTAACGGCAAATTTCGTTACTCTTATGGTTACCGTTACCGTAAATAAAGGTAACTTCAAGAGCTTTTGAACGTAGTTAATCGCTTTTTTATTGATTTGTTGTTTTTTTTTATTTGCTTTTCTAACCATATCATGGAGGAAAATATTAATATAGTGAAAGGACTGGGAGACGGACACATCAACATAAATTTAGGCAGGCAAATGATTTTGAAGGTAGCTTGGTGGAGTAATAGAAGAAAACTTATTTGGACTTACTCACCTGTTTACCAAAAGAAAACGGTAAAAAAGGCACTTCACTACTACTATAAACACGGTTAACAAAAAATAAAATCCAAGTACACAAAATTTTTGAAAAACCACACCACAGAATCATATCAAGTTTGGTTGGTTGGTGTTTCTTTTAACGGTACCGGTAGTCGCTATTCGACGCTAATTAGCGCCAGTGGTTACCTTTAACAAAGGTAACAGTCTGACAGAGCGCTACTGCGCCTGCCCAGAATAAAGGTAAGGGTAACAGACTGACAAAAAACCTGACCAAAATCTCCCTATTAATAGGGATATTTTATAACGCTTATTGGACACTTCGTAGTGGTTGTGGTAATTACTGCGTCTGCGCAATACACAGAACGACCTAGAAAAAGAAGCAACGTCAACCGCGTTTAAATTCCACCGCCGGAAAAGTTTGAAAATCAACGCGTAAAGTAATAATGAAGTTCGCATTTTTCATCAAAATGAAAGTATTGTGTCTGAAAATGGGTCAGTTTAAAAATTTTTGCAAATCGACGTGAAACATAACCCCGCTTTTTGATAAATAATCTTGAAGTTAGCAACGTGAAACTCCGAGTGGCCAATTAGCCACTAAAAACATAAATAAAAATCAGCTGTTCGGAAGCGGCCATATTTAAAAACTGATGAGATGTACTTTCGTCGAATTAGGTAAAAACAAAACAAAAATCAGCTGTAAACGGGCAACGAAAAATAAACAGTAATCGACCATGTGTGATAAAGATTCGCTATAAATTAAAACACGGACAAATACATGTAAATTAAAATGGTCAGCAGATTCCTTTAATTGCTGTAAAAATAATAGCTATGTGTGCCTTGTTTGTCATAACCTAATTCATAAAAGCTGTGGTGAAAGAAGGACATTTACTACTATAAAGGTGGCTTCTAACAGCACCTAACATAATTTAATTTAGCTTAACGTAATTTAACCTAACTTAAGGAAAAGTTAGGGTGTTCATACAGCTTCCTTAAGTAGTTGCCAATTTTTGCTGTTTTTTTTTTCAAAAATTTTATTAGCTGGCCAATCAAATTCTTCCTATTCTTGTATTTGTTTACAAGTTGTGAAAAATCGGCATCCATCTTTGTTTGGGCATGCGCAATTTTGATTTCACTTAAGGAAATCGCATGAACGCGATCATTAAATCTCATAAGACTCTACTCTATAACTCTTACGCTAAACTAAGTTACGCTGAATTAAATTACGCTAAGCGCTGTTAGAATCCACGTTAAGAATATAACCACAGTTGGTGCTCCCAATCATGTGCTGAGCGCGCTATAGAGGCAGAACAAACTTCAAATGAAGATCTTGGCGTGATACAAAAGCTGAAAAAAAAATTATAGAAAGGGATTTACACATTCTTAGACTGCAGAAACAAAACAAATTTCTTGAAGATGAGATGGAACAATACGACATTACAAGTGAGTCAACAATACAGAAGTTAAATAAACGTGTCTTTACCCTGGAATCACAAATTCTTGACTATCAAACATATCAAGCAACAAAAAACACTTTTTTTTTCACACAAACTGTAAAAAAATCATCGTAGAAACCAGTCGAGGTCTACACACAAACCGTGATTGAATCAAAAGTTGTAAATTCAAGTCAGACAGAAACAACACCGCACTGTGAAACTGGTACTCAAACTGATAACCAGACACAAACTCTAATGCAATCTAAAGGTTCTCTGTCATGTGAAACTCAGACGGAATTAACTAAAGTCGCAGTTGAAGAAATTATCCGTCTTGATAAAGAAATCCAGACCCAATGTACAGAAACAACTACAACAAACACCTATAAGAAGACCTCAGATGATTTTAGTCACAAATTTAGATATGAAGGGGCTTTTTCAGTTATTTAAAAAATGCATAAACAACTCTTATGACATGAGATATCAATATATTGGTGAAAAAACGACAAATTTCCTTTTTCATCACTCCGAACCTTCCAGTTAAAGGAGAAAGATATTTTAATAATTCTTATTGGTCACGAAGATGCATGTCGAGATGTATCCTTTAACAAAGACTTCAGAAAGCTTGCTAGCTCAAGGGGTAAAGTTATGGTAGTTGGATGCACACTTTCCAAAAATACACCAATCCTAGGCTCCTTTATTTGGAAAATAAATAAAAAATTGGAAAAATCCTTTAGCTGCACTCCAATCACCTACACAGCAACAATATATTACAACAAAAATTCACTGGGATCACTATAGTTTAAAACAACTGGGTAAGGCACATCTATACGAAATTAGAAACAAGTTCACAGATAATCTAGCTCAGCCAATAATAAACCATGATGAAAACTACTACAAAGAAAATGAGCAATTTTAATACCGCTTAGATAAACTCCGTAAAACCTCTGCAAAAATCATTATTCATCAAAACTTGACAATACCTACAAAAATCCCCGAGAGCGAACCCTACACAATGTACACTAATAATTACAAAAATGATAATAAACATTTTTTTCTCAACAAAATCATTGATTTTGACACAGCGCGAGAAAATAAACAAGCCCGGAAAATGACAATCAGCCAACTGAACGTACAATCAATAAATAACAAAATAAACAAAAACGAACTTTTCTCGGAACAATATGCTCCTCACATAATTAATATAGCAGAGCACTGGTGCCACAAGGATCAAATTTAAATATTAAAAATAGAAGAGTATCATTACATTACAACATCCTTCTCTCGACAAAGTGCTGATCATGGAGGCAGCTGCATTCTCAAAAAATCAAGCTTTGACTACCCTATAAAGCGAATACATATTGATAAATTTGCGGTGGAAAGACATTTGGAATGCTGTGCTGTAATGGTAAATGGTGATCCGCTCAAGTGCTGCATTAGGGAATTATTGAAACGCAGTTAGGGCCCGACACTAATAAGGTTAGGATCTGCCCTTATTTGTGGAGGAATTATACTGGGCCGCATCTTGGCTGTGTCTAGCCGTATTTGACGTTTTTGACATTTATTCGCCATTTTTTTTACCTTAACTCTAGTATCCCGAAAGTAGTGTTGTGACGTCCAAAAAAGCAAAAATTGGGACACAATAGTTACATTTTTATTAAATCGGATGACATAGCACAAGAAAATTAAAAAAGCAAGGCTCAAATACTTCGTTTTACCGATGAAGCCAATATTTGTTTGCTACGAGAAGTAGTTCAACAAAATCCCTTCAGAACTCTAAATGGTCCTTCTCTCCACCCTCCTCTGCTTCCAACACATCATCCATGCTTTTGATCACTCAGAATATAAAAAAAAAACAACACAGAATTTCGAAAACAGGCAGCATATATTTGTAGGTTAGAAATAAAGTCGTATCGTCACCGTTTTGCTAGAGGCGCGTTCAATAATTCTATAATTTGCACCTTTTAGAGCCAGGCACAGCCTGTGTTAAAGTCGGCGCTAAGTAGGCACTATCCAGTGCGGCCGTATTTCAATAATTCCCTATTATTAGTGTATACACGCAACTTGGAAGCTTTCTTTTTGGGAATGTCAGATGTACTTACAGCTTACTGTCAAAGACTGTGTTTGAATTTGTGTCTTTGTGGGGATCTGAATATTGATTTCTTAAAAAGTTCAATAGTCAAATACCTTTTACTTGATCTCTTAAGTTCCTTTCATTTAAATGTAGGTTCTAATTTACCAACAAAACAAATTTAGACACAGGATCTGCTACACAAATAGATTACATAACATCAAACTATAATCCAACTCTATTTGAAGCTTAAGCTTAAGCTTAATCATTGTATCTTTAGAGTTAAATGTAAGTAGGCATCAGGAAACCCTGACACGCCAGGAAAATTCTATGAATAAAATAAGGATTTTCTCAGAAAACAACTTGAACTATGTGAATTTTGACAAAATCCCCATGATAATTTAATAGCAGAACCCTTTGCACATATAATTAATATGGCACATAGCGAAGGAATCTTTCCAGACCTGCTGAAAACGGCAGGAGTTGTCCCCATATATAAAGGGAAAAATGACTCAAATAAAATGGAAAATTATCGGCCGATATTGGTGCTGAACACAATATCCAAGAAAGCATCTTAAATATTAGAATTTGGACCTTTTAAATAAATATAATCTCGGTACACCATATCAATATGACTTTAGAGTTGGCAGATCGACAGAGAGCGCTCTCACTAGCCTTATGGAGTATGTATATGAAAATATTGACAAAGAAGGGTGGTGGCTGGGCTCTTCTTCGATCTGTCAAGGGCCTTTGACACCTAGGATGGCCTATAATTTAGCAAAACGTACGTTTTTACATTGTATTAAAAACGTACTTTCCTAAAATTTACAGTAACAAATCAGTACTGAGCAAAAATTTTAAAATGACAAAACTGTGTAGCAGCAAAACAATAATTGGTCAGAACGTACTGGCCTAAAACCTTACAATACTAACAGCCATTTGCACCAACATATTTAGGGGTCACCTAGAATAAGGTGGCCTAGGTTAGTGAAGAGTTTCGTTTGATTTAGAACTCCCCTAAACTACCTTAGGTGATCCCTAAATATATGGGCCCGTTTTGGGTCCCCTAAAAATAATCTAGATTTAGGTGCCAGCTAATGCTAGGTGGCCCTAAATATGTTGGTGCAAATGGTTGTAAAAGGTTACAAGGGCAAATCCGTACAAATAGTGTAACATATCACCGCTAGATGACGCTGCGGTGTGATGAACACCGTTTGATTTGTTAAGTTGGATTTACAATTAAGCAAGCAAGCAAACAGGTGCCAACCTAAACCCTTTTGAATTTTCTCCGAAAGTATGCTATTTTAACACAATTAAAAAAGCTTAAAACAATGAGGGAATTCTTAGCTTGCTAAAACTAATGCAATTTTCTTGTTTTATTGGCTCATTTAGATAAAATTTGAAAAAACAAAACGACAGCTGATACATATTGGTCGAACACATGACCCCTATAGCCAATGGCATTTCTTATTTGTCGGCTATGTACGGCCGTCTCACAGCAATATATTACACAGGTATATATATATATTACATCTAGCGGGAATATGTTACACTATTTTGCTTTTCTACACTTTTGCCCTTGTAACGTTTTAGGCCAGTTTGTTATGATCTATTTCGATTTTGTGATAGTAGTTTTGCGTATTTATTGTTTTTACGTAGTAATGTTATTGTAGTGCCTACCCCTTTTTTAGTTTGAAAGTTAAATTAAAAATGTGTGCCCATCTTGCAACCTTTATTTAGTCAATCTTATTCCTAATTATCACTTTTCCAAACACAGCGACCTTTATATTTATCCTAACGTTGTAAGAGAAACTGCGTCATTTTTTTAACAACATTTTGTAAATTTAATATTTTAAAGATATTCTGCAGGTCTAGTTTATGGCGGAGCTAAATTGTTGCTACGCGTACCAATAAACGTGAAAAAGTGTCGAAAACTCCCACGATGTAAAAGGAAGGACAGAATGTGTGTGACTTTTCTGAACAGTGACAGCGAAATATTCCATGGCGATCTATGGTTTTGTATGTTAAAAGTTTTAAAGGTTTTTTTACACATAAAAATAAGCTTAATAATATACATTTCAGAAAAACAGCCTACAAAAATTAAAACTGACATATTGTTTATTTACTAGAACAGTATTAAGAAACTAAATTTTAAGGAATATTAGTAAATAGTCCTGACAAAAAAGCATTAAGTGTAAACTTGTGTTTAAAAATCGTCAGATTTTTTGTAAGGGCGAGATTTTCTGACGGTTTTTGAAGAATCGCGACCATTCTGTCTAAATAGTTTTTTCCTTAGGTATGAATAGACAGTTTATTTTTCAAAAAGGACACTATTAAAAAGGGATTATATAAGCTCGTTTGGCACCATATAATTTCAACTGTCAAAATGTCTAATTTGGCACTAAGTTCACACTTACATTTTGTCCTTATCTTGATCTGGGCAAACGGCAGTTACTAAAACTTATTTTAATAATTTAAATTTTCTCTGTTTTAACTTTTTGCACAAATTTATTATTTTGCCATAGCTCCGTTTTTGTTTTAAGACACCAAAGAAACTAAACTTGAATGATTATACTTGATATGATCGAACTAAAATGAATCAGTTATTTTTCGGGTCCCCTTTTATATGCATTTAAACCTGGGAAAATTCTAATAGGAAAGGTTGTTTCCCACGCACAAAAAAATATAGCCTTCGATTTTTCCTTGAGATTTTTAAACCCGTGGCAAATGAGGAATACTGGTGCAATTTTGTGTAGGTATTTCTTCAGTGTTAATTTTTTAAAAGAAATTTAGAGCGTTTTTGTATCGTTTCTTAGGCCGTTGATGACAACCAAACCTGAACTTTAAAGTGTCATAAATTATATGACAATATTAATTTTACATTTCAAGAGAGCTTTGACCTATTATAGATCTTTTTAATTTTTGTTGGTTTTTGGTTTTTAATTTTAATTAAATTTGTTAAATGAGGTGCAGCGCTCCACATCACTCCCTCCTTTTGAAAAAAAAATGATTTTTCTTTTAATCGTTTTTTTTTCTAATGCCAGATCAAGATAAATGAACAACTAAAAAGATAAAATTAAAATTGTATTATCATTAAAAGGGTTAGTAGGTACTTATGTGCTAAAACATCTATTACTATAAAAAAAGACTTTTCTTAATTCTATGTTAGTAAAACAAATAATTGTAAAAAAAAACACCAAAATTAATTTTTCTTTTCGTCCATTATGTTATTTTTTTTTCACTCCTCCATCAAACGTTGGCTTGTTTTCTATGGGCTGATTGTCTTCGTCTGCGACAACGGGGTGTGTAAGTACCCAGGTAGAGTCGACGTCCCCGAAAAGACATTTAGGTGCTATGAATTGTCTAGCGGGGCACAATAACTAAAATAATGCTCTGTGTAGTATTCCGGGTGCATATCATACCATAGGGTATAGGACCGTCCTAACTCATTATGGGTCAGGAAAAACCATAAGTTATTTTCTTCCTTCGCAGCTGCGAACATTGGCAGTTCAGGAATTGACAGGTGCTCTCCTACCAACTGCGTTACTGCATTATTCAATAGTTCAATTCTGGTGGAAATGTTTTCCACCATTCTCACATACACTAAAAAATATCACTGTTTTTTTTTTATTTAACTTTGCTCTTTTCTCTCTGTAGCTTGAGACTAAACTAAATTGTTGATACATTTCCGATATAGCTCTTTTTTATTTATATGCAAAATAATTTGAATTGGTTATTTTGGATCGGTTAATATCAATTCATTATGACCCAAGTACTTTCTTAGATTTCATCCTATAAAAATCATAGAGTGAAGATTTGAATCTAGATGAGTCAGTTCATAAACTTCCAAGTAGGTTTGGGTGTTTCTGTCACTGTGTGTACTGCCTCTAGCTGAGCTCGTAACTTTGAATAATTCATAATTTTTTCGGTCTCTGGCGGTGCTTGGGCTGCTGGCTCTTGCTCTTGTTCATTTTCGGTTTTTGTCATATTCGCTGAATATTTATATATTTTGCGGTTCAAAATAAACAATGTGAGTATATTCCAGAATGATCCGAGTAGGTGAAATCAACATCCTTTAACAGTGTGGATTGCTACTGCATTGAGAAGGGTCATGTTACTTCATCTTCCTTATAAGAAGCCTCTTCGTTGGACATGGCGAAATATCGTTGACACTTATAACCGTAAAGTTTGGTTGAGAGTTTCTACAATCGTAGGCTATACTCTTATATCCCATAGTGTCCACAGTATCAGTGATTTCATCATCCTGAAAGAACACAGCCTATTATATCTCTACTCTATATTTATTTGGTGTTGAACTGCTTTATTTTTAATTCATTTGAAAATCTTTGAAACGGTTAGGTTTTTGTAAATTTTTTCGCGGTCTCAGATTGTGTAGCTCTGTTTCAACAACTTTCGCTTCTGCTGGTTTTTGATTTTCAGTTTCTGTATTTGGTTGATTAAATGTCGAATCTGCAAAAGAACGTTGTATAGTTAAATTTCCTAAATCTTCTTCAAACGAATTGGCTGTATCGTAAACTAAACTTTCATTTGTTAACTCCGCTGATTCATTGATATCTTCATCACTATCATCTATTTTATTGTCATTTTCATTGTTAGGGTTAGTATCACTAAGTTCATTTTCTTCTTCACTTGTGTCGTCCCCTTCTGAGCTAGAAGTGTTCCTCATTCTCATCACATTCTCTTGTCTCTGGAATAATCTTCCCTGGTTGTTGTGGGAAATAAGCACTTACGTTAATAGAATTATCTAACACAACGCTATCTTTCTTTACTTCATTTTTTTGGGAAATCATCCTTACGTTTTTAATAATTTTAATCGGCTAGCATGTACCATTTGTTCTTTTCGGCCATTTATTTCTTTAATTCGGAGAGTAACTGGATCTTTCTTTTCAATGATTCTATAAGGCCCTGTCCATTTTGGATAAAACCTGGAGGATATTGCTTTTCCTTTGACAGAGGGAGTATATAAATAAACGTTGTCTCCTAACTGAAATTATTTCCGGGTTCTTTTGGTATTGTGTCTCTCTTCATTGTTCGGAAGCTTGTTGTAAATTCTTGCTTGCTATCTCATGAGCTCGGTTTAATCGGAAAACTAATTCACTTGCGTAATTTTCTGTTAGATCATATGGTATTCTTGAATCTAGTTGGATACTATATGGTGTTTCCATGTCTCTGCCGAACATTAAGAAAAATGCAGTTTCATTCGTGGAGCTATGCGGAGTGTTTCAAGTATCCCAGTTGGTTTCATGTTCTCTTAAATAGAAACCTAATGTGGTTTTTAACGTTTTGTGAATTATTTCAATAATTCCATTTGATTGAGGGTGGTAAGGAGTGGTGTCCAGTTTTTGTATTTGTAGAATCTTACAAACTTCTGTAAAAAGTTTACTTAAAAAGTTTGAGCCGCAATCAGTAAGAAGTTTTCTTGGTGTTCCAAATCGTGTGATAATATTTTCTACGAATGCTCTAGCTACCGTAGGTACCGTTATGTCTGGAAGAGCTATTACTTCTGCATATCTGGTTAAAAAATCTATGCATGTTAGCATATATTTATTTGAGTTCTCAGTCTTATGAAATGGTTCACAAATGTCCATGCTTATGATTTCAAAAACATTATTTGGTATTGCTTGTGGAGGTTGGTAATTGTTCTTTTTAATATTGCAAGCTTGACACTGTTCGCAATATTTTTTGACGTCTGTCTTGAGGGTTTTTAAATAAAAATCTTTGGATATTATTTGTACAGTTTTCTTTTGTCCGTTATAACCTCCAAACATCGACTTATGGTAAACTTTTAGAACTTCATTTATAATTTTACTTGGTGCAACTATTTTATCTTTTCTCTCGTATTCACGTCTTTTCTTGTACAGTATGTTTTCCTGACTTAAGTAAAAAATGTCATTATCATTTATATTAGCAATTAGTAGTTTTTGTATCACTGGATCTTCCTGTTGTAATTTTGCTATATTTGTGTTGGTCCATATAATGTCTTGCATAGGTTCGACTTCCATTTCTTTTGGCTCTTCTGTATGGATTATAGCTACTATTTGTGTTTCTTTTTCATCTGTGGGAGGATCATTATAAGCTACGCTTCGCAATCGGGGTTAAACTGTCAACATTGCTTATGGTACGACCAGGTTTGTATTGAATGGTAAAGCTGTATCCAAGCAAGCTCATGGCCCATCGAGCAACTCTACTAGATGGATCTTTTAGTCAATAAATATTTAGGTGGTCGATGGTCTGTTTCTAAGGTGAAATGTACTCCTGTAAGATATACTTTGTACTTTTTAACAGCCCAAACTGCGGCCAATAATCTCTTTCTGAGGTTCCATGTCTCCTTTCAGAAGCAGTTAAAGTTCTACTTGCATAGCTGACTGGATGTTCTCCATCTTCATATTTCTGAGAAAGTATAGCTGCGATAGGTGGGTGAACCATAGTTGTTTGAAAAAGTGCATTGTCTTACTCGAAGGGGAAAGACAATGGACACAAAGCTCATGGACGTACCGAGTATCCACCTCCACGCGGTACCCACTGGGATGTCAATGACATCACAGCCCTGCGAAGAGATACAGGTTTACAAACACTACACTAACACACACACACGACACTCACCCCCACGGGGAGATACACAACACAGCATCGGAAGGTTGGAGAGGGGGCATCTCCGCTTCCCCCCACCAGCAACGCCCCGGACATGTAGGTCCACAGTCGGGTCTGGTAGTAGCAGAAAAACTAGAAGTGGTACAGCTAGGCCACCGGGAAGTATAGGGCCCACCCTTGTCTAACCAACGTAGGGGGCTGCCCCGGACACCCGGTGAAAATCTCCAAACGACGCAGAAGTGCAGCTGGTAACTGGTAGGGGGGGGATCTCAACTACGGCCGCCGACGACCGAGTGACTGGAACCGGCGAGGCTCGGGGGGGAGGCTGCGATGGCGCGTCAGAAGACCCATGGAGCTACACCCAACAATTACCAATTACTTACTTTCACACACCCCTAAACCCACAAAGTTTCTTTTTTTCTATGTTTCAGAAACAAGTTAAAATGGAGAAGCAAGTGCCAAAAAAAGAGGAGAGTGAGGGAACCCCCAAACCCATAGAGGTGGAACCCGTAGAGGGTGACACGGAGTCATCGGGTGTCGATGAAGACACTCTCCTGCTGTCAGACGGAGGAATGGACGCCCTACCTGAACCGAAAGGGGATGGGAAGGCCGACCACCCACCGCCTGAAGTCCAAAAGGCCACCACAGAGGAGGTGGTCCAGAGGACGTCGAAGCAGGAGAAAAATCGGAGGCACAGACAGAGGCAGACCGAAAAACGCCGTCAATTAATTGCCCTAGGAAGGATGCAGATCGCTGCCGGGGAGGACTCCCACTCCTCGGGGAGTGAAGCTGCACCTGGGAAGAAGGCTGACCCACCGTCCAGTACGGGCGGCCAAAGCAAGCCGCCAAGCGGTACCCCCGCAAGGGGGAACCCGAAAGCGGCGAGCCGAGGCCAAACGTCTAGGCGCGGGACAGCTTCATCCCGTGGGGGCACCTCAGCTCGCGGCCCATCAAGGCGACGATACGAGAAGGCGGCCAGGGAACTGGCCAAAAAAGTAGCAATGGCCAACCTGCCGACAGGGCCGAAAGGAGTGTCGGACAGCACCAGCCAGGGGACCCAAGCAGGGACCTCTGGGTTGCAGTCCGCCACCCCAAAGCGCCCCCGATCTGAGCAGCAGACGCCGCCTGAAAGACTGGGCAAAAAGTCAAGAAGGGACGTAACCTTGAAAGGCAAGGGAGACGGGGAAAACAGGTCGCCTCTTTTAAGGGACGACCTGGGTTCCCAACAACCCAGCACAGAGGCTGCGCCCCGGAAGACACCCAGTAAGAAGGCGATGAAGGTTGTCTTCAGGTCGGACAGAGTCGGAGGCACCATTACGGAGGATAAGGCCAAAGAAGTGCGCGGCCAACTTCTGGAAGCGATGCTCAGGACCATGCGGGGACCCCCTCAGGACCCGAGCTACGCTTCCTGAACTCAGGCCTAGTAGGGCCAGGATGGCTACTGGTAACCTTGGTCAGGTGGCGACGGTCGGAGACATCACCTTCAGTGCCATCAGGGCAGACGAGGCGCCCTGGCCAGCACGAATCTCGTTCTGGCTAAGAACCCAGGAGGAAGTAGACGAGGCCAGGCTAAGGGAGTTCCTGGGTCTCCAGAACCGCGCGCTCGACATGTAGCAGTGGCGGCTTCTGGGGACCGTAGGGGGCCCCGGCGCTTGGCGCCTAACCTGGATGGTAGGAGCGGACACCATCAGATACCTGGAGAGCGTCAACTGGAGACTGGCGTATAAGTTCGTCACCCTCGCCGTGTCGGGTGACAGAAGCCATAGCGCCGCTACTCGACGCCCTTCCCGGGGGCCTGGTGGCGACCCCTCCGCCAAAAGGCAGAAGTAGGAGATTCCCCCACTCTCCCCCACTCTCCACGATGCACACGGAAACGGGAAAACTGCGGGTGAGTCAAATCAATCTGCATAAAAGTCTGGGCCCTGCGGGGGAACTCGCTAGGACCCTGACTGGCACTAGTGCCAGGCAGATTGTTTTGATACAGGAACCTTATATTTTAACAGGGACCACAAGAGTAGGAGCATTAGGAAGCACCGTCCTAAACATCACGGTCGGCACAAAAGAGGCAGCACCAAGAAGCTGCATAATGACATCAAAGGACCTGAACGTTGTGGAGCTTCCACAACTAGGAACACGAGACGTCACAGCAGCTCTCCTGGAATTAAAGGTAAGAGATAGGACCATAAAGGTGATTATATGTAGCGCGTACCTTCCGTACGACAGCGTAGACCCTCCTCCTTCAGAGGAATTAGCGCGGGTCATCTCATTCGCGGAGAGTAAAAGACTTCCAATAGTCGTGGGGTGCGACGCCAACTCACATCAAGTAGCGTGGGGTAGTAGCGATGTGAATAAGCGTGGGGAGGCTCTTTCTGAGTTTCTGACCACCACGGAACTGGAAATAGTGAATAAAGGGTGCGAACCAACGTTTGTTGATAAGACCTGACAGGAAGTTATCGACATAACACTGGTCTCGCGGAGTTGTCAACTGGAGAGTAACAGAGGAGATTATTACGTCCGATCATCGCATGATCAGGTACGAGATAGACACCGACGAGAAAATCCAGGAACAAAAAAGGAACCCGCGTAATACGGACTGGAGACACCTCTTAGCGATCCTAGACCTGAATAAGGGTATTCTAGAAATGAACATCGACAACTGTGAGGACTTAGAAGAGGCAGTCGACAGGCTTAAAACTGTCATAACAACAAGTTTCGAAGAGGCGTGCCCCCTAAAAACCCAGTCGACCCGACGAGTGCCATGGTGGAGCAGCAAGCTAGACAGGCTTCGCAGCAAAACCAAAAAGGCACTAAACAAGGCGATGAGGGATGGGGAGAATGACTCTTGGGAAATATACAGAGAGGCTAGAAAGGAGTTCAAAAAAGAGGTAAGAAACTGCAAAAGAGACAGTTGGAGTCTCCCCCCCCCAAATCCCCCCCACCCCCCCCCCACGTTGTTGTTGTTGGCTGCCCTAAGCAGCGAGAATAAACAGACTCGTTAAAAAGACCAGACGGGAGCTGGACCGCCTCATGCGAGGAGTCAATACGACACCTGCTCGAGGTTCACTTCCCGGGAGAGGGCGGCGAACGGGGGGCGCAGAGGACCGCTGGACCCCGGGAGGGGCAAGATCCTGACTGGAGACTGGCGGACCGAGTGGTCTCGGATGCTACCATCTCCTGGGCAATCAACCAGTTCAGTTCCTACAAGTCCCCGGGGCCTGACGGCATATTCCCGGCGCTCCTGCAAAAAGGCCAATGGGTAAAGAGAATCTTTAGGGCCAGCATAGCAATGGGATATGTACCGACAGAGTGGAAAAAAGCCACCGTTGTCTTTATTCCGAAAGCCGAAAAGAAAGACTATACGGCGGCCAAATCCTTCAGACCCATTAGTCTAACATCCTTTTTGATGAAAGCATTGGAAAGAATGGTGGACAGACACCTACTAGGGGGAGTCCTAACCAACCAACCTTTCCACAGAAACCAACATGTATACACGCAGTAGTGCATAAGGCAGAAAAAGCCCTTCAATTCAAACAGTACGCCCTGGCAGTATTCTTTGATGTCGAAGGAGCTTTCGACAAGGCGAAAGTGCAGGTAATAACAACAGCCCTGCAGAGAAGGGGAGCCGAGTCTCTTATCTCCGAATGGGTAAAATCTGCACTAACAGGGAGAAAGATCCAGGCCAATCTAGGGGAGTCCAGGGTCAACATAGAGGCAACGGGAGGCTGCCCACAAGGCAGCTGCTTATCCCCACACCTGTGGTGTCTGATCATGGATACTCTCCTACAACGCCTAACAGAAGAAGGATTCGACGCCCACGCATATGCCGACGACGGTGTCGTGGAGGTGGTAGGCCACCACCTAAACACCGTCTGTAACAGAATGCAAAGGGCGGTACGAATCATAGAAGACTGGTGTCAACAAAACGGTCTCTCTGTCAATCCAGGAAAGACAGAGATGATCCTGTTCACTAGAAAGAGGAAAATGGAGGGATTCAGAGCACCCAAGATGTACGGGAGACCCCTGACTTTGGTTTCAGAACTGAAGTACCTAGGGGTCAACCTAGACAAGGGGCTCACCTGGACACCACACTTTGCGAAATTGACGAATAAGGTGCAGGCAACGATGTGGCAACTGCGTCGAGTGGTTGGCCGCACCTGGGGTTTGAGCCCCAGAAACCTCCACTTGATGTACACGGCAGTACTAAGACCAAGGATCCAGTACGGATCCATAGTCTGGTGGCCAGCAGTGGAGAAGGTCACTACTACCCTCAAGCTTAGGAGCCTACAGGGAACCATATGCAGAGGGATAACCGGCGCTATGAGGACGGTACCACTGGAAACCATTCTGGGACTGCCGCCGCTTCCGATCTGGATCAGAAAAGAAGCGATGGCGACCCACCTCCGGCTGAGAGATACAGGTCAATGGAGAGGAAGAGGGGAAGCTGCGGGGCATCTTAGGATTGCCCAAATCGCCGAGAGAGAAATCCCTATGGCAGCGATTAAAACACAAAGACCAAAAAACCCCTGGAGATTCAACAAGAGGTACAAAGTAGTCATCCCATGCCCAGGCAGGGAACTATGGCAGAGTGAAAACCTCCGCGAACAGTTCGAGGAGAACGCCGTGATTTGCTACACCGACGGGTCGAAACTGTTGGAGAGGCAAACCACAGGATCGGGGGTTTATGTGTAAGACCAGGAGGTTCGAAAGAGCTACCTGCTCGGAGAGCAAGCCACGGTCTTTCAGGCAGAAGTGTATGCCATAATAATGGCTGCAAGCATGGAAGAAATAAAGTAGGGAGGAGAGAGGAGGAGCATGTTTATATATGCTCCGAGCCCTAAAGGCACTAAGGGCGCCCAAGATCACCAACACCCTGGTGGAGGAATGTGCGGATGCACTGGAATCCTTGGGAGAGGGCAAACAAGTGACACTTATGTGGGTACCGGGACATATGAGGGTGCCGGGTAACGAGATGGCCGACGAGCTCGCCAGGATCGGGGCAAGCACCAAGTATGTAAGGCCGGAACCACTCCTAGGAACAACCAAGAGACAATCGCAAAGTCGACTCAATAAATGGGCCAACGATGCCATGACGACCGCTTGGAGAGCAGGAACAGGATGCAGACAGACCAAGGACTTTGTGAAGGGCCCGGATGTAGCCAGACAAAAATGGCTTCTGGCGAAGGGACGCTGGTCTGCTGACAGGTATCATAACAGGTCACAACCGACTAAGGAAGCACATGACCCGGATCGCGGTGGAGAATGACTCGACCTGCCGGGCCTGCGGGCGTGCAGAAGAGACATCTCGACACGTTATAGCGAACTGCGAGGCATACCAGAGGACGAGATATCAGGTATTCGGTTTCCCGACCCTGGATGAGGAGGACCTGCACACGCTTAAATGGGACAAAATACTGGACTTTGCAAAAAGAACAGTGAGACCAAATGAGCAAACTGCCAGACCAGTGGTACAAGCGGTGGATTAGGGGCAGGCTCGGGGTAGGGCAGAAAGGGCCCAGGGAGGCCTACTTGCCAGGCTTCGCGCCGCCCCTTCTCTACTACTACTACTACTACATAGCTGCGATAGCTGTCCCGCTAACATCTGTTGTTAAAATAAATTCCTTTTTATAAAAAAAATAAATTCCTAAATAAATAAATAAATTCCTTTTTACAATCAAGGACGGGTGCACTTATTACGAATTGTTTAAGTGTATCAAATGCTTGTTGTTGGTCTTTTGTCCAGATAAATTTGACATCTATTTTGGTTAGTTCTATTAATGGTTGACTGATCTTAGAATATCCTGGTATAAACTTTCTATAAAATCCTACTAGTCCAAGGAAGCTTCTGATTTCGCGTACTGTTCTGGGCTCAGGATATCGTTTCACTATTCTAGTTTTTATGTGATAAGATATTTAACTTATTTCTTTAAGAATTTACATTTTGTAGGTTTAAACTGAAGGTTGTTTTCTCGCATTTTATTGAATACAAGTTTTAATATTCTTAAATGCTGCAAATGTCCGCAAATATGCTGTTCATAAATCGTTGCCAGCTACTAGGTGCGTTTTTTAAACTCATCGGCATTCTTTTAAACTCGTAGTGTCCAGTTGATCAATCGTGTCGTCAAGTAGGGGTAATGGATGGTAGTCAGTTTTAGTCACAGCGTTAAGCTCCCTGAAATCAATAACCAATCGAAACTGGGTCTCCTCATTTTCTTCTCAAGTAAAATTGAAGGAGCACTCCACGGAGAACAACTTTCAGTTATAATATCGTCATCCAATTATTTATTTCTTTAGAAATTCTCTTCTGTGAAAGGGAACTCTATAAGGTCTCTTTTGAATTGGTACGGTATTCTCTGTTATTATTCGATGAACTACAGTGGAAGTAGAACCAAGTTTTTGATTTGGTCCTTTAAATATATCTATATAATCTATTACAAGTTCTTGCAGCTTTCTTTCATTGTCATTTTTAGGATTGGACAATTTAAGTTGTTCGAGTATTTCTTGAAAGTCGGTTTTTGACAAAACCTTTAAAGAGCTAGATTTTGGCGGTTTTTCGACAACAGCTTTTGTTGCCTTAGCAATCATTTTATTTCTCTGTACTAATATTTCTTTGTCTAAAATATTTGCCATTGGAATGTGTTTTGCCATCTGACGTATGCTTCTGGAAACTTGTAATTCATGCATTATCTCATCTTCCTGTTCCACTACAATGTAGTCTCCTACGTCCTTTGAGACATCTATTACTTTTGCCATGCAAACCACTTTCCTTTTAGCTAGAATTAACAAATTCGTTGTTAACTGCACTTTAAACTCCTTAGAGTCAATAATTGTAGCTTTTGTTTCTTTAGGGTAAAGTGTTGTTAACTGCACTTTAAACTCCTTAGAGTCAATAATTGTAGCTTTTGTTTCTTTAGAGAGTCCCTGTGACACTGTTTGACTTTTCGCCATGTCATCCTTCAACATCTTTTGTTTGCCTTGTTTCTTTATTTTATCCTGTACCATAGCGCCTGTGGGTTTTCGATGCTTCTCTGGTCTGGCTTGCAGGATTGGTTGGGTGCCCAGATGGTGGCTAATCATCTGAGTAATTTGATCCTCCACTGTGGCCAACAGTGAAGTCTCCACCTCCTTTAGCCTTTCCAGTTTTTCTTCTACTTTGGACAAAATATCACTCAAACTCTTTGTGACTTCGTTCATCTTCTCTCTAGCAAGTATGCTTATTCTAATACTTTCTGCTTCTTCTTCAATTAGCTCTATTTCTTCTTCCATTAAAAATAGTCTCTTGTGTCCCCAATCAATTTTTACTCCACATTCGTGCAAGAATCTAATCCTAGAAGTATGTCCGCTGCAAAACATGGCTTTTCTACTACTACACAATTGTGCTCTAGTTCTATTCCTTTACCAATTCAATAGGTAAAACTACTTTTCCTAAACTGGGGATTCCAACTCCTTGAATATCTACAAGATTGGTCTTACTTCTGATCAATTTAAACCCCTCGGCTATACCAGACTTTGCTAGGGAAATCACTGCTTTATAATTGCTAAACAAATAGTTATTGACATTTAATTCTGGTTTGTCGTATTTCCATGTTGCCATTATTTCTTTCAAATCTGTCAGACCATGATCTCATATGGTTCGTTATATTGCGATAAGCTTGCTGTCTGCTGGAATGGAAGAAATCATTTTGTTGCATTCTCCTGGGGTTTTTGGGAAAGTTACTCTTGATATATCCAACTTGATTTCATCCAAAGCATGATCTTGTGTCTTTACGTGGTGTAGGGCAGTTTCGGACAAAATATCCAATATTTTGACAACTAAAGCATCTTCCTTGTTGTTTGTTAGTTCCCACAGTATTATTTTTTATAGCTTATTCGTATTTTACGCGACCCGCACTTAAAATTTTGTAATTTTTTTTTTAAGTTTTTATTTCAAAATCAAAAATCAACCCCACACACGCTGATACCATTTGTAGCGCCTACTAGACACATCGCCTTTCTCTGTACAAAATAAGGTGAAACTAATAGAGCCTTAAGGGCAAGTGTACATTTTAGGGAAGCTTCCCTAAAATCTACTGGGTCTGGTCTTTAGTTTTTAAACCTGAAGTTGTACCGAGAAAAAAAACAATTATATACACAGATGTCAATTTAAAAACTTCTTTTATTTCCTACAAAAGAGCAAATATAAGAATAGAGAGCCCATACCTGTACAACTTGAAAGTTTAATTAAAATGTGTGCGCATCTTGCAACTTTTATTTAGTCAATCTTGTTCCTAATTATCACTTTTCCAAAGGTAATACTTAAGGGAGCATTTTAGGGGTAGTCTACACTTGACTAAGTGGGTTCGGAGGCGCAAAGTATTTAACCACCTGATTTACTGTTATTCAAATAATGAGCAAAAAGTCCGTTTAGCGAAAGTATGTGCACATTATATTATTTTTACGTCATACTTTATGATTAGGGTTTCTCTAGGATGCACATAGTCTGTCTAAATAGTTTTTTCCTTAGGTATGAATAGAAACAGTTTATTTTTCAAAAAGGACACTATTAAAAAGGGATTATAAGCTCGTTCGACACCATATAATTTCAACTATATCAAAATGTTTAAATGTCTAATTTGGCACCAAGTTCACACTTACATTTTCTCCTTATTTTGATCTGGGCCAAGGCCAGTTACTAAAACTTATTTTAATAATTTCGATTTTCACTGTTTTAACTTTTTGCACAAATTTATTATTTTGATATATCTCTGTTATGGTTTTAAGACACCAAAAAAACTAAACTTGAATGCTTATACTTGATATGATCGAACTAGAATTAATCAGTTATTTCTTCCTCCTCTTTTATATGGATTTGAGCCTGGGAAAATTCTAATAGGCAAGGTTGTTTCCCACGCACAAAAAAATATAGTCTTCGATTTTTGTAGATATTTTCTCATAGTGTTAATTATTGTAAAGAAATTTAGAGCGTTTTTGTTTTAAGAACTCGGGGCCCTTATTAAATCTCTGTCTCGTTTCTTAGGCCGTTGATAACGACCAAATTATATTACAATATTCAAGAGAGCTTTGACCTATTATAGATTTTCAACAGAGATTCGCGAATAAGGTTGTTTTAGGAAAAAGTCACCTAAACGGTACAAAACTAACTTTATTTTACGAAAAAGTAAAATACAGAATTCTGAATAGCGGACAACTCCAAAAAACCCCAAAAACTCCCCGCTCTGTAAAAACCTATGGCTCCACCTATCAACAACCAAACAAATTACAGCCTGCACACGCCATGCTTTTTCTGTTAGCCCTAAACATCAGCTGATTGTCAATTTGGTAATTATGCAGTATACGGTTTTCTGCCATTTTTTAAGATTTTCGAAAAATTCCTTTACAGATGGTTAATATGCCTCGCCAGAAGTACGAAACCGTTTGCGCGTCGAAAAAATTCTTTTTTTTTCAAAAGTTACAGGCATAAAAAGTTTCAAAAACAACAAACTTACGGGACAGCGGAGTGAATAGGGGTGCTGGGCGGGGCACTCCCTTCATCTAAAACACTGTAAAATATGTCAAAATGTAGGTAAAGGATCAACCTTTATGCGTCACTTTTTTGTTTTTTTTTTTGAACCTCAATTTTCCGAAAAATCATCGAAAGAAAACAACACAATATTTTTGGATTTTCCAACAAAACACGACATTTAACGTCATTTCAGTGTTGCCAACCACGAAACTGCGTTATTTGCAAAGAATCATGTGTTTTGTTGGTAGGTCATCCGCACGGGCATCAACTTGCCAATTTAGGCGCGTAATTTAAATTTGAAAATTTTCTTCAATTTAAAGGAAATTTAGGC
This sequence comes from Oxystoma pomonae, assembly GCA_963921995.1. Classification (NCBI taxonomy): domain Eukaryota; kingdom Metazoa; phylum Arthropoda; class Insecta; order Coleoptera; family Brentidae; genus Oxystoma; species Oxystoma pomonae. The sequence goes on from OY998164.1 coordinate 97,117,390, forward strand.
GTTTGGATTTGGAAAGGCAGGGTCGGGTTGCGTTAGGTTGGGTCCGGTTGCATAAAAGAAGGGTTGGGTTGGTTGGGTTGGGTTTGATTTCATAAAAGAAGGGTTGGGTTGGATTGGTTGGGTTGGTTTGGTTGGGTTGGGTTTGATTTCATAAAAGAAGGGTTGGGTTGGATTGGTTGGGTTGGTTTGGTTGGGTTGGGTTTGATTTCATAAAAGAAGGGTTGGGTTGGTTTGGTTGGGTTTGATTTCATAAAAGAAGGGTTGGGTTGGCTTGGGTTAAGTTTTCGAAAGAAGGGTTTGTATAGTCTTTAGCCCAGACGTAGCGGAGGTTTTTAGTCCGTAGGCAGTCCTCTAGAGAGTCTGAATCGGGCATGCTCGGAAGACCATTTTGGCCGGCATCTTTTGAAGATTTTCCTTCGCTATAAAAAAACAAAAAAAAAGTCTGGGCTAAAGACTATACAAACCCTTCTTTCGAAAACTTAACCCAAGCCAACCCAACCCTTCTTTTATGAAATCAAACCCAACCCAACCAAACCAACCCAACCAATCCAACCCAACCCTTCTTTAATGAAATCAAACCCAACCAAACCAATCCAACCCAACCAATCCAACCCAACCCTTCTTTTATGAAATCAAACCCAACCAAACCAACCCAACCCTTCTTTTATGCAACCGGACCCAACCTAACGCAACCCGACCCTGCCTTTCCAAATCCAAACGCCTAAATTTCCTTTAAATTGAAGAAAATTTTCAAATTTAAATTACGCGCCTAAATTGGCAAGTTGATGCCCGTGCGGATGACCTACCAACAAAACACATGATTCTTTGCAAATGACGCAGTTTCGTGGTTGGCAACACTGAAATGACGTTAAATGTCGTGTTTTGTTGGAAAATCCAAAAATATTGTGTTGTTTTCTTCCGATGATTTTTCGGAAAATTGAGGTTCAAAAAAAAAACAAAAAAGTGACGCATAAAGGTTGATCCTTTACCTACATTTTGACATATTTTACAGTGTTTTAGATGAAGGGAGTGCCCCGCCCAGCACCCCTATTCACTCCGCTGTCCCGTAAGTTTGTTGTTTTTGAAACTTTTTATGCCTGTAACTTTTGAAAAAAAAAGAATTTTTTCGACGCGCAAACGGTTTCGTACTTCTGGCGAGGCATATTAACCATCCGTAAAGGAATTTTTCGAAAATCTTAAAAAATGGCAGAAAACCGTATACTGCATAATTACCGTCAATTTATAACCTTAACCTTGAATGAACTTTTCAAAACAAAACAAATGTAAGTAAACATTTCTAACATAGATCTTTTTAATTTTTGTTGGTTTTTGGTTTTTAATTTTAATTAAATTTGTGAAATGAGGTGCAGGGCACCACTTTATGGAACTGTACTTTTTATAATTTACCTTTTTTGTAAAGTACTTTTTGATAAATTATGCTCACCCCTTGGATGTTGGGTTCATGCGAAATAAATTAGATGCTCAAGGTTTCAGATTTTATTTTCTATCCTTGCTGATTTCATATCTCAGCCACAGAAAGTTCCAGGTTGATTTGAAAGAGGAAGTGTCATCTGACTTCCTAGTAAACACTGGAGTTCCTCAGGGTTCCATACTGGGACCGCTGCTGTTTTTCTTATATATAGAAGTGGTTCTTATGTCGACCATTTTTTAAAGTACGTAGGGTTAACAAAGCATTTTTATCTCCCATTATCCGAAAGATATTTAATTAGGACTATTTCCCGTCATTTTCCCACTGAGATTGCCTCTACCTTGTTCGGTCTAACTTCGATCCCAGACGCAATTGACCGGCTTAAGCAAGGCGACTACGTAAAAAGTCGGGAGATCCCCTTTAATAGGATAAAACCTTCGGGGGCTAGTTTTTCTAGTCCAAATCAGCGGTATGAAAATAAAAATAGGGGTCCGTTTAACAGACAAAATTTAAATAGAAACAACGTATCCACGTTGACCATGTCTGACGAACACTTTCCTGAAGAAAACTCGGGAAACGAGCCCTCCACCACCAAGCCCAGTGAGTAGTAGGGCGGGCCTTCATAGGGCAGTAGTTATTGTAAATAACCCTTCGGATGACTTGCTAAACGAGTGTGAATCAGGGTTGCACATAGTAGATCAACGCACACCCCTTATATCGCTGTCTATTTTTAATTTCTCTTTTCCCGCCCTTAATCAATTAGAGGCTTTTCACGAAAAAATAACATGTTTCCGAGTTTCTGGGGTAAGAGTCACGGGGGCGTTTCGAACCAAAGAAAGAAAAATAACACATCAATTTTTGTTGTCCTTTTCTATCTCAAGTGTTAATTTCGAGCATGAGTTTTTATTAATCAATGACTTGATTTTTCCTATTATCTTGGGGGTCGACTTTTTAAATATCACTTGCGCAAAACTGTGCTTTTACGAAAATAAAGTATTTTTTACAAACAGTTTAGACTTAGGGCATAGGACAGTTGAGTCGACTTTTCTTTCTAATTTTCATGAGTTTAGAGCTCCAGAGAACTTGCCTAAATTAAGGGTCACCGCGGTAAAGCAAAATTACTTATCTTCAAAACATTTTTTTGCAAATAATATAGCGATAAATAATTCGAGTACGCTGACTCTGGACTTTGTCGATAAGATACTGCACATTAATAAGGACCAGAAAAAACAGTTGTCTCGACTATTGTCTTCTTATCAACACGTTTTTTGCGATACTCCCGGGTGCACTCATTTATACGAACATGAGATAATTTTAAACGATTATACACCTTATAAAAAAAAAAACAATATCCGATACCTTTCGCTCACCGCGATGCAATAGTGGCGGAAATTAGAAAAATGGAATCATGGGCCGTAATAGAACGGGCGCCAACGTCGTTTATTAATCCTTTGGTGACCGCGGTGAAAAAGGACGGGTCGATGCGAGTATGCCTTGACGCAAGGGCATTAAATAAGCGTTTTTTTCCCCAACATAACAGCCCTAAACCGATCGAGGACATACTTAAGTCATTCTCGGGGGCGCGTTATAAAACGTGTTTGGATCTAAGCTCCAGCTATTTTCAAATACCCCTGCGATCTGAAGACAAAAAATATACTGGATTCATGATCGAAAATGAGACATGGCAATTTACGCGGCTACCCTTCGGTCTATCTACCGCGGTGTCCTCATTTACTAGGTGCATTTCACAAATCCTGGGGTCTGAATTTGAGTCTTTTACTATTGCGTTTATAGACGACTTATTAATTTTTTCTCCCACTTTCGACCTTCATATGGAACATCTGGAGATGGTCCTTTCTAAGCTCTCCTCTGCTGGATTTACCCTAAAGTTTAAAAAATGTAGAATCCTGCCAAAAGAACTGGAATATTTGGGTTACATTTTGAATTTCGATGGAATTAAACCAGACCCTAGCCGTGTCGAAAGTGTAATGAGATTTCCGATCCCAAAAAATTGCCGTCAAATTCAATCCTTTTTAGGGTTGTGTAACTTTGACCGTGTTTTTTGTAAGGCATTTTCCGCCAAAGCCGAGCCTTTAACGCGACTTTTACGCAAGGGCACCAAATGGTGCTGGTCCGATGAGCAGCAGCGTTCTTTTGACCTCCTTAAAACTACCATCGCTAATGATGTATTTCTTTATCACCCTGACTCAAACTTAGAGTATTACGTTCAATGCGACGGAAGTGAATACGGGTTGGGCGCTCAACTCTATCAAATCAAAAACGGTACCAGGCAAGTTGTGGCCTATGCAAGTCGGTTATTACTGGACATGGAAAGAGCATATAATTCATTTGAGAAGGAGGTTCTTGTTGTCGTTTTTGCGCTTACTCGTTGGCGCAAATATCTGCTAGGTAACCACTTTCACATCTTGACAGACGCAAAGGCCATGCTTTACATTCAGACTTGTAGACTCCTTACCCCTCGTATTACACGGTGGGCTCTCGCACTACAAGAATATGACTATACTATATCTTATGTTAGTGGAAAAGATAATGTGGTCGCCGACGTTCTGTCTCGCTTTCCATACGCGCGGCTGCCTACTCCCTCCGATCGCTATTTTCGTTTAGCCAATCTTGCCATTAATACCCCTCCAGCCCTAAAAAAACTATTAAAAAATTTCGAGATACTACAATCCGAAGACTCCAATTTTGGGCCCATCAAAAATGCTCTCTTGCTGGGCCAATCTGAAAAATTCCCGGGTTATGTAATTTTTGAGGATTTGCTTTTTTATAGACCTTCCGATGACAAACCCTTTCTTCTCTGTGTCCCAAGTAAATCAACTAGCCAGTGTGCCCAAATTTACCATGATACTCTAGGACATTTGGCGTATATAAGTCGGTGATGGCCATTAAGCATGATCTTTACTGGAAAGGTGTATATAAAACGGTCAAAAATATTATTAAGCACTGCGAGGTTTGCCAAAAGGCAAAAACTTCTATTTTACCTCATCCCCCACTACATCCTATTCTTCCCACCAAACCTAATGAAATTATTTCTTTGGATTTGTATGGTCCCCTACCAGTTTCACGGGCCGGAACTACTTTTATTTGCGTAATCATTGATTTTTTTTCAAAGTATGTTACGCTATACCCGCTAAAGCGCGCTACATCTCGGACTATTCTTAACCGTCTAATCATGGATTATTTTCCGAAATTTGGCAAAATCAAAGCTATCTTAACTGACCATGGTAGCCAATTTACTAGCACCTCCTGGTCGAATACCCTCACTGGAGGTAAAATGTATATTTTCTTCCGTACGCCTTCCGCAGTCCAATCCAGTGAAAAGATCCATGCGCGAGTTGTCGCGCCTTTTTAGGACTTTCTGCAGTCAAAAGCACACCCGGTGGGCTTTTGAAGTTCCGGCATTTGCTGAATTTATTAACGGCGCCGTCCATGAATCCACTGGTTTTTGTCCTAAGGAAATTCAATTTAACGAACCTCCCACCAGTTTGGTTCGGGAAAATTGCAGCTTTCCCGAGTCACCCGGATTACCCACTCATGAAAATAAGTTGGTGCTGGCACGTGATGTTGGGGCGTGCGGCTCGGCGGGCTGCCGCCAACCCAGGTCGCCCTTATCGAGAGTTTCTTCCAGGAGAGCTAGTACTTTTGCGTGCTAACCCTACGTCCTCGGTCTTAAATTCGGAAATCAAGAAGTTTATGTTATTATTTGAGGGCCCCTATGAAATAAAAAAAAAATCAGCTTTGCTACTTATGTACTTTGTCATCCGGGAGTAACAACCAAGAGCGTGGCACGTTCCATGCTAGTCATTTAAAACTTTTTCACGGGTCCTTGACAGACGATAATAACTAAATCAACCCTATTTACGGTATCTTTAGTTACGGGGGCGGTTGTAACAAAAACTCGATTTTAAAGAAAGAATCAATAAAGTTTTTTCTTTCGTTTTTTTTTGTTCCGCGATATGATCGACGACCGGACTATCAGAAGGCGTCCATTTTATTCGAGTTCACTTGTGGTTTGCAAATTGCTAATAAATTTTATTTTGGTGCATTTTAATTTTTGCCTAATATTTAATCTAGTGTGAAAATTTATACCTGTGCATTTTTAGATAGGTGTTTTCTTTTATATTTTCTATGATGTATTTTCTATATAACCTAGTGTAGGATTCGTTGTTTACATTTTTTGTACATCACGGTTTTGCATTTTTAGTGAAATACAAGCTACCTGCGATTAAACCTTCGGTCAATTATTGTCAACAAACCCCTACCCAACAAAATTGTTACAATATATAAATTTTATAATTATCACGTAATATTCTCTAAATAAGATTTTTAATATTTTCCCCTGCATTTAAAATACTACATATTTTAGATAAAATTTATTGCAAGAAATTATATAAAAAAATATGAATATTTTCCCAATATTCAGTGTGTATCCGTTTGAGTATATTCTGTTTATCTGTTTTTTGTGTTTAAGGCAGACATATCCTAGCCCAATATCATTTGAATATTTGCACAATAAATATGCCGAAATATTTGTTTTGTATAATGGAATACTTTATTAAATATATTATTGTTATAATATATAATTTAATTTTTTTAGCATTAGAGATCACAACATTTTTCTGCTTTTTTTAATGCTTTTTTTTAAATGTACTTAACCCAGATCCTCCTTGTTTTATATATATTTAAAAAATCGTAGGTATATTGCTATAGTTAACATATTTTTTATGCGGGTTAGATTGTGACTTAACATTTTGCCAAAATTTGGCGAATCACATTCTCTCCGAGTGGCCAAACTTGTCGGTGCTCATGGTCCCTAGTCTTATATATATTTTCTTATCTCAGTGAATCAAAAACCACTAAATTGATAAAATCTATTCAATGATTCCTTTAGTGAGGGAGCCTTAAATATTAACCACTTAGCGGTGTATACGACCCTGCAAGCTCGATTTTCCTCTACGCATTAGCGCGTGTATCACGTGGTTTCAATTCAACCAATCAGATACGAGATTAATAAATCCTTCCTCTGCATTGCTATATGGAACTAAGCTTGTTTCGTTTGTTTATAGTGTTGTGTGTAGTGAGTTTGTGCCGTTTTCTAAAGTTTTCTAGCAAAAAACAATATTTTTTATTATCGGTTGGATTAAACTACAATGGACTGTCCCCCTGGGAATTACTATCTTACATCCAGTTGTTGCAGGTAAGTAGATAAACGCGATTGAAGTTGTTTTATTCGTGTGGGCTCAAAATGGTGGCGTCAGATGAAGTAAATGCATATGGCTGAATTTCTGAATTTCAACTTGACGATATATGTTGCTTTTCGACGTTGACGCACTGCGTAAAAAAGAGACAGAGAAGGGTCAATGTCAATCAGGAACAGCAGGTGTTGTGTTATTTAAAGTTAGGTTTATACTGTAAAATTAAAAGAAACATTGACCTATATATGGGAGGCAGTGTATTTTGCATTTTTGTTTCACAGTGTCTAAAGTTACGACGGTTATATCTAGAGCGAAAACAACCTTTTTTAGGGTTGAGTTGGGTTTGCTGGGGTTGTATTGGTTGGATTTCTTGTGAAAATTTAAAAAAACTGGTTTTTGTGTTTACCAAATATTACATTAGAAATCTGATAAATCACCTCGTAAATCACTGACACCCACATTTCTGTACATTTCTAAAAGTTTTGTGCTGATTAATTTAAATTTATTTACCTATATTTTTATTTTATTTATTTATGTGTATTGTAAAAGAAGAATCCTTTTGATACTTTTTTTCTTCTTTCCTATTAGATCTCTAAAAGCAAATATGTAAGTTGTATGGTTTTATTTTTTGTTTCAGATGGACACTTGATGAAAATTTGGTTGGTTGTTCCCACCGTAACTTTACATCTCTTGGGGACTGCAGGGTAAGTACATAAAGCCGATTACAGTTTTTTTATTCATAAATGGTGGAGTCAGAAAAAAATGCACCTTTGCCATTTTTTTCATATCAAAAATCAGGCCATTTTATAAACATAAATTTAGGTAAACATTTCATTCTGATCTAAATCTGGACGAGGTTTCAGGAAATGAAATACCTACCTAAATGGAAACCCACGAACAATATTTATTATTAATTGATTATTATTTCAAAGTTGTAATTTTTTTTTTCTGTATTTTTTATCCAAATAAAGTGACTTTAGCAATACATAATTAATTTTCTTGAATTATTTGTGAAAATTCCCTAAATAAAATATTAAAGTTTTATTTTACAATTAGCAACAATTTAAGGATTTTGTGAAATTAAGTCTACTCAAAAATAAGTTCTGACCTGATAAAATCGTTAGGAATGGTAACTGTCAATCACCAAATTTCTATTTCAGGTTGACTTTTGATGGAAATATGGGTAGTTTTTACCATGCCTCTCAATGTTGAAACAACACAAATTATCTTTGGTTCCTTTACATGGAAAAAGAAAATAATCCTGGCGGCCATCTTAACATAAAGACTTTGCAGGGTAAGTAGTATAAACTGTCGGGAACTTTTTTTTTATTCAGTTTAAAGCAAAATTGAGACGCTACAAAAGATTTTTTCTGAGTGTGTCTTTTTATAGATTGTTATTTTTACTTTTTTATATATTACTTTTGTTAAAAACTAAAACGATGATGTCCGAAAGGTCCCATATAAAAGTGCTCAGGATATTCACGCATTAATTTGCCAGAAATTGGCATAATCATTTTTTGTTGAGTCTAGAGAACTTGTATAATTTTTTTTCTTTACTTATATTTGTTACTAAACTTAAACATTAGTTTTTTTAAAGTTTTAGCTTTATATTTTTTCTTATAAACTTGATTTTTTCCAAAATTTTTGTTTTACAGTATTGTATTTAAAAGATCAAAATAACACATTTTTAAGAAAATTTTTGCCCATGGCATTTTTATAGTTTTTTTATTATAAAATGTTGCTTTGTACCACCAGCAAACTGAATAAAAACTCATAAAAACACTGATTAAAAAATGAGTATGCCACGTGTATTATCTATTTATAAAAATATTTTATTTCCAGATGTAGCTGCAGCAAGAAGAAATTCCCTTTCTTTACACACCACCACGTATACAAAGCTTCATTTTGTCATAAAAAACTGTTTAAGGATGCTGTAGATAGAGACAGATATCAACCAGCAAAAAGAATCGAGATAAACATGAGGACATGTACTGGTAATAATGCGATATGGTGCCTGCGAGTGTTAATCTTGGTATCTCATGGTTACTCGCAAAAATACGATACAAAGTTGTATATTTTTAAAAGTGTATTTTGTGTTTTTGCCAAAGAAATTATTTCTTGGTATTGCCTCTTTAAAATAAAATATAAATCAATACATTTTTAACTTACAAACTATCTGACATTTTTAAAAAAATCGTTTTTTTTTTGTTTTTAGGTTGGCAACAATACCAAATATGTCACGTGACTGCTACAACTGTATTTAGGGTTTTAAAATTAACCTTGCAGATGTAAAATAAACGTGTCAAATTTAAACTATAGGCCGACTTTTTTTAAATTAAAACGCATTTTATTGAAAACAATTTGTAATATCCACGTTTTTATTGTGCAATGTGGCATCAAGGCGAATTAAGTCTGGCAACAACATACCGTGACGTCATTAATTTTGCCATACCGGTATACTGTATTAACCCCGCCAGGTGTATGAAAGTGTAGGAAAGTTCCTACGATACACGGCAATCGGGTGAGCTTCGGTCGTGGTCGGATAGGTTTCGGATTTTATTGGTTGATATCAGGGAGAGGACCTTTCCCGTGTGATCTTTCCTACGAAATTCAAGAATCAGCCCCCAGGCGGATTTACAATTAACAAGCAAGCAAGCAAACACGCGTACAAATGTCAATGTCAAATTTTCCGGCTTTTCCAATTTTCTCGAAAAGTTCAAATTATTTTCGAAATCGTTCCATATTGTATACTCCTTCGGAGAAGACTTGGCATACCATTAATAAAATGCAATTTTGTTGACCCCTTCATATAATTTTTATTTTTATGAATAAAAAAGGGACAGATATATAAATATTTTTAACTAATGTTTTGGTTTGGATCAGCCTTTTGCAACATCGCATTTTCGCTACATGGAAGTGTGTCTGATACTTCGATATTTGATAGGGAAGTATGAAAATATACTTATTTTTTACCCAACCCAACCCTTCTTTTATGAAATCAAACCCAACCCAACCAAACCAACCCAACCAATCCAACCCAACCCTTCTTTAATGAAATCAAACCCAACCAAACCAATCCAACCCAACCAATCCAACCCAACCCTTCTTTTATGAAATCAAACCCAACCAAACCAACCCAACCCTTCTTTTATGCAACCGGACCCAACCTAACGCAACCCGACCCTGCCTTTCCAAATCCAAACGCCTAAATTTCCTTTAAATTGAAGAAAATTTTCAAATTTAAATTACGCGCCTAAATTGGCAAGTTGATGCCCGTGCGGATGACCTACCAACAAAACACATGATTCTTTGCAAATGACGCAGTTTCGTGGTTGGCAACACTGAAATGACGTTAAATGTCGTGTTTTGTTGGAAAATCCAAAAATATTGTGTTGTTTTCTTCCGATGATTTTTCGGAAAATTGAGGTTCAAAAAAAAAACAAAAAAGTGACGCATAAAGGTTGATCCTTTACCTACATTTTGACATATTTTACAGTGTTTTAGATGAAGGGAGTGCCCCGCCCAGCACCCCTATTCACTCCGCTGTCCCGTAAGTTTGTTGTTTTTGAAACTTTTTATGCCTGTAACTTTTGAAAAAAAAAGAATTTTTTCGACGCGCAAACGGTTTCGTACTTCTGGCGAGGCATATTAACCATCCGTAAAGGAATTTTTCGAAAATCTTAAAAAATGGCAGAAAACCGTATACTGCATAATTACCGTCAATTTATAACCTTAACCTTGAATGAACTTTTCAAAACAAAACAAATGTAAGTAAACATTTCTAACATAGATCTTTTTAATTTTTGTTGGTTTTTGGTTTTTAATTTTAATTAAATTTGTGAAATGAGGTGCAGGGCACCACTTTATGGAACTGTACTTTTTATAATTTACCTTTTTTGTAAAGTACTTTTTGATAAATTATGCTCACCCCTTGGATGTTGGGTTCATGCGAAATAAATTAGATGCTCAAGGTTTCAGATTTTATTTTCTATCCTTGCTGATTTCATATCTCAGCCACAGAAAGTTCCAGGTTGATTTGAAAGAGGAAGTGTCATCTGACTTCCTAGTAAACACTGGAGTTCCTCAGGGTTCCATACTGGGACCGCTGCTGTTTTTCTTATATATAGAAGTGGTTCTTATGTCGACCATTTTTTAAAGTACGTAGGGTTAACAAAGCATTTTTATCTCCCATTATCCGAAAGATATTTAATTAGGACTATTTCCCGTCATTTTCCCACTGAGATTGCCTCTACCTTGTTCGGTCTAACTTCGATCCCAGACGCAATTGACCGGCTTAAGCAAGGCGACTACGTAAAAAGTCGGGAGATCCCCTCTAATAGGATAAAACCTTCGGGGGCTAGTTTTTCTAGTCCAAATCAGCGGTATGAAAATAAAAATAGGGGTCCGTTTAACAGACAAAATTTAAATAGAAACAACGTATCCACGTTGACCATGTCTGACGAACACTTTCCTGAAGAAAACTCGGGAAACGAGCCCTCCACCACCAAGCCCAGTGAGTAGTAGGGCGGGCCTTCATAGGGCAGTAGTTATTGTAAATAACCCTTCGGATGACTTGCTAAACGAGTGTGAATCAGGGTTGCACATAGTAGATCAACGCACACCCCTTATATCGCTGTCTATTTTTAATTTCTCTTTTCCCGCCCTTAATCAATTAGAGGCTTTTCACGAAAAAATAACATGTTTCCGAGTTTCTGGGGTAAGAGTCACGGGGGCGTTTCGAACCAAAGAAAGAAAAATAACACATCAATTTTTGTTGTCCTTTTCTATCTCAAGTGTTAATTTCGAGCATGAGTTTTTATTAATCAATGACTTGATTTTTCCTATTATCTTGGGGGTCGACTTTTTAAATATCACTTGCGCAAAACTGTGCTTTTACGAAAATAAAGTATTTTTTACAAACAGTTTAGACTTAGGGCATAGGACAGTTGAGTCGACTTTTCTTTCTAATTTTCATGAGTTTAGAGCTCCAGAGAACTTGCCTAAATTAAGGGTCACCGCGGTAAAGCAAAATTACTTATCTTCAAAACATTTTTTTGCAAATAATATAGCGATAAATAATTCGAGTACGCTGACTCTGGACTTTGTCGATAAGATACTGCACATTAATAAGGACCAGAAAAAACAGTTGTCTCGACTATTGTCTTCTTATCAACACGTTTTTTGCGATACTCCCGGGTGCACTCATTTATACGAACATGAGATAATTTTAAACGATTATACACCTTATAAAAAAAAAAACAATATCCGATACCTTTCGCTCACCGCGATGCAATAGTGGCGGAAATTAGAAAAATGGAATCATGGGCCGTAATAGAACGGGCGCCAACGTCGTTTATTAATCCTTTGGTGACCGCGGTGAAAAAGGACGGGTCGATGCGAGTATGCCTTGACGCAAGGGCATTAAATAAGCGTTTTTTTCCCCAACATAACAGCCCTAAACCGATCGAGGACATACTTAAGTCATTCTCGGGGGCGCGTTATAAAACGTGTTTGGATCTAAGCTCCAGCTATTTTCAAATACCCCTGCGATCTGAAGACAAAAAATATACTGGATTCATGATCGAAAATGAGACATGGCAATTTACGCGGCTACCCTTCGGTCTATCTACCGCGGTGTCCTCATTTACTAGGTGCATTTCACAAATCCTGGGGTCTGAATTTGAGTCTTTTACTATTGCGTTTATAGACGACTTATTAATTTTTTCTCCCACTTTCGACCTTCATATGGAACATCTGGAGATGGTCCTTTCTAAGCTCTCCTCTGCTGGATTTACCCTAAAGTTTAAAAAATGTAGAATCCTGCCAAAAGAACTGGAATATTTGGGTTACATTTTGAATTTCGATGGAATTAAACCAGACCCTAGCCGTGTCGAAAGTGTAATGAGATTTCCGATCCCAAAAAATTGCCGTCAAATTCAATCCTTTTTAGGGTTGTGTAACTTTGACCGTGTTTTTTGTAAGGCATTTTCCGCCAAAGCCGAGCCTTTAACGCGACTTTTACGCAAGGGCACCAAATGGTGCTGGTCCGATGAGCAGCAGCGTTCTTTTGACCTCCTTAAAACTACCATCGCTAATGATGTATTTCTTTATCACCCTGACTCAAACTTAGAGTATTACGTTCAATGCGACGGAAGTGAATACGGGTTGGGCGCTCAACTCTATCAAATCAAAAACGGTACCAGGCAAGTTGTGGCCTATGCAAGTCGGTTATTACTGGACATGGAAAGAGCATATAATTCATTTGAGAAGGAGGTTCTTGTTGTCGTTTTTGCGCTTACTCGTTGGCGCAAATATCTGCTAGGTAACCACTTTCACATCTTGACAGACGCAAAGGCCATGCTTTACATTCAGACTTGTAGACTCCTTACCCCTCGTATTACACGGTGGGCTCTCGCACTACAAGAATATGACTATACTATATCTTATGTTAGTGGAAAAGATAATGTGGTCGCCGACGTTCTGTCTCGCTTTCCATACGCGCGGCTGCCTACTCCCTCCGATCGCTATTTTCGTTTAGCCAATCTTGCCATTAATACCCCTCCAGCCCTAAAAAAACTATTAAAAAATTTCGAGATACTACAATCCGAAGACTCCAATTTTGGGCCCATCAAAAATGCTCTCTTGCTGGGCCAATCTGAAAAATTCCCGGGTTATGTAATTTTTGAGGATTTGCTTTTTTATAGACCTTCCGATGACAAACCCTTTCTTCTCTGTGTCCCAAGTAAATCAACTAGCCAGTGTGCCCAAATTTACCATGATACTCTAGGACATTTGGCGTATATAAGTCGGTGATGGCCATTAAGCATGATCTTTACTGGAAAGGTGTATATAAAACGGTCAAAAATATTATTAAGCACTGCGAGGTTTGCCAAAAGGCAAAAACTTCTATTTTACCTCATCCCCCACTACATCCTATTCTTCCCACCAAACCTAATGAAATTATTTCTTTGGATTTGTATGGTCCCCTACCAGTTTCACGGGCCGGAACTACTTTTATTTGCGTAATCATTGATTTTTTTTCAAAGTATGTTACGCTATACCCGCTAAAGCGCGCTACATCTCGGACTATTCTTAACCGTCTAATCATGGATTATTTTCCGAAATTTGGCAAAATCAAAGCTATCTTAACTGACCATGGTAGCCAATTTACTAGCACCTCCTGGTCGAATACCCTCACTGGAGGTAAAATGTATATTTTCTTCCGTACGCCTTCCGCAGTCCAATCCAGTGAAAAGATCCATGCGCGAGTTGTCGCGCCTTTTTAGGACTTTCTGCAGTCAAAAGCACACCCGGTGGGCTTTTGAAGTTCCGGCATTTGCTGAATTTATTAACGGCGCCGTCCATGAATCCACTGGTTTTTGTCCTAAGGAAATTCAATTTAACGAACCTCCCACCAGTTTGGTTCGGGAAAATTGCAGCTTTCCCGAGTCACCCGGATTACCCACTCATGAAAATAAGTTGGTGCTGGCACGTGATGTTGGGGCGTGCGGCTCGGCGGGCTGCCGCCAACCCAGGTCGCCCTTATCGAGAGTTTCTTCCAGGAGAGCTAGTACTTTTGCGTGCTAACCCTACGTCCTCGGTCTTAAATTCGGAAATCAAGAAGTTTATGTTATTATTTGAGGGCCCCTATGAAATAAAAAAAAAATCAGCTTTGCTACTTATGTACTTTGTCATCCGGGAGTAACAACCAAGAGCGTGGCACGTTCCATGCTAGTCATTTAAAACTTTTTCACGGGTCCTTGACAGACGATAATAACTAAATCAACCCTATTTACGGTATCTTTAGTTACGGGGGCGGTTGTAACAAAAACTCGATTTTAAAGAAAGAATCAATAAAGTTTTTTCTTTCGTTTTTTTTTGTTCCGCGATATGATCGACGACCGGACTATCAGAAGGCGTCCATTTTATTCGAGTTCACTTGTGGTTTGCAAATTGCTAATAAATTTTATTTTGGTGCATTTTAATTTTTGCCTAATATTTAATCTAGTGTGAAAATTTATACCTGTGCATTTTTAGATAGGTGTTTTCTTTTATATTTTCTATGATGTATTTTCTATATAACCTAGTGTAGGATTCGTTGTTTACATTTTTTGTACATCACGGTTTTGCATTTTTAGTGAAATACAAGCTACCTGCGATTAAACCTTCGGTCAATTATTGTCAACAAACCCCTACCCAACAAAATTGTTACAATATATAAATTTTATAATTATCACGTAATATTCTCTAAATAAGATTTTTAATATTTTCCCCTGCATTTAAAATACTACATATTTTAGATAAAATTTATTGCAAGAAATTATATAAAAAAATATGAATATTTTCCCAATATTCAGTGTGTATCCGTTTGAGTATATTCTGTTTATCTGTTTTTTGTGTTTAAGGCAGACATATCCTAGCCCAATATCATTTGAATATTTGCACAATAAATATGCCGAAATATTTGTTTTGTATAATGGAATACTTTATTAAATATATTATTGTTATAATATATAATTTAATTTTTTTAGCATTAGAGATCACAACATTTTTCTGCTTTTTTTAATGCTTTTTTTTAAATGTACTTAACCCAGATCCTCCTTGTTTTATATATATTTAAAAAATCGTAGGTATATTGCTATAGTTAACATATTTTTTATGCGGGTTAGATTGTGACTTAACATTTTGCCAAAATTTGGCGAATCACATTCTCTCCGAGTGGCCAAACTTGTCGGTGCTCATGGTCCCTAGTCTTATATATATTTTCTTATCTCAGTGAATCAAAAACCACTAAATTGATAAAATCTATTCAATGATTCCTTTAGTGAGGGAGCCTTAAATATTAACCACTTAGCGGTGTATACGACCCTGCAAGCTCGATTTTCCTCTACGCATTAGCGCGTGTATCACGTGGTTTCAATTCAACCAATCAGATACGAGATTAATAAATCCTTCCTCTGCATTGCTATATGGAACTAAGCTTGTTTCGTTTGTTTATAGTGTTGTGTGTAGTGAGTTTGTGCCGTTTTCTAAAGTTTTCTAGCAAAAAACAATATTTTTTATTATCGGTTGGATTAAACTACAATGGACTGTCCCCCTGGGAATTACTATCTTACATCCAGTTGTTGCAGGTAAGTAGATAAACGCGATTGAAGTTGTTTTATTCGTGTGGGCTCAAAATGGTGGCGTCAGATGAAGTAAATGCATATGGCTGAATTTCTGAATTTCAACTTGACGATATATGTTGCTTTTCGACGTTGACGCACTGCGTAAAAAAGAGACAGAGAAGGGTCAATGTCAATCAGGAACAGCAGGTGTTGTGTTATTTAAAGTTAGGTTTATACTGTAAAATTAAAAGAAACATTGACCTATATATGGGAGGCAGTGTATTTTGCATTTTTGTTTCACAGTGTCTAAAGTTACGACGGTTATATCTAGAGCGAAAACAACCTTTTTTAGGGTTGAGTTGGGTTTGCTGGGGTTGTATTGGTTGGATTTCTTGTGAAAATTTAAAAAAACTGGTTTTTGTGTTTACCAAATATTACATTAGAAATCTGATAAATCACCTCGTAAATCACTGACACCCACATTTCTGTACATTTCTAAAAGTTTTGTGCTGATTAATTTAAATTTATTTACCTATATTTTTATTTTATTTATTTATGTGTATTGTAAAAGAAGAATCCTTTTGATACTTTTTTTCTTCTTTCCTATTAGATCTCTAAAAGCAAATATGTAAGTTGTATGGTTTTATTTTTTGTTTCAGATGGACACTTGATGAAAATTTGGTTGGTTGTTCCCACCGTAACTTTACATCTCTTGGGGACTGCAGGGTAAGTACATAAAGCCGATTACAGTTTTTTTATTCATAAATGGTGGAGTCAGAAAAAAATGCACCTTTGCCATTTTTTTCATATCAAAAATCAGGCCATTTTATAAACATAAATTTAGGTAAACATTTCATTCTGATCTAAATCTGGACGAGGTTTCAGGAAATGAAATACCTACCTAAATGGAAACCCACGAACAATATTTATTATTAATTGATTATTATTTCAAAGTTGTAATTTTTTTTTTCTGTATTTTTTATCCAAATAAAGTGACTTTAGCAATACATAATTAATTTTCTTGAATTATTTGTGAAAATTCCCTAAATAAAATATTAAAGTTTTATTTTACAATTAGCAACAATTTAAGGATTTTGTGAAATTAAGTCTACTCAAAAATAAGTTCTGACCTGATAAAATCGTTAGGAATGGTAACTGTCAATCACCAAATTTCTATTTCAGGTTGACTTTTGATGGAAATATGGGTAGTTTTTACCATGCCTCTCAATGTTGAAACAACACAAATTATCTTTGGTTCCTTTACATGGAAAAAGAAAATAATCCTGGCGGCCATCTTAACATAAAGACTTTGCAGGGTAAGTAGTATAAACTGTCGGGAACTTTTTTTTTATTCAGTTTAAAGCAAAATTGAGACGCTACAAAAGATTTTTTCTGAGTGTGTCTTTTTATAGATTGTTATTTTTACTTTTTTATATATTACTTTTGTTAAAAACTAAAACGATGATGTCCGAAAGGTCCCATATAAAAGTGCTCAGGATATTCACGCATTAATTTGCCAGAAATTGGCATAATCATTTTTTGTTGAGTCTAGAGAACTTGTATAATTTTTTTTCTTTACTTATATTTGTTACTAAACTTAAACATTAGTTTTTTTAAAGTTTTAGCTTTATATTTTTTCTTATAAACTTGATTTTTTCCAAAATTTTTGTTTTACAGTATTGTATTTAAAAGATCAAAATAACACATTTTTAAGAAAATTTTTGCCCATGGCATTTTTATAGTTTTTTTATTATAAAATGTTGCTTTGTACCACCAGCAAACTGAATAAAAACTCATAAAAACACTGATTAAAAAATGAGTATGCCACGTGTATTATCTATTTATAAAAATATTTTATTTCCAGATGTAGCTGCAGCAAGAAGAAATTCCCTTTCTTTACACACCACCACGTATACAAAGCTTCATTTTGTCATAAAAAACTGTTTAAGGATGCTGTAGATAGAGACAGATATCAACCAGCAAAAAGAATCGAGATAAACATGAGGACATGTACTGGTAATAATGCGATATGGTGCCTGCGAGTGTTAATCTTGGTATCTCATGGTTACTCGCAAAAATACGATACAAAGTTGTATATTTTTAAAAGTGTATTTTGTGTTTTTGCCAAAGAAATTATTTCTTGGTATTGCCTCTTTAAAATAAAATATAAATCAATACATTTTTAACTTACAAACTATCTGACATTTTTAAAAAAATCGTTTTTTTTTTGTTTTTAGGTTGGCAACAATACCAAATATGTCACGTGACTGCTACAACTGTATTTATGGTTTTAAAATTAACCTTGCAGATGTAAAATAAACGTGTCAAATTTAAACTATAGGCCGACTTTTTTTAAATTAAAACGCATTTTATTGAAAACAATTTGTAATATCCACGTTTTTATTGTGCAATGTGGCATCAAGGCGAATTAAGTCTGGCAACAACATACCGTGACGTCATTAATTTTGCCATACCGGTATACTGTATTAACCCCGCCAGGTGTATGAAAGTGTAGGAAAGTTCCTACGATACACGGCAATCGGGTGAGCTTCGGTCGTGGTCGGATAGGTTTCGGATTTTATTGGTTGATATCAGGGAGAGGACCTTTCCCGTGTGATCTTTCCTACGAAATTCAAGAATCAGCCCCCAGGCGGATTTACAATTAACAAGCAAGCAAGCAAACACGCGTACAAATGTCAATGTCAAATTTTCCGGCTTTTCCAATTTTCTCGAAAAGTTCAAATTATTTTCGAAATCGTTCCATATTGTATACTCCTTCGGAGAAGACTTGGCATACCATTAATAAAATGCAATTTTGTTGACCCCTTCATATAATTTTTATTTTTATGAATAAAAAAGGGACAGATATATAAATATTTTTAACTAATGTTTTGGTTTGGATCAGCCTTTTGCAACATCGCATTTTCGCTACATGGAAGTGTGTCTGATACTTCGATATTTGATAGGGAAGTATGAAAATATACTTATTTTTTTTACAAAAGGGCGTGCAATTTATTATAAGGCGTTTTTCTTGAAGTAACTATAGGTAATCTGGTTACTCGTTTGAAATTTTCCAGCAAGGTTTACTGATTTTTGTAAAAGTGAAAGGCCTTTATAAACATTTAAAAAAATAAAAAAAATATTGGATTGTAGATACATTTTATTGCACGAATAATTTTTTATTTTTTTAGTAGTGCAAATGTAACAATAAAGCAAAATAAAAAATAACAATCTAATTTACCTCCTTACTGCCTATGCGTGCACAATTGCATCCAAGATGCTGTGCGTGCACCTTTGTCAAACTTATATCACTTGAGGTTTTAGTTTATTTATAAATTAATACTTGGTCTCGAAGAACTTAACTAAATATAATTCGTATTTTCTATTTTATTTTACCGCTACACAACAAAGTTTACTCCATATTTACTTGTTTGCAACCATTTTTTAATTTCTTTGTTGCATTTAAAATAAGGCTTAAATGTAATTTGAACTGGCAAACTATTGTATATTTTATTTATTTATTTTTAAGTACACTGCTTAACAGGCATTCCCAAGTACAAAGCAGGAAAATACAACAAGTCTTAACAAATCCTAAACTAATTCTTAAAGTACCTAGCTTCTACATAAATAAATCCGTGTTAGCTTATAAAAAAAATTAAAAAAAAAATTGCAAATAAAGACACAAACAAATTAAAATAGATAAATAGTACGTATTAGAGACAGGGGAAAGGTAATAAATAAAGAGGATTTCTATGTAGTATGAAAGTCGATTCTGTTAAAGTGTCTGCGGATTTTTGGAATAGAGGTATTGAAAATGTCTTACTCTCTGTTGCAGTTATTATGACATCTGCACATAACGTGGCTTGGGGGAAACTGTAATTTATTTGTTCGGGCTCTTGGCAAGGAGAAGGTAATATTCTGGCGTGAAGACAAATGAACTAGCAAGTTAAATTTGTTTAAAATAGCAGGACAGTCAACTTGATTATTTAGTATCCGAAACAACAAACCCGGGAAAAATAGCTCCTTCTTATTGATAAGGGCTGGATCTTAAACATCTCCAGTAAGTTTTCTTCTGGGTATCCTTGAGGAGGATATCTGCCATGAGTTTTAAAGTAGAGTAATTTCAAGAACCTTCGCTGGACTCCTTCAAGATCTTCAATGTGTGTGTTGTATTCCGGAGACCAGACCACCGACGCATACTCTAATTTTGATCTGACAAAAGAAAAGAATAATGTTTTGAGGGTATTTATGTTATGAAATTCACGGCTTAGTCTGGAAATAAAGCCTAGAGTCCTAGTTGTTTCCGCTGTTATAGTTTCATACTGCTTTGTGAATGATAGTTTACTATCAAAAATTATTCCCAGGTCACGGAATGAATCAGGTCTAGATAACTATTTTTGGTTTATTTATTAGTTGTATATAATTGGATTTGTTTTTAGAGTAAATGATAATACTTAACATTTGTCGATGTTCATGGTCAGTTTATTTGTTGTACACCAATATATTAACGTATCCAGATCCTTTTTGAAGCTTTAAACAGTCTTCGATGCAATTTATGTGAAAAAGAAGCTTAAGATCATCTGCATATAGCATACCAGTGATTTAAGATTAACACACACATCGTTGATAAAAATGTCAAACAACAATGGTCCCAGCACAGACCCTTGAGGTACCCCCGATTTTGAGAAGTATTCAGTCGAGTTAATCCCATTCACACAAAGAAATTGCGTTCGGTCAGAAAGCCATGCTCTTAGGAACTCTAGAAGGTTGTCAGAGAAACCGAATAATTCAAGTTTGGTTAATAAAATCTGATGATCTAATTTGTCAAATGCTTTGGACAGATCAGTGTATATGACATCTAATTGAGAGGAGCTATCACATAAATACTGTTTTGACATACTAAGGGTTTTGCAGGATCACATTATTTTGAGCTGCATTTCTTGTGTTCATCTAATAACTGTTTTTAAATATTATTTTTATAATCCACTTTGGGCAACTTCAAGTTTTTTACTTTCGCAAATCATTCAATTCAGAAGCAATATATTGTTGTGATTTATTTTACACTCTTTATTTAATTGATCCCTATGTCTAATAGATACTAACAATCCACCAGGTTTTAGACGCCTTTTTTACAAGTAATCACTTTTGTTTTAGTAAATTGCATATAATCATTTCCTTCAAAATCTTAATAAAATTATTTGTGCAAGTAACAGCATCACTTATGCTTAGAACATGCCATTCTGCCTGTTGCATTTATGTTAAGAATTTTTCAAAATTAGTTACTTTATATGAATATTTTTTGAATTATAATTGTTCAATTTTATATTAAGCAAGATCCGTTAGTTTATATTGTAAGATTACTGTATTCACATTTTGTAATAAGTTATTTTTACATTTTATAAAAAAGTGATATAGACAAGACTAATAATTTCATTTTACATTTACAAAAAAGTGATATAGACAAGACTGTGAATCTAACGTTTTTCTTGTAGCTTTGTTTACAATACTCACAAAATCATGGCTCTCCATCATTGTTCTGTAATTATTTGTACTTTCCACCTGCATGTCCAATAAGTCTATATTTTTGTCGCCAGTAAATATACAAATCCTATCCTGGTCAACTAAACTTCTTTAAAAGATAATATTCAAGTTACGTGTTGCAAAACACCTATATGTTGCGAAGATATCTATAATTTTGCCATTTTTCGATTAACAGCCGACTAGACATGAAAAATTCTTTCTTAACGTAAATTAAACATCCATCACAAGTGTTTAATGTGCTTGCATTATAGGCTATACAGACGCCAGGTATATTAATTATTAAAGCATAGTAACACAATAACATTATAACTTAATCATTTCTAAATATAACACTTTTTGTATTAATAATACGGGTACCATTTTGGTGGAACAAGTCGTTTTTTTTTTGTTGGTTTCGTGGTATATCCTTAGAACAAAATATTTATTAACGATCAGAACTTTGATTTTCCAATATTCCATGATCATATAAATGATCCCCAAAATATTCGTACACTTTTTTTAATAATTCTGTATCCATAGTATTAATGATGACTACACCCAGTATATTTTTTACATTTTTGTTAAAGATACTTACAGATTAATTAAAGCAGCGAAAATAATGTTCTGCTCTTTTACAAATAAATATAACCATATCACTGGCATTTACTAATTTTCCGTAATTTTTTGTTTTTGCAGATTTGAAATGGTTATATTCGTTTGCAACAAATAAATACATTTGTGGCATGTAATTAATCTGCTTATAGAACGAATCACATATCCTGTCATATAAATGACGATGTCATGGACAAATGCCGTTAATCCACTGCCAAATCTGTTTTCCAGAGTCAGACAACTTTCTTCTTAATGCAGTCTAAAAACTTTTTTCTCCTTCCTCTTCTTAAGTGGTTTTATCACGTTTTAATATAATGTCATTCCCGACCCACACGTTAATATTGTGATTTTCTGCAAGTCAATAGCATTAGCATTGTTGGAGGCCTTTACTTGGCTGTGAATCAATAGCCTCTTAAACGTGGCTTCAAACTGTCTCGCCTTTGCTTCTAACTACCCTAAACAGAAGTTCAAGAAGATCTTGGGAAAACTTGTATGTCAAAAGATATGACATATAATGTTTTTCTTTTACATACAAATCATATATTTATGCTTGAGATTGTTAAATTATTCCCAAAAAGCCTGTCTTTCTACCGAATTTAATGTAAGTGTCTTAATGTACTCTATAATCTCGTCATTTTTTTTTTAAAACGCATCCTCAGTTTTTGGTGACATTGGCCTTTTGCAATGTATTTGGCTCAATAATTTCTAGAATTTAAGATATCGAAACTATCATTCATTTTTAGAATGAACTCAGAAGTGCTTTCCGAATCTAGAAATGTGGGATCTTTTAGATCTTCCCTTAAAAGGGTGATGGCATCACTTACACTTTTGCTTAGTGTTTGTGTGGCCAGTTTCTTAATTTTGTCGCTGCGTGTAGGCCCTCTATACTTTGCTTTTCTTCTAACTTTTTTACGAAGTCCCATGTTATTAGTTTTCCATCCCCATCCTTTATTCCAAATTATTTAAACAGGCTTACAAGTTACTCAAAATTGCCACCTCATTCTTCTGCAGCAGAAAGGTTAGCTGGGGCTCCATCAAATGTAATGGAAGTTATAATTAAATTGCTACGACCTTCATCGTGCAACATTTCTTTACATCTTCTTATTAAACCTGCTTTTTCGGAGCCTGAGTCCATTTAAAAAAAAAAATCCGACTGGCAACTTCCATGACGCGCAGACGGATAATCCGTTCTAGGCTTAGATGTCGCGTTTCTCCCAAGAAAATCTTACTTAGTGCGGAAAAGAAACAAGCCAGGTTAACTTTTGCACTAAACTATTCACTACAAGAATGAGCTTTAAGAATAAGTTTTTATAATAAAATGCTGAATAATTTAAAAAAATTGTTTTCTTCATATTAGCCTTATAGTAAAGTGTGACCAGTCTCCTTATTTTTGTGTTTACAATGTCAAAAAATCTAACCAGTAATCTAAAACGTCAAAGTCAAGTTACAATATGTAACGCAATTAGCAAAACTTAAATTCAAGAGACCGTCAGCTAACTTCTGTTGTACGCATTTTATGTGGCCGGAAGTGTACCTTCTATACTAATGCATCTGCACATCTAAATCTCAGTAAGTTGGCAGTTCATTATTACCTAGATCTTTTATAGTAAAAAGAAAATTGAAGATATAACAAGTTATAACGGCGAAAAATTTTGTCGATTTCAAATAAAGAATTCTATTTCACGTATTTTTCACCCTATGTCAACAAAAATTAACCACTAGAGGCGCAGTGGACCATTTTTCAATTTTGAATACCCTAATCTTTTTCTCATCCCTTAGGGAATGTAAGGGGGTGAGATTTAATTTTCATATTCCAGAAAACACTCCATATGCATATTAAAAACTTATCAATTTGAAGTTACAAATATAATTAAATACAAAGTTATTGAAGTTACCAAAAAAAACCAACACTTCTCTGGCCTTGGGTAGGCAATCCGATGCTGTCTTTGACCCAAAATCTACATAGCCTGTAAACTTCTCACCAGTCCATTCGATCAATTTTCTTATAGACATCTCATCAAAAGCCAAGTTACAAAGCAATGGCTGGTTACTACCTTTACTCTTAAGTTTTAATGCGTTTAATGATTCTTGTGTAAAACCAGGACTTCCATCTACAACTCTAAACCATTTCGATATTGTTGAAACATCTGGCAACGATTTGTTAAATGTTTTCCGCACGTGATTGTAAGCTTTAGGAGAGGAAAATAACAGTGTCAAATCTAGACCTTAAGATTTCATTATATTTTTGTTTAGTAGGCTCTTGAAGAATCCTCTTAAATATTTCCTTTGGAACTCCTGATCAAGAGGCCTAAAATAAAAATAATACCTTTTTAAATTACCATACAGACTCCGCTTTTTAGTTTTAAATTTTTAAAAAATTTGGACTACTTATATACTTAGGGATATAACCTGTTTTAATCCATTACTGATGGACCCACCAACATTGCCTAAACTGTTAACGGCCCCAAAAATACTTCAGTCAACAAGTAGAGTTAGGGTGATAAAAACAAATTCAAAAACTAAATGGTTTAAGCTAGAGCGATGAAATTTGGCAAATATGTTGGCCTTCCGGCAATGATCCCTTGTATGTAATAAAAAATCACATATTTGACCACTAGGGGGCAAAAAGGTGTCAAAATGTGTTTTTAAACTATCTCTCATACACTTCCGGCCACATCAAATGCGTACGCCTATTTTATATAGTGTATTATGGGCCTCATAACTTTTAGGTATTTCAAATTGACAAAAAATGTCTCCTTATTTTTGTCTTTACAATGTCAAAAAATCTAACCAGTAATCGAAAACGTCAAAGTCAGTTACAATAAGTAACGCAATTAGCAAAACTTATTCAAGAGACCGTCAGCTAACTTCTGCTGTACGCATTTTATGTGACCGGAAGTGTACCTTCTATACTAATGCATCTGCACATCTAAATCTCAGCAAGTTGGCAGTTCATTATTACCTACAGATCTTTTATAGTAAAAAGAAAATTGAAGCTATAGCAAGTTATAAGTGCGAAAAATTTGGTCGATTTCAAATAAAAAATTCTATTTCACATGTGTGAACCATTTTTCAATTTTGAATACCCTAATCTTTTTGTCAGCCCTTAGGGAATGTAAGGGGGTGAGATCTACTTTTCATATTCCAGAAAACACTCCATATGCATATTTAAAACTTATCAATTTGGAGTTACAAATATAATTAAATACAAAATTTTCAAGCCCCAGGTCAGGCACCTAAATAGAGTCTAAAAATTTTAAACATTGAACAACTGCTTGTTCAAAATTTATTATACCAAATTCAAAAAGTGCGCAATTTTTTGGCAATTATTCGTTCAAGTCAATACACCAAATAAGTCACAATACACCTACTTTTTAAAAATCTATATTTTTTTACAGTCAACTTTGCCCCAGCTGGCAGCCCCTAGGGCTGTACAGGGGCAAGATCTAATTTTCTCCATTTTCATATTCCAGAAACCACTCAATATTAAAAACTCATTAATTTGGAGTGACAAATATCACTAAATCTGAAATTCTTGAACCCTAGGGGCAGTTTCTAGAATATGAAAATTAGATATTGCCCCCTTACAGCTCCTAGCGCAAAGTTGGTTGTAAAAAATATATAGGCCCACGGAACATGCTATGCCCTCTAAGAGATCTGTTGCATATAAACCTTTGCTATTTTAAATTGAACAGGCATATTTTTTCATATTTTGATCTTTCAAGAAAATCTAAATTTATTGGTAATTTAAAAAAAATACCTATTCCACAATGTGCTTTTGCTTCTACAGTGTGCAAAAAATATTTCTTTGTCCAGTTTACACAATCTCAAAAACTTCTATTTTCTTAATAGAACTTCGATTTTGTTAAGTAGGACAACCTGTATATTTTTACATTTTCAGTTGTTATTTCTTTTTATACTGGGACTTTCCATCCATTACAGGATCAATGCCCAGTGTTAGCAAAGTTTTTGCAAAGTTAAAGACAAACACAAAATATCCATGCAACTAGGCGGGATTCGAACCCGCGACCTTCCGTGCGGCAGGCCGATACGGTACACACTGCGCTACGGAGGCCGTGTAAAATATGCGCTATAAATTTTCCTATTAGGTATAGGGAAATCAATAAGATTCTGAGTGAAGTACTTGTTTTTAGTTAACGGTAACTTATGCCCATAATTTTTGTGTTCCAAAGTTTTACGTCATTGTTTTCCAATAACTTTTTTAAAATCACAAATACATTAATTATTTATCTATTAGTTTTTTTGGATTTTTGTTGTGTTACTCTTTAAAAAGCTAAAAGAAAATTATAATAAATAAAATAGCCCAAAATTTCGTCGTGATAGGTATAGGGACATAAATAAAATGTTAATAAAAAATTTCTGAACCAAATCTTAAACGACAGAAAAATATGAAAATTTCATATAAAACAAATATAATTTGTCTTAAAAACATTACACTAATACCCAAGTTTATAAGTTTCAGTTGTTTACTTTGCAAAATATTCTAATGGCCCACTCACCTTGCCACACCTGATATAGAGTGTCACAGTTACCTTAATTATAAATAGGAAAACATATTTTTTAACTTTTTTTGACCGCAAGTTTACAAATTTGCCTTCAGTGCCTAAAATAATAAAAAAAATCCTAACAAAAAACACGGAAATCGACTATTTTAACCACTTTTACTAGGAACCATTAAAAGAGAGACTAGCTAATAACATAATATCTACCTTTTCTGTGGCCACATTTTATCCTGACATACTAGTTCTTCAATAAGATCGACCTCAGAATGCCATGGTTAATGTAGAAGTAGATGTTTCGAGACCTAAAACAATAAAAGGCAATTTATCTAAAAGAAATGTCACTTCAGCAGCCAGTAACAAAAAAGAAGTAGTTGGACAACAACCATTCTTTCTATGAATTATTTGTTGATGATACATTAGTTTGTTAAAAAGCAAAGATAAAATAAAGGTATTTTCGTTTTAAAACTGAATTGGGGATAAAATATAATATAACATCTTGTATAGAGTGATCATTTATAAACTTTTTCTTGGGAAAAACTTTTCTTTATTGGACTAAGGAAGATAATTTAAAAAGTAATTAATAAGATGAAAAAATTTCTACATTTTAAGGCACTGCAGTCAAATTTGACATTTATATTTTACAAACAAAATGAAAATTATGGCTTTTTAAAATTTAACACCACACATTTTTAAAAGGTTCTTACTAAAGCATTCTTATAAATATCTTTAAAACTGCTCTATAGTAAAAAGTTTCCAAGATATTTAGCTTTTTATCATCAAATAAATAATCAGGTGTGGCCATATCTTTTTATGTAAAATCGTTTGACAAAATATTCTGGATTTTGACATTTTAAACAATGTCAAAAATACAATGACCATACTTTTTTAGTGCAGTTAACTAATAGTAAAATTTGTAAAATACAGCAGCGCTAAGGATATTTCAAAAATAATATAATCAGGACCCTTCAAGTCCAAAAGCAAAAAACTTTTCCCAAAGAAAGTTTGTAAATAATCAACCTGTATGCATATTATTTTATTAATATAATACCTACCTTTTTTGTAGCGACGCGTCGCTCGACGTTTGAGCTTGATCAACTAGTTCTTTTGTAAGATCTACTTCAGAAGCTGTCGTGGTAGATGAAGGTACAGACTGTGGTGTTTCTGAGCTGAAAAAAATTGAGAAAATTTATTTAAAACAAATATTTATGCCTTTAAACACATTTCTTGAATATATTTAAAGAATAGCTGCCCAAAAACAACTGATATGAAAAATACTTACCTTCTTCCCTTTGACTGGTTCTTGAATATTTGATTTTGTGTTTTCCATAGTCCTGAAGGCCTGGGAATACTTTCTTGAGAAGACAGGTTATCCTGTTTTAATACCAGTTCATCAAACATGTCTTGGATTTCAGATGACTTAAACTTTTTTCGTGGGGGGCTGCTAGATGTAGTGGAATCTGACTGCAGCTCAGAGCTAAAAACCACATGAACTTCATTTTTATCATATGTATGTGTATAGATATTTTATTATTGATACCTCATAAGGACCAAACAGGTTTGGTTTTTATAAAAATAAGGTTTCGATCAATTTTTTTAATTGCAATATATATTTTGAAAAATTTCAATAAAACTAGTATTTGCGATTTTAAAAATATATCTAATGTGTTTTTATTAAGTTTTTGTAATTACTTTCACTTATAAAAGAAACCATTTTTGGAAGGCTTCCCAGCTTCAGATACTTTTTCCCATCTTTTCCAGTTCGAAAAGCATGAGCTTCAAAATGTTTTGAGCAAAGAACTGCACTTTTACCAGGTGTGTTTTGCTTTCATAACAAACACATCCATATCTTTCGTTCTTCTTCTTTTTTGGGAAATTTAA
The DNA here is from genome assembly GCA_963921995.1 of Oxystoma pomonae. Lineage (NCBI taxonomy): Eukaryota > Metazoa > Arthropoda > Insecta > Coleoptera > Brentidae > Oxystoma > Oxystoma pomonae. Next base: position 97,145,675 of record OY998164.1, read on the forward strand.
AATGTATTGTAAAAATATTATACAAACTTAAAATGGCTACTGTGTGTGTAAGAGGTGGCTGTGTGAACAACTGGCATTAAGTCATTGAAAATGGATGACAAAAGCAATGGCAATACCAATAAATGACCAATTTTTAATCTCATATTGATAGGTTAGTTATGTAATCTACAGGAACTAAATTTTAATCTGATATATTGTAGATTTTTTGTGAAATCTTCTGTATCTCTACTTAACAAAACCTGTAATCAAAAATATAGAAATTTAGGCAAACAATTTATATTATTGATTACATGTGTCTGCCAAAAAAATCGCGTCAAATCTCGTAGAAAAGTTTGACGACGTTTTATGATTTATCAGATTTTATATGTTTTCTATGCGGTATGTAAAACAAACTTTTTTAATATAAGTTAAAAAATAACAAATTATTAGGTGAGGCTCTGTCTTTTTAACGTTAAATCATTTGACAAAATATTAGTGCAGTTAACCAATAGTAAAATTTGTAAAATACAGTAGCGCTAAGGATATTTCCAAAAATTATATAATCAGGACCCTCCAAGTCCAAAAGCAAAAAACTTTTCCCAAGGAAAGTTTATAATATAATACCTACCTTTTTTGTAGCGACGCGTCGCTCGACGTTTGAGCTTGATCAACTAGTTCTTTGATAAGATTTACTTCAGAAGCTGTCGTGGTAGTCGGTAGATGAAGGTGCAGACTTTGGTGTTTCTGAGCTGAAAAAAAAAATAGAAAATTTATTTAAAACAAATATTTATGAATTTAAAGACATGTCCTGAATATAATTAAAGAATAGCTGCCCAAAAACAACTAATATGAAAACTACTTACTTCTTCCCTTTGACTGGTTCTTGAATATTTGATTTTTGTGTTTTACATAGTCCTGAAGGCCCGGGAATACTTTCTTGAGAAGACAGGTTATCCTGTTTTAATACTAGTTCATCAAACATGTCTTGGATTTCAGATGACTTAAATTTTTTTCGTGGGGGGCTGCTAGATGTAGTGGAATCTGACTGCACCTCAGAGCTAAAAAACACATGAAATTTATTTTTATTATATGTAGGTGTATAGATATTGTATTGTGAAGTATCAATAGGACCAAATTGGTTTGGTTTTTATAAAAATTTCAATAAGGCTAGTATTTGTGATTTTAAAAATATACCTAATGTGTTATTAAGATTTTGTAATTAGAAAAAAAAAATTTGGGTGACTGTATAGGTTACCTACATACCACACATATAACCTGTAAGCTGGTTACTTACCTTTCACTCTCACACATAAAAGAAACCATTTTTGGAAGGCTTCCCGGCTTCAGATACTTTTTCCCATCTTTTCCAGTTCGAAAAGCATGAGCTTCAAAATGTTTTGAGCAAAGAACTGCACTTTTACCAGGTGTGTTTTGCTTTCCTAACAAACATATCCATATCTTTCGTTCTTCTTCTTTTTTGGGAAATCTAAAATGTATTGTAAAAATATTATACAAACTTAAAATGGCTACTGTGTGTGTAAGAGGTGGCTGTGTGAACAATGTTTATTAAAAAATGGTTTTTCAAAAATTCTATGCCAAATGGCATGGAACTGGCATTAAGTCATTGAAAATGGATGACAAAAGCAAGGGAAATACCAATGACCAATTTTTAATCTCATATTGATAGGTTAGGTATGTAATCTACAGGAATGAAATTTTAATCAGTTATATTGCAAAGTTTTTGTGAAATCTTCTATATATATCTCTACTTAACAAAACCCGTAATCAAAAATATAGAAATTTAGACAAACAATTTATATTATTAAGTACATGTCCCTGCCTAAAAAATCGCGTCAAATCTCGTAGAAAAGTTTGACGAGATTTTATGAAGTTTTGTCAGATTTTATATGTTTTCTATGCGGTATGTAAAACAAACTTGTAAAAACCAAGACAAGTTTTTTTATCAGTTTTTACGAGAAATAATTTAACAGGTACTTAAGTCATAGAATTTTATAAAACCCTATAAAACAGCAAAATAGTCAAGCCATGATGGTAATTTAAGGCTTAAAATATTTCAGCATAATTTAAGGGGTAACGTTTTTGTTTAAGCAATTTTTAAACTATCGATTTCTAGAATGAAACACTCAACTTTTTTACGTTTTCACTGTTTTTTAGCGTTCAAAAAAAGTACTGCCTGTGATGAAAACTATGTGGGGTAACTAAAATCAATTAGATCATACTAAACTTTTATTCAACTTTCGAATACACAAATTTAAAAATATATTCTTTTACTCAAAAGTAAACGCCTAACTTAGGCTCCTTAAAGATTTCTCAACTAAGACTGCCTGCTCTCCTTTCTGAATCTCCTCGTCTCTTCCGACAAATCTTTTCCTTAATTATCTTTGTAAAAACCCCTTGTTCCGTATTTGTTGTCCCTTTGTTATTATCTTAATCCCTTGGTAATCTATAGGAAAATAACCAGACATGGAAATTCCTTAATTACCTATTAACGGTAGCTTGTCTGCAATTTGTTATAGTGATAAGATTTATTTTATATTATTTGAGAATCCCAGAATTGAACTTTAGAATTACCTATTTGTATTGTTAAGTAAATATTTTAATCTCCTTAACTATATTTGACCATTTTGGAATTTCAATGAAAATAAATATGTTGTTTGTGGAGTTTCATATTTGATGTATTTTTTATATTTCTTTTTAATATGGCCCAAAATGAAAAACATTTAGACAAAGAGGGCAGAATTTTAGAGGTAGATGGAGAGATAATTTAGTGAAGTGCAAAAATATGTAAGATTGTTGAAGAGAGATAGTAGACTATAAAAAAGTATTTTAGAGAAAGATGGAAATAATTTAAGTCAATTGTTTAATAAAAATTTCTGTTAAGTCATCTGCGTGTCATGTTTAGTAGTTTATACAAAAAAACTGAATAACTTTCAAGTTAACACATGAACAGCACATTTAAAAGACATTCTCAGAATATCCTACATAGTACATTCAGCGAACAATCTATGCAGGATATCCCAGGAATGTTCTGTGAAAGTCCTAAAAATGTCTTTTTTGGACATTGACAGCTCATTTAAAAAACATTCTTAGGATATCCCGGAGAGTACATTCAGCGAATATTCCATGCAGAATATTCCCTGAATGTTCTACTAAACTTAGAAAAATGCCCTTCCTTTTGGATATTGATAGCACATTTAAAATACGTTCCCTGGATAGAACATTCAGCAAACATTCTATGCAGGATATTCCGTGAATGTTCTGCCAATTTCCGTAAAATGTCCTTTCCTTTTGGATATGGACAGCACATTCAAAAAACATTTTTACACATCCTGAACAGTATATTCACCGAATATTTTATGCAGAATATTACACGAATGTGCTCGTAATGTCCTAAAATGTCCTTACATTTGCATTAAATGTTCTAATCAGGATAATCTACCACCAATGTTCTACCAAAGTCCTAAAAATATCACACAATATTGTAACATTTTTTATTCTAATACCTGCAGTAAAGATTTTTTTCGGGACATTTTTATCTGTCGCTGCAAGTTTTCTTTTTATTAAAAAAATACTCTCTTTTTAGTTACAAGAAAAAACTATTTTGTTCACCTAAAAAAATATCATGAAATCATGCCATGAAAGGAAATAATATTTTTTTATTTACGATCATGCTTACACAGCAGAATTGATTTTATTTTGTTCAAAAAGCTTGTTGGGATAGGCTAATATTTATTTCCAATAGAAAAATAATTATGAAAATCGGTTGAGCCGTTCGGGAGTTCGGGTAATATTTTTATGCCATAAAAAAAGAATTATGAAAATACATTGAGTCGTTCAGGAGTGATCCTGATTTTACGTATGTCCAAAAGGTTATACCCTGCTAATATATAATTTCTCTCGTAAGTCCCCGTAGTGCAAAAGGTTAATTAATTCCCTGAACATCACTGGTATGCTTAGAGGATTTGAGGGAACATTCGCTGAATGTATATGTAGCTGAACATTCAGCGAATGTGCGGGGAATATTTCTGTGCTATTAGGGCAGTCTTTAAATTTACCTTTCTTTAAAAAACTTATTCTAAATTCACTTATAGTAGAATACATTTTTTGGTAAATTTAAAGACTGTAAACAACTTTGATTGAAAGAAATTAATAGCACCTTATGTCTCACACACTTTATGCTTTGAAAAATTAGAATTTTTGATGTTTTTTGTATAAAACTGGAAACAAAATAAAAATCATATGCACGACACCACTCAAGATCACAGACAGATAATATAACAGACATTTTTAATAAACAAATTATTTTCATCTTTCTCTAAAATACTTTTTTAGCCTGCTGTCTCTCTTCAGCAACTTTAAATATTTTTGCACTTCATCATTATTTTAAAATTTTCTGACTTCTGGGTTTTCCATCACCCTTTTTTTAAAAATTTTCGGACATTTTTGTTACACTTTTTGAAATTTAGTCTCATAGTTTCTGTGCATTATTTTTTTCCCTTATTAGTTATTAAGTTATTATTTCAAAAAACTGTTCCCACTGCCTTCACCAAACTATAAAACTCAAGCAAATTTACTTTTTTCTAACACATTCGCCAAAACTTGCTAATTACGGCTAATTAATACAATGCTCAACACACAATAATTGAGTTTAATAACAGTCACTATAGTATTTAAGCACCACAATACTTTTTTCTGAGTATCACAAGTATTATTAGAATTTTTTGAGGCACTAGGTTCATTATTTTTCACACTCTTTTAATGGTTTTGCTGCTCATTTATTGTCATATTTTTAACAAGCCCTTTTAGTTTCAGCGTCTTTTGAAAAAGTTCAACTTTATTTTACCTTTATTAACCTAGCTACCCCACCCTAAGAAAATCAAAATTTAGTTATGCCATAATTATGTGCTAATTTTCTCCCCAAGCAAAAAATGTTGTGCTCCTTTGGTTTCTGAGATAATCTAAAAAGAAAATGGGGTAGCTAGGTTAATATTAACTTAGCAACCCCATCAGGAAAAATGGAGCCAAACTAAAAATTTTTGGTTTTAAAATTATGTGCTCGACGAATATATAAGAAAAATATCAAATTTTTCATTTAAAATTATGTTTTTTAAAAATAAAAGGTGGGGTAGCTAGGTTAATATTAACTTAGCAACCCCACATGTCTAGGTATCACAGAATTTAAAAATTTAAAAAACCAGTATTATCTGCAAATTATGTGCTAATTTAATCCATGATCAGAAAATTTTATACTTGTCTGGTTTCCGAGAAAATCAATATAAAGGGTATTACATTACATCATTTGTAATAACCTAGCATTCGCAATCTGAAGTACGATTCCAAAGTAAAAATATATTATCACAAAATTATGTGCTCCATGAATATGTGTAAGAATTATCATATAATTTTAAAATCAATAATTTTTAGCTTGGCGCCGTATTTCCTGGTGAGGTTCCTAAGTTAATATTAAACTAGCTAATTAACCGACTTTCTTTTTTGATTTTCTCAGAAACCAGACAAGTACAAAATTTTCTAATTATGGACGAAATTAGCACATAATATGCAGATAATGCTGTCTTTTGAAATTTTTAAATTCTGTGATACATAAACATGTGGGGTGGCTAAGTTAATATTAACCTAGCTACCCCACCCTTTTTTTAAAAAACCAAATTTAAAATGAAAAATTCGATGTTTTTCTTATATATTCGTTGAGCACATAATTAGCACATAATTTTAAAACTAAAAATTTTTATGGCTTCATTTTTCCTGGTGGGGTTGCTCAGTTAATATTAACCTAGCTACCCCATTTCCTTTTTCGATTATCCCAGAAACCAAAGGAGCACAAAATTTTTTGATTGGGGACGAAATTAGCCCATAGTTAGCACACATAATTATGGTGTGACTAAATTTTGATTTTCTTTAGGTGGGGTCTCTAGGTTAATGGAGGTCTTTATTTGCCCGGCAGCCCATGTTGGAAAGCTCCAATGGCTTAATTTTATCACACAGGAGACACAAAAACTGTCTTTGATTTTTTTCTACTGGCTCTACCCAATCAGGTGGAACTTTCACAGCAGGATTAATCCAATCCATAATAAATTCTCCACTAGCTTAAAAAAAAACCACACAAATTACACAGGGTTCTCACCAAATTTTGATTTCCAAATTCCTTGACTTTTCCAGGTTTTCCCTGACCATTTAAAAAAAAATTCCAGGTATTTTTTGGATATAAATTGCTTGTCTATGTGGATACCAAGTAAATGTAGACTTTTACCATGACAATTTTTGAAAGCTCAAGTTTAGCAGGTATTTATATTATCGAGATAAAAAGGTGAAAAGCAGATAAATAAGATGAGAAACTTTGTTCAAAAATTTATTTGAAGACAAAAATCATAGGAACCGAATTCATTAAATCCTAAAAACAAATCTCGTACTTAACAGTATTAAAAATAAAAGATTAATTTGCCTAGTTCTACCAACATTTTTTTGGTTCATCTAGCAAGTTATAAAACTAAATTGCATGAAGTGTTAATAAAGAAATAAAAGAACCGCAATGGGGCTACAACGTATATGAGCTCTGGAAGACAAAAAGAGAAAACAAAGAAGGAAGTAGTTTGATGACGACTGTAGTAGAGCGACGGAAAGACGAAATATGACCAAGAAAAAATGCTTCAAAAGCCAACAGCATAGAAGAGTATAAACAATAAAGATCTGAAGCATGCAGAATGATATAAAGGAAAAAAAGAGACCAGCATCTAAAATAATAATAAGATAACTGGAGGAAAACAGACAAAACATGATACCAACCCAGAATCGGAAACTTCCTCTCAACAAATAACAGACAACTGATAACCAACGAAAGAGAGATCTTAACCACACGGAAGAACTACTCAACGAAGAGGTAAATACCAATACTACACTCATAAGCATATAGACCAGATTTTCACCGTTAGACAAATAATGGAAAAATGCTGGAAATTTGACAGAGAACTTCACCAGATGTTTATTGATTTCAAACAGACATTTAACAGATTATGTAGAGTAAATTTGTGGGAAGCAATGCAGGAACTGGGCTTTTAAAAGCTGATATCCCTGGTAAAGATGTGTACAAAGGTTACAAGGTTCAAGATAAGGGTAGAACAGAGCTACTCTGATTTCTTTGGTATCAACAATGGGCTTAAGCAGGGTCGTGACTCTCTTTCACCCCAACTCTTCAACAGAGCATTAGAATATGCAATTAGGAAAGCCAAGATTGAGACACTAACAGCTATATTGCACCAGGAAGGATCCAACCTACTACTGACCTTCTCATATGATGCGGACATAATTGGCAACAGTAGGATTAATCTGAAAGACTCCTTGCTCCGCAATATTTCTGCATCCATAACTGATTGCTTAATATGAAAATATTACAAAAAATGAGGAGAGGAGTGGCAGTGGAGGTTCCTTCACTTCCTGTAGTTGGTGTAGATGTAGGCCCATTTTGGGCCAAGACTGATAGTGTATCAGTTTTCTTCATTAACAAAGGCAATTTCCTTGAATTTTTTTCAGCCTCCACATACTTTACATGACCACTGCTCATAAAATGGCTCAAGATGGCCTGACACCCAATATTACTTAATTCAATATTTTTTAAACAAAGCTTACAATATACAATATGCTTGATATTTATTTGTTTTCCTGTAGAGACTGCCACTCTGGGGGACTTGAAAGACTTATCCAGTCTGAATTAGAATCTGTTTTTTTGACATTTTGAATTCTTGCTCTTAAGAAAATGAAAAATTCTCGAAATCTCGCATCGCAGTTGCACCCCACATCATTTAAAGGTTAGGAATAAATACATTATATGACAAATATTGTTCTATTAGAAAAAATGTGCTAGACTACACTTGAAAGTTGAAACAGAAGATAGCGCGATGTGTGCTTAGAACAAGGAGAAATAATACCAGGAGATATTTATTACTTCGAAATGAAAACCAAACATGTTCAATAAACACAATCTGCCACCCTGGGTAATGATGCGGTTCTTGTCCTACACATTTTAAAGATTTCCTCTCTCTTTTCTCTTGCTCTTGGATTTTAGGTGGACTAGAACTTATTGAGCGTCAAACAGATATTGAGCTTATATACGAGGTGAGCAGAGAAGAACTCACATATTTTTTACAAAGTTGGTTTAAAAAATGGGTTGAGAAAGAGAAATTCCAGGTTTTGTGTGCCAATTCCCTGGCTTTTGAGAATTTTTTGATCATTCCCTGACTTTTCCAGGCAGCTCTCAAAATTCCCTGACTTTTCCAGATTTTCCAGGTTTTCCAGGTCAGTGGGAACCCTGTTACAGAACAAAAAATAGATTTCTGCAGGAAAACAGGAAAATTTTTATGCACTTTAATTATAATAAGCAGAGTCTCTAATCCCCATTTGCACCGAATATTTTTTATCTGTTAGTGAAAATGGGGATAAGAACCAGTACAATAAGGATGGAATTAAACAACAAATTCCTGGCACAGTTTTTACATCCTCATTGGTGCAGAAAAAATATGAATATATCTCAGACTAATGTAGTAAATCTGTTTCTTCTTTTTGCACTATGACACACAGTTACGAAAGAATTTATAAATTTACTAAATATTTTGGTTGTACCAGGTTTATTTCTAAAATAATCATAAACAGTTGCACACTATTGGTATCTTATTCCCTGACTTTTAGGTCATTTTTGGGTTTTTACTGAGTTTTCCCTGACAGCATACAAATTCCCTGACTTTTCCAGGTTTTCCCTGACCACTTGGAACCAAAGATGTTAGAGGAAAAAGAATGTGCATGAACCACTGCGCATCCAAATTTTAGGGAACGCAACGGGAGCAGCCATTTGTACGACTTGCATAGATAAAACATTGGTTGAATCACAAAGCTAAAAATAAAGCAAGGCTAAAGCCATGCTTTTCCGTGATGTGTCAAATAACCAAAATTACTGCTGTCATATTCTGTGGTGTCTGACGTCTGTCATAACCTTACTTTTGGTATTTTGTTTTCCATGTGCTTACGTGTTCCGTTTTTTAATTAAATTTTTGTGCCATTTGTATCCTTGCCCTTGTGGTGTTTAATATATTCATTAAAGAACCCTGTGTGGTTTTTTTTGTGAGTTTATAGAACCCTCTGTGGTCTGATTTTGATTGTGTAGCAAGAACAGTTATATTATGTCTTGTGCGGTTTTATCCTGCAAGTCTTTGCGGAGGCTTTTGACTGAAGGGGATACCACATCATTTCACCGGTAAGTTATATATAGTTAGTTTTGATTTTTTCCAAATATTCTTTAAGGGAGCACCGAGGGGGCACCTACTAGGGTCCCTAGTACCCCAAATCCGCCTGCGCCCGATTTTTTTTTAAGAGAAAAAGGGTTCCCGGGGGGGGGGGGGTTGTAATGTATTTTTTTGATTGTTTTGGGTTGGGTTGGAATAGGTTGGGTTGGGCTGTGTTGGATTGGGTTGTTTTAGTGAAAAAAAATTTAAAAAAACAAAAAAATTTAAAAAAGAAAACAACCGGACCCTAGTAGATGCCTCCATAAAGAATTTTTCATAAAAAATGAAAGATGGCAGAAAACCATATACTGCATAATTACCTATGGTTATATGTAAAATACTCTCTCCAAAGAGGCCGCCGTAATACTATATTGACAGAAAACCAGTGAATTTTCTGTCACTTTTTAGTAAAAATGGGGGCGAAGGTGTCACAGATTTGGGGTAATCTATGGGTGGATTAAAGGACATTAAATTGGTAGGAGTTGATTGGCCTCTTTGGAGAGGGTACTGGTCAACTTTGAGTATAAAGGGATGAACCAATTTCCAAATCTTGTACACCACCTGCAAAAAAAACCCATATAAGTTTAAGGCCCTACTAGTTTCTGTCAGGACCTGCTAGTTTTTCAAACCTTTAATATACCTAGGTCTTGCCAAGTATTTGGTACACCACTGCTACATTGGTTTAGCCCTCGGTATAACCTGAAAGGAGGTGTATTTAATTTTTTTGCCCTGCATGAAGATCAAAGCTTTATTTTTTAATAATTTTTGTCTTTGATATGTTTGATTTTTGAGTAGCTAATTATTTTGTAAATGGTTTTCTTTTAATTTAGCCTTTTATAATGAAAAATATTTTTTTTATTTTAATTTTTTCTACCTAACCAATCTAATTTAACAAAACTAAACTTAAACCAACCCAGACCAACCTGAAACATCTGTATAGATATTAAATATTTACCGTTACTTTGTTCCAAAATTTTCTTTGCAGTTTTAATTTTTCTCAAAATCTTTTTTTTTTAATTTTGATCAAATCCAAAGCACTTAATTGAAAAACCATATTCTAACATACTCACTTACAAAAAAATTAGTTGTCCATCCTTCATCCATACTGTCTAATGGATGGATCAAGAGGTAAACTACTAGAAAAAATTTGAAAAAAATAAAGAAAGATAATAAGAAGAAAAATAAATTTCACAAAATTATAAAAAAAAATTAAAGGATTTCACAAAAATTTGCCAGAACATTTTTTTTTAAATTTGGCAAAAATGTTCGCCTTTTTTCAAAATTTTAAAAGACTTCACAAAAATTTCACATAATTGCACAAAAGTTTTACAAGAATTTCCGAAGCTGTGTCCACCAATTTTCATAAATGGTTTACCCCTCAGGATGGATATTTTTATTTTTTTATAATTAAAATAACAGTTTTATTACAATTTTGTTTTAGATTTCCCAAAGAAAACCCTATGCAGTTAAAATGGCTTCAAGCTCTTAACATTGACGATAAAAGTTGGGTGTGGACCAAAAACAAGCAGGTTTGCTCAAAACATTTTAGAGCTGAAAACTATGTCCCTAATATTTCTAAGAAAGTACTAAAACCGGATGCTGTTCCAACACTATTATTAAACCGTTCTGTCAACAAAAATTTGGAAATTTCTCCTATTGTTAGTTTGGCAAGCCACTGCCAGTTGCAAACTAGTACGAGTCAAGTTTCAGATAATATAAGCCTAGCTAGCACCTCGGCTAGCACAAGCAGAGCAGTAGATTCTTCCCTCAGTATAAGCAGAGTTTCAGATGATTTAAGTCTAGCTAGCGCAAGTAGAACTGGTCAAATGAGTAGTCAACTAACTATATCAACGTCATCCTCAGGATCTCAGTCCATTTCTAAAGGAAGGACTTTAGATAGAATGAAAAGAAAGAGAAAGTAAGCAAAATAATTTGATAAACTGAAAGTAGCTAGATATAAGTAAACACAATTACACAGAATTACTAAACCTACTCTTCAAAAATTTTGTGATCCTCTTGATTTTAAGAAAATTTTAAAAAATGTATGGCTTGCAACACAAATTTAGCAAGCCCATAAGAAGCAAAAAAATGTTTTTATAATACCATTGTCTAATATGTGGGAAAGTCGACCAACCTTATGGTCAAAACAGTTGACACTTTATGGGCCAAATTGTTGGCCAAATTATTAAATTAAATATCTTGGATAAAATAAGTCAAAAACTTTTCATTTCATACAGTTTTTATTTTAAAACCTAACCAAAATAAAATCTGTATGAAACGAAAAGTGTGCAACTGATTTTGTTCAAGATCTTTAATGATTTGGACCAAAAAAAGCGTAAAATTCATAAGTTCATAAGGTTGGCTGACTTTTATATATAATAGAGACAATGATAATGCTAATATTCAAAAACTAAGTGGTTTTTATGTGCTCTTTTTTTAAAAATGTGTTGGCTTGCTAGATCTATATAAAGATAACCATGTCAATGCAAAACTTATATTATTTTTTTTATGATATTGACATAAGAAAATTGTGCTTTTTATGGGCTCTCTTTTACTAATTTTTTATGTTTTCTTTTAAAGGTGTAGCCTTGCTATGTTTATGTAAAGCTAAAAGAAAATTTCCACAGGACCCACACCTTATTTTTCCAAAAAAAAAATAATAAAATATAAGGAAATATAAAAAAAAGCATATTTAAAATTTAGAGTTTTAAAGAAACAGGCAAAAAATGTAACATAATATTTTTTTAGGATGAATGAGACTCATGAAAGTCATTCTACTTCGACTGCTTCAACCAGTAGTGGTACTAAGCGGAGAAGATATGCATTTATAAAGACTATCCACAGTTATAGGTTGGTAAAAAATTCACCATTTTTATTTTTATTGTTAATGCAGCAACACTAAAATTAAATTGGTTAATTATCTCTTTTAGTGCATCTCCAAGTACCATAATTAAAAAAAATGTTGAAATGAAAAAAAGTCAAGTTCGATACCGCAAAAGGCTTTATACTGCTCGCAGACAAGTTGCAAGACTACAAAAGAAAGTTTTTGAAATGAAAACAGTTATGGACTTTTTAAAAAAACAGGATGTCTCTCATGCTGGCATGGACCATATTGATAAGACCATTTCTGATGTGCCTCATTTGTTAATGAGCAGATATCTCAAAAATGTTCAGAATAAAACTATAACCCACGAAAAATATCCAGAGCCCTTAAGAAGATTTGCAGCTACTTTGCAGTTTTATTCATCTAAAGCATATGAAGAAGTAAGAAAGGAGTTTTCCTTGGCCTTACCAGACCAAGCTACATTACGAAAATGGTTTGCTAATATTGACTGTGATCCTGGATTTATAGACTTGGCATTTGACCTTCTTGGGCAAAAGGCAGAAGAAGCTAAGAATTGCGGAAGGGAACTATGTGTTTCACTCATGCTAGATGAAATGTCTATTAAAAAAGGCATAGAATATGATGGCCACAAAGTGTGGGGATATGTTGACATTGGCATTCCCCTAAATAATGATCAACTGGAGATTGCTGGTGAGGTCTTGGTACTCAATGTTGTTTCTCACCAAGCACCTTGGAAGGTACCAATTGCCTACTTTTTAATCAAGTCATTAAGTGGACAAGAAAAAGCTAATTTAGTAAATGAGGCCATATCCAGATTAAAAGAAAAAAATGTCACCATTACTTCTGTTACATGTGATGGTCCTTCTGCCCACTTTATGATGATGAAAAATTTGGGGTGTAAATTAGATCCATCGGAAGCTGGCAGAAAATTGGATGCAAGTTTTGGAGACCCAGAAGCCAAAGTTTATGGAATTTTTGACTCTTGTCATATGCTAAAACTAATGAGAAATAACTTGGCTCAGTTAGGATCTATTAAAGATCCAGATGGTAATACGATTAGCTGGGATTACATAAAAAAACTTCACGATATTCAGGAAGAGGAAACTCTCAATTTGGGAAACAAGTTGACAAAGCGTCATATTGATTTTAAAAATCAAAAAATGAAGGTAAGGATTTTTTTGAGACTTATTATAAATGTTTACTTAAAGATTAGCTGGAGAAAGTTATTTTTGAGTCTTAATAAAAAAATTTTGACTTTTTTAATGAATATACTATTATCAAATACAACTTAGTATTATAAAATACATTACTATTGTAGCCAAGTATACCTTGGTATAGTAGCAATAAGATCATAATGAATATATTATATTTTTGTTGTTTTTTTGTTTTAGGTATCTTTATCTGCACAGACACTGTCTCAGAGTGTAGCAGATGCAATAAAATACTTAAGACTGGACGCCAATCATCCATATTTTAAAAACAGTGAAGCCACCGAAAAATTTATTACAAGAATAAATAGACTTTTTGATATATTAAACTCAAAAAACCCATTTGCAAAAGGAGATAAGGCTGCTTTAAGAGAGTCAAATGAAGAAATTTGGAGACCTTTTCTGAATGAGACAGTGGAATACCTGTTACGATGTACAGATGTTGCAGGCAGACCACTTTATTTGACTCCTCAAAAAACCCCATTTGTAGGGTTCGCAATCACCATTGTAGCTGTTTGTGGTATCTTTGATGATTTTGTAAAGAGCAAACGTTTAAATTATCTGCTAACATATAAACTTAGCCAAGATCACCTAGAAACGTTTTTCTGTGCTATAAGGTAAATACAATTAGAATAGTATTAAAATTTTGAAATAACTATTAATATTTTGCACGTAAGTATTTTTGGGCTCATTTTATGGTCATTTCTAAACTATAAAATAACAAAAAAAAAATATTCAAGATTTAGTTCATTTCAATTTATTTGCAATCTCTTTAAAAAAATTACATGGTGAATAATTTTACAGGAGCAGAGTCCCTAAACCTACAGTTGGCTTATGTTTTAATTTATTATACAATGTAATAGAATTAACTAATTTTATAAAGGCTTCAATTTGATTAATAGATTAATCTGTAAATTTAATGAACAAAGTTTTAATTATATTTCAAGTTTTTTTTGTAATTTTGTAGGTATCCTTTAATAGTAATTATTATTTTTTTAATTTTAGGTGCAGGAATGGGTGGAACAACAATCCTACAGCTTTGCAATTTAAGTATGCATTTAGGAGGCTGTTATTACATACCAGGATAAGCGGGCGAGGTGGCAACTGTAGAGTCATCGATTCAACAGTTGTTTTAGAAGTGCCTAGCAAATCGGGGAAGGCAGAGGAAACAGTTGATCTCTCTCTAGTCAGGAAGTATGGTTTTGACATTGAAAATTTGGTTATTGACAATGAGGAATATGATTTAACCGAAAAGTTTATTCCCTTGAGTGAATTAACAACCAATGTAGTCGAATATATGGCTGGATATGTAATTAGGATGCTCGAAAAAAAGAAAACTTGTCCAGAGTGCCTTTGTCATGGTGCATTTGAAAATGAAGCAGAACACTGCTTCAAGCTAATTGAAAGAAAAAATAGAGGTTAGTACTTTTTTCAGGTTTTGTGTTTGATTATTAACATTACTTATAACTACTAATAATTGTGCATGATTTTTTACAAGTAGGTAAATGTTTTTTAATAAAATAATATCATTTTAGGAGGACTAAAACGACCATCACAAGGGGTTATTCGCATCTGTCTGGAGGCTGAGAAGATGATACGACGTCTTATGATGATAACAGAAAACAAATTGCCAGTAGAAAGTGGTTTCCAAAAAGCATTTGTTTTGACAATTAGCCAAAAATTTTATTCATGCAATGAACTCTTTTCACAATTATCTAATCATTTTCTAGAAACTCCTCTTCTGGAAGAAAGCCATTTTTTTTTACTTATCAAAAATATTGTGGGTTGCTATGTCAGAATAAGATTCTTTAATTTAGCAAAACGTTTCAGCCAAAAGATTCAAGGACCTAATGTAAGATCAAAATTAGGCAAGTTAATACTTTTTAATCACCAGTAAATTTTTTAGTTATTAATTTTTAATAAAGTAAATATTTTAATAAGATGTATTATTCTTTCAATTGAACAACTATATTAAAATAAATGTATGTCACAATATATTTTGCTAATATGTAAAATTGAATGTTAAAAAGTTAAAAGAGTTACAAAAAGGTTCTAATAAAAAAATTTTGGAAAGTTAACTAAGGGACAGTTCGCCAAAGTGTCGTCTTTCCTGATCTGTCTCATTTTTAGTTCCTTTTTTACTACTTCTTTTAATTTTATAGTGATATTTTATGTACCTGTCACATAGTAACACATTAATGAATGTATAATAAAGATATGCTAATATTGTATTATTATAATTATATTTAAAAAATGTTTAGAAAACAGAACATAAAATTATAACGTATTAAAATGTACCTTAATATAAATTTTAATTTGTTAAATTAAATTAAGGTAACTGTGATATGTAAATTATTTTTTTAAACTGTTATAAAATGTGATAGTGATAGAAATAAGTTGACTCGGAATGTCCTCCCAAAGAGTTACTTACACATTAGAGAATTTGTAGGAAATAAATTGAATTTGAACAAGTTGATCTAATTGAATGGAAAAGTAGTTATTTATATTATTAGTATGGTATATAAGCATCATTACAGTAACAAGTGGGGAATATATTGCCACAATGAGGTTTTAGACTGACTCATGGTAACCACATGAGTGCTGTAATGTAATGCTTTGTTTTATTCTATGAACCCTTGTTGGTTTTTACCATGTACAAAGCACAGGATATTGACACTTACATTATGAAGGACGAAAAAGCCATTGTCAATGTTTAGGCTATATCTATACGTCTTACAAATGAGCTTATATCTCACTAGTGAGGCTTTGTAGAAAGGAATAAATATCACCATTCATTGTAAAATAATATTCCAATTGATCAGCCCAACTTGTCATTTTGGTAAACTGCCCTTTTGAGTGCATGTGCTGTGATTTAATTTAGTCAAAAACTTAATCCAGCATTCTGTAAATGCATATAGGTCTAATCCAGCATTCGGTAAATGCATAGGCACACATTTAAGAAATAACTTACATTTCCATCTCTCTGCCTTTAATGTAGTAGTAGGAAGTAAAAGCTTATTCGCTAAACCCAGTAAGTCTAGTTTCTTGAAATTTATTGCAACTTGTGCCTTTTATTTTGAGAAAACAGTAAAAAATCAAGATCCTAACGTCCGAACAGACACATACTGAGTAGCCAAGGCCAAAAATAGAAAATGTGTTGCACCACATCAGATACAAACAAGTTAAGTTTATATTTGTACCCAAAGCATCCTAGCAGTACTTTTTTCATCAATGAAGCTTGACTGTTTTTTTGGTGTACAGCATTTCGAACCATTATTACAAAACGTGATCATTTATCAGTTGAGTTTTTTGTTTTTGTGCGCGATAAAAATAAACGCGAAGTCAAAATGTATAAATCTACCTTGAATCCAAACTTATCAAAAAGAAAAATAAAAATGTTGGCTAATTAAATAACGAAATTAAAATTGAAACAAAACTACTGAAAAGGTATTTTTATTATATAAAATTATTTTTTAAAAATAATTTCAAAAAATAAATAAAAAATGTGAGGTTAGGATACTCTTCTAAAAAGACTTCGTTTACACGTAAAAATGTAAGCAAGCATTGTAAATAGACAAAACCGAACTTTTAATTTTTTATATTTTACTTTTAATTATAGTACAAAGTAAACTCATCTTTATTCGCAAAAAGTTGTTAAATAAGTTATAATAAATAGGTATTGTGTCAAAACTACAGTGTGTGCAATTTTCAAGTTGATTTTAAACATGTTTGTAAACATAATACATCATTGAAGGATGGAACTAACCAAAGTGTTTTCTCTGCAAGTCGTACAAATGGCTGCCATGGTCATTAGCCATTTCGCGCAGGTTTTCGCACATTCTATTTCCTCTAAATTCTTTGCTTGGAACCCAGATCTACCTCTAAAATTCTGCCCTCTCTCTCTAAATATTTTTCATTTCAAAGAAAAAAATGTTTTTTGGCAGTACTTTTTTTGAACAACTAAAAAACAGTGGGTAATTGTGCAGTGTAAGGTTTTCTATGAAAAATTCTTTATGGGGGCACCTACTAGGGTCCCTATTACCCCAAATCCGCCTGCACCCGATTTGTTTTTTCTTTTTAAGGGAAAAAGGGTGCCCAGGGGAGGCGTTGTAATGTGTTTTTTTGATTGTTTTGGGTTGGGTTGGATTAGGTTGGGTTGGACTGTGTTGGATTGGGTTGTTTTAGTGAAAAAAAAAGGTAATTATGCAGTATACGGTTTTCTGCCATTTTTGATTTTCTATAAAAAATTCTGGTAATTATGCAGTATACGGTTTTCTGCCATTTTTGATTTTTTTTTGAAAAATTCTTTATGGGGGCACCTTCTAGGGTCCCTAGGACCCCAAATCCGTCTGCGCCATTTGGGTTTTTTTTTTGATTTTTTTTATTTTTTTTAAATTTTTTTTCACTAAAACAAACCAAACCAACACAGTCCAACCCAACCTAATCCAAACCAACCCAAAAAAATTAAAAAAACCCTTTACAACCCCCCCCTGGGCACCCTTTTTTCTCGTTAAAAAAAAAAAAAAAAAAAAAAAAAATTAGGCGCAGGCGGATTTGGGGTCCTAGGGACCCTAGAAGGTGCCCCCATAAAGAATTTTTCAAAAAAAATCAAAAATGGCAGAAAACTGTATACTGCATAATTACCAAAATTCTTTATGGGTGCACCTTCTAGGGTACCTAGGACCCCAAATCCGCCTGCACCTGATTTTTTTTTTTTTAAGAGAAAAAAAAGGGTGCCCATGGGGGTTGTAATGTGATTTTTTGATTGTTTTCGGTTGGGTTGGATTAAGTTGGATTGGACTGTGTTGGATTGGGTTATTTTAGTGAAAAAAAATTTTAAAAAACCAAAAAAAAAATACCAACGGGCGCAGGCGGTTTCGGGGTCCTAGGGATCCTAAAAGGTGCCACCATAAACAATTTTTCATAAAAAATCAAAAATGGCACAAAACCCTATACTGCATAATTACCAAAAAAAGTATAAAAGAACTAGTAGGTGCCCCCATAAAGAATTTTTTATAAAAAATCAAAAATGACAGAAAACCCTATACTGCATAATTACCAAACAGTGAAAACTTGAAAAATGTGACTGATTTATTCTAGAAATCGAAAGTTCTGAAAGAAAGCTTTAAAATGTGAGCAAAATCATGGCATAAAAATGTGAAAAACATAGTAAAAATTGCTTAAACAAAAACGTTACATCTTAAATTATGCTAAAATATTTTAAGCCTTAAATCGCCATCATGGCAATGGCTACTAAATCATTTTAGTAACCATTAGGTTTTTACATTCGTGACCATTGATCATGGCTTTACCATTATGAACTTTCATGAGATCCTATGCGGTTTTTTTACTAGGGATTAGGGATACCACACTGGAATTTACGTCACTTACCGATGAAATGACGTTTTCCAATCTTCCTCGTTCTGCTTATTTTTACACAAAAAACACTCGCGGACCATTATGTTTTCAATTTATAGTTTTCTTTCTAATATAAAATTATTAAATTTTAAAAATTTGTACAACTCACTGAAAAAACACTTCAACACAAACTACATTGAACAACGCCGCCCAAATGAAACACATAGAAAAAAAATTAGGTCCGGTCTGGCTGGCAGACCAGTGCGGGGATTTTTGAAGAAGAAGGTGGTACAAGAATCTCCACACAGGAGCTACGTTCGGTATATACATCCGATCAATCAGACTGCTCCAAATCGTTCGGCAATTCATAGCGGAGGTAGGGGAGGTAAATCTGGCGCGTTTGTTTAATGAATCCAGATCAATCGGAGCTAGATCGATCTGCTCCAAATTTTAGACGGATTTTCCAGATTAATCTAAACTTTTAGGGTTATGTTTTTGTTTATTTTTATTTTTGTGTTTGCACTTTTTTGGATTTTAAGAAAAAGTAGTGGAAAATCAAAACCATTTAAGTAAGTTTACGTACGTAAGAAAACGCTCGCGCCATCGACAACGACTGGCGCGATTAAATCGAAAGCTGAGGGGTGATTTATAAACGAGTTGAGTTGAGTGGCATATTCTGAAATGTTCTTTAAATTGCCTCTGTCTCTTAATAGTGGGAATTTTTCTTCAGCAAAGCCAAAGAGCTTATTGCAGTCTTCTGAACAGTTAACCTCATCATCATTGATATACAAACACAAAAAATAAGTCAACAGGAGGAGAATGAAAATATGTATGTAAGTATTGTTTATCATTTTTTGGTTTCAATTTTTGTGTTGTTTTACTTTGACAGCTTTGCAGTCTAGAGTTGCTGCATCGTAATTTAATGCATAATGCCTAATGCTTTTTTTATTTCTATTTCTGTCAAATTTTTTTCAAAGAAGACAAAATTGTGCATTATCCATTAAAACTTGAGTAAATTTTTTGCTTACTTCTGTGAACTATAAACATCAACATTGATAACCCATAGTTCATTTTCCTTGCGTCTTATGGCTTACTTTTTATAGTGCAGCAACTCTAGACTGCAGCTTAACCTAAACAGTCAGACAAGAAGAAAGTTCTAATTTTCTCTTGCTAAAATACAGTTCTTTGAGGTAAATTGTTGTTTTCCTAACACCCAACCAAACAAAGTACTATTGTTTTGTTACTATATTGTATTATTTTTTTTACAGTTTCAAACAAAAAACTCCCTAAAAAGTCTTAAGAAAAATGATAGGCAAGGTATTCAAGGAACAACCTGCATATTGCCACCAAAGTGTAGCTACACGGGACCAAAGAATAGCTTGAGAACACATCAGGATTTGTCATAAGAAAAATAATAGGCAAGGTATTGAAGGAACAACCTGCATATTGCCACCAAAGTGTAGCTACAGGGGACCAAAGAATAGCTTGAGAAACATCAGGATTTCTGTAAGTTGGTTTATTAATTGGAGGTAAATAATATATTGGTCATTACTCAAAGAAGGTCTCCAGTAAAAATACAAGTTGTGTTTATTTTGTAGTAGAAATGATCCTAAAACTAGTGGCTTAATTGATTTTTTTATATCACTTTTAATAACTGAGAACTTTAATTCTAAAAATTAAAGGTGGTCAGTATTTGGTCGTTATAACCTTAGATTATAACCATCTGTTTATCTTTTTTAAATTTATTGTAGGTTGGTTTTTGAAGGTTAAGTGCCATATAGAAATGACAATAATAACATATTGTATTTATTAACTTATGTCAGTATTGCAGCATGACATATTTTGTAAAGGCTTGTATAACTCAAAAGATTAGATTAGACTCTTTATTTGATTGAAGTTATATTTTTACCCATAGGGTGTCGATTGTGTCAAGTACATTAAATAAATAAATATAATTAATATTAGGTTTAATCAATAAAACAGATATTACATAACTCAGTAAAATTTGATATTATACAATACATACACTTAATTTTTTTTTTGAATACAATACAACTTACAATTGAAATTGCAAAAGCTAGCCTATAACATTAAAAATCAAATTGCAAAAGATAGCCTACAGCATTAAAAAAGTTAAGTCTAAACATATCTGGACACTAGAGCTAAAGCTTAATTAAATGAAAGTTAATAAAAAAAAAAATGTACCAAAGTCACACAAAGATTTCTGCTCCACAGACCTACTAACAACGTTTTCTGAAAAGATGACTATGCAGTAAATGTAAAGTTTGTATCTTTAACTATCTATACTTATTAACCTAGTAGTCAAAAAAGGAGGGGGGGCTGGTAATGATAGAAAAAATTGTCTAACCCTCTTCTATAACATATTAAAATTTGAAAAAATTTAATGGATGCCCACGCTCCATAATAAATTGGAAGGAGTTCTTTCTAGGCCTTTTTATGTAAAATAACTTCTTGAGTCTCTATGGTTTTATCAGAATAATGTTCGTCATAACTAAGAACGATAAAAAATAAGTACCATATTTTGTGAAACTCATTCTTTATAGCTTGATCAGGATTCAGCCTGCAGTAGGGTGATGAGTTCTGGAAAACTGCAATGTACTTTTTTAGTGTGTTTGTTAAATGATATTTTTTATACACCAAATCAAAGTGCCTGTACTAATTTAAAGAATAAAAAAAATATATAAATTTGTGTTCCTTATTGTTGCAAATTGGACTGCAGTGTTAAACCTGGTTTGACTTGTAAAAGCACTTGTGTAATACTTACTAATAAAGAAACTAAACTAAACTTTGAATTGTGGTTTAGAATGTGCTCTCATAATAAGCTAAGGTATCACATTCTAAACATCAATTAAATTTAAACTAGGTTTAATATTGCGGTGCAATATGCAACGAATATTTGTATAAATCACTACATTTAATCCACATGCCTATGATACAAAAGTGGTAAAATCTGGATGGGCAAAAGTGGTAATCTCCTGTGGCTGATGTTCGGAATGAAGGCGGCACGCCCCAGGAAGCACCATACTTCAAGTGGGTATCCGACTCGTGGTCGCCTGGAGGAAGCGCGCCGCTTCGGAGGGTACTTTCGGCCCGAATCCGTCACTTCGGAAAGCCTTCAGTTTGCCGATTTCGGTCCATGGGGATTTGGTTTATTGGGTATCTTCAAACATTATTTTTTGTCCGTACACTACAGCACAAATAGCCTTTAAAACCATGTTATTCATGGTACCTTTGAGACTCAAAAGCCGAAAAAAAAACAAAAATTTTTAAACAAAAAAAAACTTAGGTTAGAAAGTTTAAATCTGAACCCGTTCGGTAATGCGACTTGCTCGGATTAATCGACGATCAGCTGATCAAAAATCCGTCTGATCTGCGATCTATATACCGAACTTAGCTAGGGTATCGATGCTTGAAACGAGGGAGCGCTCACGCTCTCCTTGCCTGACATAGGAGAAAGAGAGCGTAAGGCTAGCAGATTTTCCGCGCGGATTTCAAGTTATAGTGAAGGTGCCAATCGTTCTGTCACTGTTTCACTCATTGACAGACCAGAAAAAAAGCTTATGGAAGTCAAAATCCGCGTGGATAATCTGCTAATGGAAGGCTAGCCTAAGCGCTCCCTCGTTTCAAGAATCGACACCCTGAAGGTAATCTGCTGTAGTGATGAGTACAAAATATCGATGTTTCAAGAACATCGATGTTCTTGTTCAACATGGATAGCTACGTTCGGTATATAGATCCGATCAATCAGACTGCTCCAAATCGTTCGGCAATTCGTAGCGGAGGTAGGGGAGGTAAATCTGGCGCGTTTCTTTAATGAATCCAGATCAATCGGAGCTAGATCGCTCTGCTCTGAATTTTAGACGGATTTTCCAGATTAATCTAAACTTTTAGGGTTATGTTTTTATTTATTTTTAGTTTTGTGTTGGAACTTTTTGGGATTTTAAGAAAAAGTAGTGGAAAATCAAAACCATTTAAGACACAAAAAATAAGTCAACAGGAGGAGAATGAAAATATGTAAGTATTGTTTATAATTTTTGGGTTACCATTTTTGTGTTTTTTACTTTGAGAGCTTTTTTAGTATAAAAGCTACATGCAGTCTAGAGTTGCTGCAACGTAAAAAGTTCAGTTATATTAAAGTTTTAATGCATGCATTTCTTCAAAAAGTAGAGAGAGAAGACAAAATTATGCGTTGGGCATTAGCCATTAAAACTTGAGTAAATAGGCCTTAAGCCATAAGCAGTAAGACAGTAAGAACTAAAAAGCATTAATTTTTTGCTTCTGTGAACTATAATGGTCAACATTGATAAGCCATAGTTCATTTTCCTTGTGTCTTATGGCTTACTTTTTATGGTGGCAACTCTAGACTGCCACTTAACCTAAGAAGTCAGTCAAGGTAAAATTTAAGACAAGAAAAAAAGTTGTAATTTTCTCTTGCTAAAATACAGTTTTTTGGGTAAATTGTTGTTTTACTAACTCAACACCCAACCAAACAAGTACTATTATTTTCTTACTATTGTATTATTGTTTTTTTACAGTTTCAAACAAAAAAACTTCCCAAGAAATCATAAGAAAAATGATAGGCAAGGTATTCAAGGAACAACTTGCATAGTGCCACCACAGTGTAGCTACACGGGACCAAAGAATAGCTTGAGAACACATCAGGATTTCTATAAGTTGGTTTATTAATTGAAGGTAAATATATTTTTCATTACTCAAAGTCTTTTGTAAAAATACAAGTTGTGTTTATTTTGTAGTAGAAATGATCCTAAAACTAGTGGCTTAATTGATTTTTTTATATCACTTTTTATAACTGAGAATTTTAATAAGGTGGTCAGTATTTTGTCGTTATAACCTTAGATTATAACCATCTGTTCATCCTTTTTAAATCTATCATAGGCTGTTTTTGGAAGATTAAGTGCCATTTAGATATGATAATAATTATGTCAGTATTGTATTACCCAAAAGTTTAGATTAGACTTTATTTGATCATTGTATAAGTTAGATTTTTACCGAGAGGGTGTCGATTGTGTCAAGTACATTAAATAAATAAATAAATATAATTAATATTAAGTTTAATCAATAAAACATATATTACATAACTCAGTAAAATTTGATATTATACAATACATACAGTTATTTTTTTTTTAAATACAGAACTTTCAATTAAAATTGCAAAAGCTAGCCTACAACATTAAAAATAAAATTGCAAAGGATAGCCCATAGCATTAAAAAAGTTAAGTCTAAATATATCTGGACACTAGAGCTACAGCTTAATTAAATGAAAGTTAATAAAAAAAAACCCACCAAAGTCACAAAGATTTCCGTTCCACAGACCTAGTAACATTTTCTGAAAAAATGACTATGCAGTAAACGTAAAGTTTGTATCTTTAACCACCTATACTTATGAACCTAGTAGTAAAGGGAGGGGGGGAAGGCTGGCAATGATAGAAAAAATTGTCTGCCCCTCTCCTATAACATATTAAAATTTGAGAAAATTGAATGGGTGCACATGCTCCATAGGAAATTGGAAGGAGTTCTTTCTAGGCCTTTTTATGTAAAATGAATTCTTGAGTCTCTATAGTTTTATCAGAATAATGTTCATCATAACTAAGAACAATAAAAAACATGTACCATATTTTGTGAAACTGATTCTTAATCAAAAATGTAATTTTGTAAAATCCTTTTTTTTTGCATTGTTTCAGATATAGCTTGATCACGATTCAGCCTGCAGCAGGGTGATGAGTTCTGGAAAAATGCAATGGAGTTTTCTAGTGTGTTTGTTAAATGATATTTTTTCTACACCAAATCAAAGTGCCTGTACTAATTTTAAAGAATAAAAAAATTATATAAATTTCTGTTCCTTATTATTGCAAATTGGTTTGACTTGTGAAAGCACTTGTGTAATACTTACCAATAAAGAAACTAAACTAAACTTTCAATTTAATTGCAGTTTAGAATGTGCTTTCATAATAAACTAAGGTATCACATTCTAAACATCAATTAAATTTAAACTAGGTTTAACATTGCGGTGCAATATGCAACAAATATTTGTATAAATCACTACATTAAATCAACATGGCAGCTTATGCCTAGCCTATTATACAAAAGTGGTAAAATCTGGATGGTCGAAAGCGGTAATTCCCTGTGGCTGATGTTTGGAATGAAGGCGGCACGCCCCCGCCCCAGGAAGCTCCATACTTCAAGTGGGTATCCGACTCGCAGTCGCCTGGAGGCAGAAGGGTCATAACGTTAAGCGCGCCGCTTCGGCGGGTACTTTCGGCCCGAATCCGTCACTTCGCAAAGCCTTCAGTTTGCCAATTTCGGCCCATGGGGATTTGGTTTATTGGGTAATCTTCAAACATTATTTGTTTTCCGTGCACTACAGCACAAATAGCCTCTAAAACCATGTTATTCATGTTACCTTTCAGACTCAAAAGCCCAGAAGCCGACAAAAATATAAAAAAATTTAAATAAAAAAAACTTAGGTTAGAAAGTTTAAATCTGAACCCGTTCGGTAATGCTACTTGCTCGGATTAATCGACGATCAGCTGATCAAAAATCCGTCTGATCTGCGATCTATATACCGAACGTAGCTGATGTCTATAAAATATCATCGATGTTAAAACATTGATACTTTTTTTTAAACATCGAAATAATAGGGATATTTTGGAACGCTTATTTAACGACACTTCGTAGTGGTTGTGGTAATTACTGCGTCTGCGCAATAGCTAAACGTCATTCCGTTGTGGTAGTTAACCACTACTACTGCCGTAAGCAACACCGTTCTCAACTAAAAAGCCAGTTAACTCATTTTCGTTTTAGTATCCTTTGGCCTATGATCGGTGCCATATTGACACCAAACTGACAGAAAATCCATGTTTCACTTGTCAGTTTGGTTATAAAAATGACAGCCACAATAGGCTAAAGGGCACTGAGGCGATAGGAGTTAACTGGCTTTTTAGTTGAGAATGGTGTTGCCGTAAGCTACGAATCCATTTCGTTTTATTTTTAGAGAATTTTGGCTTAATTATTTTTAAAAATAATAAAATATTACAAGGTTCCAACATATAAAACATACTTTGTAAAATTAAGCCAAATGTTTTATTTTTTCTCACCTCAAGTGACAGTTTTTAATGTGTTCCAAAAACTCTCGTAAAATCGATGAGTGGTAGTGGTAGTGGTTGTTAAACATTAGAGACCTTTTGCAATACCTTTTTACTTTATCGCTTATTTCGGGCATGCGCAGTTACGAGGTAATAACGGAATCCCTTACTAACCGATAAAGTTTGACGTTACCTGCGGGAGAATACCGTATCCCTTATAATTGACATGAGAGACCTTTTGCAAATCCCCGTTAGGTGACTTTATCGTTTAATAACGCGTTGTGACGTAGCTAACGTCACGTTATTTTTAAGACAGCATTTTTAGTTTTTGAACGCCGCCTTTGATTTGTTTATGGGCGACTTTAGACGGTATTTATTATCATAAAGATTTACAAAAAGAATTTGTCCAATAATATTTTTCATTTAGATTTTTCATTTAGAATATCTTATTCTTGTGTTTTTTACGGTGAATTTTAATTATTATTAATCTTTAAAAACTCAAAAACACAACAGAGAAAAGGGAGGTTATGATAAACAGATCGGAATCACTTGTCATAGTTGCCAGTGCAAATCAATGATGTACATTTTTTACGAAATTCTAGCCAAAGAAAATGATTAAACAAAAATTGACACTTATCTTTACAATTAAAAATAATACAGAACATATTTGCATTCAAAAACCAATTTAAATTTTTTGTTTTTCTGCTTAACGTTTTACTGTCGGTACCACAGCGGCTGTCAAAGTTGTCTCTCTCTCTGCGGTTTACTATGGTCTTGCGTAACTTGACGTCCGACCAGTTATATATTCAATGTAGGGCGTGACTGAATCACGTCTGGACTGTATCCATACCCTACAAGGGACTTTTTGTCTCCCCCCAACCCCGCTCACCAGACCGGTCTGATGAGCACCCCCTAGGAAGGCAGTTTTCTTTCCCTAGAAGGATTTAATTTAGACCTAAACCCCTTTGTTGGGACTACGGATCTTTAACGTGCTCCACTATCAATATATGGAACACACGGGACCGTCCTCTTAACGTCCTCTCCGAGGGATGGTATGGAATCGAATTAGCCTGCCTTCTAGCTAACTCGGTCTACTCCGCTTCATTCTGCATTTTACCTTTTTCTTACAAAATTCTGTAATTTTATAAGAAAAAGTCCAAGTAGATTACCTGCAAGACCCGGGGCTTGAACCCGGCATCTCCTGCTTGAAAGTCGCGGCGTTAACCCATAGAAATATAATGTGTCGTTAACCCCGACACCAAGCAGGCAGGTGTCAAAGTTGTCAAAATTATAGTCGTCTTTAGGTACGTTCGAGTAATAATAAAGAGTAGGAGTGGTGTGGTGTAGGAGTGGAGTGAGAGTGCGGCAGAGTGTTTGGAGTGAAATTATAATAGTCGAACGCTTTGGAGGAAAACAAGCTCCCAAGCAGCATTTGGACGTCGCATTTCGGTTCTCTGACGGCGGCATTCACAACCCGACGTTGTAAACTGACTTTATGACGACGACCTTAAGACCGGCATTGGCACTGAAATGGAACATCAAAATTTTGATCGTTCCGACGGCAGTAGGCGACTCTCGTAGTAGCGCCCGACTGACCAAATCCAACGACCAATAACATCTTCATTTTTGTACTAAACTTTTAGTATGTTTTCTACACCTAGAATTTTCCGGCCACTGCATTTAATTTTGACTGGAAGTAAATAGTTTTGGAAATCGTCAGATATTCATTACTTTGAAAGAAATAAATGTTTAAATATTTATCAATTAGTGATCATATTATGTAGCAGTTCTTGACCACTCAGAAGTTGAAATTCTTCAACCGAGGCCCCTTTATTGATAAAAATGAACAAAAATTGTTGAGAAAAATAAACCCGCCCTCAAAATTCTTTGAAAATACTAAAAAAAATAAATAAAAATATAATATATATACCTATATATTTTTTTTGTTAAATTTGTAGATTTTTCACCAAAGGATCAACCGCATCATCTAAGCCAAAATTTTTCTAAAAAAATTTATAAAGCTTGGTTTGATTGCTTAATAAAGAAAAAAATCAGAAATGCCTTCACAATGCCTATTTCTGCTTTGATGTCATGGCGTTTCTGACGAAATACTAAAATTCAATCAGATCAGACCAATTCCGATACGATCTCCATAATGGTTAGCTTATTCTTATCTTATGTTATTTCCTATATAAACCCAACTTTAATCTTGTCCAAGTTCTCTTTTACCCAAAGACATTCATCTAATATACCTTTATGCTTTTACCTGATTTATTGGATCTGCTGGTTGCTCCTGGAAGGGTCACCTCTCCTACATTTTAAATACTCTATTTGTTTAACTTGCTTCCTGTAAAACGTGTTAGTATGCCTAAAAGCGCTTTTATTTTTTTGTTCTTCTTTAAGGCATACATTCAGTGCCAATTTTCAAAAACAAAAGAGTTATGGCGTCGGGTCTTTTGACTCGAACGGTATGGCGTAAAAGGAGTAAAAAAGAGTGAATGGAGTGTATTACCCAAATGCGTCTGTTCAAGCAGATATACAGTCATTTGCACCAACATATTTACTTATTTAGGGGTCACCTAGAATAAAGTGGCCTAGGTTAGAGAACAGTTTCGTTTGTATTTAGAACTCCCCTAAACTACCTTAGTTTATCCCTAAATCTAGGGGCCCGTTTTTGGTCCTAGTGCTCCTCTAACCTAAAACTAAACTAGATATAGGTGCCACCTAATGCTAGGTTACCCCTATATGTTGGTGCAAATGGCTGATATAGATCTATATCTCTGGGTCGCAGGGGTCTAACAGGTCATTTTTCTAGTAAGTTGTAGTAGGCTGGATCTCTCTCAACCGAATGCATTTAGTAAAATAGAAGAATAGTAACTATAGTAACCTCACAAAAATTAGCTACTTTTGGTAGGTAGCAAAAATGGTTGCTGTACTTCCTAAGCTAACTTCATTTGGGCCAATGGCCATTGAACCAACCATTTTTTGCATTTTTTTCTGAGGTTCTTAAATCTTGGATTTTTGTTTACGAATAGAAATTTTAGGATATTTTCAGAAAAATGATTAGAACTGCGAACATATCAATTGAAGACTTTCAGAAAATCTGCAGGGCTTGTATGCTTAAGCAACCAACAAAAAAACTATTTCCTTTAACAACAAATTCTATAGATATTGAGCTTTTTGAGATTACAAAAGTGCAGGTTAGTAGTATTTTTATCGTTTTTTAGCTCAACTGAATAAAGGCTCAGTTAAGTCGGATTTAGAGGTTCGTAAAGCAAGTGGTATGAGGTATGCGTTAAGACGCAAAGAAAATAAACAATAGCAATGCATGCTGCTCTTACTGTTCAAGGCTTACGGAACACCAAGAACAGCAGCATGTATTTGCTATAGTTTATTTTCCATGCGTTTTAACGCTTATGTTGCAAACCTCTGAATCCACCTTTGTAGAATAAAAACTTTTGCTTGAGTCATTTCAGTTACGAATGCCTGGTCAACTATCAAATATCACTTGAGTATGCACCCGAGAGTATACCTAACGCTCGGTATAGAATTCAGCTTTGGCTGGCTCAAGCCTTTTCCTTTTTAATGTATAACTGAGCATTAAACAAAAAAATGGCAGGGTAGCATGCACATCATGTGGCCATTATCAGTTTTTTCGCTCATTCTTATATTTTTTTTTAATTTTTAAAGTAACACATTTTTAAGGTGTTAAAAATATAATTTAACTGCCTCTATAAACTTATAAACTATATAAAATGAGTGAAAAATATGACTCAGATGACGACAACAAAAGTTCCGAAATTTCTCTCAATGTCTTTCATTTTAATATTATGGTTTTTTCGCCAAGGGCCAGAGAGTCAGCCCTTAAGATGTGGCTTTTCGGGTCAAACCATATCAAGTCAACAAGGCAATAGTTTTGACCATCTCCGATTTTGATGATTTTTGGTACACTTATTCGTCTTATCAAAAAATTCAAAAATCCAAAAAATCAAATTTTTTGGATAAGCAGTTTTTGTTTTATTGATTTTTGAAAATCAAAAAATTGACCAATATGTCCTTGACAGGCACTTACAAAAATAGTAATATCTCAAAAACTATTGATCCTATAGAAGCGAGTGATAGCTCATTTTGAAGGGTTTTCAAAGACCTTTTTAAAGATGTGTGACACAATATAGTTTGTTTAATTTTTTTTTTCTTAATAAAAAAATTTTTTTTTTAAAAATCTCAAAAACACATTTTTTTATTTTTTTCAAAAAAATATTTCTTTTTTTTTCATTGTTTTTTTAACATTTTTGGAAAATTTTAGGATGGAGAAATAATGGAGTCATACTTTAAAAAAATAATAAGATATATAATACAGGGCTAATTTACCTAATATGGGTATAACAAAAAAATTAAAAGTAAGAATAATAGAAAATTTACAATAAAAAATATTTAGGTTGCTAATTTTTTTTGTAAAATATTTGAGGAATCTGTCATTTCTTCTGCAGTTAGCGTATATGTCCTACCAGTGGCAGTATTTGGGTTGACCCGTCTTAAAAGAGAATTTTGATCTATGACCAATATATCAGCTTTTGGCTTTGGAAAGTAAAAAGACGGAGAGGGACCATGAGGATGTAAAAAACTAACTTTTAATTCCCCACTTTCTATATTTTTGCCAATGATACATCCCATCCACCAAAGACAGTCATAGTTTATGGTTACAAAACCGGAGTCGATGTTTTCAATTTCTTTGTTTGACAAACCACAGGTTGCAAAAAGACATTGAATATTTTCCTCTTTACTTAGTGAAAATGGTTTTGTAATAATTTTTTTATTACTGAGGGGGATAATCGAGTGCAATTTTTGAGTCCCAGGTATCAATTGTGCTTCCAGGTATCTTTTTTCCAAAAACTTTTCATGGTGCTGGTAGTCATTTAATGAACAATATTTAAATGTTATACCAGGAATGGAAAGGCACTTTTCGTTTTGACCATCTCCGATTTTGATGATTTTTGGTACACTTATTCTTCTGATCCAAAAACTTAAACATCCAATTAAATTTTTTGGATAAGCGGTTTTTGTGTTATTGATTTTTGAAAATAAAGAAATTGACCAATATGCCCTTGACAGGCACTTACAAAAATAGCAATATCTCAAAAACTATTGGTCCTATAGAAGCGAGTTATAGCTTATTTTGAAGGTTTGTTAAAGACCTTTTTAACGATGTGTATCACCATGTAATTTTTTGTTTTATTTATTTATTTTTTTTTTAATATTTTTTTTTTTTGAAAAATCTTGAAAACACTATTTTGAATTTTTTTCAAAAAAATACTATTTTTTTTCAGTATTTTTTTAATATTTTTGGAAAATTTCAGGATGGAGAAGTTATTGGTTCTATTTTTTTTTAAATAATATAAAAAACCTTGCAAGAAAAAACCATACATTTTTTGATAAATACCTATATATTTACTCTTTATATCTAAAAACTTATCAATTGCTCCCAGTCTTATAAATAAGATACATAAAAGGTTTTTCCAAACTTGTTTATTCCTGCAAAATTTTGAGTATTTCTTCAATTGTCCTCCCCTCCACCCTTTTTTAGCCTGGGGTTTATGTGATAAATTGCTATTTTTTAATTTAAAACATTTATCGGAGTCGTGTGTTGTAAAATGGCACAAAATAAGCCAAAACAATGGACAAAATTTTTTGTGAGGTGTTGTGATCCATTAAGTCGGGAGAAACATTCCGGAAAGTTATGGAATGTCACAAATTGGATGACTTCCTTTAAAGGGGTGGAGACTGGCATGAAAATTTGTGACAATTGTCGAATGAAACTTTCCAAGGAATACAAGGAACAGGATGAACAACCATCTCCTGTAGCTGGGTAAGTAATAGTAACGAATACCTACCTACATTTTTACTTATTTTTTTTTGTGTGTTGTGGCTCTGCTAATAATTTTAGGGTAATTATTTAGTATCCGGTTTTCTGCAATTTTTGGTTTTAAGTGAAAAATTCTTTATGGAGGCACCTACAGGCCTATAAGTCTGATTTCATCCTTTGCAAAAATTTATGAGTTATTAATACATAAGAGGCTGTTATATTTTTTTCTGACAAATTCACTTTTAAACGATTTTCAACATGGCTTTCTCCCGAAAAGGTCTACAGAATCGGCTCTTTTAGAGTTGAACAAGTCAATAATTTCGACTCTTGAATCTAGGGGAGTGGCCTGTAAACTTTTTTTGGATTTATCTATCTGATCTATCTGACTGAAAGACCACAAAAAGTTACAATAAATTTGAACAACAATAAAATAACGTCAGAATCAAACGTCATAATAACAGGAATTCCGCAGGGAAGTATTCTTGGTCCTTTGCTCTTTGTTATTTATCTTAATGATCTAAACCATGTCATCAAAAATCCAAACCTTCTGGCCAATTACGCAGATGATGCCAACGTAGTGATGCCGGTTTATCGGGAGGGGAACATCCATGAGGAATATTTTGACGTACTAGGTAAAGTGTCTGAATACTGTGTTAACAACCAACTCATTATGAACACAGAAAAAACAAAAGCAGTTGTTATCTCTAACATGGACATATATGTCCCTAAAAACCTTAGTTATGAAGGAGACACATTAACTTTTGAAAGTCACACGAAGGTATTGGGAGTAACTATTGATAAAGACCTAAATGTTTTTTCACACATCAGAGATCTATGTAAAAAACTATCAGCGGCAAGCTATGCTATTAGAGTTTTAAGTAAAATTTTTAGAGGTCACAGTTCATTAAAATCAATTTATTATGGTATGTTTTACTCTCAATTAAAATATGATATATTACTTTGGGGCCATAGTAGTCACATAAATGACGTTTTTATTTTACAAAAACGTGTTATTAGAATCTTGGTAGGAATCAAGCTATATGCTTCTTGTAGAAATAATTTTAGAGAAAATAAGTTGTTAACGGTCCCGGGTATTTATATCTTGAAATGTTTACTGTATTTGGGAAAAAAATCCATTACTTTTTGCTAAATATGCCGGTACTAGAACCTGTAACACAAGAAACAAAAACAACATGTATATATATCCAAAACATAGACTAAGTATTACTGAAAAAAGCCCGGATTATGTTGCAATTAAATTCTTTAATAAACTTCCAAAGAAAATAAAAAAATGGTTTTGTAATAATTTTTTCATTATTGGGGGGATAATCGAGTGCAATTTTTGAGTCCCAGGTATCGATTGTGCTTCCAGGTATCTTTTTTCCAAAAACTTTTCATGTTGCTGGTAGTCATTTAATGAACAATATTTAAATGTTAAATTTAAAAAGATCTTCGGGGGTCATAATCTGTTCATTTTATGGTCTCTGCAGACTTGCTTTAGCATAGCAGCCAACCTTTTTACGGTGCCTCCCAGTCCATCACATGCCCTCTTCCCGTGGGAGGTGGCAAAAAAATTCCATTCTGCTTTAATTTTAAATTCCTCTAGATGGTACGCAATATTAACAAAAATTTTTTTATTTTTATAGTGTGCGGCACAGCCATCTGAAAAATAGATAATTTTGTCTAAATTATCAATTTGCCTCTTTAGTTCAGGCATAAGGTGGCTTAAAAAAAGATGAAATGCCACAGTGTTGTGTACCAAACAGTCTGAAATAAATATATAATTTAAATGACCCAGTTTTCCCTCATGAGTTTTGTAATATATAACAAAAGGATGTAGGGTTGCCTGGCTATTTGTCCAGTGATAGGACTGCACTTCATCCTGCAAAATAAATGAATAATTTTCAGCGAAGTCGCATGTGATTAGTGCTTCCCCCTTTTTTAAATTGTCTTTTACCTCATTGTAGTATTCTTTTTGCATGTGAGTGTAAAAAGAATGAGATTTTAATTTAAACAAGTCATTTGAAAATTCTTCAATGAAGTCCTCTGCTGGTTTAGTTAATGTCTCCATATTGCATCTATCTACAGATATCCATTTCTTAAAAGTCACATTGTCAATCATTGCTTCTTCGAACTTTTCATTCAAAAAGTTTTTTAAATTCTCAGTTCCTGGGCATATCTCACATTTGTCCAACAAGCAGTGAACTCCTGGTGGGTTACACATCATTTTTGAGAGGCAAGCATGGTAGTCTGGTAAAGCAGGATTACCCTTATCATTTAAGATAAACTTGTTTATTTTACAATACTCTATCATTAACTTCATATTTTGATGTATTGTGCACACACACACTGTATGTGTACCGCTCTTTCCTGCTAAAATGCAACTTTTTGGTCTCAATTCACTAAATTTAGACAAACCAATTTTTAGGTCTGGATGCTCTTTCTTAAAATGCAAATATATTTCTTAGATATTATTAGGGTGAAAAGATCTTGGCTGGAGGGGAGGACAATTGAAGAAATACTCAAAATTTTGCAGGAATAAACAAGTTTGGAAAAACCTTTTATGTATCTTATTTACAAGACTGGGAGCAATTGACAAGTTTTTAGATAAAAAGAGTAAATATATAGGTATTTATCAAAAAATGTATGGTTTTTTCTTGCAAGGTTTTTTATATCATTTTTAAAAAAATAGAACCATGTCAATAACTTCTCCATCCTGAAATTTTCCAAAATTATTAAAAAAATACTGAAAAAAAATAGTATTTTTTGAAAAAAATTCAAAATGGTGTTTTCAAGATTTTTCAAAAAAAAAAAAAATTACATGGTGATACACATCGTTAAAAAGGTCTTGAAAAAACCTTCAAAATAAGCTATAACTCGCTTCTATAGGACCAATAGTTTTTAAGATATTGCTATTTTTGTAAGTGCCTGTCAAGGGCATATTGGTCAATTCTTTTATTTTCAAAAATCAATAAAACAAAAACCGCTTATCCAAAAAATTTAATTTTTTGGGTTTTTAAGTTTTTGGATCAGAAGAATAAGTGTACCAAAAATTATCAAAATCGGAGATGGTCAAAACGAAAAGTGCCTTTTTTTTGGTTGATTTGATATGGTTTGACCCTTTCCAGAAACTGTGAGGAGTATTTTAGGGGATTAGAGTACCTATATGTAAGGCTCAGTATAAAATTATATTCGCTAAGCTTTGATTTATTAATTTTTTATATGCTTACTATCTGGACTAGATTTAAGGATTATTCATAAAAACTTTTTTACCCAGTTTTTTAAATATAAGTAGTCAAGTTTTGAGATTTATATTTTACAAGTTTACCTTTGGCATTGCTAGCAATGAAAATAATAACATTAAATAAGATGTAGAAAAGTAAAAAAAACATTGTTGATACCACACAACCCATATTCTTTCCGAGATTCTTTCAGACACACCTCCAACCCCTATCTCCCACCCTAAATTACTACTTTTTAAAAAATTGAAAGAAAAACACCTTCCAATTCTAGTCTGTATTTCTTTGGGTTTCATACCCCACAACTGAGGGGTCAATAGCTGGCCAAATATTTGTACACCTACTGTCAAGAACTGAATAATTGTCAAGTATTGTCTGGTATTTTTAAGTATTGTTCATTCTAGTATTGTCAAGTATTGTCTCAATCTCAATATGACTTTATTGTCTCAAGAAACTTAAATCTTATTGACAAAGTCATACTTAAAATAATAACATGATTTTAAGAAAAATATAAACCATTAAAAATAACTAAATATTAGGTGGTCAAACTATGAATATAAAAAATAAATTGTTTCTTAATTGTCCAGTATTATCCAGTATTGTCAAGTATTGTTAAAGTATTGTCAACGATTTGTACACCATCTGTCTGCAGCTGATGACCCCTTGCTGACAAACCCATATTTTGTTAGACATACCTTCGACCCTTCTTCCTCCACCCTTAATTATTTCTCTTAAAAAATATAAAAAACATGGCTTTAAATTCCGGACTCCATTTCCTTTACTTTGATACCCCAGAACTCATATTTTTTACACAAATACCTACAAACCCTTTCCCCCACCTTAAATTACTGCTTTTCAAACAATTAAAAAAAACACTTTCAGATTTCGGCTCAGATTTCTGACTCTATTTTCTTTGAAGGATATATTTCCAACCCTTCTTCTTATCTTTATATCAGACACACTTGTTCAAATTTTCCAAAAATCCATAAACACACACACAAAAACAAACTTTTGCATTTATAATATTAGTACCTTGCACTAGACATAAGTGAGGAAGAGGTTTACTAACAGAAATTGTAAAACTAAAGTATGATGTAAGAAGTATGGTTAAAAATGTGGTTGTCTGATTGTTACTTAAACTATGCATAGAAGAAAATCCAAATAATAGTCCAATTCCAAAAAAAACCAAGTCCAAAAAAAACTGTGGGACTATCAGTATACTTTAACAAGCGCAAAACTCCAAATCGAGGCCTTGAGGTGGAAAAAAAGCAAGGCATTTTGTCAGTAGATTTGTTTTTTTTTTCATTTACTTAGATGGGTAGTCCATCTTTTTGTAGGTATATTGAAATATGAGTTTTACGTAAAATACTAGAATTAGTTTATTTGTCCATTTCAGTTAAACAACAACCCAGTTCTTCCCAATTCGATATGTGTTAAGTGCCAATCTACTTTAAAAAGTGCAATAAGGTTCAAAAGACAAGTTCTTGATGCTGAAGTAAAACTAAACAAAATACTTCTTCAATTAGGTGACAAAAGCATTGAGCAACAGAAATTGGATCCAATAAGCAATTTAATTAAAGTTGAGGAAGTTTTATCAGACCAAAGTTATGAAGAAAATGTAAGTTGCTTATTTTAAGTATTTAGACAAAATATGTTCTTATTGCAAAAAATCTGTAAGCAAAAGCAACAAGATTGGATGATTTAGTTGTGTTGAAGATGGTTAAGAAAGGTAGTAAACCAATGTTATTATTCTTATTACCATTGAGCAATAGGAAGTGTTATATTTTTTGGATATCAAACCAACACAAGCACCCATAGCAAACAGTTTCTTGCAAGCCCTTTTATATTTCTTTAAATTTTATTGTTGTTAAAAACTTTTCAACATCTTAAGGTGAGCCAGAAAAAATGTACCTTTTTTAGTTAAAGATTTCTTAAAGCTTCTCAGATTTTTTCAATTTTTAGCTCTACAGAAATCCAAGACTTGGGCCATCTAAGTTGGATCAAAAATGCTTTTTTTTTTTTAAATAAATTTTTGAAATCAGAATTTATGCTGCTATTTCCTATTTATTGATGTTAAAATATTATACTGCACAAGAGGTACAAAAAATCGAGTCTAATGACCGAGGTGGATTTTGAATCCCCAAAAAATGGTCCACACTTTATTTCGCGCATTGATTTAGAGTTAAATAACAACAGAATTGCCTAAACTTTGAATTGAAGGCACACTTTGTAAAAACTAAAACACAGCTTGAAGCACTTTTTTCTTTTGCTGAATAAGCTAAAATCAAAAAATTGCTCCGAGCTGTGTCTTAGTTTTTACAAAATGTGCCTTCCATTCAAAGTTCAGCCATTTATGATGTTTATTTGACTCCAAAAAGTGTGAATATCACATGACCCGTTTTGAATGTCACTTTGACATTTTCTGAGCTAATTTCCTAAAAAAAATTCTTTTTGTCACCAAGTAGTTTTGTTTATTTTAAAATTCAGCTAAAAATCGGACATACTTTAACTTTAACAAAACAAGGTATTGCTTTTTTCTCTGCTGTGTATCACTAAATTTGGTAAAAGTGGCATAGATATGCCAATACACATATTAGAGGCTTATCGGCACATAAAGTCGGCATAGTCTGACTTTAAGAAAGTCGGCACTATTTTTTACAGTTCTGTACGAAGCACGAAGGATTCTGACATTGTTGTTATCTAAACATATAATCTATGCTATCAAAATAATGTCGACTTTCATAATGTTTGTTCTAGGGATTTATCGGACATTATGGGCTGACTTTTATAAAGTCGGCTTCCACACAAAGTTAAAAAATTACATATTTTTAGGCACACATAATGTTTGTGTCTACCTTTAATAAAGGACGGCATTAACTTTAATTTGTCAACTTTATGGATGGCATAATATGAGCCAACACCGTTCTCAACTAAAAAGCCAGTAAACTTCTACCGCCTCAGTGGTCTTTAGCCTACTGTGGCTGCCATTTTGATAACCAAATTGACAAGTAAAACATGGATTTTCTGTCAGTTTGGTGTCAATATGGCATTGATCATAGGCCAAAGGATTCTGAAACGAAAATGAGTTAACTGGCTTTTTAGTTGAGAACGCTGTTTTATGAGCATGTTTAGATGACATGTTTATGTGACAAAAATGTCAGAAACCTTTTAATCTTCGTGCGGAACTGTCAAAAATAGTGCCGACATTATTAAAGTCAGGGTATGCCAACGTTACATACCGATAAGTCTCTATTAATGTTAGCCTATCATTTATAGATAAGTCCCTATTAAAGGTCGACGTAAACATTATAAAAGTCACTTATATAAACTAGGCGGTCCCACCTCAATAAAATCAAAAAACGATAGTGCCAGGTGCTAAAGGTGCTAAAGGTGCTCTTTAGGTGCTAATTTGGGCCCCAAACTAAAAATTAAGTGCTCCTCTAGTTTTAGCAGAAAATTAAAACACGGTAGGGCCGCTAGGTTAACGCTATCGGTCCCATCCATAATTCTTGGAGAAAAATTTAATGTTACATTTTTCAAATTAGGTGCTCTTTAAGTGCTCCCCGAATATTAAATCAAAACTGAAAAAAAATATTTTTTTTTTAGT
Source organism: Oxystoma pomonae (assembly GCA_963921995.1). Classification (NCBI taxonomy): domain Eukaryota; kingdom Metazoa; phylum Arthropoda; class Insecta; order Coleoptera; family Brentidae; genus Oxystoma; species Oxystoma pomonae. The sequence continues at coordinate 97,184,206 of OY998164.1, forward strand.
ATTTTCGCAAAAAAAGTAGGGACCGCTAACTTAACATTAACCTAGCGGTCCCACAGGTACCCCTTCAGATAACCCAAATTTTAATTACTTTAAAATAAAGACTAAGTTAAGTGCTAGTTTGGCCCATCTTTCGAAAATTAAGTGCTCTTTTCGTTGTGGCGAAAAATGGAAAAAATGCAATGAAATAGTCCCAGCAACATTTGAACATCTGTTACTTACTCAAGGTTTCACGAAAACCTCTCCCACGTCAAGTTATACAGAAAAATATCAACACTGATTATCTCATGAAGACGAAATGATAGAATAATGAAATTAGGTATAAATGTTCATTGGGCCCCTTAGTACCAACGTCGGGATTTGTGGCCCACAGTGTGCGATGTTGTATTGGCAGTATATATTCAAATTTAGTAGAATCTCAACAAACATATGTGCCTAATTTAGTTGCTTTATGTCAGATTTTAAAAACTTTTTAGTAATTTTTAAATTTAATGTTTAGAGAATAAGAGCCATCTGTAGAGCACTTCGAAATGGCAAAATTCAACAAATATAATTTACTGTTATGCCTAAGCATAGTTTTTTTTTGCGTTAAAAGTGCGTTTTTGTTAATTAATTTGGGAATAGGAGCCCTTTGCCCAAATCCGTTTATGTCATTTGCGATTTGTACTAAAAGCCCGATAAACATTCGCACACCAACCTCACACTAGAATCCTTTGATGACTTTTTGATTTTTGTATAGAGAACAATTATTTTCTTTCTCAGAGTGAATTCTATACTCAAACTTTTTGATTTAGGCATGTACCCTTCTAGGTTGCAATTCACGGCAGAAAAAGGGCACAATAAATCACTGCTATTCCTAGATGTTTGCTAATTAGAAGGGGGGAGGGCGATTTTATAAGAGAATGGTACCACAAGACCACTTTCTCTAAACGTTTTTTAAATTACCTTCCCACCCACATAATCAAAAAATAAATATAAAATTAATAATTTGAAAATTAGAGCTCTTAAGTTATCTCATTCCTCTTTCCACTAAAAAATTCTGAAACTCATAAAAATATATCTAATGAAAAACAACTGTCCAACACCCCTAATTTTATTAACAAAATATTATCCAAGACCCTTCCCACCCATATTGATACACAAAATAATCAACAACCACCTACCCCACAAACACAAATTCTATCACAGTTAAAATACTCCGAAATTCTATATATACCATATCTTTCAGAAGAGATTAAAAACTTAAATTTTTAAATCAGAAAAGACTGGGAAAAACTATTTACCCTAAACTCAAAGACCCCACCCCTAAAGAACAAAAATCCAACGTTATCTATGAAATAACATGCACTGATTGCAATGGGATGTATATATCTTAATACAAAGAAAAAAGAACATATTAGGGATTGCAGAAACCCACAGGTCCAAAAGGAAAATCAAACAGCACTTTTTAAGCACTTGACAAAAATACTAGACATCCAAACTAACTACAAAAAAAGGTTGTTTTCTGAAATTTTACATAATAAAAAATACCCTAACTCTATCAATAAAAGAACAGACATAAAAAATTTAAATTCTTCATATTTTAATATAATTACTAAAAAAAGGGGAAACTCTCTCGGGACACTCGACCTTTTAAACTAAGAAATATTTTATCACTATGTTAGTACGATTCGCATAGTTAAGGTACTACAACAAATGTGTATTGTTTTTGTTAGTTTTTTTTTAGGTTACGTTTGTTTTTCAAAATTTGGTCCATACATATAAAAAAATATATATATAAAAAATGTGTATGTTTTTCCTTTGAAATATGTTATATGTGACACTTGGAACGACCGTGCGTAAATGTGAGTTTTATAAATTTTTTTTTTAATTTTTAATATTACTGTATTTGTGCCAAATCTGATAGCACTATTGCTTTTTGAAGAGTTGCTATTTGTTTTTTTCCTGTTTTTTTTTTGTTGAACGTCAAGTGCGACTTTGAGTAAGTAACAGATGTTAAAATGTTGCTGGGACTTTAATGAACATTTGTGCCAAATTTTATTACTCCACCATATTTTTTTTAAAACTCTTGCGAACTTTGAGTTTTACTTTCGGGAATAGAGGTCCTTGGCAGGGGACTTTATGGTGGCTACATATCTCAAAAATTACCTTAGAGTCCACTAATTATGCGCGTTAAGTTTCATTGCTTTTCATTCTTTTTGCAAGATTGGCTTGATGTTTGTCCTTTATCCTCTTACTAATACTCATTTATTTAAATCTCGTTGTTATATTTTTGCAATAACTCAATAATATTTAAACGATTAAGAAATTAAAATTAAATTTCTAGATAGAAACCCAAAGTTTTTGTATTAACATGAATTTAGTAATAATTTTATGTAAAAAAAAGCTTTTCAAATACAAGCTTTTATAAAATGTAAAGTGCACTAAAATGTAGAAAATAATTTTTAGCATTCTGATATCATAATAATAAAAGCGACGAGCGCATTTTAGGAAGTTTGGCCATGTTGACTTGATAAATTTATGTTATTGATTATAATATTATGATTGTTCGTAAGAATCTGAATTCACTATAAAGCAGAGAAATGCAAGGGTAAATGAACCCAACCCAGCCCGACAGAAGCTATCCTACCATTTCTCTGATATATGGATGGACATTGTTAGTTTTAATTTGCGTCCATTAACTTTTATTATTATGATATCAGAATGCTAAAAATTACTTTTTAGTGCACTTTATATTTTATAAAAGCTTCTATTTGAAAAGCTTTTTTTTACATACAAATATATTTTATTTTTTAGATTTGTCTATTTCAGCTAGCGCATCAGTATTGCAGGGTGTTTCTGTGTGTTTTCCTGTGCAGAAATTAGTAAGAAAAATTGATATGCTGACCCTAAATCGACCATATTGAATCCGCTAATTGAAATTTTTAAATCTGATCAAGAATTCATAATCGCCTAACCTAAAAACCCCTGTATGCCAATTTTGATTGAAATCAAACAAACTAAATCTTTTTCCCCCTCCACTTCCCTCATTAGTGGGAATTGGGTACCTTATAATACCATACCATCATTGTATTGTCACCAGAACTATAAACGCATACCAAATTTGAACACAATCGGATGTGTATAAGTCAGTTAAAATTGGTTAGCAAAACATGATCAAAAATCGTCCATCTTGAATCCGTCAAAAACCCCGTATACCAATTTTGGTTGAAATCGGTCAAACTAAGGCGTTTTCCCCACTCTCTTCGTAGGGGGGGAGAGGAATGCCTAATAATACCATATTATTGTATTGTCTCCAGAACTATAATCGCATACCAAAATTGAGTTGCAAGATTTGACCCGAACCTACATATATAGAGGTGAAGTTACATAAAAGCTTGTAAAAATCGCTTAAGGCCACAAAAACGGCATAGATTTGACAACACTGCGGTTTTTGGACCAATCTTTACCGGGCAGAATATCGGAAACGAGAAAACGGAATCTGTTGAAATTTGGCAGAATTCCTCACAACCGTATCCAGACAGTTGTTTGCTGGACTGCATTTTCGAAATAAAATAAACACGGTTAACAATAGTAAAAAATCTTACCTGGCTTTTTCTTTAGCCTCGTCGCGGTCATTAATACAGAAATCTATCAGCCATTTTTGGATTTTTTTATTTTTTCAAAAAAATACACCGAATTTTGAAAAATCCTTTGGATACGGTTGTAGATTTTTATAAATCCTGTTATCTGATAACAAAAAAGTTATGTTTTTTTTCTTTGTAAGCAATATTCTGCCGGAATTTTGAAACGCCAAGGTCGCGTAATTTAGTAGGCCCAAGGAAACTGAAGTGAGTTCGATTGGAGTATTGGAATTTTGTTCCGCATAGCCACCGGCCACTTGTCTAATGGAACATTCGGCCAATAAATTGATACATGTCAAGTGGTAAAAATAATACGAAAATTTGTTATTTTTTTGATGTTGAATAATGATTTTTCTTTTGATTCTTTTTCGAGTAGCATGAAGCCGAGAATCAAAACCTTTTAAAGAAGCATTAATAAATTAATGGTTACAATAATTTGTACTTTTCCTCACATATTGTGTTCTGTGTTCTGAACACTGCACGATCTCACTCGAAATGGTATTAGTGATGCCACCTATTGTTGATCTTTCAAAAAAATAGCACAGCAGTGTTGTCAAATCTATGCCGTTTTTGTGACCTTCATAAGTAAGAAGCAACCAAAGGTTTTAAATAAATGTTACATCCTCTTTCAGCAAATTGAAGATACTTGTGACCTTTTATTAGAGGACAGCATAGATTCGTGTGCTGAAACGTCCCGTAATTCAAATGAAAAGTTTTCAGAGTCAAAAATTGACAAACATTGTTTGGATAATAGAAGGACTAAACGGAAAGCATTTAAATTACCTATTGACAATAATAAAACTAAAAGTCTAATCAAATCAAAGCGGAGAAAACTTTTAGATTCTCATGAAAATGTAGATTTTAATAATGAGGCGTTTGAAAAAAAGAATGTGAAGAAAATGTATTGTTGTCCAGATTGTTTGCTGACATTTAAGTATGATTGTGGTCTTAAAGTCCATATGGTTAAGCATGGGAAGTTGATGCAATGCGAACCTTGTGGGACTACTTATAAATGTAAGAAATTTTATAGTTGATATAAAGAATTATATACTAGAGAACAAAAAAAATGTAACACCGTGTATATGGATAATTATTTGAATGAAAATTATTTGTGTGTATACCTTATCTCAAAAGAAATATTTGAAAAATTTTTTGTCTTGTAATCTTTCCTTTTTTCACAGATTTTTTCTATTCATTTTCAAAAACAACTAATACATAAAAGACCTTTTCTGAAAATTTTAAATCATTTTTCTCCTAGTTTTTGGTCTTTTTGGATTGCTTACAATTTACTTAAAAATTTTTGTTTTTGCCAAGAGTTCGCCGTCGCCAACAATTTCATCATTTAAACGACTTCGTGAAAGGACGTATCGTAGGCATGAAAGAGGCTGGTTTTGGTTTACGGAAAATTGCAAGAAGGGTTAATGCCAATCCATCAATAGTGTGAGTTTGGGGAAGGTGGTCCAATGATGAGACTTATAGACGTCATACGGGTTCTGGACGCTCTAGATTATTACAAGATCGTGATTTACGGCATCTCAGACTTCTTGCTCTCAGAAATCGACGGGACAGTATACGCCAAGTAAGAGATCTAGTTGCAGCTACAGGACGAGTGTTTTCAAGGATGACAGTTTGTTTACGCAACAATATTGGAAATTAGAAACAAAAAGGAAAAGTGATAGAAATTGAATAAGTCTTCGATATTTATGAATCCATAGGGATGTCGAAACACACAAAAATGTTATTTCCACTAACCTCGATTTTCTCAGCTGTGGACGAACGGGGATCCCCTCCAGGAACAACTCTCCATAACCATAATCAAACCAGCAACGACGTGAAGTATAAAGTTCTTGGAATATCGCCACAAAACACGTAATTTTTGGAAGAAAAGGAATTGCGGAAGGTTTTGTAACGTGCAGTTAAAACGCCATTTTTTGGATCGTCTTGAATCTTCTGCGTCGCGGTTGGCGCAGGCTCGTAGAAAATACACTCTTGTGTGTGTGCGCGATCGGTAATTTGAATTTTAAATGTTTGAATGAAAATAAAGGAAAATCAAAATAAATAAATATTCTTTGTAATAAAATGAATAATGTTGCGTCAACACAGTTAATCGAAGATTGCTTGGTATGGGGCTGAGGGCTTACCGTCCGCTTTTGGTGCTACCTTTGACCCCACAACATAAGGCTCGCCGCTTGGAGTGGTGCAGAGCTCGGCAAAACTGGAATGATGAATGGAATACCATATAAGCTTCAGCGACGAATCCAGGTTTTGTTTAGGCGGCCATGATCGACGCATGATGGTTAGACGATTTCGAGGTGAGAGACGAAATGTAGACTTTGCTGTTGAACGTGATACAGCAAGACAGCAAAGTAACATGTTATGGGGTGCTATATATTTAGGAAGCAGATCACCTCTAGCCCTCATAAACGGCAATCTGGCTGCTTGGCGATATATCGATGAAGTGCTGCAGCGAGTTTTAGATCCCTACCTACAAACTATCCCAAATGCGATCTTTCAACAAGATAATGCCAGACCATATATTGCTCGTGAAACAATGGACTTCTTACATGAACTTGGCATAGAGACTTTGGAATGGCGAGCAAGATAGCCTGACTTGTCGCCTAGCGAACACGTATGGAATATGATAGGGCGTAATCTTAGTCGATTACTACGTCTCCCTGGAAACTTAGATGAACTCTGGCATGCCGTAAGGAGGATTTGGATGAGTGTTCCTCAATATAATATAGACCATCTTATGTTATCGATACCCAATAGAACAAACGAATGCATAAATAACCATGAAGGAGCCACTTATTATTAATTATTTGATGATTATCAGGAGGAATCTTCTTGGAAATGTAATCAATTACCAAAAGCATCCTAATGTTTTAATATATAAGTAAATTACTTTAAAAATATTTGTCCTTTCTGGTGTTGCCTTTTTTTTTGTTCTTCAGTATATTTTAGTGAGAAATTATAATAATTAAAATATGTATATAGATTTTAAATAAGATGTTTAATGATTGTTAAAAAAACCGAGGTTCATGCAATGTTTTATGCAAGGACATATTTTTAGGCAGAAAACATTTTAAAATTATTGAAAAAAAATATTCATATATATAAAATTCTCTAATATTTTGGCAATAGAAAAATCATCAAGACTTCCAAAATAATCCATAGACAAACCCTCGGACAAATATATCAAATTTCATCAAAAATTATTTTAACGTCCGCGCTGCGAGCGCTGAAGTGCATATAAGAAATTTGAAATTTTTGTGTTAAAAAAAGAATCAATAACAGAGGAGAAGGTAAAATATGTCATTTTTATAACAAATATATTTAAAAAAAATGTTTCTAAAGGCATTTCCTGCTGTTTTACTTTCTAGAACTTTGGCGTATCTCAGAATTATTTAATTTAAAAAAGTTAAATTTTTCGATTTATTGATTTAACAACTTAATAGAGAGCTTTAACAAAAAAAAAATAATAACCAAATTTTAATTTTAGCTCTAAAGATCTATGAAAAACACGTTAAACAGCATCCCGAATATAAGCCGTTTAACTGTCTGTTTTGTGAGAAAAAATTCGCTGTAGTATCTACATTAAAAAAACATCGTAAGCTTCATGACTGTGATAATCCGTTCCTCTGCAAAGTATGTGGTAAGTTTGGAATAATTTATTGTAACGCTTATTACAGTCCGCACATTTCGAAGGCACACACGTCTTCAACTAATCGCACCACTCAAACAAAACAAACAACAAGAAAAAATGACATGTCAGGAAAACTTAGAACACCCGCTCTTCAAGACATATCCAAGGGTTGGTTCAATCAACACCGTTCTCAACTAAAGAGACAGTTAACTACTACCTCTTTAGTGCCCTTTGGCCCACTGTTGCCGTCATTTTTATAACCAAATTAACAGGTGAAACATGTTCAGTTCAGTCTTTGTTGATGGCGTCGCTCGTTCAGAGCATATGCCAGATCACTTCGGTGGATTTTGGGGTTATCTGACTCTTGTCACCCATTATCCTGTTATGGATTCTTCTGTCTTTTATTGTTCTTCTTATGCCTTTTCTGATTTTTTTTCTGAGTTTCTGTCCGTCCTCGTTTTTGTTCTTCTTCTTGGTTTTGTTTTTTTTACTTTTACTTTATTTTCGCGGTTTTGTTAGTCATTCATACATCATTCATACTACATAGGGTTATACATACATAAACTAATATGTTAAAATATCTTTCATTTTTTTAAAAATAAAAATGGGGATTTTTTTTAGACGTAAGTGTCCGTACTGTTCCTAGAGTTTTAGTTTGTTTTGTTCTACTAGGTGAAACATAGATTTTCTATCAGTTTGGTGCAACATCTGCTTAACTAAAAAGCCAGGTAACTCTTTTTGGATTTAGTATCCTTTAGCCTACTATATCGGTAATGTTGACACCCAACTGACAGAAAATCCACGTTTACCTTAAACAAAAACTAAGAGGTCCTAATCTTATATACTAGCATATATTCAGTGATTTGTTGGTTCCGCCCTTTCGCAGTTGAGATCTGTTACCTCCTTAGATGAAATACTTAAAGACACCCGATGCTTACGGAGACTTTACTGGTTATATTATTATCTGAGAAATCTTGAGACCTAATTTTCTAAGCCGCGACAGGAATCGATCACTCAACAGCCAAAGCACATCAAATGCATGCTCACTGTTTCAAGTGAGCATGCAAGCACACCCTACTCCGTCGCTTTCCCGCTCTAACGTTTAGAACGATATGGAGTTTATTCCAACCCATTGTTTTGGTTTTGTCGGGTGATCGCAAATTTTGTAAATAAACAGTGGCTATTATTTGCCAAGGAGTTTTTGTTGGACCAGATATCTTGTCTCTTTTTAATCTAAGATTACCTCCGAAAAGTATGGGTTTTAAAAAATCCTTGATGGTGACGCTTTTTAAGAAAATACATTGTGGTTCCTCTGTTTCTTTGAACTTCCGCTTGAATAGATTTTCCATTTTGGCGACGTTCTTTGCCTCTATCCATTCCATATGATATTGATTTTCTCAGCAATGTTGCGCTATTTTTGATCCAGTTGTGTTCCCTTGTCAAGTTTTGCGTTTGTGTTCTGTAAGACGAACTTCCAAAGGTCGGCTGGTTTCTCCATTGTAGATATCCCCACACTCGCATGGTACTTGGTAGTTGCAGTTCTTGGTGTTGTAGCCATATGGTTTAGGTTTTGTTAAATGACCTCCTATTGTCGTCGCGTCGTTTTGAAGACAGTCCGAAGATGGTTTTGGTTGCCTATTCTTCATATCTTTTCTGAGAGATATAAGTGTCGCCTTTCTTTCAGTATTTACTTCTGTCGTCCTTTGTGTTTATGTGGTCTGAAGAGTTTTGTTGGTGTTGTTGTTGGAGAAACTGTTCCTGCGCAGATCGGATATTTAAAGCTTCTTCTGTATTGTAAATGTAGGTGTCTCGATCTATAAGACATTTTGCAATTCCCAGTTTGGTTGATGTGGAGTGATTTGATTTGAAGTTTAGATATTGTCCAGTATTAGTTGGTTTACGATATACGGAAGTGATTATGGTTGAATTCTTTTTGGTGACTAGAACGTCGAGAAAAGGGAGCTGACAATTTTCTTCTTTTTCCAGAGTTCATGTGATGAAGTTTCTTATGCTGTTGACATGATTGAAAAAATTTTTTAGTATATTTTTGTCCTTTTTCCAGACGATGATGATTGATTCTTATTGGTTTTTTCCAAGTTTAAAACTCTAGTTTGCTTTTAAGGTATATAGCAATTACCCTCGGACCTACCATTATTCTATAACATTTTACCACTCATCAAACTTGGTTTTTAACCTTTTACGCGTGTTTCGCTAACTAAGTTAGGGGTTTAATCTTTTCCTGAAGATGGTTACTTAGTTAGCAAAACGCTTGTAGGCGTTTTAAAATTAATCATTCGAAGATTCTAGTCGTCTTACTGTTAAAAAACAAGTTATTTCATACCACAAAAGGATGCAAGGTTTATGCCAAAACAATAAAAAAATATTTCTAACCAAATACCTCAACTCCGGGAAAAATCTATGACTATAAACTTTGTAAACCCTGTAGTTTTGTCGATATATAAGGTTAGATTGCTGAAAGGCTAATTATTTAGTGTTTGGATGGATATCAGAAGGTCCAGAAGAAAAATTATGGTTTAGTTTCTATTTTTCTTTAAGGAAAAAGCTTTGTTCACGGTTTCACTTTAAAAAGGCACTTGCGCATCCACACTGGAGAAAAACCCTACAAGTGCAATATTTGTCAGGTATCTTACTCTACGTCGTCGTTTTTGGTAATCCACAAAAGAACGCATACCACGGAGAAGCCCTATCAATGTCAAGCCTGTCCCAAGGTAAGTTTTATTTAAGAGACCTTGTCTTGCCCTTTAAAATTAAAAGAAAAACAAGTGTAATAGGAAGGTCTTAACACTGTTTATACAGAATGTACAGAGTAGTGATTCATCATATTTCCACCCCCTTACCTCTTTTACTTAGTTTAGGTGATTCTTTGTTCAGCACATATTATGACAACGTTTTTGTTAATTTCCCCGAAGATAGTTAAAGACATATTAGGTATTTTTGGAATCAGAAAGGAAAGATCTGTTGAAATTTAAAAAAGTATACATGATGTTCTATTTAAAAGAAAAAATTTATTGTCAAAATTTAAAATTTTTATTGACCGTTGAGAACTATTTTGTACGTCATTCATACGTTTATAAAAAGTTATGCGACTTCTGTGTTTAAAACTTATTAATTGCTGCAATAGTACGGGAGTTAAGGAAGAGTGGAAAATATGATAAATCACAAATCATGATGTAATTGGAGCGTGTCCCAGCCGTTGGTGATTCTTTGTGGCTTTGTAGCTTTAACATTCATTATAGAGGAAAAGTATTACCCTGTAAATGTATGTTTGGCTTGTTCAAAAAATTATTTGAAGCACATTGCTTTGTAAAATTATGTAAAGTTTGGTTTTTTAAATAACTATTTTGAGGTATAAATTACACTCTATACTGCCGTCCTTATTCAAAACGCAGTAAGTTCCAAAATGGCAGTTTTGAGAAAAAGTTAAAAAAGTTTTTTAGGTTGGTTCTTTGGCTGAAAACACTTTTGGTTTGTTTTTTTTTCGGTAGTGTGATAAAAAACCAAATGGCTTGAATTTGGTTCTTAAATAATAAATAATTGCTATTACTGTTAATAGAATCGTAGATTTCTCCAGGGTGAAGCAGTTGAATCATGGTAGGTAGAAGGAAAGAAAGTCCTGTATGCTTCACAAATATTTTAATTCAATAAACACGACGCGTTTCGATTTTTTCTTTAAAAAATCATTTTCAAGTGTACATTCTGTAATACAACAAAAACGAGTGTTTCAAAATTAAATTTAAATAAAAAAATAAAAAGAGTACTTACAGAACGTCAAAAATCCATCATTAAGGGTAAAATTTAGGACACAAACTACACATAATTAAATAAATAAATAAAATATGTCGGACAGTTAAAAAAACCTTAGTCAAACATACACTAACAACAGATTTAAAAAAAGACAAAGGAAACGAGAATAATAAATAAAATTCGAAACGAAACAACGAGCGGCATCTAACAATTTAAAAACTAATTAAAAAAAAAAATAAATAAAACTGTCGAGACGGAACAAAGATAAAAAACAATAAAACTATTTAAAATTATTAATAACTTTGGCTATCTCTTTATAGTGTGCGTTGCTGGGTTCATTCAAACTGACAGATGTAGGATCATTCAATTTCCTACCCTTGTGAGCATCATGTAGCAAATGCATGCCAAACGCCGAACGCTTATCGGAAGGAGAGAGTGAAAAAATTTCAAAAACTATAAAACCTAAAATTTAAAAATGTAAAAAATACAGGGTGTTGTATTTAAAATAAGAAAGTCTAATGCCACTTGTTTTTTTTTACTTTAATATTTTTAGAAGATCTACACTATGATTTAGCAATTTTTTAAAGACAGCGAAAAACATTATTGCCTACTATAATTATGATGCCACCTAAGTTAAACAAACTTTAAAATCCAATATCTCAAAAACTATTGAACCAAGTGCATATAACTTATTGATACATTTCTGAAATCAGGAAGAAACCTAGAATTCAAAAGTGTAAAAAAATACAGTTGCTATCAATATTTGACACTTGTTTTTTTGACTTTAATATTTTTGAAGATCTTTATAAATCAAATAACTTTTGCATTTAAAACTTTTCTAGCTCGCATATTAACAGATATAACAGGGGGGGGGGGCATTTATAATGAAACACCCTGTACCTTACCGCTCAAATTTTAATTCAAAAAGGGCAATTTACCACCCGATAGTTTTTAATATTTTCTCTTTTTAATCTGGGGATTTATTAATTTTTTTTATAAGATAATTTAGGTTTTTTGCCTTTACAGTTTGACTGCATTTTGTTTTAGCAAGACACTTTTAATAATATTTAAATAATAATAATTATGCAGTTAAGATTACTAAGCTGCTTTTCATCTTGGTAATGACATTCTTTTGACGTAGCACGATTACTGCGTTTTTCTTTTTCTTTTTTTTTCTTTCCAATCGATAAAGAACTGTCCAACTAATTTAAAAATGCAAATATCTGAAAATTACAAAAAAATTATTTACTGCATTTCGAATTAGGACGGCAGTATTTGCATACTATTTGTCTGTTTTTGTTTTCTACAACCCTATTCTACGCAAAACTTGCACACTGATGGGTCCAATGTATGACTTGATGAGTGAACGAAGCCAAAACTGCTTAGTTTTTGAGATATTTGACTACAAAAAATATTACGTACGCTTAAGCCTGTTTGTCTACTCGGCTTCTAATTTTTAAATAGCTTTTACCTCAAGTAATTTTCACTAATCCCTTAATAGTAATAATTATTATTAAGAAAAGATTAATGCACTATGTATTTTGTAAATGTTGCTGTGTTTATTTTCTTTTGCATTTCTATTTAAATGTATCGGTATCGGTGTACCCAACGCGTCCAAATAAAACCGAAAGACATTTACTACGTTTATACGCATATAAAACCGGTTTTATATAAGGACGGTTTTAAATAAAATCTCTTTCTGAGGGTTTATACGTCCTTCATTAAATGTCAGTTTAAAAAGAAAACAAAACAACTAAGTTAACAACACATTTTTTGGTAAAACCAGGGTTGGGTATTTTTTTTTGGATTTTTTAAAAGACCTAAAATCGGTTTTAGATCGATAAACCGCTTTCTTAAATCGCTTTAGTGCCTAAAGTGGGGTTTATCCAACAAAATTCTTAAACCGTCCCTATCTAAAAACGCTTTCTGAGGTCCGTATAAACAAAGTAATTGATACATTTATTTACTTGTTTATGCCATGTTTTAAACAGGGCCCGCTTTTATGGCGTTTGCGATGACAACATCTGATTGCAGTCATTGCGTACGTAGGGATGGACGTAACGTTGCGGGCACTGCAACATATATAACGATTGCAGTCAGCTATTCTTTCATAGCACCTATTATAAAAGCGGGCCTCGTTCAAAACATGGTATAAACAAGTCCAAAATGAGGTGCCTTCGTTTTGGTTTTGTTTTGAAAACGTTAGAGTAAATTCATAAAGTAACAACAAACGACGAGTGGTGAGGGTCAGGGATTTTCAAAATATTTTAGCCAGTAATAAATTAGAGCTTAACTATACCAAAAAACAAATGTTTTTTACTCCCACTTTCGTTAATTTTTGGGGAAGGATGGATATCCGTTATATTGGTTTATCAAGCTCAACTTTAAAAAAAATAATATCTTTAACCCCAAGTGAGACAGTAACTTCAAACAAATTTTATTATTTAAAGGAAGTTACATTCTTTAACAGTAAATAACTGTAATTTTACCTTTGCTTGTCCAAAGGGCCTTAACATTTTTTTTTAAAATCTTTTTTCAAAATCGACAGATTTAAAAAAATCTATAATTTTGTAACAGCAAAAAGAAGTAAAGTCACTAATTTGCCTCAGCGGCGTTTCTCATTAATAATACAAAAAACAATTTTTCAACAAATTAGGCTATTTAAGTAAAGAAAAAAATGTGGGGTATTTTACTGTGAAAGTATAAAATCGTGTAATGTTGACAGTGCTGCGTCGAACTTATTCAATGAAATAAATTTAAATTTTTTATATTATTTTCCCGCACTAGTGCTGAAAAGTTACTTTTCCGCAAGATTTTGATATTATTAAAAATGAAGATATTTAGGAATAATTTTAAAACTAAACTATATTCTATCTTATGTGTCATTTTGTAGCATTATTATAAAATATTTGCTTATTAAAAACACAAGACACACTCTTGTGGACAGGAGTTTTTCCGGACTGTATTAAACATACATAAGGGGGGTGAGTTGGATGAACCATCCAACTACAGGCCGATCTCTCTTCTGTCAACTCTCTCAAAAATAATCAAGAAACTGGTAAAGAAAGTAGTGCTGACTTATCTTCAGAAAGTCCCCAATGAGCATTATCAGAAACCTCTGGTGACAAAAATTTATATAATTATTATAAAGAGGGTTCCATTAATGCCCTAGGGTATTTAGAGGTTTCCTACAGAAATTGAGTTTGTATATTTGTTTTATTAAAGGTTCTAAATTGATGGTACCCTAAGGTAACATAAAACTGGTGTTAACAATATTTCCACGGACATCTTTATACAAATTAAAGTCATCCGTAACAAATGTTATATAAATATGTTGGTGGAAACATTGTTAACACCAAAATATAAGTCATCAGTGACAAAAGTTATATAAATTGGTTTTTGAAATCTTTCTGTTAACCCATCTATAAAACCGTAAGTAACTATCAATTAAAGATATATAGATTGGTTTTTAAAATGTTGCTATCAACTCACTTATAAAAACTTAATTTACCAACAAAAAAGAGACACTTATAAAAACTTGGGAACTCACACACAATAGGTAATTATATAAATTGGTGCCTGTAATATTCTTATGAACTCATTCATAAACCTTTTTTGCCCATTCTTTCTATAATGTTTTTATTAATTTCTTTGTATAGTGGTTATAATACCACTGTTTTTACAACACAAAAACAATTTTAATTTATAACAAAACAAACAAGATTTTTTAGGTTAATTTTGTGACATCAAAAGGCTCGTTTTTGCGACTTTAAAAGGTGCGTTTTTGCGACATCAAAAGGCGGGTTTTTGCGAGATACCATATCATCATTATCTGGTTTTAATTACATCAATCTGAGAGAGATAAGAGATCCAAATCTTCTTGAGATAGTTTTCGATGACAGATATCGGGATCGAATGCATTCTACACCCTATTCCGACCAGCGTTTCCCATGCGCGGCCACCCTGACTCAAAAAACTCATCACGTGGACCGACATGAACTTGTATCTCATACCACAACCACAAACCACTGACAAACGAACACATTTTTTTCTTTAGGAATTTACGCAGTGGGTTTTAACATATTTTTGAAAAAATTTCTTTAACTTAGTGGCGAAAAACCCAAAAAAAGTAATTTCGACATTATGAATCCGCCAGAAACATATAGATTTTATTTATCATCAGAAACACAATATTTTAAGCACTAATCAATTTGGCGTTCAAGCCTCAAAAAATACAAATGATGCGATCTTTAATATTTTAGATCAATTATTTACCGGCTTAAATAATGATGAGGTTGTCGCCACGGTTTTTTTTCGACTTCTCCAAAGCGTTTGATTGTGTTAATCATGAAATTATGCTTAAAAAGCTCCTGGTTTATGCCTTTGGAGGAGTCGTACACCTGTGGCTTAAGTCATATTTTTCTAGACGAGATCAGTTTGTTAGAGTGGGTAGTTCAGACTCCTTAGCTATGTCAGTCCCGCAAGGTTCCTTTTTAGGTCCGATTTATTTAAATGACATGACAAACTTGCAGATAAGAGGTGCATTTACTGCATTCACCGACCGATAATACTCTTTCTTGGAGAGGTAAAGACATCGAATCTCTAAAAATGACAATATCCGAGGATCTGCTTTTTATAAAAAAGTGGTGCGATTTTAATTTATTATGCTTTAATACCAAAAAGACCAGTATTATGACTTTTAAATTTGTTTGCGAAGATTTGGTGTTAGGTTCTCAAAAGATTTAAAACTTACCATCTTGCAAGTTTCTTGGAATACAACTTGACAACCAACTCAAATTTGACGCACACATCTTAAAGCTGAGTTACAGACTTGCCAGTGGTTGTTACGCTATTCAAATTGTTTCTGGTGAGCTTGGTTTGAGTACCGCAAAGTTAGTTTATTACTCATTAATAGAATCGCGCATTAGATACGGTATTGCTTTTTGGAAAATTGCTCACAGAAACTTTTTGAAACAGTCTTTGTCATTCAGAAAATAGCTTTAAGGTATATATGCAGGGTGTGATATCGGGAACACTGCAGGTCCCTTTTTATTATTTATAGTATTTTAACTGCGTACTCTGTTTTTATTTTGCATTTATGCATATTATGCATAAAATTTTTTATGATGGTACTTTTAACAGCGAAGAATCTTACGCAACAAGACAAATATTAGCAATTTCTTTACCGATTTCAAAATCCGCTTTAACACAAAACTTCACTATTTACAGAAGTAAAAATTTTTTTAACCACTTGCCTCTTTTTTTTACGGGAAATAAATTGCCTAAAGAAATTGCTTTTAAAAAAATTTTGGAAGGTAAGGCATATCACAGCCTAAAAGAATTTTTTGATGAAATTTTTTAATATGTTGTTATTGTTTGTTAAAATATGTTAGTTTGTATGATATATTGTATTGTAGTTTTTTGCTTATTTCGTTTTTATATATCCGTAGCGTAAATGTATTGTACTCTATTTATAATGATGCTTTGACAATGAATATTTATATTCCGGACAATAAAGAATATTTTTATTCTATTCTAATGCCGGCTTGCCCGAACTCCGCTCCGCGTCATTCGTGCAACTGCCGTCGTGTGCGGAAAGGTACACTTTCCGCACTTGTTAGGTAAATAACTATTTGGAGTCCAATAAACAATTTGGTTCACTAAACGCACCCATTTAAACAATTTTCCACCAGTGGCGTAATAAATAAAATATTTGCAGGGGGATAATACCTACTTTTAAAATTGTCAATTTTGGCACCAAATTCTTCAATTTTGGTCTTGGCTTTTCAAAATGGCTAAAATTTTTGAAATCGGAGAAAATGTTTTAAAGTAATTGATGGTCAAAACATTTTTTGGGCTACCCTATATGATTATTGTATCAAAAATATTTCAATTGCGTTATTTCATTTTGCACACAATTCTATCCTGTGACAGTAAAATACTCCATATATTTTTTTTTATTCGGAGAGCCTAATGTATACTGATCATATCTAGGCAAATTTGGTTTAAGTCCAAGCTAAGCTATATATTACTGGTTTTTTAAACGTCTATTTTACTCATCAATAGTCATAAAAATAGCAATTTTTTAAATCTGTCGATTTTGGAAAAAAAATGTTAAGGCCATTGACAAGAAAAGTAAAATTGGGATAAAATATATTATTTTTTAATGTTGAGCTTGAGAAACCAATATAATAATAATATAATAATATATAATAATAATATATATAATAATAATAATAATAATAAGAATGCAAGTGGTAGGGTAAAAAAAAGTTTGTTTTTGCCATATTTGAGGTCTAATTTATCACTGGCTATCTATCACTGCCGTTATTTTAGTAATAGTAGTAGTTATTGTATTTCACTTTTCTTTCTTTTTTTTTAGGCTTTTATAAGTAATTCCGCCCTAAAAGCCCATGTGAAAACTCACTCGGGAGAAAAGAAATTTATGTGCCCCATATGCGGCAAGGGCGTTGCCCGATTGCCAGATTTAAACATCCACATGCGATTTCATACAGGTATGTTTTTAGTTCCCTTCCTACAACACTTCAAACAGATTAATTTAAATAGAGAGGTAAAAAGAAACTATTTCACCTGGTAGTCAGAATTTTAAAATTGACGTGGAAAAGTCGGAGTAGAAACCTATCTAGAATTTTGAAAATCGTTTTTAAAAAACCGCTTTTGTTAAAATAAATTTTTAAATTTTTCACTGTAGCGCTGTAAATTTGTTTAATAATCGGTTTTGAATAAGTCGATATTCAGGATCCGTGGGAAACTTCGTGAGGATTCAACAAGAGGCATACCAAAATTATCAGTTAGGTAAATAACTATTTGGAGTCCAATAAACATCAGGGTGCATCCAAAATTCAAGATTTTTTTTTGGATTTGGCTGAATTTGGTTCACTAAACGCACCCATTTAAACAATTTTCCACCAGTGGCGCACATAAAATATTTGCAGGGGGATAATACCTACTTTTAAAATTGTCAATTTTGGCACCAAATTCTCTGTAGATTATGATTTTTGATGGTTACTTTCTCCTAGGTGCAACAGAGGGTCGCTACCCCTCAAAAAAGGCGGTGGGGAGGGGGAAGTTCTGAAAAATCCCCATTTTTAACATTTTTGAAAAAACAAAAATATCTTTTTTTCGCTTGGGAACTTATCAATCGAAAAAAGTCTAAAAAAACCTCAAAAGTACTTCTTAGTAGGGGAGCCAACCCATAAAACAAGAAATACAACATGATTTTTTCAACTTTTCCATATAGGAGGACTAGACCACCAATTCAAGATATTATGAAATTTCCTTCCCCTTTCGTTTCAACCCCTGAGAGACGAGAACCTCACCATTACATGCCATTTTAATATTTAATTTTTAGATTGGTCTGATTTCTGGCTAAAATATTGTCCAAATCACATTGACTATTAGAACATTTTTGGATGGAATAATTATGTGCTTTCTACTACTTAGCTTCTTAGCTACCTTAACAAAACCTGTAGCTGTCCATAAGGTCCTCATTTCCTGAATTTGTCAAAAAATAATTTTTTTTGAGGTTTTAATGCAATTTAAAAAGTAACCATCAATGCTGGGAAAAAATAAATAGACAATTTTGATAGCCCATGGTGTTCGGATAAAAATGAGATACAAACCAGCTACATATATATATAATGATTCTTTTTTTATGACAGCTGGAATCCTGATATGTTAAAAATCGCATGAGAAAGTATTTAGTTTGAGGGTATTTTTGACGTCTGTCGCTCCGATTATTAAAACAATTTTTGGAACTCTAGGATAGCTCTTAAAAACAGCTTTAATTCGGTGTATCGCGCAGCTACATAGCTACATACTATACCAAAGTAAAATAAGAACCATTTCGAATTTGTCATGAATCTAGTATTCACGCCGAAAACAATGTTTATTGGCATAATTGGATAAGAGTTAGCTACCTAGTCAACCAACTAGTTCCTTTCGGTCGTATATTTGGCAACGTGGTCCCGCTTACCCGTATTTCATTTTGAGGCATTGGTTAGTGAGATTTTGACTGTAAAAATTATTAACGCAATAAATATCTTGAAAGCCGGCATCTAAATAATAAACTGTGTGTCTCCATTTGTCCTTTTCTTCTCTGAATGGTTTGTCTCTCCACTTTTATTACCCTAACCTTTACTACTTCCTTCCTTGTTTCTGCTGTTTTTAGTTTTATTAATTTTTCTGACAGTTTTTATAATTAAATTTGAATTATAACAATTTTGCCACATTTTTTTCAGGTTCCCAGCCTTAGACAAGTTTGAATTCATTCACATTTGTGTCAAATGGAGAATTCAATCTTGTTTTGGGTAATTATTACATATTATTTTCAGGTGGATTTATAAAAAACAATATAATGTGATCTGTGAAAAAGTTTAGTGCTAGTGTGATATTTCTGATTTATCGGATGACGAATTAAATGAATAGTTTTCGAAACTTATATACCCCTACAAAACTGCTGAACGTATTAAATGAATAGTTTTCACTACTTATATACCCCTGCAAAACTCCTGAAGGTCGATTTTGATCTTTCCCTTGTGTAAATAGATCTTCGTTTATGATCATTGAGCTCCATGAAACTGGCAAAGTTCTATCTTCTACGACAATTTCTGATTACCTAAGACCCCAATGAGCATTTTCAGAAACTTCTGGTGACAAAAAATTATATAATTATTATAAAGAGGGTTCCATTAATGCCCTAGGGTATTTAGAGGTTTCTTACAGGAATTGAGTTTGTATATTTGTTTTATTAAAGGTTCTAAATTGATGGTACCCTAAGGTAACATAAAACTGGCATTAACAATATTTCCACGAACATCTTTATAAAAATTAAAGTCATCGGTAACAAATGTTATATAAATTGGTGTTAACAATGTTTCCACCAACATATTTATAAAAATATAAGTCATCAGTGACAAAAGTTATATAAATTGGTTTTTGAAATCTTTCTGTTAATCCATCTATAAAACCGTAAGTAACTATCAATTAAAGATATATAGATTGGTTTTTAAAATGTTGCTATCAACTCACTTAAAAAAACTTAATTAACCAACAACAAAGAGACACTTTTATATAAATTGGTGCCTGTAATATTCTTATGAACTCATTCATAAACCTTTTTTGCCCATTCTTTCTATAATGTTTTTATTAATTTCTTTGTATAGTGGTTATAATACCACTGTTTTTACAACAAAACAAACAAGATTTTTTAGGTTAATTTTGTGACATCAAAAGGCTCGTTTTTGCGACTTTAAAAGGTGCGTTTTTGCGACATCAAAAGGCGCGTTTTTGCGAGATACCATACCATCGTTATCTGGTTTTAATTACATCAATCTGAGGAGAGACATAAGAGATCCAAATCTTCTTGAGATAGTTTTCGATGACAGATATCGGGATCGAATGCATTCTACACCTGGTTCCGACCAGCGTTTCCCATACGCGGCCACCCTGACTCAAAAAACTCTTCATTCGTCTGAGAGAGATCCAGCATACCCAGGAAATACCTGCCTGTACACCCTTCGACCCCGCAATCTAACTATCTTCTTGAGATAGTTACCTCTGACAGTTATGCGGGGTTGAAGAGTGTGCAGGCGGGTATTTTTCCTGGTATGTGTAGTATGAGGGACCTCTCTCAGACGAATACATTTAGGAAAAGAGAAGAATGGTAACTATGTTAAGCTCGCAGAAACGGACCTTCAGTGTTCAACACTGCGTCATCTGCAGCCTTTTGTTCCAACTAGCATCATGTTTTAAAACGTTGATAAAAAAGTGTTGAAAGAGGTAAACAGTGGTATAATTGTATTGTTTTTTATTATAGAATTGTCGTAAATTTCCTCCATTTTGGATTCCAACAATAGGTTTTTGACCAAAAAATAAAAACGTTATTTATGGGGTTTCAACGAAATATTGCTTGTTTAGGGTTAAGAACAAAATACAACATTCAATATTTCTCCCAGAAAGAAAAAAACATATGTGAAAAAAAGTATTATTTAAATGAATATTTTTTTTACCGTTTTCTCAAGTATTTTTGAAGCCCATAAAAATTTTGTGAGTGTATTCGAAAACTATATAGTACACACGGACCGCAGCTGATTATCAGAGTAGGATGACTGGGAAAACAGCTTTTATTTAACCTATGGTATATAAATATTCATATGCCTGCTTCACCTTATCTCACTTCCATTTTAATTTATTTTAGAAGATTGGTAAACACCATTTTATAAATTTTTTATTTTAAAAAGAAAAAGAATAATACATAACAAGCAAAGGGAAGAAAGATGGAAAATTTATATTTCTAAATCGATAAAAACCTTTAATTTGTTATGTAGTATTGTTAGAACAGTTGTAAAACCTTTTTATAATAATATCTAAACTTGAGGGTTCATAAGGAAGTTTTATAAAATCTATATGTTGTTTTTCTATCCATTACTATGTACCATAAATTTTTATAAGCTGGTGTTGGTCAGTAGTTTTTCAAGTCTTTTTTATTCATTTAAGAGATATATTAAAGTTATAAAATTATCACCAACACTAAATAATATAACTTTTGGTTATTTTATGAAGGTTTTATATTATTTGCTGTAACTTCTATATAGACAAAAATGCTCATTGGGACGCTGGCCCGCGCAGCATGAAAGCTATATCGGCCTATCATATAAAAGTACCTACTACACACGAGAATTTTGTACACGTAGAGGAGTAATTAAGGCAAGTTACGAATGTTTTCGTTGGGTTGATCAAGTCTCATCTAGGATAACTCGATAAAAGCTTCTAGAGGACCAGTTTCCCCAAATGTACTAATAAGAAAATGACCCCTCTCCCGAAATGGCCCCCAGCGACTCGGCCCATGGCAGGGTAGGCTCGCGGAGAAACGGGCGTGAGGAATAGCTACGACGAAACGGAAGCGACTATTGTCTCAATAAAACAAAAAGAATGCGTGGAAGCATTTATTAAGAGAAAGGAGGCAGCTATGTAGCTGTGCAATACACCGATTTGAAGCTGTTTTTAAGGGCTATTTAGGAATTTTAAAAACTGTTATTATGGTAGGGGCGGAAGACCTCAA
This sequence comes from Oxystoma pomonae, assembly GCA_963921995.1. Taxonomy (NCBI): domain Eukaryota; kingdom Metazoa; phylum Arthropoda; class Insecta; order Coleoptera; family Brentidae; genus Oxystoma; species Oxystoma pomonae. Next base: position 97,206,320 of record OY998164.1, read on the forward strand.
AAATAGCCTCAAACTAAGTACTTTATGATGATTTTTTCAAGATATCATGATTCCAGCTGCCATAATGAATGAATATGAAGCTGTTTTATACCTTCCTTTTTTCCAGATGCCATGGACTATGAAAATAATGCAATTATTTTTTTGTGGCAGTTATAATTTTTGGTAAAATTGCAATAAAAGTTAAAATATTTTTTTTAAATTCAGCAATTGATGACCTAATGGACGGCTACAGGTTCGGCTTATGTAGCTAAGTAGCTGACTAGTACAAAGCATTTATTATTATTATTATTATTGCTTCAAAAAATGTTCTTATAGTTAATGTGATTTAGACTTTAGTTTAGCCAGAAATCATGGAAATCTAAAAATAATATGTAAAAATGTTGTGTAGTGAGCAGATTCTCGTGTCTCAGGGCTTGGAACGAGAGGGGGGAGAAAATGTTGTAGTATCTTGAATTGATGGGCTAGTTCTCACCTATCGAATAAACGAGACTCCTTTGAGAATTGAGGCAATCTGTGGTCCTAGTTTAATAATATACGAAAAAGTAAAAAAACACATGATTTATTTTTAGTTTTTTGTGGTTGGCCCCCCACTAAAGGTTACTTTTGTGATTTTTTGACACTATCTATTGAGAAGTCCCCAGGCAAAAAAAATGTTACTTGTTTTTTCAAAATGCTATAATTGGATATTTTTCAGAATTTCCCCCTCCCCACTTTACTTTTTGAGGGGTAGCGACTCTATGTCGCATCTAGGAGAAACTAACCATCAAAAATCTGGATCTACAGAAAAATCCAAAAATTTTAATGTGCCTCTTGTTGAATTCTCACGAAGATTCCCACGGATTACCGATATAATACCGACTATAAAATTTATTTTAATTTTAAACAATTTTCTATCAGTATCCACAGTCCACAAATCAAGCCAGTGCAAAGGAGTTTTCAAAGAGTTTTTTTCGATACTTTTAATGAGACTGCAAATAAAAATTTTTAAAACCGTGCGCAAAGATTGAAAAACGATTTGCACACGGTAAGTGCAAAGTACTGATTTTAGATTGAGTTTTCCGTGTGCAAAACCTCATTTTCTATAGTAGTCGTATAAGAATTATATTTTTAGTACAGTTTTCATGCAGACAAATTTAAGGTAAAAAACTACTCGAATTTGATTTGTTGGTATATTTATTGCAAAATTGTTTCCTCCTTGAATAGCAAATTGACGTTTTCAGGTTTATTCTTAAATTCAAGTTTTTAAATTTATGCTTAAAATCATTTGTGAGACTGCGATGGAACGATTACTTTTATTTATTTTAATCGTTTTCGTGTGTTATATAGGGCAAATATTGTCAAATTTATCAGAATTCTTATGGATGCCGATGTCAAAAAGAGGTATGTCTAAGAATTACGGAAATTCGTCATTGTTTTCATTCGGTCTATTTTTTGTAATGCTATTGGTAATGAAAAGAAGCATTTCCTGATCAAAACTTTAAATTTGCGGACATACTCTAGCGTTGATTATTTCCACCAGGTTTCAAAGTCGTTGGCGTTGCGGAGGCTGGTAAATTTTTTGTTTTTAATTTTACAAGACCAGTGCCTTATGTGGCCAAAATGGTTTAAGACTCGTCGTCGTCTTGCTCTCAATAAGAGTGCCAAACGTTTAGAAAGTGAAAAAAGGAGCACATCACAAAGGGAAAATGAACCAAGGACTTTGGGTTTTGATTTTGGTTTTATTTAAGTAAATCACTTAATTTTTTTGTGTTTTTTAATAAAGTAGACCAATATATTTACAAACAAAGACCTTTTAATAAATTTTAATATTTATATTTAATAAATAATAATATACTTACTCGTTTTTATTTAAATATTAGACCTTAATCCTAACTAAGTATGTATGAATGTCTTCAAAACTGGTGGTAAGCTCTCCACCGAAGGCTGAACCATGCACTGCGGCCTCAAATGGGCCTCTTGTGTCCAGGTATCTACTGGGATTTTAAAGATCGCAATTTAAACACATACGACCCAGGAAACTAAAAACTCCTGCATACTACAAAACTCGATTTATTTTCTTCAGCTTATGTCAGTTGAAGCTTTAGTGAAAGCCACAACTAAGTACAATTCGTCCTAACTAATTCCATGTGACAAAGATAGCTATACATAATAAACAACAAGTCAAATAAAGATATATCTTTATTTCTGAAACTTGCTGAAACTGCATATATAAACGTATTTTTAAACCCTTTCACCATATTTGCAACGTTTGGGGTTGGTTTGGTGGAATGACGTCAAAGTGGAACGTTGCGGACACAACGCAACTATGTTCGATTTGAAAACGCCTGGTATGTTTTTTATTAATGAAAATAAAGGGTAGGTTTGAATTCAAAAATTTCTTGGCAAATTGCAAACGAACTTAAGCGCTATAACAATTTTTTTTGTTCCCCTTGGTATACAGGGTGTGCCAGTAAAGCTCATTTTTTTAAATAGAATACCCAGTATATTTTTGCATTTTTAAATTACCAAACACAATTGAAATATCTTTTGTAGTTTCTGAGATATTTGCGTTTAAAATTTTAATAAAATACATTAGAAACGTCGACCAGCTGATCATTGCCTTCAATCGTTTTTTTTTCAAGGCCACTAGATTTTTAAGTTTATATTGTTAAAATAAAGAAATACATTCATGGCCCGCTTGGTAGCTTGATCAGTTGGTCATTTCCAATCAACACCGTTCTCAACTAAAAAGCCAGTTAACTAACTCATTTTCGTTTTAGTATCCTTTGGCCTATGATCGGTGCCATATTGACACCAGACTGACAGAAAATCTATGTTTTACTTGTCAATTTGGTTATAAAAATGGCGGCCACAGTAGGCTAAAGGGCACTGAGGCGGTAGGAGTTAACTGGCTTTTTAGTTGAGAACGGTTCCAATATATTTTCATTCTGACAGTTATTAAAACTTAAACGTAAATATCTCGGAAACTACAAAATATATTGAAATAGTTTTTGATATTTTTGTAAAGCTAGTTTTTTTAAAAATTCAAAAATTCAAAAATATACAGGGTGTTGTATTTAAAAAAAATTGTCTTTATTGCCACACACTGTATACCAAGGGCAACAAAAAAAAGTTGTTATAGCGCTTAAGTTCGTTGCTATTTGCCAAGAAATTTTTGAATTTAGACCTACCCTTTATATTCAATAATAAAAAAGATACTGAGTGGTCCAGTTATAACAACCTGTACACCTTGAATAAAAGCTGCCTTATTAAACTATTTAATTTTAATATCAAAATTTGACTAAGGAAATTTTATAAAAATATGACTTATTTTTTTTTTAAATTTATTCTGCTAAACTAAAAAAGAAATAATGATGAAAGCCGAGGGGAATTGGAGCCACCTTATTATTGCGCATTGGAACGCCATTATGTTACTTCTGAATACGCCCTACGCCGGACTTTGAGCTCCGCTGGAGCACTGACATCGCGTTAATTTAAATCCGTTCGTTCTTACTTATTTACTTAACAAGTGCGGAAAGTGATACTTTACCGTACGCGACGGCAGTGAACCGAACAAAGCAAAGCGGGTTCGGTCAAGCCGGCAAGGGCGGGAAAGCACAACGCATGTGTTAGGTACAAGACTTTACCTATAAGCCTCAAAAAGTTCCGAAAACAAAACATAAATATTTCTATTGTATGTTTTTTAAATAAACGTAGTCACTTTACCGCACTGAGTGGGGCGCCCGCGAGTAGGTAAAATCCATTTACCGGAGGCAGTGAATTTGTGATAGGATTCTAGTACTGACACGTGCAATAAAGTAATACTATTTTTTTTAAGCTTCGTTATTTGAGCCTCTGTGGCTCCAATTCGGCGGAACTAGAGTTTGTTACCATTTTATAAAAATAGTTAGTGATGTTTTTCTCCTTTTTTAAAATTAAGTTTGTTATATAACTTAGCTGGTCAGTATTATATAAAAATTGTTTGTCAGTGTTTTAAATTTTGTTTGTTTTTTTTTTAAGCAGATGTGATCTTGCTGCGCGGAGGATGCAGGATTATCTTTACTAGGTTTCAAAGATGGTGGAAAATATCAGTAAATGTTAAAAAATTTGAACACATTTTAATAGAACAATAAATCTACCAAATCACATCTTAATAATGAAAAAATTGAGAAGGTGATGCTAATTCGTAATGGGGCATATACAAAGAAGCTCAAATACTCTTAAAATTTTGGGATTTGTCAATCAGCAGTATGCCGTTGATTTCACTAATTTATTTGCTTTAAAGCTCTTTACATAAGCCTAGTAAGACCATATCTTAAAAACTGTCTTGTGGTTAGCTCACCTCATTGACACTTTAGAGAGGGTAGCAGAACAGGTGTTTGCGTTATACTTCTTTTAAGACAAAAATTCTTAAAACTGATTTTAAGGCCTATTTAAGCTTAAAAAACTAAAAGAACAAAGAGTCAGGTTTGACAGAGTTTTTATTTTTAAACTTGTTAATAATTTCTTAGGTAAGACAAATCTCTTAAACTTTGTTTAAACTTATAAAACCAACTATGAAGAAAACACATCGAATTTACTAGAAGACTAAATCCACCAAATCATGAATACTAGGTGGAGCTCATTCGTAATTTAGGCATATACCTTGACACAAAATTAACGTTTATAGGACATATACAGATATCAATTAGCAGAATGCCTCTGATTTTACTAACTTATTTGCTTTAAAAACTCTTTACATCACCTCACAGGTTTTTGCGTTATACTTCTTTTAAGCTAAAATTTTCATGGTTTAAAATTGATTTTAAGGCCTCGTTAAGCTTGAAAAATCTAAAAAAACGAAGAGTTCGGTTTGACAGGATTTTTATTTTTAACTAGTTAATAATTTCTTATCTTGTCCGGAACTGCTAACAAAATTAAATTTTCATGTGCCTCCTCGGCAGCTAAGACAGATCTCTCAAACCTTAAAGGTTGAAACTTGTGTAACCAACTATAGGGAAAACAAATCTATAGATCGATTGATGCGCAACACAAACTCGCTTGACCTTGATATCTTTAGTCCTTGGAAAATTTAAAAACGCAATCATAGAAAAAAATTGACATTCATAAATTCATCTACAATTTGCTTTTATTTTTTACAAAAATTATTTTTCTTTTATAATTGTGTGTTTTTATATTTTACTTAATGTTTTTCTAGGCATTACTCAAAGCATAGGTACGTGTAGTGTAGTATGAATGTTTTAAATTCGGTTATAAATTTGTGTGATATTGTGTAATATAGTGAGGAGAAAAAAAAAACAAACAAGCAAAGTATTCTTTCTTTACTATTGATATACATGGTGGATTCTTTAAACGGAATGGTGCTTCTAGCGGTTTAGAATTTGGTTTTATAAAAAAATCCAAAAACACGTCAACTGAGAGTTTTAATTTTCTTTTCTTGGATTTTTTTTTATGTCGTTTTGTTTACGAGGTATGGTAAAAAATATTTTTTTTTAAATAGGACACCCTGTATAGTTTGACATTTTTGAATTCTAAAAAAAATTATCTTTTTGACAATACCACACACTAATACTCTATCTCTTATGGTTTCCTAGATATAGGCATTTAAACTTGCATAGAATTGTTGTCTATACTTGTTTTATGGGGGATATTTGAATGAATATCGAAGTTTTCCATACAGATTTAGATAAAAATATCTTGATTATCGTAAAAGATAGATCCTACTGTGTGGTATTGCTGAAGAGAGAATTGTTTGCAGATTTGAAAAATTGCAAAATATACAAGGTGTCCTATTTTAAAAAATATATTTTTTTGCCATACCTCGTAAACTAAATGACATAGAAAAAATCCAAGATGGCACGATTAAAGGAAATTAAAAATCTCGGTTGACTTGTTGTTGGATTTCTGATCCCGCTAGAAGCACCGTTCCGTTTAAAGAATCCACCCTGTATATATAACCAGTGCCTCCAAACTTTTATTTTTTTTATAAACTTTATTATAGTTAAAAAAGAAAAGATCAGAAGATCTTGGGTGAAAAAAAGAAAAATTAAAACTGGATGGTCATCAAAGCGAAAAGACAAATAATCAAACGATGTTTCGCTCCGGGCAACCAACGCTTTTCGGTGGAAGTGACTGGTTCTGAGGTTTTTTAACTTATGTTTCTTTTTTCGCTTTGTTCATTATAGTTAGTTTAAAAAAAGGGTCATCTTTAATTAAATTTAAATAAAGGCTAATATTACCATTAAAAAAATATATATTGTCTTAGGTAGCTCCAGTTTCCCTCGGCTCCCCTATATTTCCAAATGAAAAGGTATTTTTTCTAAACTATTTTAGGAGAACGACCCTACTCCTGCGATCAATGTCCTAAAACGTTTTCTACATCGAGTAGTCTGTCGGCGCATAAACGTACCCATACTGGGGTAAAGAAACATATCTGTAAGGTCTGCAGTAAAGCCTTTGGAGAAGCTAAGACTTTAAAAAGACATTTCAGAATACATACCGGAGAAAAACCGTACGAGTGTAAAGATTGCGGGAAAAGGTTAGTATCAGAAGTATCTAATCGTAACTTACGCTAAAGTCATCATGCTTAATACACAGATTGACTTCTTACCGCTGGCTTCTGAGGGGGCAATAGAAAATTTAACGCTGAAACTACTTTTCTGGGTTCTTCGCCACTAAGTTAAGGATTTTTTTCCTCAAAAATATGTTACAACCTACTCCGTAAATTCCTAAAGAAAAAAATGTTTGTTGGTTGGTCAGTGGTTTTTAAATAAAATTAAATAATGCCTACACACTCGCAAATCCTAAATATAATTAATCTAAGTACTTATTTGACGCACAGCCAAACCAATACCAACAACATAAGGACCGCACCGCCCTCAATGAAAATGTCTTAACCAAATAATACCTGGAAAGGAAAACTATAGAAAAAAAGTAAAACCTTGCAGAGGAAAAAACGTAGTTAAGAGCTTTAACCAATACCGAAAACTTACTAAATAACGCAGCAGTATCGCGTGCAACCCTTGTTGTAGGCTACAGTATCTCACACAGAGGGCGCTGGGAACAGGATTGGGCAAAGGTCCATGCACGGATCTTATCTAAAAATAAAAATATACGATTGTTCTCATAGGCCCAAAAAGATCCTATGACTAGTTTCGGAGATACAGGGGCGGGTCGGTGCGGTTGTACCGAAAAACTAATCTTATTATTGCTAGAAAACTATTCGACAGAAAGCGGTCCGGATTATTTATATGCTAAAGATTTGAATAAAACGCTGTTATATAAGGGAAATGTCATATGCTGGGAACGGGGGGTGATCAAAAATTAATTTAGTTAAATACCTTGAAACATTTCATTAGAGGATTTTGACGGTTCCAACATAGTTGATAACTATTTGGTTCCGAAAATAGTGTAATGTTTGATCGAGGGGGATTTCACTGACTATTTTTTGTACATATGTTTGCATTGTTTGACAAAATGTAAATAATGTGAAAAAATGCGAAATAATGCGAAATAATGCGAAAAAATGCGAGATAATGCGAAGAAATGCTAAATAATAAAATAAATAAAGTTTGAGTTTATTGTATTCGGGCAGTGTAAAAAGGGTTAAAAGAAAAGGGTATTTTTCGGTAGTTTTTAAAAATGTATTTTATTAATAAATAAAATACTGTGCCAAAAAACTTTTATTGTGAAAATATACATATATTATTACTCGTTATTGTCAGAGGTGAGTTCCTCAAAATCTTCTTCTTCTAGCTCACTTTCACTGATTTATTCATCTGTTTTACTTTCCGTATCAGTTTCAGTTTCACTTTTTTTGTAGATTTTTGTTGTACGTCTTTGACCTTTTGATTTTTTAAATGTTCCATGCAGTGTCTTCTCAAAAATAAATAAATCAATTTATGCTTAAAAGTCAGTAACTGAAGAATATTTTTTTAATACAATATTATTAACTCGATTAATAATACCCATAAACCGTAGTGGCGTATGCAGCACTTTTTCCTGAAGGGGCATATAATTTCTTAAACATTTTTTAAAAACTATTTTGGAGAAAAGTCGTAATGGGTATTTATTCCACAAAAGTTTTAAAATTTCAAGCAAAAAAAATAATAATCGAATAAAATGTTGTAGATTGATAGTACAACAAGATAAATAGCCTTAGTAACAGTAATTCTATAAAATAAAATAAAATTTTATTTTAAAATCTGTCTTTCTTTAAAAAGATGATTTTTTGGTGATAATTATACAGTGTATCCCATTTAAAAGGATGCACCCTCGGATGCACTTGATTTTTTTCGAAAACTGCTCAAAATTGTGAGCTTCATCCCACAAATTTAAATAGTGGTTCAAGTGGCCTTATTTTGAAGGTATTTTGATTCTCTTTATAAGCCTTTTATTGTTTCTTCTACCGATCGATTCGTTTTTAAGATATTTGCATTCAAAATTACCATCATTCGATTTAAAACCACCGTTACGCACTTTAGGGATTACATAGGTACTTTTAATCCTCCTTTTCAGGGGCTAAAGTGGTAATTTTAATACCCAGGGATTAAAAGTAAATACCATAGCAATACTTGTCAAAAACAATATATGCCAACTATTAGTCATATATGGGTTGAAATCCTAAAACTATAGAGTAGCAAAGTGTAGCCCTCCCTCCGGCCGGGCTACAAACTTCGCCGTGGGATTGAAAGTGGTACTTTAGTCCCTAAGTTTATAATGTACTATTTTTTACAAATTTGCGTAAAATTTTAATTATTTCCAACACGTCGATTTTGCTTTTCAGTAAAATATTTTTTTCAAAAACAGTAATTTCTGTAGTAGAACACACTCCTTCGCGAGGGACGCGTGTTACCCTCAGAATGCTTTTTTCCAAAACTACAATTTTTGTATAACGCGTGTTACCCGCCGTTTTAAAAAAAATTAATTAAAAGCCATGTACGTACAAAAATTTAAAAAAAATTGAATATGTGTGTATGTATCTGAACCAAAAGCTATACAAGAATTTTTGGGTAGTTAAACGATTTGCTGCGAATTATTTTAACCCAATATAACTAAAAAAATCACTATTGTCATTCACAATTACAGGTGCAATCAAATATTCTAGAAAGAAGAAGCTATTAAAAAACCAAACTAATTTTCTTCGTTAAAAATGGGTTCAAAATATTATTTTCTGCTCAAATACAACATGTTTGTTTTCAAAATTCGGTAGAAGTAAAAGTATAAAAAATATCAGTTTTTGACTGTCCCCTTTATATATTACCTAATGATAAATGACTTCATCATGGGGTTTGTCTACAAACTTTTACCATTTTAGTATAACTTACTTTTTTTAGATAAGTTTTCCGAGTTTTTATTGATAAAACATAGCCAAAAACAACCTTTTTTCCCACTTTGCTTGTTTATATCTCAGGAACTAGACAACAACTGTTATAATTTCACATTTTTTTTAGTTACACATCCCTCTACAACATATCATAATTATTGCTAATTTTACCGAAGAAAAACTTCCCATATAATCCTGTATAACCGGGTGCGGGGTCATTTAAGCTTAAAAAATGGGTAAAAAATAAAAGGCTTATAAAGAGAATCAAAAAACATTTAAAATGAGGTAAATTGGGGGGTGAACTCGGGTGAAGCTCACCCCTTAAAGCATACTACAAAAATTCCAATATAGCGAAAATCTGTCCCCTTGCAAACAAAATCGACGTGTTTTGAGATTTTGGTAATTATTTCATATACGGGTTTCTGCCGTTTTTGATTTTTTGAAAAATTCCTTATGGGGGCACCTTCTAGGGTCCCCAGGACCCCGAATCCGCGTCCGGCGCTTTTTTTTTAATGCAAAAAGTGGTTAGGGGTGAATTGAAGTATGTTTTTTTGGGTTGGGTTGGGTTGAAACATTTCGATGAAAATAAAACGGGCAAGTGACAAACACGGAATACGACGGAAAACACGTCGTTTATTGTGTTCCAAAGAAGAACTGCAAGTCATAACATGTTCTAATGTTGTACTCTACTATATTAGTAAAAAAAATGGATAAAAAAGAAACAATTAACCACGTGATTTTGGAACGTACTACGAAAGTCATGTAAACAAAAATCAACCTTACATGTAAGCACATAAGAGTTTACAGTTCCTCGTTAGTAACCACAGTCCCTTGAATAAATAGGGATATTTTGGAACGCTTATTTGACACTTTGTAGTCGTTGTGGTAATTACTGCGTCTGCGCAATAGCTAAACGTCATTCCATTGTGGTAATTAACCACTACCACTGCCGTAAGTTACGAATCCATTTCGTTGTGGTTGTGGTTATTTTTCTGGTTAATTTTAGAGAATTTTGGCGCAATTAATTTTAAAAATAATAAATTATTACCAGGTTCTTCATCTCTAAATTCTTTACAAGTGACAGTTTTTAACGTGTTCCATAAACTCTGGTAAAATCGATGCGTGGTAGTGGCAGTGGTTGTTAAACACTACCACAGCGGCTATGAAAGTTGTCAAAATTATAAGTGTTCCAAAATTTCCATAATAATTCTATGGACCGTGGTTAGTAACAAGCAAATTCGCGGAAGAATCGATGGGAAACAGTGTTGCCACGCGTTGCGGACAAAAAGATCGAAGCAAAGATTGAAAATTACCGGGTTTTTCGATTCATTACCGATTTTTGTATTTTGTCGAATTGTGAATAAAAAAGTTTTTGAAAGGCAATATTTAGGCAGAACGGCAACAAATTTCAAGGACGTCTTTCCGAATGTCGCTTGCAGCAAACTTTTTGTCGACTCGAGTGAACTTTTTGGAGATTTTTTTGCCATTAATAATGGTTTTAAAATCGGATTTAGCCCGTCCTTAATTTTGCTTTTAGAAAAATGTAACTTGAAAACACAACAGAAATCAGGGCCAATTTACTTTCTTACTGTATGAATATAAATCTACCCTTAGATGCTTTGAATATACTGCAGAATAATCGCCTTTTCTTGAAACATCTTTAAAATTTTGTTATTACCTAAATTATATTTTTACGTGCACGAGCTCCTGTGAAATGAGCGCGATCCCCGGTTTTGAACTCGCAATCGCTTGATTTTTGATATATAAGGAGGAAATTATAATAAAGAAACAATGTAAAAAAATGCAGAAAAATGTGAGAAAATGCAAAAAAATGTGAAAAAATGTGAAACAATGCTAAAAAATGTGAAAAAATGCGAAAGAATGTGAAAAAATGCAAAAAATGCGAACAAATGTGAAATAATGCGAAAAAAAGTGAAATAATGCGAAAAAATTTGAAATAATGCGAAAATAGGTGAAAAAATGCGAAGTAATGCCGCATTATTCCATCAAAATTTGTACATATATTGCGGCTAGTGAAATGCCCCTCGTGTGAGATGGCCGCTGTCAAGAACTGACCGTAAAAATTAGTAAACTGTATAAATCGTGTCACCATCAAGGATATTTGGAAACCCATACTTTTCGGAGGTAACAGATTTCAACTGGGAAAGGGCGGAGCCAACCAAATGTAAACTTCATGGTACACTGATCACAGGTTTTTTATGGTTCACTGAACTCATACTAGTATATAGCTTAGTTTTTGTTAGTATTCACCTGCTGACGATTGTAGATACATAAGCATTCGAAACGTTGTCAAAAAAATAAAGACAATGGAGGTTCGAAACTCTAACTTACTCTCTTAAGATCTTGCATAACCGCACTGGCGCACGCATGGGGGGACTTAGGAACTCAAGAGACACTGAAAATTTTCCCCAAAAAATCACCAATATTGTGTTACTTAATCCCCCCAACCCTCAGAAACAATTTCTGCGCACGCCACTGAATGTGTTTGACATTATATAAATACATCACTCCTTTTTGGATTAATAAGTAGAATGAATTCTTCTCAATAATTAATATAAAAGCAACCGAAAACTTTGTCGATGACGCTGCTGTTTCCAAAGTATCCACAAAAGAACGTTAAAAGTCGCGTGGTATTTGCTGAAAATAAACATTTATAAAAAACAGTAACATACTGTATTTTTTTAAATGTTTATATATAACATAACAGCGTTTTTAGCTTATATCTTCGTTGGTTTTACTCAAATCTTTAGAATATAAATCATCCGGACCGCTTTTTGTTGAATAGTTTTGTAGTAAGAATAGGATTAGTTTTTCGGTACAACCCAACCGACCCGTCCCTGTATCTCCGAAACTAGTTATAGAATCTTTTTTGTCTATGAGAACCTTTGATCGGAAGATCGAGAAATACAACATATCTGAGTTTCATGACATTCGTATAATTTTTATTTTTTCATAAGATCCGTGCGTGGTCCTTATATAAATACATCACTCCTTTTTGGATTAATAAGTAGAATGAATTCTTCTCAATAATTAATATAAAAGCAACCGAAAACTTTGTCGATGAATCTGCTGTTTCCAAAGTATCCACAAAAGAACGTTAAAATCCGCGTGGTATTTGCTGAAAATAAACATTTATAAAAAACGGTAACATACTGTATTTTTTTAAATGTTTATATATAACATAACAACGTTTTTAGCTTATATCTTCGTTGGTTTTACTCAAATCTTTAGAATATAAATCATCCGGACCGCTTTTTGTTGAATAGTTTTGTAGTAAGAATAGGATTAGTTTTTCGGTACAACCCAACCGACCCGTCCCTGTATCTCCGAAACTAGTTATAGAATCTTTTTTGTCTATGAGAACCTTTGATCGGAAGATCGAGAAATACAACATATCCGAGTTTCATGACATTCGTATAATTTTTATTTTTTCATAAGATCCGTGCGTGGTCCTTTGGCTTGCTCTGACTGTATTAGTCGGTTATATAGTCCAATTTTTTGATGAGCGGACTGACGTCATTTTTGCCTCTGAAAACGTATTTCTTTGTTGTCAACACTTCGCATGTCAAATAATTTGTTGGTGTCAATTTAAAGTAACAGTTGAAACAATCAACGACATGACTTTTTTTGATATATTTATTGTCGATGTCTAAAACAATGTATCAAATAGAGATCCAAAAAAATGACGTCAGTCCGCTCATCAAAAAATTGGACTATACTTCATTCCAACTTCAATCGGACCAGTTTTTTGACACAATGCCAGTTGCATTTGGTTGTTGTGTGTTTAAGCGTAGACGCGATTTTTTCGTTCATACGACGGAGAAGGAGACAGAGGTCAGCGGCAAAGAAGCGATGCTGAGGAATAAGCATTAGAATATTCCAACTTTTTTGTTCTTTGGTTACGGTTTTACGTACACCTCTAATTACTCTATATCACGCAACGTATGTTACAGAGGTTCTGCGTTACATTACGTCGCCTCTTTCTGACCAACCTTAATGCTCTAATATGTCTTTAAACAGAGTGTCCACAACCTGGAAAAACCCGCAAAGTCAGGGAAAGTTTCGATGGGTCAGGGAAAGTCAGGGAATTTTCCCCAATGAGAGTAATTTAAGGGGATTTTTCACAGTGCTCTAGTGAATAAACAGGAAAAAAGCAAACATGAAAATATATCTTATTTTTATGTTTGCTTCCCTTATTCAGAAGCAAAATGACTTGAATTTTATAGTCGAATCAACATTCTAAAAAAATTGTTTCCTTTTTTGAGACTGCTAAAAATATCAGTCAGGAAATTTTTTAATCTATTCAGGGAAAGTCAGAGAAAAGTCAGGGGGTTTTTTCTCTAAAAATCTGTGGAAACCCTATTAGAGATTTAAGAATACTTATAGATGTCAAATAAAACGAGCTGTAATGATATATCCTTAAATCATCGTTTTGGTTTAAAAAAAATTAAGGGGCTCTTGCAGTTTAAAACTTTTAGTGAGGAGTCAGAGTAAATTTAATTTAAAACCTCGATAATCTTGATATGTCAAGCCATTTTCCAGCTTGTGAAATATCTGTTTGGTGTAGGTTGCTTTTTCGTAGATTTTTTACAGTAGAATTCGACTGTCAAACAGGGTTTTCTTTATCCGTTTAGTTTTTGAGATGTGACACAAAGTGGAATGGCCCTTTTTTTAATTCATTTTTTGAATCAGCTTAAAATTTCGTTTAAAATGTTTTATTTAATAATTTTGTAAAAAGTAGGTAAAAAAATTAAATAAGATAAGAATAGAAAAAATAAAATATTACTTTAAAGAAAATTTTATGCTTATAGCCTAGGATTGTTAGCTCTAAACAGGCCATAAGGATGATTAGACAGATGTAGTAGTAGTAGTAGATGGGCGGCCGTAGGCCTGGCAATTAGGCCGCATAATGGACCCTTTTTGCCATACCCCCCGTTCACCCCCGACTGATGCACGTGTCCCTTAGGATGCAAGTTTTCTTTCTCTAAGAGGATTTAATTTTGCCTGACACCTCTTTGTCGAGGGCAGGGATCTTTAGACTGCGTAGCAAGTATACACAGTGGACCGCCGGCTTTACACCCCCTCCGAAGGGTGGTCCTGCTACATGTTAGACTTGCATCTATCTAACATCGCTACCGTCCCAGCAGAACTTGGTTGATGGTAGACTTTTCTCCCCAGCAGCCCGCCGTCATATAGGTTAATAGGTTCACCCGAAAATCGAAGTCCCGGTTTCGCTGGTCGAGGTCGCCGTCGGAGTCTTCAGACGCATCTCTTTGGAGTGGTCCTGCCACCCGAAGGTGGTACCGCCTCTTCCAAGTCACCTTCTGTCCACTCCCGCTACCAAATCTGTCGGAGTCCAGCCGCGTCCCATGGAGTCCCGATCTCGGAGAAGTCTAGGTCGTCCTTTTTTGGGTCACCGGCTAGTCTCCTCTACCCAGTTTGGTGGGGTCCTCGGCCGTCCACCTTTGAGTCCCGCAAAGTTTTCGGTGCAGTGTCAACTGTGCCGCCGAATTCTACCTCCTTTGTTGTTACTCTACGCACAACTATACGGAGCAGCTGAGAAGTGGGCCGCCCGTTGTCATCTCGAGTCGCATTCGGTGTTGTGTGAAGCAATGTGTACTTGCCGCGATCCGATCCTGCGATCTCTGTTCTGTAGGCTAAGACGCTGTTCACAGGTTTACGGCGGACCTCCCAGACAGATGTTAATGAAGGACGCTTGCTTCCTCCGTCATCTTGGATGACAAATTCATAACTCTTGTTTTTAACCCATTATTTTTAAAAGGAAATTTTGATATTGATTTATGATTTTACGTTTGTGTACCAAAAAAAAGTATTTTCATGAAATCATTACTTTTTTACGATTTTCGAGGTTTTCGAGAAAACCGTGTTCTTAATAAAAAAAACTCTGATTAAAAAAAATGCGCACTTTTGAGACGCTTTTAGAATAGAAGAATTTTTGCACTGTGGTAATTTTCAATTCAATTGTTCGCCTTCTTTGATTAAAGATGGGCGATAAAGCTATTATTTAAGAAATCATAATAATTTTCTAGAGGTAACGGCTTTTTCGCAATCGGTTTTGGTTTTTCTTTTGAGAAAAACTATTAATCCTGTGAAAAAAAAATTAATGAAAAATTCACTCCCCAAGAAAAATTTCCGCGTCGGCCATCGGAACTACTAGTATTATTTTATTTAAAATGACATCGTTGGTAGTTGTACTCTAATTTCCTTAAAATATTCGCCTGCGGCGCATTTATGATTTTGGCTACAAATCTATTATTGAGACTGGATTCCATCCCAACCCAATCCCCATTGGCAGCTTCTCACTCTTTTTTATTATTTCACAAAGAAAACTTGAAAAAGATCAAACCTTATCAAAAAAAACTTGCTTAAAATGCAAAAAATTTGCCTGCAGCACTATAACATCATCGACTGTTACAATTCTAGTTTAATTTTCGTATATAAAAATCTCATTTTTACCTTAATTTTCTCCAAATTTTTGCTTGCTTAAAAAAAGGATTTTTTTTGTATACATAACTCAACACATGCTAAATCGCCCTTCCCCCTTCAGAAAAAGCTGCGAGCTGCTGTTTTCCATTTCTATGTTATTTTGTTTGCTCTAGGGAATGTTATTGGCAAAAAAATTAATGTAAATAACAACTAATAGTCTAAAAGGTCCGGGAAATAGTTTATAATACCCGGGAAAAACCGGGAATTTGTTACTGAATTTTTTCTGGACACCCTAAAGAAGAAAGAAGGTGGCAGAAGAATACGAAAAACATCTTAATTTATTTAAGTAATTTTGTTCAATTGCGTTTTTGCAAAGTGTAACCACGTTTACATAAAGAAATTGAAACAAGTAAAAAAATATAATCTGTGATTACGTAAAAAATCTCTCGATTTAATTCGATATTACCTGTAAAAAAACCTATTTTGATTGGTTTAAAAGTACTGGTGAGGAATTTTTACAAATAAAGAAGTTATAAATCCCAAGGAAATTTTGTGCTCCTATTACCAACTTTGTGGTACATCTCAAATATTAAAAGTGGTGGATAAAATCTAGTTTGAACATCAAATTCTACTGTAATTTACACCAGACAGAAATTTTCGTAAATAAAGTACTTACAGACCCCATTGAAAAATACCAACTTTGCGTTATATCTCAAAAACTAAAAGTAACAGATACAAAATTACAAAAACAAAATTTACAACAACCATAAATTCTCACAAATAAAAAAGTTGTAGGTAAACCTCATCCCAAAATGCAGACTATTCAAAAAAGACCTTTAAACTTCTCATTCAAATTAAGCTTCGCAGGTGGGGGTCAGTTTATTTTGCCCCTGGAAGTACCTGAAATCCTCCAAAAGTGCCCAATTTAAAACACCTTCTAGTTAACTTTCAATTGTTTGAGAAAAAGGTTTAAAACTTTTATTGCAAACAAAATCTTAAAAGTGTTTTTTAATTATTGAAACATTGAATTTTTATTCCAATTAACATAGAAACTAAATGGAACTGTCATTGTCAGTGTCAAAAAAGTGGTCCGATCGAATTTGAAATGTATTATCATATAACCAACATACAAAGTAAAAAGCAGAATGTCGTACCGAAACAAATAAAAAAAGAACTCCTACGACAACACACGAAAGTAACCAAATCTGCACTCTATAACGGCTCAGAAAGTTTTATATTTCACAAGCATATCAATTTTATTTTCGTCTCTAGAGCCAAAAATGTTTTGTTGTCCAGGGACGAAAATGAATGACAGCAAACCATCCAAATAATGTAGGTATCTAGCAGGCTATGATTTATAGAACCGTCGGAAATCCCTAAAAAAGAAAATACTTTCTTCTCTTTAGATGAAAATGAAAAAATTTAATAATAATAAAAAATACGAATTAAATCCTAAAGTGGTCGTAGGAAAAATAGCATACATAACTCGATAGAAAGTAACTTTCTTACACTCGCGTGTTGTTTCACTCGGCTTGCGCCTCGTTCACAACATTCACGCTCGTATGAAATATGTCACTTTCTTCTTTCGTTATGTAATATACTAATTCATAATTGTATAATTTTACTTTGTTTTAAATTTTTATGTTTTTAGGTATATGCAGTCGGGCCAATTAAAAATTCATCAAAAAACGCACACAAATTTTCAAGAAAAAATGCAAACAGAAATCACAGAGCGCCTGCATCGTTCTGGAAACCTTATAATTGCAAAACTTCCCGAAGCTACGGCAGAAAAAGACCTTAAACGTGCAAGAGTAATAGTGAAACCATTAGCCAACACCACTATAGACACGTTTTCCGTAGCACGATTGGGGGTGCAGAATGCGGACAACACTAAAACTCGAGCACTAAAAGTATGCCTTGGAAACCCAAACATTGCAAAAACCGTCTTAAGAAATAAAAATAGACCTCTTACTACTACTTATAGAGCTTGCAAAATCTACGACAATCAAACACCAACACAAAAAGAATTCCCGAAAGACAAGCGAATTGAACTGGAAAATCGTAAGAAAGCTGGTGAAAACTTGCTCACTATTAAATTGCCTACAATCGTCTAACAGGATGAGCAGCAAAAAAACTAAATATAATATATGTACACAAACCTATGTTCTTTACCAGTAAAGTTAATCACGATACACTTAACACAACAATGTTCCAAAATTTTCTTTAATAGTCCCTCTTAAAACATGTGACGATAAAGTACAAGTTTTTCTTCAGGCGTTTTTCTAATTCCCTTAAATGTTTTTTTGCTACAAAACCAACATCTATCTCCGAGTTTGGCAAATAAATGCTTTTATCATCAAAATTTACTTACTTGTCTTACTTATACTTGCACCAGGTTTATTTTAAAAAAAATCCTTTTTGATAAAACGCCCAGCGTTAGACATGACCACAGTACTTAATTCATTATATAAAAATGGTAATAGGGGGCCAAGACTTTCAAATTTTGTCAATAATGCTTCTAGACTTGAGCTGATTGTAACAAAAAAGCTTAATTTACATTTTAAATAGTTGTCTTGTAAACAATTCTAAACTCACCGACTTTAGAGTCGGTGGGCCGGTTGTGATGGATTAACATAACCTTAAAAAAAGTATTATTAAAAAAAATGTTAGCCATAAAACTAATTAGCGCCCTAATAATAGCCATAAAAATAGTCGTTAGTTTTGAAGATAGTTGTTGGGAGATGAGCTTGAACTAATTTTAACGTGTAAAATGAGAGCATCTGCATACTGTAGGAGATCTCATCAATTTCTTCAGAGGTGCTCTAGCTAGAAGTTCTAGAAATCTTTGAGAGCTCATTTTTATTCTAAGTCGTTTACAAAAAACCAGCGAAAGCCGAAAATAATTAAGGTTACATTTATCGGTGATGACGTCACTATTCATCTATCCACCAGTCGATGCCACCGAACTTAGAAAAGCGTTGATTTTAAAAACTTACGGCTTTGTTTCCTTGTCATTTACATATTTTTTTATGTCATCCAAAATTTCAAATGCTCTGGTCGCACACTTTTTGCTCTCTACCCACCTAGTAGGACAAAATTTAAGTGGAAAGTGAATATATAGATTTTCAACAATCATATATTTTCCTTCCTGCAGACTTGTAACCTGTTTGGAGAGCCCTATGAATAATATGAAGACCACATGACCCCAGTTCCAATTGTTTTTGGATGCAATCTAATTGTTTTCCAAAACGCAAGGAAAACAAGTCAATAGATCAGTCTTTGTTTTAGCATCTTTTTTTTTTAACGAAAAGAGAAGTAAATTATTCTGGAGTAAACTTTGTGAAATATTATTGCGGGGGATATACAGGAAGCGGCCGGCGACGGCGTTTTCTTTTCGTTGGTCGCGGCCCACTAAACTACATGCCCGACCGTCATTTTCAGTCATTAGTCATTTTCCCTGACATTTTACATTTTTTAGGAAATTCCCTGACATTTCCCTGATTTTTGAGGTCTATTTGAATTTCTCTGACAATTCCCGGTTTTCCAGTACAGTACTAACCCTGTTTTTGGTCGTGCCCAAAACGCCTGACAACTAACCCAAGTAACATTTTAGGGCATATTGGAAGTTAAAAGGTTAAGATAACCAATCATACATCAAAACATCCACCGTTTTCCTTCAGAAAATTACTTTGTAGTTTGAGGTTTGAAAATAAGTTTTAAATTGAAACAAATAACCTTAAGAAACGGTCATTATATACAAGACATTTTAAAGGTTTTCTTTTAGGATATTTTTCGAATTATTTTCCTCGTATCATGTCTTCAAAGTTGTTTTGAATATAAAGTTAAAAGTGAAGGTAAATTGATGGTAAACTTGACTTGAGATTCTATTCTGAGGTCCCCGACTTGTTTGGGCATTTCTTGGTCAACATTGCTTGTCAAAAGTTTTTAATAATGTCCTTAAGAAATCCCTCAATGTTAAGAACTTTTTTGGTTTAAAACTGAACTTAAAGTTACTTATTTTTGACCTACAGTTATTCCTCAAACTTAGGGTTTTTTTAGAATAAGTTTTAGGACAAAAATTTGTTTTTTTTTGACCAAATAAGTACAACCAAAAAATATGTTCGAACTTTATGGAAAATTATTCTATTTTATTTAACCATATGGGATATCAAGATTTGATTAGGTTAAAACTTCTGTTTTGTTTTTCTTGATGGAAAGGCAGTAGTTCTGAACAAGAAAAGTCCTTTGCTTCACGTGTCCTCTAACGAACTGTCATGGTCAGCTGTTTAGATAATCAATAATCATAACTTTCATCCTTCTCCGAATTTCCAAATTATAAGATATTTCCTTAATTACTATTGTATCTTCAACTCTTGTTTGGATTTTGGCCTATTAGATACCTACCCTCCTATCATAAAAAGGGATAGGAAAAACCAGATGGAAGCTCAAAATTCAAACAAAGAAAGTAGGTGTTTAGGTAAAATTTGGGTTTAAGGAAGAGATGGCACTCACGTTTTGATGGTCAAAAAGGATACTGTTTAGTTTTGAATATATTATATTATTTTTTGGTTAATATTCTTTATAATTAACTTTTGTGGGAAAAAGGTTTTCTTTTTCTTAAATTATTTACATTGCGCGTTTTATGCTTGGATTAAACTTTGTCCGCGTATATGCGGGCGCACCGGATCATGTGCGCTGGGTCTGAACTGAGTAGGACCTGTCAAGAGTGCGCTGAAAACCAAGGACGGGCCGTACTAGTAGAACAACCACACGTGCGTGAAACAGGAAAAAACTCAGCGGCTAGCCGAGCTGTGCCGTGTAGAGAATTAATGGTAAGTGAGATCCAAGTTTTTCGTTACTATTGGTCCACTATCGAAGGGTTCCAGTATTTTTTATTGGAAACTTTAATTACTTTTTATTTTCACATAAATCGCCCTTTTCGCGATTTCTTTTCCCCACAAAGACGCTACAGATACTCTGTGTTAAAGTACCTACCTAGTAGTGGTGATCCTGACAGTTTTGTGTTTTAACATAACAAAAGAAAAAAGAAACAAACCTTTCACAGCATCAAGCAGTTTTTACAGAAAAGTTAAGGAAATTAAAGGTGATAGTGGGGACCCAACAAGTTCTAGTGGATCTCTACAATTGCCGAACACAATCAATGAGAATACACACGCAAATGCCACATGTCAAGTTATGACATTGCGAACGTAAACGATTGTGTGTCTTCCCATATCATGGAACTTTTTCGAATTGTTTGCTTGCTAAATTGCTCACCGGCGTAAATCCTCCTTTACGTCAACAATCAACATGACAGCTGACAACCGAACAACGGGCAGGGGGTGTGCGGGGAACAATTGGCAATGAATTCGAAAAATGGATAAACTGTCCTTGATGCAAAATTAATAAGAAATTTTGGTTTCAACATTGGAAATTTTTTTGTTTGAGGGAAAAAAACATGGTTAACACGACTTTTAGGTCGTCAAAAAAAGGTAAGGCGCCATGTTTTTTCTCTTTTTTAACAAGTTTTCATTATTTTTATTAAAAAAAAACTACAAAATCTTTATGGAAATTATTTGCTTACACTTGTTTCCTACCCAAATATTAAATTATGATTACAAATTGGAAATAATATTTAATTAGTGTTTTCCCGAAGCATAATTTTGGTGATTTTTTTGTTAAAACTGCATGGTTCGATGGGCGCGTGAATTTTATGGAAGTAAAAGTAAACAATTCAATAAAAAAATTTTCGGCGCATGTCGGTTTCCTCCCATTAATAGTTTAAAATAGTAGTTTAACTTCTATGATTAAAATATAACTGATTTTTCATCACCATTTTTTATTTCCAAAGTTGTTGTAGGCCATAGACATATTTATTATTTTTCTCTTTCTATTTTCATTTAAAAATGTTTTCATCTCCTTCTATTAGGTTGAGCATTTATGCAGATGTGTACATGTGTCCCAAAAGTTGGTAAAAAGTGTCCTCTGGCAAATTCACCTTCAGGAAAAAGATTTTAATTACCTATTTTAACCCAACAAATTACCTTGGTTTTTGTCCCCACTTTGGTAAAAAGGCAGGAAATTTCCCTCTTCTTTGACCTCCCAGTTTTTCATAAGAAAAAATTACTAGCTTAATTCGGGAATATTTTACCAAATTTTAACCAAAAATGTTACTTGGGAGATAGTCTGTGGTCGTGCTCAAAACGCCCAACGACTAACGCTATTTAAGAATGTTGACATTTGAACGTCATATACAGACCGCTTCAAGCTACTGAGAACATAGGGGGAATCAAGTCCAATTTACTCTCCGGTCCGTACGACCGCGGTGGATTCGAAGCACGCTGCAGTGTTATCTTCTGGAAATTCATTTTGTTTTTATTATTTTGTTTTATTTCTGCCTTGCTCGAGAAACAGATGGGTAAGTTCTTAATTGAAATAATACATTTTTAAAACTAAAAATGGACGTCTACGAAGTTGCCAAAAAAGTGCAGATGGTCAAATGGTCAAATCGTCATAACCCAACACACGTTCGATATTGGTCGAGGGAAAATTTGCATTTGTATTTTGACGTAAGAACACAGCATCCCCAAAAACTAAATGTTTGGGGGCGGGGGGGGGGGGGGGGTATTGTAGGGGAACACGTAATTGGGCCATTTTTTATTAACGGCAATTGCAATTTGAATGGTCCTAGATACTTGGATCTACTGCAGCACATTATTCCAACTGCTAGGCAGTTGTTAGGTGTAAGATTTGGTGAAACATGGTTTCAACAAGATGGTTGTTCCGCTCACAATGTTGGCCTTGTTAGGGAATATCTTGATAATGTATTTCCTAATCGGGTTATAAGTACACGGGGAACTATTTTATGGCCAGCTCGATCTCCCGATCTTGCTCCTAATGACTTCTATCTGTTTTTGAAGAAGCTTTTCAAATTATCACCCCTAACATGCTTGGAAACGTTGGAAGGGGTTTTTATAGTAGGCTCGGATATTGTCTAGCCGAGCAAGGAGGACTTTTCGAACATTTGCTTTAATTTTTTTTTGACTGAGAGAATCTTTTTGGTTTTTAGAATGTATTATTTTATTTTGAGAACTTGCTTTTATTTTGTTTCTCCTTATTATTTTCATTGTAACACGTCGTCACTGATAAATCTGAGCAGTTAACAATAAAACGCTCTTATTTATCAGTGACAAAAAATAAGAAAATTACGTTATAAAAATTTGCGTATTTATTGACCAAATTCCGGTTTCATTGACTACGCTCCACACAGCACCGTGGTTAGAGGCGTACTAAATACAAGGCGAACGGCGGCGAACGGCAGCGAATGGCGATCGGAAGCCTGAGTGTTGGTTGCTTCACTGATAGGCGTGCGGTGACTAGATTAGACTTATTTCGCCCTATGTTCGCAGTAGCTTGAAGCGGTCTGTATGGTTAAGGGCTGCAGTGAAACACCGCAAACTTACGGACGGTTAACAAGAATTTTGACGTACGCACATGCGGATTTGTGTTTTGGCAAGCTATTTCCGACAGGATGGCGTTGCGCTCAATATAGCCAAGACACCCAAGCGTGTTTTTCTGTTTGAGCGTTCTTTCACAAATAATTAAATAGGTACCTCTGCTTTAACCCAAATAGGGCCAAAACAATTTTTATTGAATTTGTATATTTTTTTTTTGGTTTGACGGGGTCATATTGTCTGTATAAAAGGATTTAAAAAGGTTTTTGGGTTTGAATTTGCATACTTTTATTCCGGGAAAGTGTTCTTATAAACTACTACTTATAAACGGACGGTGGCCACAAGCACTACTTTCTAATTATTATTGATGTGGACTTGTTTGCTACGCTACAGAACTAAAATGCTTCTTCACTTAAAAATAAACAAAAAAAATTGGTGCTAGTAGAATTATTTTATGTTGAAAAGAAATGAAAATATCTCTTTGAAAGATTTGAACCTTATAACAAAATTTTTGGGCAATATTTACGAACGCCAAAATCTGAAAACCGCATATCAATAGCTGCTATATTTCTAAAGTTATGATTTTTTATAAATTTTAACGGTTTTTCAAATAACTCGGAAACTAAACCACCCACGAATTTGGACTTTATAAAAAAATTTGTAGTCCATATTCATGGAAACTTAAATCTGAAAACCGTATATCGATACTTGCTTTTGTTCCAAAGTTACAATTTTTTTAAATATTTTAACCCCCTTTTTCCCCTTCAACCCCCCCCCCCCACCCTACCCAAAAGTGATTAATTTTCATGGTCAGCCGATAGAGGATTTTTGTACCAAATTTTGTTAAAATCGATTAAGGCGTTCTTGAGTTATCGTGTATACAGACAGACAGCTTTTTTCGTAGATTAAGGTGTTTTGGAACCTTAGTAACTTATTTTTGATAAAATTAAGAAAAGTCAAAATATTACGATTTTAATAGTTCCCCATACCATAAATTGTTTCTTTTTTTGATGTCTTATAGGTTTCCAGAATTCCTCCAGCTACTGATCTTCTAAAGCTCAAATGATCTTTATCTCCGCCATAGGATCGGTATATTTGCCAAGCATTATGCAGGCTCATTTTTAGTGAACGAGTGATGAGTGAAAAGGAACACTTATTTCCTCTTATTGAGGTTCTGTATAAACTGATATTTTGACCGTCTCTATTCACGCCGCCGCCCATGTTTTCGTTATATTTTTTGTAACAAGGTTGAGGTACAAGAATGGTCTTTTTTTTCTTTTTGCGAAACTCTTTTATGAAACTTGCATATCATAATGCCATTGTCGTCAGTTGTACATACGGTAATCAAAAATGCCTCTGATTTTTTGAGCAAGTTGATCATTTGAACATCCTGTTCCTCCGAGAAAAATATATATATTTTCTGGAGTTTCACTATCAATTTGTTCAATTTCTTCCAAAATCTTGGTATATTTTAGTGATTTCTTCCAGTATCTAAGAACAGCTGTCAGTTCCTATAATAATAATAATAATAATAATAATAATAATAATAATAATAATAATAAAGCTATTGATAGAACCAGAATATACTGGAATTTCGCATTCCCCACTCTCCGGCTAACACACAACGCTAACAACCCGGATATAGTATTTCTTGACAAGAGTGATAAAATTATGTATGTCATTGAGTTCTCGGCACCCGCCGAGACAAACATCATTGTCAAGGAGGAAGAAAAACGGACGAAATATCAGGATCTTCTCTTTGACCTTCTCCGAGTGTACCGAGGCTATACAGTCAAGCTAGTGGTTTTGGTAATTGAAGCTCTCGGAGGTGCACGGCAAACACTGCTCTCAGCTCTTAAGACCGTGCCAGCCTGCCGTGACAAGGCAGAACACCTTGCTGGCGCCATGCAGAAAGCGGTCATCCTCGGATCATTGCGTCTGCTCAGTACACGATGCGCAACACCGTTTCTACTAACCTCGCGGTTCGTGGGGAGTAGAACGGTGAATGGAACACCTGGACTATCTGCACCCGTGTAAGTCGGAGCCGCTGGCCAAACCAAAAAAAAAAACCTTAAAATTAAATTAAGACAGAACAGAAGTGTCCAATTTGGCTTTTATTTAGTATACAATAGTTTATTAGCAATAAATACAAATGAAAATCTATTTACAAGTGACATATTTTGACATCTGTCAATGCCTGTCAAAATGACAGCACTAATTTTTTTAGTTTTTGATATTTTGTGACATAACCTTTTATACTTTTGTCGGAACCCTGAGTCCAAAAATTGAATTAAAAGTGACAGAGGTGAGAACCTGTCATTTGTCTTAATTTAAAAAAAGTGTCCAATTTAGCTTCTTTTTTTTATTTAAAAACAGTTTATTAATAACTAATACAAGTAACAATCAATTTACAAGTGACATTTTTTGAAAGCTGTCAAATCCTGAAAATAGGATAAAGGCGCTTTTTTATTTTTTAACAAACAACTTTTACACTTCACTGGCACTGTACTATAAATTGGACAACTTATTTAGTTAAAACAAATGACAGGTCCCCACAGCTGTCACTTTTTTTTCAGTTTTTGTATTCAGGGATATCACGAAAGTAAAAAAGGTCATATGACATTTCACAAAATATCAAAAACTAAAAAAAAGAAGGCTGTAATTTTGACAGGCATTGACAGATGTCAAAATCTGTCACTTGTAAATAAATTTTCACTTGTATTTATTGCCAATAAACTATTTAAATATTAAATAAAAGCCAAATTGGACACTTTTTTAGTTAAATCAAATGACAGGTCCCCACAGTTGTAACTTTTAATTCAATTTTTGGACTGAGGGTTCCGAAAAAAGTATAAAAGGTTATGTCACAGGTCACAAAATATCAAAAACTAATAAAATAGGTGCCGTCATTTTGACAGGAATTGATAGCTGTCAAAATGGTTAGCATTTTTAGATTCAGCTGGCTCAACCTACTAGGAATTGACACCTTGTTAATCAAAATTGGCCATGGTTTGCGTGCTTTTGGATATTACATGTCAAACTTTGACAGCTATTTTCGGCTCCCCTGTCATAGATACAAAGTTGTGCCCATGGTAATACATTTTTCTTAGTGTGTCCTATATAACATACTTAAACTGCATCCAAATATCACGGGGAACAATTTTCCATTTAAATACTGCGTGGTCCTTTAGTAAAATAGATTCCTAAGACTACTTTTTATATATTTTTGAAGAAACTATAAACAAACAAGCACTAAATAAGAAATTTTGCTTACCTGTCATTAGCCATGTTAAAGGTCAAACAAAATGCAATCGATAAAAACTCGTAAGCGGTTGGTAAAATGTTTGTTTTAAATCCAAAGATACTTATAACTATTCAGCACAGAAAACGCATTTAAATAAAAGCAATAAATTAGGTACTTTTTATACTTTGCTTTCTCGGAACTGAATTAAGCAGGTACAAATTTTAATTTGGAATGGAAAAGCACGGTAAACTACTTTTACTTTGAAAATTAAAAACAAAAACTAACAAAATATCCCAAAACCTGTGCCAAAAAGGCTTTTTTGAACGGTCAAATAGTGTTAAAGTTATCGTTGTCGGTGAAGTTATAGGGCTGTAAATTGGCACGATCAAAAACTATCTATTAAATAGAGGTACCTGCTTTAAAAAGCTTTTAAATAAAGGCAACAAATTTGGGTTGTTTTTATTCTCTACTTGCTCGAAACTTTATTAAGAAGCTTGGAATGGAAAACCACAATAAACTTAACCGTCAGAAAATCTCGCCCTTACAAAAAATTTGACGCTTTTTAAACACAAGTTTACACTTAATGCTTTTTTGTCAGGTCTATTTGATAATATTCCTCAAAATTTAGTTTCTTAATACTGTTCTAGTAAGTAGGCAGTTTTTGTGAAAAACCCTTTTTTTTGTTAAAAAATGTATGTTATTAAGTTTATTTTTTGCGTGTAAACAAACATTTAAAATTTTTAACATACAAAACCATAGATAGCCATGGAATATGTCGCTATCACTGTTCAGAAAAGTCACACAAATTCTGTCTTTCCTTTTATATGGAAATAATTTTCGACACTTTTTGACGTTTATTGGTACGCATATGGGCAATTTAGCTCCACGTAAAACTAGTCCATATCTTGAAAATATTAAATTTACAACGTTAGGATAAATATTAAGGACGCTGTGTTTTTATTTTAAATGAGGCAATAAGTAAAAAATCGTCACTTTCCAGAATTGTGACGGGTGAGATTTTCTGTCGTTTCTGAAGAATCGCGATCTTTTTGACGTTTATTGGTACGCGTAGTAACAATTTAGCTCCGCTATAAACTAGTCCTGCAGAATGTCTCTAAAATATTAAATTTGAAATGTTATTAAAAAAATTACGCAGTTTCTCTTACAACGTTAGGACTTTAAATGAGGCGATAAGTAAAAATCGCCACTTTCCAGAATTCTGACTGGTGGGATTTTCTGTCGTTTTTTTTACCGGCGAAGTTATCGGCCTGTAAATTGGTACGACCAAAAACTATCTAATATTTTTAAAATTCAAAAGACAGTGCCGATGTGGTAATGGCATATTTTTTAGGTGCGGGAAAGTGACACTTTCCGAACTAAAATGCGTGCGGAAGAGTGATGTTTTTCGCATGGTTCTGGAAACATTTCTTTTTGCCCTCGACGGCTTGTCCAAACTCCGCGCTTCGCATCGTTCATCCAAATGCCAGCGCGTGGAAAAAAGTACGTGTACTACTTTCCGCACTTGCAAAGTAAATCTTATTAAATTGAATCTTGCATGGAAGTCAGTTATAGATACAAAAAATTAATATATTGTCTATTTATATCAATTTATTAATAATTCAATTATTTCCTATTTTTGACTACAGCTTATAATGTACACAATATCCTAAAATATGCACGTCCCAGGTTTACTAAACTCATTATAAATGTAATTAAACCTATCAAATTAATATAAACGTATCGTATACTTGTAAAGGTAACCCAGTCGTTACCTATATTTTTGACATTTGTAACCGTTTTTTTTATGTCAAAAATTTTTCTAAGCGGATAGGCAGTTTTTAACTCGCTCTTATCTATATTTATTTAAGGTATGTACAGGGTGATTTATTATATTTTGGCATTCCAATATTTATGTTAATATTAAAGATGTAAATAAACCGTAAATATACAAAATTTTTATAATTTTTATTTGGGTTTAGGAATGTTGCTGGTTATTGTCAAATTTTGATTCTCGAAGGGGTTTTAACCCAACCCCTCCCTCGGTGCGCCACTGTATATACAAACTGTATATTTATAAAATGAGAAGAGAACGTTATTTAAAAACTAAATAATATAATAAACAGGGTGTTGTATTTAATATAAGAAAGTTGCTATAAAAATTTCACATTTACAAGAACATTTGACAGTTATCAATAAAATAATCTTAAAATCCGATAAATACTTTATTAATTTTTTTTTATGGTTTATTTCTCCCTTTTTTATTAACCAAGATATCTGAATGTCAAAATATAATGAATCACCCTGTACATACATATAAGTATCAAAACACAATATGCTATAGATACCTCACAAAGAATCCAATAAGGAATTTCTATGAGATCTTATGATGTTTTTATAATTTTGAACAAGTGAATGAATTTTTATAGTAAAAATGGTCTGCTATAAAACATCATAAAAATCAGTGGTGTTCGCAGCTTTTTTTATTATACATTCAACAATTTATGCAAAAAAATACAAAGGGTTGAGTAAGCTGACAAAGGAAGGCGATTGACCCCCTCTCTGGGACTGCTACTGATGAGCTAACTCATAAAATAATTGTAATTTTTTTTTGGCAAGGTGTTGGTACTTCATATATATTATTCTATCTAAGTATATCTTCTAACAGCTATTTTTTTATTGTTTTAATAGGTATATAAGTCTTTTTTGGTTTATTGTTTTTAGTCAACAGGCGCTAGAATTTTATCATTTTTATACCTTACACTATAAGTAGATTAACTATAAAATGCATGTCAGGTTTCCTAATTAATTAATATCGAATTAACATAGATACATAAAGTGTCTAACCTTTATTTCCAAAATTTTGGTATATTCACATTTATGATGGTATATACCCTACTCTAATTTATCTTTAAGTTTAAGTATATTTCAAGTTTTTTTGTAGGTGTGGACACTGTGACAAAATAGCGCATAAACAAATTAACCGGAGACAAAAAAGCGCGCGAGAAAAAAATAGCGCATGGTCAAAATAGCGGAATATTTGTTTATCTGTGAAAGTTAGAAAGTATGATACATATTAACCCTTCCAGAAAAATCTCATAAAATATTATAAAAAATATAAATTTTCATGATCTGTGGTCACATAAATTTATGATATTCTATACTTTTTGACTATAGTGAAAGAAATCCCGCATATAATTTCAACATATTTCACCAGCAAAGTATCATAAAAGTTTATAATATTTTATGTTTTTAATCTGACAATTCTTCATTTCATAACGGTTTAAAATATTCTATAAGATCTACCTGCAACATTCGTAAATAAAAAAGTTTGCACAACTCTAGCAGTCTTAGTAGTAGTAATATGATAATTAACACACCTAAGACTTGCACAAGCGTGACATATCTGATACAAAATTGTTCTTTTGTAACTATTTATTTGTCGCCAGAAGCCTCATTGTTTATAAAAGTTTACAAATTTTATGAGCCAAAAAAATATTTGTTTTTGTAAAAGTGTTTATAACAGATGATGTGATTACAGTTTATTATAAGGTTTTAGGGGCCATATAGATTGGAGCAGCTAAGACCTTACCAATTTTATCTAATAGAACATTGCACTTCTATAAGCACTTATACACACAGTTAAAAAAATGTTTTGAGTTTGGCTGATGATAAAATCTCTCGGGGCTTTTATAAACCCATAAAATATTTTAAAATAAAACGTTTGTACTTATAAAATTTTATACTCTGTCTGATTATAGGATCAGGTAAAAAACAGATATATGAAATTACATAAAATCTTACCAAAATCAAAGACATAACTCATAAATTATTACAAACTTCAATAAACCTAAAATTTTACCTTACAAAAGATTATAAAGCTTATAAAAAGTGGTAAAAATAATGCGTATTTTTGATACGTTTTTGTTCGCAGGCAAACCTAACGCACTTCACAAGAAAAATTGAGAGAATCATTGCTAAATCAGATAGAAAAAAGCATATGTATTTGGTCGTGCGCTATTTTGTCCCGCGCCATTTTGTTCACGCGTTATTTTATCAGTAGGTCAGTGAACATTTTTCACCCTTACTACGTTCTTTATTTTTCTTCTGTATTTGTAGGTCTTTAATATATGAAAAAATAACGTCTTGTGCCTACATTAAAACAAAATATGGTAGGTATTTTTGGTCCCTGTTTGGATCTAGAAATCTTTTTATTTAATCGTTTATAGCATTTTAATGGCTCTGTGTATGAAACAGCGTTTTACAAAACAGTGCAGTAACAAAAGAGCGCAGTAACAAAAGAACGCAGTAAGTAACAAAAACGCGTGTATTTAAAAAGCTGCACCGCGTGTGTAATAAAATAGCTCACTATCATTATTCGCTCAATTTTTTTGATTTAGAAGGGTGTACCGAAGGCGAGACTTAGATTTAGCAATTTTACTAAATCTTACCCACAAATAACCAAAAAAATTAAGTGAATTCTTAATAATCCGACAAAACAACTAAATATTAAAATGCGCTATTTTGATACGGAGCGCGGGGCTGTTTTCTTACTGTATCCTTTTGATATTGCGCTGTTTTATGCGCTATTTTGTAACCGTTCTCTTTAGTTACGCGCTCTTTTGTTACTGCGTTTTGTTAAGCGCTGTTGGGTCAGTCAAGTTTTTAATGCAAATTTTTGTAATTTCCCAAAAATTTTTGAAAATTTTTGTGAAAATTTTAAAAACGTGATAACTTCCAAAATTTTTCTTTTAAACTTTGTTCAAAACGGCTTAATAATTTATAATTTTGCATCAATCAGTGTCCTTATGAAAAGAACTTTTATCGCTTGACGCGTCTTAGCGTAAATGGTCCATTACAGTCGACGCTCGTTAAACTAGTATTATGATTTAATTCTGTGGTGTAATTCTGCACAAACAAATTTTAAACTTTGCACAATCCCTAGAAACTCACTCACAGAAAAGAGACCCCCCATAAAATATTAGGTATACAATATAAGGTGTAAGAGTTAACAAAATTTAAAAATTGGTCTGCAAAATTGCACCTTCGGAATAATATAAAAACTTTTTAACATCCTGCGGGCTCCTAGGGGGTGAGTCAAGTTTGAAAATAAGTGTTACAAAGTGGGTAAAATTACCTACTTCCTATCATACACAATAAAAAATTTAAAAAAATACCGTGTGGGTGGGGGGCTAACCTGGTTGCTCAAGAACCCTTCTAAGGGTTCCTGGGGGGTTGAAAAAATTTGAAATTAAGGGTGCAAAATTACACCTCTTTGGGGGGGGGGCTACGTCGATTACTTGAGAACCCTCCTGTGGGTTCCTAATGAAATAAAAAATTTGAAAATATATCGTATGGCCGGGAGGGGAACCGTCAAGTGGCCCTCCCCCAGTTACTGGTGAGTGTATGCAAAATGACATTTTTTTTAAATGATGCTGGGAGGGGGGGTAAACTTGACCGACCCAATGCTGTTTCATTAACAAGAGTTTTCCAAATTTAATTCAAAAATAAAGTTATTACTATTTCTTATTATTAGTCATTTAAAAAACTGAAAAAGGAATCTAGTCACTAATTAAGACCATTTTGCAAAGAACCTTAACTTTCAGTCTTACTTTGCAATCATTATTTATTTGTTTAAGATCGAAAATATTAAACCAACATTTATCATGTTTAATTTTTTCATTTTGACGAATAACCATATTAGTACCCTGGTAAAATTTTCCCCTCGAATCTCATCCAGACCGGAGTAGTTTTTATTATGTTCAGGTCAATACTTTTTTCGATAATATTTTATAATCTTTTAGAAGCAGAGAAGATTATATAGGGAATATATGATGTTCTATCAGCTTGTAGTTTTAGAATAATTTATAAGATTGGATAAGACTAGTTATGTTTGTGAGAATCAAGGATGTTTTATAAGACAGAATTCTAGGATATTTTATCAGTTTGTATAAGGCTGTGGGTTTGGAGAAGATTTTATCAACGAAAAAATACACAGTTTTAAAGGAGATTTGATGAGAATGAGGTATTGAGGATGTTTGAGGAGATTCTTGATTGATTGATTATAGGAAATCCTAGTTCTTGTGGGATCGGTTTCTAGAATATTTGAGGAGATTCTATCAGTTTAGTGATTATAGAAGATCCTATATAAGCAATGATTTAGGAGAAGTTTCTTGTGGGATCGGTTTCCAGGATATTTGATGAGATTCTATCCAGTATCGCAATTTCTATCAGCAATGATGTTGGAGAGGTTTTTATGAGTTCTTGTGGGATTGGTTTCTAGAATATTTGATGAGATTCTATCAGTATCATAATTCCAAAGATCATATATAAGCGCAATGATTTTGGAGAAGTTTTTATGGGTTCTTGTTGAATCGGTTTTTGAATATTTAATGAGATTCTATCAGTATTATGATTATAGAAGATCCTAAGAGCAATGATTTTGGAGAAGTTTCTATGAGTTTCTACTGATATAATCTCAAATATCCTAGAAACCGATCCCACATGTACCCATAGAAACTTCTTCAAAAACCATAACAATCACTACCCATAGACCTGATAAAATCTCCTCCAATATCAAAGAAAATGTTGCAAAAACCGACCCAAAACCCGATAAAATCTTCTTGCCCATAGGATCTTCTTAGATTAATTATACTGATAGAATCTCCTCAAATGTCCTAGAAAACGGTTCCAAAAGAACTCATAGAAACTTCTCCAAAATCATTCCCCATAGGATCTTCTAGAATCACAAGAAACCAATCCCACATGTGCCCATAGAAACTTCTTCAAAAATCACTGCCCATAGACTTGATAAAATCTCCTCCAATATCATAGAAAATGTTGCAAAAACCGACCCAAAACCCGATAAAATCTTCTTGCCCATAGGATCTTCTAGAATCATGATACTGATAGAATCTCCTCAAATGTTCTAGATACCGATCCCACAAGAACTCATAGAAATTTCTCCAAAATCATTCCCCATAGGATCTTCTAGAATCACAATATTGATATAATCTCCTCAAATATCCTAGAAACCGATCCCACATGTGCCCATAGAAACTTCTTCAAAACCCATCAAAATCACTGCCCATAGACCTGATAAAATCTCCTCCAATATCATAGAAAATGTTGCATAAACCGAGCCAAAACCCGATAAAATCTTCTACAAAATTTATATTTTTTATGAGATTCGAGGGGAAAATTTTACCAGGGTATTAGCTAGTAACCTAAGTTTGTAGTATTTAAAAGTATATTGACGTGTATATCCTTGTCAATAGGCATTCATACAAAATACACCAATGCTCACCAAATAAGGGCATGGCAGTTCTTGCTTCTAAAATTTTATAAACTCCTAGTCACGATCTGTCAATTATTTTAAAATTTTTATACCGAACATGTCATTATTTTGGTTACAAATTGTCTAGACCAGAGAATATTATTTATTTATCAATCCTTAAACTATATCAGTCTCAACAAGTATTATTTCCGTAAAAAGCGTTTTAAATTCAGCACCTTATTTTTATCCAAGAAAAAATTACTATTGGTAAACAATATTATTTTCGATTCTGTTTAAAAGCTGCAATTTTATAAATAACTACAACTATATAATATATACCTAAACTTACTGCTCTATTTACAACTAATTAAATACATACATATACAGGGTGGAAACAAGCAAAAAAGTTCATATAATATGAGCGTCAAAACTTAGTGGTTAGTGGCAACATTGCACTTTTAGGTGCGAGAAAAGTAAAGGAGATCACATATCACCTTTTTTTGCTCTTACAAATTATTAATTATTTACAAATAGTAAAAAGCAAAAAAATGAATGTGTAATTACCCAAAATTAATTTTAGCCCCTTGTCTGGTTGTAAAAGTTTATTTAAAAGTCCTTTTCGGTATCGAAATAAAGTTTTGCTTTGAAAAGCTCTTTTTAATTTGTAAAAACTTATGCTACGAACCTTTCTTTTTATCTTTTTTTATTAATTGTTTTTTGGCAAACACTCAAAAAAATACTTCTTTTAAGTACTTGTTTTGTACACTTGTAGGGCACGAATTGTGTTGTTGCCAAGTGTTTTTTAAATCTTTAACTCAAAGTTAATCATTATTATTTTTTTTATTTATTTTTTCAAATTCAGAGGATTTAGAGGAAATATTTATTTTTATTTATTTATTTGGAAGTGGCCCTGTTATGTTGTAAAATGGTTAAAGTTAGACATAAATATTTGTAAAATTCTGGTTGAAGTCATTTAGACAAAAATTTGTTGAATTTTGCCCCATAAGTCATGAACTTTTTGACTTGTTTTGACAAGTCTATGGTATTGTTTACACCCTGTATTTTAATACACCCATTAAATTTTACAGAGAAATTCTGCATAATGCTGTAGTTGAGAGGTAAATAGTCGCAATTTCAATTTCACACCAAATGAAGTTATTACTTGCTTTTTAAAGTATAACACAAAAATGTATTTTAAAGAAAAAGTTGAAGTTATTGTTTTTTACCTCTGGACTACAGAATTTAAATCCAGGAAAAATTTTTCAGAAAAAGAATTTTTATTAGCAAAATATGGTTTTTTCCTCTTTTTCACGGTTACCTCTTAAACCGTTGAACCGAATAATTGAATCATTCTAGTGACAAATATTCTAATAGAAAGCAAAAAAGTTTAGTAGAAATCAGTGAACCGATAGAAAAAACGTAACTTGCAAACTATATGACTATTTCTCACAATGCTGTTTCCACATTTCGTTTCCAACACAACGTATTGTTAATTAATCTTATCATACCTACTTATCAGTGGCTTAAGCAGAAAATCAATCTTAATTAAAAAAAGAGCTTTGAACCTCCGCATTTAAAATCTTAGTTAGTCAATATTCAAGGGCTTTGGGGGGGGGGACTTTAGTCTTTAAGCTCCCTGCCCCCTGCGTACTCCGGTGTCATTATTTGTAGAGACATTGCATCGAGGCAAAATTAAACTAGGTTAAAATTAAATTTTATTAAAATGGTGATAGGTCCTTGCGGTTCCCAATATGTTTTTTTTTTATAATAATTTTATGATGTCAAATAAGTAAATACCGGGCGGGACATAAAATCTTGGAGAAAACTTTTGAGAGACAAGTTTAGAAACCAACCAAGGCTATATTAACGTAAATAAAAATAAAAGAAAAATTACAAAGTAAAAAATCTCCTTGTATTCTTTTAGGAGCTATTTATTACTAAAATAGGTGGAAAACTATTTTGAGTTATCCCAAATTTAGCAAATAAGGTTTTCCTAGGAATTCGCGTCAAAAATAATTCTTATTTATTTAGCCCTAACTTCGTTACTATAATTCTGGTACGCTCCATGATAGAGCATTTATTAAAAATAGATGGAACACTGACTGTCGTTTTTCGCCCCAACGAACAAATTCTTTCCATTCTTCTTTGATACTAAATGGAATAAAATAATGAAAACAAAGTAAGTTTTAAAAGTTTTTAAAGTAATGTATCTACGTTAAAAATCAATTATTATTAATCTGAGATTTTTTGATGATATATTGTTGAAAGTTTCTTGCACAATAACAAGCCGCCAATATTTTGACAAGTGACCTACTAATAGTTACATACATCTTATTTAAAAATATCTAACAACTGTCTTTTGTCTTGATATTCAATAAGAGTGAATTTTTGTAAAAAAAAACAAAAAAAAAATGGCACCCCGTGGCGGTTTCATTTTCTTAATTTATGATATGTGTGTTATTGTAAATTCTGTTAAAAAAATGAATCTGAAATGAAAGATAGGACAAAAGTAATCTTAGCCCAAAGCGTTGGCTAATTTAGGGGAAGTTTTCCCAATAAAGCGTAATATATAGGTTCTCCCTGAAGACGCAGCCATCTTGGTAGAAAGATGGCCAACAGGGGTATTCGACATATTAAAAAAATTAAAACTTATTTATAAGGTGATTTTTTAAAACTAATTTTAATGGATATATTTGTCGGCCATCTTTAATTTAAGATGTAGGAGGAAGTAAGCATTCACCAAAGTAAGTTTCTGTCTCTTAAAAATGCTTATATTTCGGCTGGATGTAGAGTTACTGTTGCAAATGCTATAATCAAAGTATTTTTCCCTATATTCTTTCTGCCAGTTTCTAACCTGTTACTTAAAAAAACTTTTTGTGAAGCAATGTTGATAGGATATTAGAGACCTTTTGCACCTATAATTTTGATGCTTTTTTACTTTATCGGTTATTTCGGGCATGCGCAGTTACGAGGTCATAACGGAATCCCTTACTAACCGATAAAGTTTGCCGTTACCTGCGGGAGAATACCGTATTTCTTATAATTGACATGGTTGCCGACAGTAAAACGTTAAGTAGAAAAACAAAAAATTTAAATGCAAATATGTTCTGTATTCTTTTTAATTGTAAAGATAAGTGTCAATTTTTGTTTAATTATTTTCTCTGGCTAGAATTTCGTTAAAAATGTAAAACATTGATTTGCATTGGCAACTATGACAAGTAATTCCGATCTGTTTATCATAACCTCCCTTTTCTCTGTTGTGTTTTTCAGTTTTTAAAGAATATTAGTAATTAAAATTCAGCGTAAAAATTACAAGAATAAGATATTCTACATGAAAAATATTATTGGGCAAATTCTTTTTGTAAATCTTTATAAAAATAAATACCGTATAAAGTCAGTCATAAACAAATCAAAGGCGGGTGCAAAAACTAAAAATGCTGTCTTAAAAATAACGTGACGTTAGCTACGTCACAACGCGTTATTAAGCGATAAAGTCAAATAACGGGGATTTTTTATAAGAGGTGCAAAAGGTCTCTATTATATACTGAGGTGGAAAGAGATTCGGTAATTTGCTGAGACGCAAGCGTTTAATTTTTTCAAGGCAGTGAAGGAATCTTTCCAACCAGGTTTGTTCACAGCTTTATTTTTAATAGTGAAAATCTTTAATAAATCAATATTTATGATTGATTTTTCAAATTACTTTCCCCTGTTGGGCAAGAAATGAGGTTTGACAGTGGCAACGAGTATATAATTTGATACAAAAGATTTAAATTCCAGGTTGACAACTAAAAGTGAAACATATCAAACTTTCAACCCACAACGTACTGCAATAATTCACTTTTCATAACTTTTAAGAAAATATATATATTTTTTTGAGTTGCATATGTTTGAAATCAATAACATTCCTAGCAAACAAATAAAATCTTGAAAGTTTGAGACAATGATGTGTTTGAAATTAACTCTCTGTTTTGGGACTTCCATTGTCTATATTTTATTTATACACGACGTTTCGAACTGGAGTTTTTTGCACCTGAAGACGATAAGATTGTACTGATCGAAACGTCGTGTATAAATAAAATATAGGCAATGAAAGTCCGAAAAACATAGTTAATTTCAAATAAAATCTTGTATGTGACGCTTTTTGAGTTTTGGGCATTTTGTTGTATTTTCTTCCATAAATTAATTTTGTTTGATTCCGTATTGTCCCACAAAAAAGTTCTTAACTTACTGGTCAAAAGTTATCATATAGAGGCAACTCTCTACTTTTTGAGATACAGGGTAGTAGAAATTGCTTTTTAGCAGATTTTACTGGATTTCACTGTGTAACTCAAAATCTAGAGGAAATAGACCCTTGACAACTTTTGACCAGTGGGTCGAGAACTTTATTTTGGAAATATATGGAATCAAACAAACAAACTTAATTTTAAAATGAAATTTAACATTGGGGTTATGGGTGAAATCGGAAAAATACCCACAACTTAAAAAGCCCCACATTCAAGATTTTATTTTTTTGCTAGATTAAGAGCTATAAACATGTACGGTGGGATTTACTAAAAGGGTTTAGTCTATTTTAGAACGGTTCTAAGTTTAAGTGAAATTTTTGGTTTTAAGCATTTTAAAACAACCCTCCTTGAGTTTTGGACATAGTTTGATTTACAAGAAGAATTTTAATAAATTTGTTTATTTAAATATTGAATAATCATCTTAACAGAATCTTTTTTTGGATTTAAGAAGAACGTTTCAGTTTAGAAGAAAAGAAAATTAAATAAACCCACGCGGGGTTTAAATAGTAAATACTCTGTAGAACAAATTAAAATTGGGGTTTTATGTCACTCTAATTAAAACTTACCCTTGTTAATTAATTTTATTTAGATGGGTAATAATAAAATAAGGAGTAGATTAATTTTGTATTTATGAAATATATTAAAAAACTTAAATGCAAGTTTCGTTTACATTTCCACTGTCGAAATGTCAGTTTCAAAATATTAGCTGCGTTCAAATCACAAACAGCGTGTTCGGATCTCTTACCTTTGCTTGTACCTTGGCTCGCACCAACCTCTACTGATGAAAGCTACAGCTTTGAAATGAATGGGCTTTGAATAAGGAAAGTTTTCTTGACTGAGCTTTTAGATAACCTCAATGTTTTAATTTCAGTTTGTAAATAAATTAATATAGTTGCTTTGGATTTTTTTGTTTGATATTCACCATTTGCCATTTTGAAACCTGTCAGAAAAAATTAGTTTTAGGGCATTTTCTCCTAAAATATGGTTTTGGGAAAAAATGCAGTTTTTTAGTGGTATTTTGCAATAACAATACAAAATAATCAATAACTTTGTGTCTTTTCTGTATGGGTAAGTGTTTTTTGAAAATTGGTTTTAAAATTTAGTGCCCCCCACAGGTGTAAATATTTAAATCTCTGGGGGGTACTTTTTTAGATCTTACTAAATCCCACTGTTAGATTTCAAAAATATGTGACCCAGAAAATATATATATATATATTTTTTTTTAAAGCATGAAAAGTGATCTGTGCTCTTCCAATTACTAAAAGCATTTTCTAAAAAGAATATAGTCTTTGCTGGCAGCTTTCCTTGTCTTACTTATGCAAAATTTCTCTTGCAAGGGTATTTTTGTCCCCACAATTTTTTCAATTACTTTTGTCAAAAATACCCTTTCAAGCGAAATTAAGAAAAGCTGTCCGCAAAGACTACACTCTTACACACTTACACTGCTTTAGTGCTCTTTGGTCTAATTTAGCAGCCATTTTCACAAATGAGACATGTAATAACTGTCAACAGTGTCAAATGTGGCGGCTGTTCTGGACCAAAAGATCACCAAATCGGAAAGAGTTGGCTTATATTTCTAAAACTCAGTAACCACCTACGACTTTTGTATGCATGCCCGCGCACGCGTCACATGACTCATAACATTTCATATTGACATCATGTGACGCGTGAGTGATCCTTCACGAGAAAGTCGTAGGTGGGAACTGGGTGTAAGGTGTCGCTTAAAGGAGTAACACCCGGTTCCCACCTACGACTTTCGTGCATGCCCGCGCACGCATCACAGGACTGTCATAACATTTCATATTGACATCATGTAACGCGTGAGTGGGCGCTCACCACAAAATATGTACCTACGGGTATAGAACGCGATCTGACGACTTAGGGCCCTATTATAAGTTTTTTGCTGCTGTTGCGCCTGTGACTCGGTCCCGAAGCTTAAATTAGCGTAGCGGCGCCGGCGCCGGCGCCGGAAAATCTGAATTCGGGTATTTTTTAAAGTATTTCAGTTCATTAGAAACAATATTATTTTGGAAAACCTATTTTATCAATAATTAATTTTATTTTCCAAAGTATTGTTGATTCTAATGACTACAGATTTAAGAAATAAACCAAATGCGTCGTATTTAATATACTATATTATTCTTTTAAGAAGATATTATAGTATACATATCGAAACTATTGTATTTATTAATAAACTATTTATTCTGCTTCTCATGCCGTAGGTATATGCTTTGTGGCGCTCACGAAAAAGTCGTGGGAACCGGGGTGTAAGGTGTCGCTTAAAGGAGTAACACCCGGTTCCCACCTACGACTTTTTCGTGCG
Organism: Oxystoma pomonae; assembly: GCA_963921995.1. Lineage (NCBI taxonomy): Eukaryota > Metazoa > Arthropoda > Insecta > Coleoptera > Brentidae > Oxystoma > Oxystoma pomonae. The sequence goes on from OY998164.1 coordinate 97,246,669, forward strand.
TGGCCGCTATGCATCAGAGTGACGCGTGAGTAAGCACTCGAGAGAGTCGTAGGTGGGAACCGGGTGCAAAGCAACGAAGTTGAAAAAGTCCAGTCATGAAATTTTTCGCTGACGCCGTCATTTTTTGGTATTTGAAATGTCAAAATCTAGCATATTGATTGATTGATAACGAAACGGTGTTGGCAGTTAAAAAGACAGGGCCTTATTCTGGATCGTCTTTCGGACGAAAAGTAGTGATGTGACGAGACTTTATTTCTCTTGCTTTTGTCATACATATATTTCTCCTCCAGGGAGTTTGTGGCCGTCAATAATGATGTGAGGTGTGACCCTTACAAACACGTTTCTTGCCAGTTTTGATATAGGTCTCTCAGTATTTTTAATGGCCTCTCCTTCTTCTGCAATAATCTCTCTTGCTTCTCTAAGGCTGTTACTGTTAAACCTATAAAAATAATTAAATTGGAACCCAAGAGTTATTATAGGGACATTTTGGAATGCTTATTTGTGTCTTTGTACTGGTTGTGGTAATTATCGCGTCATCTGAGCCGTAATCTACGAATCCATTTAGTTGTAGTTTTTTTTTGGTTCATTTTAGAGAATTTTGGCGCCAGTAATAATAAAAATAATAAAATACGACCAGATTTCAACATGTAAACACTTATTTCGTAAAACAAAGCCTAATTTTATGTTTTTTCTCAACTCTAAAATTTTTTACAACAGTTTCCACAAACTCTGGTAAAATCGGCGCGTGGTAGTGGTAGTCGATGTTAAACACTACCATAAGGACTGTCAAAGTTGTCAAATTTTAAGCGTTCCAAAATATCCCTATTTCGGATACACAAAATACCCAGAGTAAATAACAACTGGTTAAAAAAATTCAGGTTACTTTTAACCGATTTTTTTTAAATTTTGTATTAAATAACAATATAAAGCCGATTCTTGCTTATCTTTGTTTAAAAGTATAATTTTTGTTTTTGTTAGTTTATAATAAACCTAAGACATCTGTATTTTTTTTACATTTAGGTATTACTCAACACATTCTGGTTTGGTCACGGTGCGCATTCCACTCGAAGGTTGAAACTTGCCGCTGATGGGTCACTTTTTTTTGGAAAATTTATCGATTAGTTTTCAAGATGTTTGCGTTTGAAATCTGCAGAATTCAACCCAAGCCATTCTCCAAATAGACCTGTCCACCCTGCCAAAAAAACCTGATAAAAGATTATAAGAAAATATCACATAACACATTATACGATTTCATGTCCTATGCCCACATAAATTTATGATATTTTATAATTTTTATTAGTGAAAGTGAAACACAAATCCCGCATAGGATTTCATCATATTTTACCTGCCAGTTGGCTTATAAAAGTTTACAATATTTTATGATTTTTAATATGACAATTTCTCAGAAAGGTTAAAAAGATTTTATAAGATCTACCTGTAACATTCTAAAATAAAAAATTACGACACAACTTTAGCAGTTGTAGTAGTAGTAATAGTAGTAGAAGTAATGTAATATAGATTAATACAGTCAAACTAAACTATAACCTAATCTAAACTATAACCTACGAAAACCTAACCCACTATAATATAATACCACTCTTGTGCTTGCACAATGTCTACAAATCTAATAGAAAATTTTTCATGTATAAATACTTATTTGTCGCCAGGAGCTGTGGGATAGATGTTACTTTAATAAATTTCTATGAGATTGTTTGAAGCATTTTTAATAAAATCTCACAATATTTCATAAGCCAAAAACTATTTTTTTGTTTTAAAAGTATTTGCGATAGATAATGTGATTTTTATAAGATTTTATAAGTTGAGCTAGGCGACGACTTAATATATCTTATCTCTTTGATAAGTTTCTATGAAATTTTGTGAGGCTTTTTTTATAATATTTTATAAGAATTCATGAGTCAACAAATATTTTTTTTTGAAAGGAAGTAAGTATTCTAATTATAGCTTTTTTAATTAGTTTTCAGGTGGTAGGAAAAAACGGAGTATTTATGAGATTTGTCTATTTCAAAGGTCTTAGCCATGTAGTAAGTAAGATTATAAAGGAATGGTAGATTTATTATAAAAACCTATAAAATATTACGAGCCTATTAGATTATAAAATGCCCTGGAAAACCTATAAAAATTGTGGATATATTCAAACCCATAGAAAACTTATAAGAACTTGTGTTTTTACCAACCTATTAACAAAACAAAATTTGCATAGAAATCTTTAAAATTTTATTAGTATCATAAAAAATGTGCTTATACAAACCCATAATACATTATAAAAACAAGGGTGTAATCATAGAAACCTGTTAAGTTTAATGAGTGAATGATAAAATCTTTTAATTTTTTTTTCTAAATATCTATAAGTCTGTCAGATTATATATAGGATCAGATAAAAAAACAGATATATGAAACCGCAGAAAATCTCACCAAAATTAAAGATATGGCTCATGAATTATTACAAACTTTAATAAACCTTAAATTTTACCTCACAAAACTCTATAAAAACTGATAAAAATCTGGTGAGTTTTCTATAAAATGTTGTAAGTTTTTCTAACTATAAAATGTATTTAAAGTCTTATAAAAAAGATTGTTTTTACCAATCCATAGAAAATTATAAATGTTCATAGAAATCTGTCAAATTGTATCAGTTGTTCTGATCAGAAAATATCCCAAAATCTCATGAAAAAACTTTTTTTACAAACTCTTAAAACATTATAAAAGCACAAGGGTGTAATCATAGAAAACTCATAAAAACATCGGTTTATATAATCCCATAATACATTATAAAGAGAAAGAATGTAATTACAGAAACCTATAAAAGTTGATGTGTCGGTTTGATTATAGAATCTCTTAGAAAATGGTTCTTTTATAAAACCATAAAATATGTTAAAAAAAATATCTGCACTCATCAAAATTTTATAAACCACATAAATTCTTACCAAAATCAAAGACATAACTCATAAATTATTGCAAACTATTATAATCCAAAAATTTTTCCTGACAAAAGCTTATAAACCTCATGAAAACTAATAAAAATCCAGTGTCTTTTTTTATGAGGTTTAATGCGGTTTTTTTGGCAGGGCAAAGAAAAGATAAGTAGAAAAACTTTTTAAATGAAAGGTAAAATTTTTACGGCGCTTTCAATCGCGGATATTTCAAAAACGAATTGTAAAGGTAATTAAAAAAACACTTTTCAAAAAAGTACCGCGAGAATATATCGACCACTACCTAATTTATTAATAATAATTATTTAATAATTGTTAAATTAATTAATTATTGTTAAAAAATATCAGCACTGTGAAGACAAATAAAAAAACCTTTCCAAAAAGTGGCCACACGACCCATGTTCCCTAATTTTTTTTTTGGTTAAGTTTCACCTCTCGGAAGAAGTGCACGCTTAGTGATAAAGGAACGGCTAAACCAAAGACGTAAAAAAGTCGCATGTCGGAGGGATTTCTTCTTCGTTTAGAAATACCCGAAAAAGTTTTTGATGCTTATATTCGATTCGTTAAAATATCCTGAATTAATTTGATTTTACCCACCTCTGCGATTGCTGCCGCATACTCCTTAAATAACTCTCACTCGTTTGCTGGGTCGAAGGCGTCGTCGAACTAGTTGTACTTTTTCTGGAGGCTTCGGTGGTTCTCCTTAATTTTCTTCTTAAGTTCTTCATTCCGCACAGCCTAAAGAAGCCTCCTCGAAATTTCGAGCTCATAATGTTGTACAAAATTGGGTTTACCGCCGAGTTTATGTGAAACATTATTCTGGAAAAGTAAATTATGTTATATCTAGCCTCCAAGCCTATGTCGACTATGCTTTCTGCTGGAGCGAGGACTATCCAGAGGGTCAGTGCCCGAAATGGTAGCATACAGATGAAAAACGCCAAAACTACTGCACCCAGCATCATCATAACTTGCTTTCGATACTTTAGCACACTCTGCGGAGGAACCTGAAAGTATGAACAACACAGTAAATTGATGGAAGGGTGGGTACACTTTCCATTTATTCCTAAGCCCTTATTCTTGATTTGATAGAAAATTCTGAATGAAAGAGGGATTTTGTATTTGAGTTTCGGTATCAGTATACCTATTTTCACCCCCTCCTGCAACTTAAAGTTCATTTTTATCATCTTAACAGTTGCCATTAGCTGTTATGTCAACGCATATACCATAAAATCAAAGCCGCGTACAAAAGTTAATGTTAAAGCGATGATGGTTTTTAGGGTGGTTTAGAAGGCAGGAAATTTTGAACCTGAAAGCCTCCTTTTCTTTTTTCTTGTTGATAATGTCGACAATTCTGGAGTTCACCAATAATGTGCAGTTATACACCCAGATTGGCGAGTGTTGAGAACAATAATTTTTCTACGAGTGTGAAGTGTAATATAAAAAAGAAAACTTGAAGAATGGTACATTCGCAAAGCCAAATATATATATATATATATCTTAAATACGACCAGAAAATTGAAAAGAGTGTACAAAAAGGAAATTAAAGAGAAATAACTCAGAAAGAAAAATCTACCAAAATCTCTACCAACACAGAGGACGACATTGAAAGGAGCAAACTCACACCGCACTACAGCAAAGCACCGCATATGTATGGACTGCCGCAAATTCATAAGGAAAACATGCGTCTTCGACCGATAACCAGTTCTTGCAATTATCCGACTTATAATCTTGCTAAATATCTTTAACTAATCATCCAGTCTTTTCAAGGAAAGCCACCATCATTCGTAAAAAATTCGAAGCACTTCGTGAATCTTCTTATGCCAGTTACACTCTCGTCGAGGTATAGCGAGACAGGCCAAGACGGAGAGTGTAGATGGGACCTCTCGCTTCGCCTCGCCTTGCCTCGCCCTGCCTTGACTCGCATCGCTGGGTCTCCACTCCGAGTCGGTTTTTTTTGTGCACGAGTCAAAGGGTCTTGCGAGATTATCGAGGTTGAGCGAGCGCGACAATGTACACTCTCGCATATTTCCGCGAGCTCTCGTTGTCTTGTGTTGTGATTTTGTTGTGATTAAAATGATGAAATGGAATAACGGGAAAGAAATTAATTTTCTGGGAATATAAAAAACGGAACCGGTGTTCTCGGACCCCAGCCATAGATTCTATAAAGACAAAAAACAGTTGCATGATGCATATAAGTGCTCATAAGTGAATAAATTAGATTTGGTATTCCGGAATTTAAAAAAAAGAGATCAATTGCACACAGGCTTCTGCGTCGGCCATTCTCGGCAGTTCTCGGGAGTTCAAAACTGCAACTGACACTCTCGCTAAATTAGCGAGAGTATATAGGGTCGTACTCTGGTACGAGCCTCTCGGCCGAGATACTCGGAGAGACATGGCGAGATTACTCGGACGAGAGTGTGGAACCAACATTAGAGACATAAACCTACAACCTGACCCAACACCGTTCTCAACTAAAAGAACGGTGTTGTCTGACAACCAGTTTGTTAGCTTTGACGTCAAAAGTTTGTATATGAACGTAGCACTGGAAGGATCACTCCAAATCATTGAACAGAAGCTACTCAAGGACACCTCTCTGATATAAGCAATTTACCAATCAATATTATTATGGATTTGTTGATATTCTGTCTGCAGAACTCATACTTCCAGGAAAAAGACAGGTATTTTCGACAGGAAGATGTTCTACCCAGGGGATCTCCGCTTTAGCCGGTAGTGGTTAACATCATTATAGAATAATCCTTTGAAGAAGAAGCTCTGCGAACATCTTGGCAGAGACCCAAACTATGGCTCAGAGACATGAACGATATATTTATCATCTGAAAAAAGAACAACAATACACTAGAACAATTCTTCAATCATTTCAACAGCATAAGAAACTGCAACATTAACTCTGGAAAAAGAAGAAAATGGGCAGCTCAATTTTCTCGACGTTTTAGTCACCAAAAATAATTCAACCATAATGGCTTCCTTATATCACAAACCAACTCACACTGGACAATATTTTAATTTCAAATCAAACCACTTAACATCAACCAAACTGGGAATTGCAAAATCTCTTATAGATCGAGCCATGTACATCTGCAATACAGAAGAAGCTTTAAATAAAGAAAAGGCAAAAATTCGATCCGATCTGCGAAGGAACGGTTTCTCCAACTACACAATCAATAAAACTGTCCAATACAAACGACCACAGATGTAAATACTGAAAGGAAGACGACAGTTATAATTCCATACATCAAAGGAATCTCAGAAAATATAAGAAGAATAGGCAACGAATACCATCTTCGGACTGTCTTCAAAACGACCAAAACAATTAGAAGTCAATTAACAAAAACTAAACCATATCGCCACATCACCACCAAGAACTTCATCTTCCAGGTACCATGCCACTGTATGGATATCTATATCGAAGAAACCAGCCGACCCATGGAAGTTTGCCTTACAGAACACAAACATAAAACTCGACAAGGAGACACAACGGGATCAAAAATAGCTCAACATTGCTGGGAAAATCAACATCATATGGAATGGAAGGAGGCAAAGATCGTCGCCAGGGAGAAGAATCTATTAAAGCGAAAGTTCAAAGAAACAGCATTCATACAGAGGAACCAGAATTTATTTTCTCAACAAAGCGTCACCATCAAGGATATTTGGAAACCAATACTTTTCGGAGTTAACAGATTTCAACTGTGAAAGAGCGAAGCCAACCAAGTGTAAACTTCATGGTTCACTGAACACAGGTTAGTTTTATGGTTCACTGAACACATGGTAGTAAATAAGATTAGGTAGTCTTTTTGTTTTTGTTAGTATTCACCTGATGGCGATTGCAGATACATAAGCATTTAAAACATTGTGAAAAAGTAAAAAATAAAGACAATGAAAGTTCGAAACTCTAGTTTACTTTCATGTTTGGTTTAATTAGTATTCGAAAAATGTTCGCGTGTCAATTTTACATTTGTTTCTCAATCATGTCCTAAATCAGGGGCGTCTTCAGGCCGGAACAGCTGTAGACCGTCCCGTTGTTGCTGGGGTGAGCTGGAGCGAAAAATTTCACATGTCATGTACAAAATAAATTTTTAAGGACCACATATATATTTTTTTTGCAATTCACAAGTTTTTCTGTGAGTTTACAACTTTTTCTGGGAATTCACAACTTTTTCTGTGAATTCACAACTTTACCTGTGAATTCACAACTTTTTCTGTGAATTCATAACTTAAACTGTGAATTCGCAACTTGTTTGTGATTTCGCTGATTTTCTGACCTGAATTCACCCTAAATTCTATGTAAAAAGCCCACTGGCCAAGTCAAGCTAAATGGCCTACTTGGCCATTTGACTACTTAGCCATATCACATGGCCATTTGACCACTTAGCCATATCACAAGGCCATTTGACCTCTTGGTCATTCCGAATATGTTCCAATTGGAAAAAGTAAGGAAATTATTGGCAACGTGGCAGTTATCTGCATTTTTTTGTGTGCGGTGATCATGATTATTACCTATTAGCTATCAAAAAACCACGTAAAATTTGAGGTTGTTTTAAAAAAACAAATTTTATTGATGATTTATGATTATATGGAGGAAAAGGCAAATGAAACTACTATAATTGGTTAACCATAAAACCTGACTATCTATTTAGTATGTTTTCACATCGTACTCAATACGCATTGAAAAGATTGTCTTCTTTTTCTTTCATAGAGCATGTTCTCTGTTCTGATAAAGAGCGATATATGAAGACCAAGATGCTTGATTTTCGATACGTATTGAATACGATGTGAAAACATGCTAATTATTACACCACCAGACGAACCCAACCCTTTTTTCTGTTTCTTTGCAACGAATTTGCGAGAAAAAGGTGAATTATTCACTTGGCGAAAAAAACATGATTTTATTTGGACAACCTAAACATCTTCATCTCATTCTTTGAAAAATCCTTCTTGGTAGGTATTCCATTAATTACAAAGTCTAATTCTTCATCTTCGTCATCCCAAAGAAGTTCCATTTTAAGCACAGACCACTACTATAATCACAGAAAGATTTTAAGGCAACGGAACAGTTTTATAATCTGATTAAATTAATGGCTTTTGTTTAAAAACATAATCAAAAAAATACCTCACATAACCTCAAAATGCGCTTAAGCCGAAGTAATTCTATGGCTTATCTTAACTGCAGCTTAAGTGCCACTTACATGATATACATAAGCTCGGCTTACATGTCAAGCCGAACCCGTGCACACGGGCATTAGTCATTCGATCATTTGACCATATAGCCATATGGCCATTTGGCCACTTGTCCATTTGTCTACAGTCATTTGGCCACGTAGATTTTTATCCACTTGGGCCAGAATTACAAGTAAAGTAATAATTCCGAGTTTTGAGTTGGAAATCCGAGTTTAAGTTTGGAATTCAAATAGCAATTTGCTAAATGGACTAGTGGACGAATGGTTAAATCGGCAAGTGGCCGAATGTTGCTATTTATTGACCGATTTTAATGAGCAAAGCATCAATTCTAACTAACTTGAGTCTAAATTCAAAATTTTCAACTATGTTAAAAGCAGTGAAGCATTTTCAGAATGACAGATACTAATTTCTTCATTTTACAATACTCTTTTTCATCAAGGTCACGTTTACAACATGTATATGGACGTTAACTACCGTTGGTTAACGTTTGCTTCATGTTGCCAAAGCAGCGAGTTTTGTCGAAAAGAATTAAAAAAATCGTTAGACTGGTAATACGAACCTCTTGAACTCTCTCTTGAACTAAAGAGAGGGGCAGTTTAATAGGTGTTGAGTTAGTGTATACGAAACAAAAATATTTATTCTTAAAAGCAAGTCTCATGTAGTCTCATTTGCTCATTTAAAATCAACCCTTAAATTGCTTAAAATGAAACAAAATTGTAGAAATATTTAATATTGGTATATAATATAACCGCAGGCGAAAACTTGAAAATTTTTTAAAAATTTTGATTTCTTAGGTTTTTTGTAAAATATTTTTTATTTTTATTAGGTTAGATGCCAAGAAGGGTTGGGCTGCGTTGGTATATAGAGATTTGTTGCCAAATCATAAATGCGCCACAGATGAAAATTTTAAGAAAAATTATACTAAGAATACGAGAAAAATTCCGTAGAATTAAACTAAATTTTTGGTAAAATAAATGACGTCAGAGCACCGCCAGGAAAATTTTTAAAATTTAAGATCACACCAATCACACGTCGCAAACCGGAGTAAAGAATCAAACAATTGGGGGAGCTATAGGTCTCCCTGGGGACCATGATTAATTTATCGAAGATTAGGATGGACCCCCAAAACACCTTCCTGGCTACGTCACTGAGAAATATTGGTACTAAAATGTAAAATACAGAAACGTCCGATCTGACAAAATTCCACGTGAGCTTTCTAATGGCGCATTTACACAGACAAACTTTCCTTTGATGTTGAAATGCCGAAAAACATTTGATATATATGCCACTATACTTGTAACTTTTTTGGGGTTGTAAAAAAAACGAGAATAAAAAAAATAATAATTGGCACTTATTTATTGTTTTTGCCTGTGAAATATAATGATAAAAATTTACGTTTAAACGAATATCCCTTTATTTTACTTCCTAGTTTAGTCTTTTACAATAATAATTAAGGCAAATTAAAAAACCTATATACATTTTATTAAATCTCAAATATATGAACAAAAGCACGTTCGGTTTAAATAATACCCGTTTATTAGCCACTTTGACAACCCTACGAACCCGACCCTTGTCTAAAAAATATAATTTAGCAGTAATTTAGTAGACTGTGTCGCCGATCTATCATCTCGCGTTTTGGATTTCGCAGTTAGTAGGCCGGCCACCCTTTTGAATCGCAATGTGTGTGTGTGTCAGTAATCGACCTTGATTATTACATTAAATTGACAGTAAATATCTATATCTTCAGCATTTTCATGAACCTTTTACTTTTTTAAGCAACCCTTGGGACCTTAAAATAACTAGGTAAATCTGGTGTGAGGAATTAAAAAACAACAATAAAAGCTAAAGGTAAAGTAAAGTTACAAAAATATGTTTAAAAAAAATCCCCCTCTCCACCACTCCTCATAGTCGTGAGGCGCGGATTACCGCTTAAAAGTGCAATTTTTGAGTTTTTTGCCGATATTTGAAAAACTCAAAATTTTTTTGGAAAAGAAAAATTTTCCTGGGGTTTTTTTTTGACTTTAGGAAAAAAAAACTTGGAAATAAAAAAAACTCGCAAGAAAATCCCAAAAAAAACCCCGGGCAAAAAAATCCGGGAAAAACCCTAAGAAAAAAATATTATAAGTAAAACTGATAGTAGAGCCAATAATAATGTTTCGCTTTCCGTCGGATTTTTTTCACAAAAATTTTAAATAAAAGTTGGTGTTCCATTTTTTTAAAGAATTGAGATCACTGATCACTGATGTGAAATTTTATTTATTCTCATCTTTAAAAATATGTTTCCAAAATAGATAGCAATAATTTGCTCAAAAATTTACCCGAACAAAACGTTCAAAGAAAAGCTCACAAAAATGTTCACGCAAAAAATTTTAGATCTTTTGCACGAGCTTTTATTTGAGCATGTTCGTCTGTGTAATTGCGCCTTAATATTGTAATTTACCTGGACATTTTTTAGGGGCGCAATCAAATTCGAAGGATGCGACATCAAAGTCCTGGCGACTAGAGCGTAGATGCAAATCAAAATTCCCAAAGGGAAAATAAAGAAGATAACGATGGATCCGATAAAAAAGAAGCAGGGAAAGAGGTCTATGGACAGCGTGAAGCAGGCAAACACTAGGGTGCCGTCATAGTAAACTTCGGGTCCATATTGGGTGATTGCGAAGATTGGGCTAAAAGGGAAAACAAATATTTAGAAGATTGCAAAGCAAAAATCAAGATAGGTACATACATTACAAATATATACCTTAAATAAAGGACAAAATTATTTTTTCTACTACCACATATGAAAATGATGGATTTCACACGATTTGCATCCTTAGACTTAGAAAACCTTAAATTTCATCCTTGTGTAGAAATTTTTCCGCACATGTGTGGAAAAGTGTACGATGACGTTAACTGTCACCATACTTTTCCTACTAGCGTGCGTAAAAAATACTCTTACTGATTTTTTAGGTGCAATTCGACTTTTTAGACATATTTTTCAACTCAAATGTAATAAAATGTAAAAAAAACAGTTTTATGCTATTTTCTTTCTTCTTCTTCTTCTAGACGGTTTTCACGCCAGTAGGAAAAATTTTGTACCTGACAGTGTCTTTTCCGCCCTTGACGGCTTGCCCGAACGACGCGGAGCCATCACGTGCGGAGTAGTATCACTTTCTGCACTTGTTAGGTAAATAACTATTTCCACACATGTGCGGAAAAGCAGTTTCATTTGATTTGCGCAAAATTAAAGACTAATTTTTATAAAAATTAGTGCAATTCATCAGAGTTTGTAGGAAAAATAACGTACACAAATCGATAGAAAGGAACTTTCCTACGCTCGCGTGTTGTTTCACTCGGCTAGCGCCTCGTTTACAACATTCACGCTCGTGTGAAATTTGTCACCTTCTTCTCTTGTTATGTAATATACTATCATTTTTTTGGTCAGTTTTTTTAAATATAAAACAAACTCTATTTTATTTGATTTTGTTGCTTTTTCTGTAAATGTAATTTAACAAAACAAAGCTTAAAAGAAATCACTAAACTGTGTTATAAAGCGCGTTTACAACTACTGCTATATTAATATTAATGTATGAGTTAACCTGGTGAGCAACAAAATATTCTTGAAATCAACTTTTTAACTACTTATCCGCATGTGATAAAATAAACCCCATTTTATAGTATAGTTTTCAGCGGCGTACGCAGAGATTGGCCTTGGGGGAGGATATTCAACGCTTTATACCTATTTATATAACTTACTCAGAAGCGGTCACAGATGCTTTTTTTTGACGTTGAAGTTATAGCGCCGCAGGCGAAATTGTTTGCAATTCAAACGGAAAATTCTTTAAACATTTTGATCTTTCTCACATTTTTTATAAACTATTTTTGAAAAATTGTTCTGGGTTACCTGCCAAGGCGGAATGGGTTGAGGTGGGATATATAGTCTTAATTACAGGTTTTTTCCAAAATAATATCATGAATGAGTCGCAGGCAAAAACTAAGAAAAAATTATATAAAAACACAATTTCTTACACGTTTTAAATGCTGTTGACGAAAATTCCTTCAATTTAAAGACAAACTGTAGCAACCAAAGTAACACAGTGTGCTCTAAAACAGCATGGAAAAGTAACAACATTAACAATGATTCTTTTGCTGTTGTCTGCCAAACAAAATCAAAACGTTTTAGAAGTAATGTCCCGCGGGTAATCATAAAATTACAAATAACTTAAAAGCATAGCAAGTAAGGAAAATTAATTTAATTTCATTTTAACACATCTAAGAAACAATATCACCTTAGATAAAACAATTTTTTTATTATGAGAAAAAGCCCTTTCAAATCCTTAATTTTTCTCTGCCCGTTTTTGGTGTCTCGTGAGTAATCACCAATATTTTATTAGATCTTGGAACATAATAAAAAGTTTTGTGCTTTTAACATTAAAATACTTTTAAATGAGAGAAAAATGCGATAATAAAAAGTTTAAATACACAAGATTTGTCCCGCGAGCAATCATGGAATTGTCCCAAACCGATTTTTATCAAATTTGGAACAAAAATTCTTTGCAAAGCTGATTAGTTTTTGATAAGGGTGGGGCCTTGGCAAGAGGGTGGGAGGGGGGATTAAACTTTTTAAAAAATCGTAACTCACGAACCGTAGCAGCGACAAGCGGTTTTCACCTTAAGATTTTTTTTAAAAATTTTTTATTTTTGTATTTTTTTATAATAATAATAGCATTTTATGGATACGTGCCTGCAGGCGCCATGTTTTAATAATAATTTTAATATCGTATCCGAACATTTCTTTTTATATACTACAATCATGACCTCTAACAGTTTGTGTCATGGGCCTTGTCCGTTTTTGACTAGGTTAACCAGTTTTTTCTATGAGTTTTGTTCGTGTATTAAATGGTGGACAAATAAAAAATAAAAAATAGGATCGAAACTATGGACGAAAGGGGTTATTGATTAACAAGCGTTTTGCCTATACGGTATAGGGCACGATGTTCGGATTTGTTTTCACGGTTTAAAAATTTTATCTCATTCAAGTTTTTCTTGAAATATTTAAAAAAGGTTGTTAAGTGAGATGTATAATATTTTTTGATAATATATTAAAACTTATTGCCTATTGTTTTTAAGCTTAAACCTTTTAATTTTTATGGTCCATGGGGGACATTTATCCTCGTAATTCCTCCCCGTGCGTACGCCACTGAGCACTTATACATTTATGAAAAATTAAAAAGAAAAAACACTGACGTGGATTATCCAAAAAAGGTCTTGGTAGAAACTTGTGCCCTGTCAGAAATAATTTTTGCTTAATTTGTTCTTACTTTTTGACACTGAACCAATTTTAATTTACCTACATTCAAAAGGTAGTAACTTCTTAAGTAACCTTGAAATCAGGGAGAAAACAATTATCTCCCGAAAACGCACAGATCCCATTGATCAGTAGTAGTAGTAGTTCTGCCTTACCCCGAGCCTGCCCCTAATCCGCTGCCTGCACCACTGGTCTAGCAGTCTGCTCATCTGGTTTTACTGTTCTTTTTGCAAAGTCCAGTATTTTATCCCATTTGAGCGTATGCAGGTAGGTACTCCTCATCCAGGGTCGGGGAACCGAATACTTGGTATCTCGTCCTCTGATATGCCTCGCAGTTCGCTATAACATGTCGAGATGTCTCTTCTGCCCGCCCGCAGGCCCGGCAAGTCGAGTCATTTTCCACCGCGATCCGGGTCATGTGCTTCCTTAGTCGGTTGTGACCTGTTATGATTCCTGTCGGCAGACCAGCGTCCCTTCGTGATCTCCCTAGAAGCCATTTTTGTCTGGCTACATCCGGGCCCTTCACGAAGTCCCTGGTCTGCCTGCATCCTGTTCCTCCTCTCCAAGCGGTCGCCATGGCTTCGTTGGCCCATTTATTGAGTCGACTTTGCAATTGCCTCTTAGTTGTTCCTAGGAGTGGTTCCGGCCCTACATATTGGGTGGTTGCCCCGATCCTGGCGACCTCGTCGGACTTCTCGTTCCCCGGCACCCCCATATGTCTCGGTACCTACATAAGTGTCACTTGTTTGCCCTCTTCCAAGGATTCTAGTCCATCTGCACATTCCTCCACCAGGGTGTTGTTGATCTTCGGCGCCCTTACTGCCTTTAGGGCTGATTAGCTGTCGGAGCATATATGAACATGCTCCTTCCTACCGTTCTTTATTTCCTCCATGGTTGCAGTCATTATTATGGCGTACACCTCTGCCTGAAAGACCGTGGCTTGCTCTCCGAGCGGGTAGCTCTTTCGAACCTCCTTCTACGTAAACTCCCAATCCTGTGGTTTGCTTCTCCGATAGTTTGGACCCGTCGGTGTAGCAAATCAAGGCGTTCTCCTTGAACTGTTCGCGGAGGATTTCACTCTGCCATAGTTCCCTGTCTGGGATGACTACTTTGTACCTCTTGTTGAATCTCCAGGGGTTTTTTGACCTTTTTGTTTTGATCGCTGCCATTGGAATTTCTCTCTTGGCGATTTGGGCAATCCTAAGATGCCCCGCAGCTTCTCCTCTTCCTCTCCATTGACCTGTATCTCTCAGCCGGAGGTGAGTCGCCATCGCTTCTTTTCTGATCCAGATCGGAAGCGGTGGCAGTCCCAGAATGGTTTCGAGTGCCTGTATAGGTACTGTCCTCATAGCGCCGGTTATCCCTCCCTTGATCGGCGTTTGATGACATTTATTTGTACTGGTTTTTAGTGAGATAAATAAAAGACACCAATCTCTATTTAAAATACTGTCATTAGTTTCATTTGTCAGAAAAACCAGCGACATCGTCCAATGAAAACCGCGCATTTCTGGGGAATTATTTTCTTTTCTCTGATCTCAAGCATTTAGCTACACTGATATGGTTTATGTTTATTTTACCCTATCCTTTTAATTTGAATTTTATTTTTATATTTCTATTCCTTGTTTGAATTCCAGGGAAATCATTTCAAGCCACAGAGTAGAAGTTTAGTGAGTTTTTGTAGTTCAGAATTGACTACGTCCTTCAACAATTGTGTGAAATTTTGTTGGCATCACTTTTATTCTATTCTGTACGTGAAAAGAGTACAGGAGCATCCATTATACTGCAATCTTGTCTCGTTAATAACACAAGGTTTTTCGGATACCAATTTTTCTTCCATGCTGTGCAGCTATTCTTGAAATCAGGGACAAGAACATAAGTCTCCACAAATGCGCGGTTCTTATTGGTTGATATCGCTGATTTCTCTTCAGTATAAACAAATTTCGTCAAAAGTTATGTTATTCATGTAATTTTTGAGGAAACTGGCAGCGTCGACCAATAGGATATGTGCTTTTTTAAAAAAGAATTGTTTTCTCCATGATTTTAAGAATCGCTACATTAATGGCAACGGTTACTTACTTTACTTTACTTTCATAGTAACCAACCTTTTTAAATTTAATATTTTTTTTTCGAGATATGACTTACCTTTAATTAAGCGAGCACTCAATAGTTTAATAGGTAAAAATGTACGTGTTATTGAACGTCATCATATTTGTAATTTGTCTTTTGTGTCTTAGCTCTGCTCAACACCGTTCTCAACTAAAAAGCCAGTTAACTCATTTTCGTTTTAGTATCCTTTAGCCTATGATCGGCGCCATATTGACACCAAACTGACAGAAAATCCATGTTTTACTTGTCAATTTGGTTATAAAAATGGCAGCCACAATAGGCTAAATAAAGGGCACTGAAGCGGTGGGAGTTAACAGGCTTGTTAGTTAAGTACGGTGTTGCTCTGCTTATTC
This sequence comes from Oxystoma pomonae, assembly GCA_963921995.1. Lineage (NCBI taxonomy): Eukaryota > Metazoa > Arthropoda > Insecta > Coleoptera > Brentidae > Oxystoma > Oxystoma pomonae. The sequence continues at coordinate 97,262,565 of OY998164.1, forward strand.
AAATTACGTCATAGTAATTCGACTCGTCAGACTTACCTGACAAAAATATTGGTAGAACTTCCAATACTTAATTACAATAAGCGAATTTTTACATGGAAACTATTATACTGGGTGCTAAAATTATTTTATGAAAATCTTTTGGGTTTAGTAACTGATCGAGGGGTAAACCACAGAAGAAAACTTTTACACTAATTTCCAGGATTGTTATTTCTCTAATTCTCTACTAATTCCCTACTAATTCCCCAAATTCTTGACTAATTCCCCTAATTCCCCAAATTCCCGACTAATTCCCCATTAATTCCCCAAATCCCCTAGTAATTCCCCTAAAGAAATGACGAAACCTGGTGTTTGTTTATTTCATTAGTAGAGTCAACATACCAATTAGCAATTTTCATTTTTGTTATTGGAAGAAATGTCAAACGAAAGTAGCCTATTTTTAATTTAGGTTACACCCTATGTCCCTACCAAGTTTCATCCAAATCGGTTTATCCGTTTTTGCCTGATTGAAGGACAAACACACAAACACACACACACATACACACCCTAACCTTCGCATTTATATATAAGTAAGTTAAAGCGACATCTGACACGTACGTACACTAAACAATCGTGCGCTTATGTTGGTTTCTCCTTCTATACACGCCAAAGCCTTTAACGTACTCATAGTTTTCCTCGATTTCATATGCCTTGGCGGAAGAAGGCCTACGGCTCCCTCAAGTACCCTTTGTATTTGAAGATGCTTTGGTTAGTGGCACCTAAGCTCGAAAGCACCTCTGCAATAACTTTTTTACAGTTAGTTTCATGTGTTGGGACGTTGCGTAAACTATTAACAGTAATTCCTTTAATTCCCCAGTAATTTCCCTAATTCCTCACTAATTCCCCTACCAATTCTTCTAATTCCCTACGAATTGTTCTAATAACCGATTAATTCCTCTAATTCCTTACTAATTCCCAGAGGTTGTACACCAAAATTCCCCTGCGGTTTACCCCTCGTAACTGACTGTTATGAAAATATTGGTATAAGCGTTGACTGCTGCGAAAGAACAACTCCTATCCAAAAGAACTTTGTTTTATCCCTTTGTTTTTAGTTTTTATTCAAAAGTTTTAAAGTCATACATGCACGAAATAGAGCACGTTGCATTTTAATGAATACCCCTTTAACTAGATTGGAACCTACTCATTTAATTAGCGTACACTGCTTGACTTGTGACCAGCCTAAAAATAATTATTCTACTTATATCGATCTGAAACTAACAAGCTCACCTGAAAATTTTGGATGATAATTCGTCACTTGTCAATGAGCAGCCACCTAACTAATTGATTTGTGGTTATTTCTATACATACCATGTGAATCCTCAATTAGTTCTTATGTTTATAAAGTAGATATTAATAATGATGCAAAATAGCTGCTGGCCAGTAAATAAAAAAAGAGGTTTCAAAATTACAAAGCAATAAAATTAGCTTAAGGTAATTTATTACTAAATTTACTAATAAATCTTTGGCAAACAATAACGGACAGGACAACATTCAAAGACAGGACACAAAGAAATCGAAAAGAATCTGTGATCCAGTAGCGGATGTAGGTAAGGAAGTCTTTTTTGGAGGAATTTTTTACGCGAGTAAATTTATAAATTTTTCCAGTTTTATTAGGGACTGAAGAGTCTAAAAGAAAACAATTTAGAACAAAATTAAAAGACAGCTTTCTCTACATCCGTTACTGTACAGTTTTATCCTAATAGACGAATAATAACAATAGTGTGGTCTCTATAATAAGTATTATCGAAATATAAAGTCAACCAGTCCAACACCGTCTCAAGTTGTCATTTCTAAGACATTGCAATTTGTAACGTCTCGACAAAGAGTCAATGAGCTGACACTCCGATTAAAGAACCACGCACAATTTAAATGGAAACTGGATCTAAGTGGGATTTCAACGCCGTTTAAGTATGTTATTGGGACAGTCCCTGAGAGCATTTCGTATCATAGACACAGGTGCCGATATCTACAGGGTGAGCCAATAATAGCAGCCAAAGTTTGGGATGAGCTTGTTATTATCATGCTTATGATATCGATCATATCGCCAAAAAAAGCATCGATTCCCATTAAAATGACAACGTTTAATTTAAAAATGACATTTATTTTGACACCTGTCGAAATGGCGGCAAAATAATTAATGAAATTGAAGTTTCTGGAAAAGTGAACACTTTCTTTGTACTCTGCTGAATACATTAAATTGAAAACCGTAAAAAAAAGTGACAGTTGTCTTAACTGTCATTTACTGTTATGGGGAAAACCACTGGTGCGATGATACATATTTATGGTTGGGGACTCGAACTACACTAAATTGAGGTCAATAAACTTGTTATGTTATCGGTTTTGAAACCTGTCAAACCCTGTCAAAATAACCAATAAATAATTTATAAACATGGAGGTTTGGCAAAAGGAACTACCATTTTTTACTCTGTTGACGATATTGACAGTTGTCTTAACTTGTGTGTGTCACTTTTTTAACTTTAAAAGAGTAAAAAGAAAGTATTAGCTTTTCCAAAAATTCGTTGATAAATTATTTATTTGTCATTTGTTGACATGCGTCAAAATTAATGATATTATTGAGTTCATCGACCTCAATTTAGTGTAGTTCTAGTCCTTTCTCGTAAATATGTGTCATCGTACCAGTGGTTTCCCCATAACAGTAAATGACAGTTAAGACATCTGTCACTTTTTTTTACAGTTTCCGATTTAATGTTTTCAGCAGAGTAAAAAAAGGTATTCGCTTTTCCAAAAACTTCAATTTCAATAATTATTTTTTTGCCATTTTGACAGGTGTCAAAATAAATATTATTTTTAAATTCAGCGTTGGTATTTTAGTGGGAATTCAGGCTTTTTTTGGCGTTATCGGTCATCATAAGCATGATAATAATAATCTCATCCCAAACTTTGGCAGCTATTATTGGCTCACCCTGTGGATATCGGAACCTGTGTCTATGAGAAAAAATGCTCTCAGGGACTGTCCCAATAACATACTTAAACGGCTTTGAAATCCCATTGAGATCTAGTTTCTTTAGGACAAAATCTTCAGAAATGTAAATAATCACCAAAGCTTGTGGTCTATCATACTACTATTTGTGATAATGCTGATCTGATGATGACGTGGAAACGATGTGTGGGGAAGGGAGGGCGGATCGAGGCGGTGTGAATTATTGTTTCACCCCTTTTAAGACCACTCTTAAAAAAGTTCACGGTAATATTTTTGGTAAAAATATTACCCATTACATTTTTCATTGCAACCACCCCCCCCCCCCTTGAAAATGCTATATCCGCTCGTGTTAAAATAAGCACCTCTTATGATAAAAATCAAATCATTATTTATCACTACCTCACTACTTATAGTACTGTCTCCATTCACGCCGTTAATGAGGACGGTCTAGATACACACTCCCAAGTCAATAAATCAGATAAAAAAATACCTGGTCTGGGGTTTGAAGGTAGTTGATAACAACAGGTTAAAAGCCGCCATCAAAAATTTAAAAAAATTATTTAATGCACACAAATAGTCTCTCTAGAATTCTAGAACACCAGTTTAATGCTCTACCAACTGAGCTACCGAGGAACATGGGGTTTAGCTCAGTTGGTAGAGCATTAGACTGGTGTTCTAGAGTTCCCGGGTTCAAATCATGGTCGAGGAAAAACTTTTTTCCGATTTATTCCTTCACCCTTTACCCTCTATGCCACAAATCTTTGCTGTAAATTTATTAGGGCGTTAAAATTTTCTCTTCATTTTGTAAATATGTTTGGCTGAAATCATTATAATTACCTATATATTAGATAGGCATAATGTTATTGGGAAATTAAATAAACTTCGCAAATGCGAAAAAGAAGACGAAATAAGACATTCCGTTGAAACTGAGATTACTAAAATGTTTTTAAGGAGAAAAGTGGAAATTCCTATTAACGAGTTCTCTACACCGACCCTACTGCGTATCTGTCAAACTAAGTGGACTTTATATTCCGATAATCCTTCAATAATTTTAGGTGGCTACCATTATGTGCCATAGCCTAAAAAAAGAGATCCACAATAAATATTCGAGTAACATACAAACAACAAAAGAGTTTATACTTAAGTAGATAAATCCGATTAACCCTGATAAGGCGAATACTTGAAGCAAGTCAATAGCTTAACCATTGTGTAGGTACTAACTTTATGAAGAGGCGCAACCATCTTAAGTTATAAATCTATTTAAAATAAATAATACTTTAAAAAATATTAAAAAAAACCTATTAAAGATTTACAATTATTTAAATTTCCTAACCTAACTCTTATTTTTAGGCGCCATCTAGTTGCGTGTCTTCATTAAGTTAGTACTTTATAATAGTGCATGAAGAAAATTAAGTCCCAATATTGAAGGTAGACCTCCACTGTCTACGTGGAAAGTTTCATCACAATTAAACCACAGACAACCAGCCACCTTATTGGGGTTAACGCGCTAGCGTAAGTAATTTTTAAATAATTTTTATGAGCACATCATACATTACAAAATATATTACTATAAGATACCGCGACCCAAACCATTACCATTAAACCAGCAATATGAAATGTATAAATAAGTACGTCTTGGTAGTGACTCGGGCCGCATTTATCCGAAAGGTAATTTTTTTTTATAAGCCAAATATTTTTGATTTCTTTACCAAGAAAGCAGGAGGTCTCTAACAGCACTTCCGTTTATTGCTTTAAAACCACTCTCTCGTCCTCCAAGATCGATGCAAAAAGGATTTGGATGTTCGACTACATGCTCCTATTCCAAGTAGCGTGTTCGATTTTCCGAATTTTTTACTCCGAATTTGAAACAGATTGATCTTTCTGCTCCTGCAAAATCGAGTAATTTTTTGACAACATTTTTATGTTTAATTTTGGGTCACAAAATTCGTTGATAACTTTTTAATTTTATTTTTTTGCTTTTTGTAACATTTTTGTGGGTCAAAACAGAAAAAAATTGATCAAAAAAAGAAAGTTTATTTGAAATCGTTGTATGAACAGTTCATGCAACGCTTAAATCGAAGAATTGTTCTTCAATTCTTCTACTTCCTCCGAGGAGGAAGAAATGCTTGTCCAACCTGTACTTGCTGGGGGTGGCCTTCAAAAGCGGACCAAAAATACAAAATGATGTGGTCTTTTATAATACTGAGGAGCGCGTAAGCAAAAAAAAATTGAAAGATAGGTACAAACGACTACACTACTTTTTTTAAAATTAATATTCTGGTCTGTTTTCTCTTTACGGACTCGCGTCTTTTTCAAATGACTGTCCAATTTTAAAAATATCGATACTGAAATAAATAAATAAAAAAGTGAGGTTAAAATACCATTTTTCGAGCAAATGGTGTGCGAGCACTCCGGGTGGGATTCAGAACACCAGCGGGTAGATTCGTGACCTCAGTACTCTACTCGCGCTTATTCTTGACGGCCCGTGAGGTGAGGTGAGTTTATGTCCCAGTGGAAATAGGTGGAGAAAGTAAGCTCACCTCACCTCACGGGCCGTCAAGAATAAACGTCCTGGATCGATTCAAGAGAGTTCGAAAGCGCTATAAGATTATGATGTCGTAGACCATAATTCAAAATTCTGTGTTAGGCTCTGCACAGTATTACAGGATTTTAACAAAATTCTCCACGGTTTAGATATTTGTTCAATATATTTTATAGAGAGGGCGCCCAGGGCCGTAGCCACACCTGCGTTGGTACCAGGGCATTACTGATTATTGTCAGTTGTTATATTCTCGATTCTCGCCGCGCAATGGAGGCGTCGCCGGTCGCGGTCACGTTGCACTGTTGCCGACTCGTCGGATACTCCCCTAAATTTTCTGTCAGGGCAAAATATTTGTCTGTCAGGGCGGCGCCCTGATCCGCCCTATTGTAGCTACGGCCCTGAGGGCGCCATAAAGATGAATCAAAAAATATGAGCGCCTTCTAGCGGTCCTACTATGTCTTGAAAGTTTTTTCATTTTATTTTTTCGAGCATATTGTGACACACTGGTAATAGTCCTGGCCCCATCGTATATCACCGCAAAAAAATCTAGGTCCCCAGATTTTGACTTTTGATTCTTCTATCTTGGGTAGACGTTGATCACCCGGGGAAAACTATTTTTGATGGTGATTTTAGAGCTTATTTTTTATTTTTTTTAAACTACGTCGCCAGTGGTTTTTGGAAAATTTACGTTTTTGTGAACATTACAAATTATGTAAAAACGGTTTGTGTATCCTACGTCAGCTGATCGTGGAAGTTCGTTAAAAAGGCTAATAAAGCACCAAAAATGTCCACACAATGTTCAGGTTATTTAAAAATAAAACTGAAAAAAACACGTGAAACAAACCAAGGCAGCCATCTTCTTCTTTTCATCATCGCATGATCAATAATCACCGTTCTATGATTTTGGTTCGTTTCGTCAAAGAGTTCCGCCATCTACATAATTTCTACCGCACTTTCCCCCAGAAAGGCGGAGGTAAACTTAATGCGCTTGGGTGCCATAAGATAAGTCAGGATATTTTGTAAAGCCCGTTTCTCACTATGCATTTTCTCCATGCATCTTGAGAAATTGCATGCATTTTGGGTGTGCACACCATGCATTTTCCGCAAAAAAGATATATTAACTCGAGATGCATGGAATAGAACTCGTTCTAGTTTTCTAGCGAATTTTGCTGTGACTAAGATTAGGTTCTACTTTTAAAAATTTATTATTATTATTATTAAAGGTCTTTATTTTCTTGCAACTTACAAAAAATAACAATACATTATTTTTTCTATAACCTAAAAATGCCAGAAAAAGGCCGAAGATCAGCTGTCTGTTTCATCCAGAGAAGAATAAAAGAGACTCATGCATCTTTTTGCCATTTTAATTATTTGTTGCCTGTTTTTTTTAAATTCCGTGTGCTAAAAATGACATTTCTTGATGCACAGTGTGAACGCTTTTGGATTTCATGCATCTAGCAAAAGATGCATCTGCAAGATGCACAGGGAAAAGTGCACAGTGAGAAACGGGCTTAAGATATAGTAGTTTTGCTATGCTTGTGATGTCCGCTACACAAGTGTCTGTCTGTCTGTCGGCATGAAAATGGTCGGAAGCATTTGAGCTGCTAGCTGCCGAGAGACGAATTTTTTTACGGCCTTTGCAGGTCATGTCCCTCTCGACGGGCTAACGACTTTTTGTGGTATAAATACCATAACTTTTATTAAGGGGATCCAGCCGCGCAGGGGGCGACATACCTTAACGGATTTGTAGTAATAACAGCAAGCTAAAAAAATGCTTTTCTTACCTTTCGGTCAAATGCGGTTCGACAGACGAAGCGTTTCGTATAGGATCACTACCAAGCTTTACTTATTTATGGTAATGGTTTGGGAAGTGGAAGCGCAATAGATACTTAAAAAATAAATAACTTACTTAACTAACAATCAACGAAACACCATATGTATTTCCAAAACCATTATTTTTTTGTAAAATTGATATTTCTTTGGGTTGTGTATAAAAGCCTGACGTTATTAAAATATTCTTTTTAATATATTTTTGATATGCTATTGCAAAATTTTTTAATATAGTTGCTTCTGCACATTTTTGAATAACTTGTAAGATCTCTAAAATACTGCACCACAGTTAAAAAACCAATTTTTAATATTTCTATTTTTGGGTTGTTTTTCTTTTAAATTTATTTGGTTTTTACTTCCTGTTACTAAAGGTAAGTATGGCCGCTTGGAGCACGGACCATTATTATTTGAAAAACTTGCGTCGAAACATATTCTAATCCTTGTGCGAAATTTTGGGTAATACTAGGCACTCATCAATCCTTTTATTAAACCAGGCGCATAAGTAGGAAATCCTTCTCTACTAAGAGCAAGAAGAATTTCATGGAACAATTGGAGAAAAAACGATTTTAGGTCATTCCTACCCTCCCGAATACGAATCTGCTTGTTACTAAAGCGAAATTACGACCGGAAATGCGTTAACATTTTCCTTGTGTTTACCCTGCTGAAATTTTCCCCTCAAATCTCATCCAGACCGGAGAAGTTTTTATCATGTTTTTATAAGTTCTGTAAGATTCATTGAGAAGGCCAATATTTCTTTTCTATAATATTTTATAATCTTCTAGAAGCAGATAAGATTATATAGGAAATATATAATATTTTAACATCTTGTAGTTTCAGAATAATTTATAAGATTGGATAACTAGCTAGCTAGTTACGTTTATGAGAATCGGGGATGTTTATAAGACAGAAGTCTAGGACATTTTTGAAGGAGTTTTGATGGGAATGGGGTATTGAGGATGTTTGAGGAGATTCTATCAGTATCGTCATTATAGAAAATCCTAATGAGGAATGATTTTGTAGAAGTTTCTATGGGTTCTTGTGGGATCGGTTTCTAGAATATTTGATGATATTCTATCAGTTTCGTAATTTCGAAGATCTTATAAGCGCAATGATTTTGGAAAAAAATCTATGGGTTCTTGTGGGATAAGTTTTTAGGATATTTTTTATGGGTTCTTGTGGGATCGGTTTCTAAGATATTTGAGAAGATTCTATCAGTATCGCGATTCTAGGAGTTTCTATAAGCAATGATTTTGGAGAAGTTTCTATGGGTTCTTGTGAGATCGGTTTCTAGGATATTTGATGAGATTCTATCAGTATCGCGATTCTAGGAGTTCCTTCCTTTTTATGGGTTCTTGTGATTCTAGAAGATCCTGTGATGAATAGATGGTTTATAATTTTTTTTATAGCCTTTTAAATTAAGTACCAGTACTTAAAAGTTATTAAACATTTTATTTATTGTGATCAAAAATACAAATATTAATAATTCCCTTAGAATTTTAGGATACCTTGTATACATAAATTAGCACATATTTATACCTAAAAAGCGACACTTTGGGTTTCTGACAAATAACATAACTTTAATAGAATCAAATATTAGAGAAAGATGCTTGGTGCAACTGGCTCTCTCGTCACTCAATTTTGGGAAGAAAGACGATAACCAAAAAAAAATTTCGACAGGTCTAGCGAAAATCATACATCGATTCCAGTGTTCTAACTTTCTAATGATTTCAAAAGTATACTTAAGGCGAGTTAATTCAAAAAACAAATTTTTCAGGCCTGATAAAATCTTCTAGGATTTCATCGAAATCTGTCCAAAACCAACCCAAAACCCGATAAAATCTCCTCGCTCATAGGATCTTCTCAAATTATCATAACGATAAAAGCTCCTCAAATCTTCTAGAAACCAATCCCATAAGAACTCGATATATAATCTCTTGACAGAGTGATAGAATCTTTAGGATCTCATCGAAATCTGTTCCAAAACCAACCCAAAACGCGATACAATCTCCTACCACATAGGATGTTCTAAAATCACCATAAGGAGAAAAGCTCATTAAATCTTCTAGAAACCAATCCTATTAAAAGTCATATAAACTTCTCCAAAATCATAGACCCATAGACCTGATAAAATTTTCTAGGCTCCCATCGAAAGCTGTTCCAAAACCGACCCAAAATCCGATTCAATCTCCTCCCCCATAGGATAGTCTAAAATCACCATAAGGATAAAAGCTCCTCAAATCTTCTAGAAACCAATCCCATAAGAACTCATATAAACTTCTCCAAAGTCATAGACTCATAGACTTGATAAAATATCCTAGGATCTCATCAAAATCTGTTCCAAAACCGACCCAAAACCCGATAAAATCTCCTCCTCATAGGCTCTTCCAAAATAACCATAACGATAGAAGCTCCTCAAATCTCCTGGAAACCAATCCTTTCAGGACACCCATATAAACTTCTCCAAAATCATAGAGCCATAGACCCGATAAAATCTTCTAGGATCTCAACGAAATCTGTTCCAAAACCGACTCAAATCCCGACAAAAAATCATACAAGAATTCTATAAGTTTTGATGGGAAAATTTCAGCAGGGTAGGGGCTCCCTTGGATGTCACATCTATTGTAAAAGTAATAAAAAAATCGTAAAAAGTTATACTCTTCCCTGAGAAAAATATCCACTTATCCTAAGTAAGAACTCATTAGCCCCAAGTAGAAACTTCATTTAAATATGAGACAATTGAACTTTCTACTTACCATAAGTTTTATCACCTACTTAAGGTTAAAAAATAACATTAACGATAACTAAAAACTTCACTTACCGTAAGTGAAGTATCTACTGACCTTATTGGTCGACTGAGAAATTAAAGCTTAATCAGAGAATTTTTGCGTTTGGTGCATATATATGGACGAGCATCTCTAAACCAAGGGTTACCGGGTTCGTTTCCGGTCATCGATTTTTTTTCGAATTTTTCAACTTATTTTTATGATTATCTCCCTATAAATATAACAATAATCGTTGCAATTGAGTCGAATTCTTATGATGGCAATACGTTGACAAATCATGTGGATGAATATATTTTTCCGCATGATTTTTCAATATTTGATACCTTCACTTGTCCTTAGTAGAAAAATTTACTAACCCTAAGCGAAAGGAAAGTTAAGTCACTTGACACATATTGGTAGATAGATAAATCACTAAGGGTGAACAAACTAGTAGAAAAATTCACTAACCCTAAGTGAAGGGAAAGTTAAATGACTTGTCGCATATTGGTAAGTAGATAAATCACTAAGGGTAAACTAACTCGGTTCTAGTAAGTCGTTTTACTTGCAGCTATTCAATTCATCACTTGGGGCTAATAGAAGCTTCACTTACCATTAACAAAAAAAGCTAAGTAGGCACTTCACTTGGAATGGTTTTCTGAGTGTAGCCGCCATCTTAAAAAAAACTTGAAATTTTGTTTTTTTACGTCCAGCTCCTGAACTAGTCAATATTTAAACGTTGTGTCAGATGCAGATAATTAAAAAAATACTTTACCAACATTATGCAGTAACATTTTATTATCTTAATCAAACTGTTCTTGAGATATTTCCTAATATCCTAAAAAACCAGCCTTATTTTTTTAGTTTTTAGTCCGGAATTTTAAAGATTTTAACATGGCCAAATTTTTTTTTGGAATTAAATAACCAATGTCATAAAGTAACTTTTAATTTTGTGATACAGATAGTTTTTGAGATATTTGAAATATCTTTCAAATTTTTATAATTTTTGCTCCTGAGCTATTAAAAGGTTTAAGGTGGCTACAGATCCAAATATTTTCGAGAATTAGGTGGCTAACATAATGTGGGTAATATGAGTTAAGCGGTTTCTGAGATATTTACAAATATCCCTAAAAACCCACTAAAGTTCTAGTTTTTTGACTGCAACTCATGAACTATTAAAATGTCAATTGATAATTTTAGCAGGTCTTTTAGAAAATTATACAGCCAACATAATTCTTTATTTTGTAAGTTTAACCGTTTTTTAGATATTTCCAAAAAAAATTCAACCTATTTTGATGTTTTTTCGTGTGCTTCCCTCCCGCCTTCTTGGCTACCGCACTTCCGGTCCAAAGTCGTATTCGAGAGGGTCGAATTATCCTAAAAACTTTGTTTTCTTAATTGTTGCATGAAATGCTTCATGCAGTAGGTTTAATATTTTTTGAGCTGAATTTTTAGGTTTTGGTCGTCAAAACCTGCGGAGACTAGGTTCCTATGTGTAATATATGAATAAGAACTTGACTTAGCGGATATTTTAGAGCGAAATCTTGGTTGGCGCATGTATCTGTTTTTTAATATTTTTTATTTTGTTTTCTTGATAAAATTTTGTTTTATTTGTCGATCCTTGTATCATAAAGTAGACTTACTTTATGTTTCTACTTTTATTTTCCATCTGTTTTTATACTTTTTCGGACTCTGTTGAAGGATAGGAACCCCCTTGAAAGCCGGTGAGTGGGTAAAAGTCGGCGAATAAAGCCTTAATGGCCGATCCTAGTAAAAAATAAGGTTTTATTTTTGCTTCTCATATTGGTGTTAGCGTTCCTACCACATGCGCTTATAGGCCACCTGATTTGCGCCCTTCTATGTAAATTACTTTAATTGTTTCCCTAGGTTAACGCCTTCGCTTGCTACTTTTTTAACATCTGTTTTTGTTTTGGGTCTAAACAAATTATTTTCTTTCTAAAGGTGTTAACGTCAATTGCTTCTGTCGTATTTTTTAAAATCATCATTAGTTTTTTTCTTTTTGCTGATAAATTAGATTTCTGGCAATAGAACAGTATGGAGTATTAGAATTGTAAAACTAGGATAAGCATTTTTAAGTTTTTTACTTTTGTCCACATTTCCTCAAATAGATAAATTTTTTTAAAAAAAGGTCTCTAAAATACTTACTTGTATTTTCAATTATCTTCAATGCCTTCATTTCTAGTATATTTTTCTTTGAAATTAATTTGTTCATCACCATCAATTATATATTTTTCAATACATTGTTCATGATTGGCGTATTATTTTGTTTGTAAAAATCCTAAGGCTTAACTTGGCATTACTTTTTTTTCCAAGTTTTCCAAAATTATTATTATTTTTGTGAAATTGATACATAGCTATCTTATAGGGTAGACTTGAAGACAAACCTTATATTGCTAGATTTACTTCGGTTATTTGAGCTAGATCTTGCTATTTATTTTTATTTATTTCTCCTCACACAGAAAACAGCGCTACCATTGAATGCATTTCGTTTGAGGCAACTTGGGCTGCTATTGACTAACTTATTTCCTATTAAACCAAAATACGATAGAATTTTCTCTTTATGCCAAGGCAACTTTGTACTTCGATCAAAAATCAGACTTTTCCTATAATGTGAATGCTATAACTTCAATAACTCTTGCATTTCATTTAATGACAGCCGTAATTAAATAAAGCGCGGTGCTGAAATTTCTCTCACGCCCTCTGGCGTATGATAACTACTTATACCAGTACAACTTTCTATTAGATATGTAAAGTCCGTTCGAGTTCAATGTATGTTATTATATATAAGTGGTTAGGTTTCCATTGTTTAATTTAGGTTATAGCTTTCAGTTAAGTATGGTCAAATTATAGCTTAGTTACGTATATAGGTACAACTATTACCACTACTACTAATTATGTTGTTCCAATAAATGTTGTAATTCCAGGAAGTACAGAGATTAATTGGCGGAATGCCTACCCAATGAAGTTCTGAGAGTTGGTTTAGTGGCTTACCTATTCATACCAATAAGACTTCTCATTTTTTCTGTGCATAAATATCTTTGCTTTTCAGTTTTGGAACCTCTGTTTTTGTTCTGATTATCAAAAAATTATTTTTTTTAAACAAAAAGTTTGTGTTTTCCAATATTTTTTCAAAGTTTTTAATGATTTTTCCTTTTGCTGTTAATGTAGATTTCTTGTTAAAGTTAATTAGTTTTTTGACAATCAAACATTATCATACTATATTAGCGGTCAGTGGTGGGATTTTCTTTATTAAGGCTTTACCTAAAATATTTCAGAGAGGATTATCAATTAACTGTTTGTGAGTTTGATTTTCATGAAAATTTTTCTAAAATAGATGGATGATGTTTCTAAAAACAGACCTCTTAAATACTTACATACTAACATACTCACATTTTAGAGAAATGTAGTATGTTTTCCTTTTAAACTATTTTTTTTCCTCCATCACTGTCAATTACTTATTTTTCCTTATTTTTTTGATCTTAGTTTTTGTTTTGCCCAAAAATAATTACTTTTTCTGTAAAAATGTTAAAGTTAAACTTATACGTTTCGAGAAATTCTTCATTGATGCATTGCTGTCTTGCTAGATTAGGTTGTTTAATAGGACTATTTTTAAACGACTCTAGACTTGAAGAATCAGTCGAATTTTTTTATAAGGAGTGAGCAAGCTCAAGCCCTAAAAAAAACCTTGTAACTTACATTGCTTAATTTACTTCTACTACTGGAGCTGCTAGGTCCTCTTGTACACGAACTTCCATTCCTGTAAGCTTTTTAAACAACTTTAATTTTATTCTTGAACATATTAAAAACCCTGTACGAAATTTGGAGTTAATGGCAGAGTTGAGGTAATTGAGTATACTATGTTTTTTTTTTTAAATTGTATTATTTACTTCCCCTCATAAATATCTTTGCTTACCAGTTTTGGAACCTCTGTTTTTGTTCTGATTATCAAAAATTATTTTATTTATAAACCATAAGTTGGTATTTTCTTATTTTTGGAAAGTTTTTATTGATTTTTTGTCTCTTTTTCTTTTAATAAAGATTTCTTGATAAAGTAGTGATGCGGTTTTTAGCAATGAAACATTACCGTATATTAGCGGTAAGTGGTGTGACTATCTTTATTTAGGCTATACCTAAAATATTTCAGATAGGGAGAATCAATTAGCTGCGTGTGAGTTTGAATTTGGTAAAATTTTCCTAAAATGGGTGAATGTTCTTGAAAACAGACATTTTAAATACTAACATAGTAACAACTCACATTTTACAAAAATGTTTCATCTTCAATACTCCCATTTTCAGTATATTTTCCTTTCAAACTAATTTGTTCATCACTGTCAATTATATATTTTTCGTTACATTTGTAATTTTTGTTTATGTTTTGGCCACAAATAACTACTTTTTCTGTAAAAATGTTAAAGTTAACTTGGTTGCTTCTTTCGTCACTTTTTGATTTTCTAAACTCTTCATTCGTTTCCTGAAATTCTTCATTGATGCATTGCTGTCTTGCTAGACCAGGTTGTTTAACAGGACTGTCTTTAAACGATTCTAGACTTGAAGAATCAGTTGAACTTTTTATAAGGACTGAGCATGCTCGAGGTCTATAACAAACCTTGTAACTAACATTGCTAGATTTACTTCTGCTACTGGAGCTAGGTCCTGTTGTGCACGAACTCCCATTCCTATAAGCTTTTTTAAACAATTTTCGTCTTGTTTCGGAACATATTACAAACCCTGTACGAAATTTTGAGCTCATTAAATTATAAAGAATTGGGTTGATGGCAGAATTAAGATAAACCATAATTCTACAAAAATAAAGGATATTATAATACTTTTCATTTCCTAATCTAACGACATTTTCTTCAGGAACTATAATAATCCACAAAGTAAAAACCCTGAATGGTATAAGGCACACAAAAAAACTCATAACTACGGTCCCTAACATTAAAATAACCTGTCTTCTGGCTCGTATAGAGTAGTTGTCAATATGTTTGTTCAGTACAAGTAGCGTGGTTGCGTTAGACAAAAGGTTTTTAGCAATGATGCAGTACAGCACTAGAAGCACGATGAAAGGGACAATGAAGAATAAAAAAATGCTGCTTAGGAAGTAGAGTGCTGACCAAAAGGTGTTGGCCAAAGTGTGACAAGCTGGTACTTTAGATCCGTCGAAATACTCCACTGTCTTGAACTCGGCTATACCGAGCATCGGGCTGGAAAGGAAGCCAAACACAATACGAATTAGTTTTGGTTTGTTGTAACTTAAACAAAACATTTCCCAAATGCTTGTAAAACTAGGTAATCACTTGCACGAAATGTGATCTGTATTATTATTTTATCTTTAATTTTAGAAACAGTTTTTTCGATAAACAACATAGCAAATCTTCTGTTCTGTCTAAAGCCCCAATTTTTAACATGTAGAAAAGTAATATTTATTCTTGTAGTATGGCTGCCATATTTATATAATTTACTAAGGTATTTTCTATCTATGCCAAAAGCTAAGAATGTGTAATTTTTCCCTTTTTTGATATTTTTGACAAGAAAAAATATTTTTTTAACATATTTCTTAAAAATTTTAACAAAACTATATGTAAAATATTAAGCATTTCAATACTACCAAAGTTTTGTTTTTGATTCCTTTGAAAATTAGACACGTTGTCCAAATCATTGTTTTTAATATGATTACTTTATTTCTTTTGACCACTAGATCACATTTTTTGTCAAATGAGTTTTTTCACTGACTAATGTTTATAATTAGTTATGCATATTGGAATTAGTTAAAAAATAAACGAACACAAAACGATACTTACACATAATGCTGACAATATTCACAAAACATATCCCACTGCTGAGGTTAGTAATTGGTGGGTAGCACAAGACGTCACAAAACAAGAAAGTAAATAATAAGGGTTAATAGTTTTTTACATTAAACGAACACAAGACATTTTATACAAGGCAACACACAATACTAGGCTTTAAGATCAACCACCTTTGTGTAAGTACATTTTAGAGATGGGTTAATCTGTAGCGTAGGTATTAGTATTACAGGCTGTCCAAAGCAACATTATATTTTTTAAAAATGAAGGAAAAATTTAGCGCCCTAATAAATTTACAGAAAATATTTGTGGCGTAGAGGGCAAAGTGTAAAGGAATTACACAATCACGATTTAATGCGTGTAACTCCTTGTCTTTATAACATCTCAAGTTTTTTAAAGCCGCAGTAGGCTTCAAAGATCTCCCCACTACTAACAAATGAATCGGACGAAAGGATTTCCGAATAGCCAGTTAAAACCTCAGTTCCTCGGTAGTTCAGTTGGTAGAGCATTAGACTGGTATTTTAAAGGTCCGGGGTTCAAATCCTGGTCGAGGAAAAACTTTTTTACCATTTATTCCGTCACCTTTTGCCCTGTACGCCACAAATATTTTCTGTTAATTATATTTTTATTATTTAATATCTCCACAGTTTGGTTAAAATTTTACTCTAAAAAACTGGAAAGATAATTAAGGAAAGTATATTCTCTAGAGCGTTAATTAAATTACATTTAAGAATATTTTAAGATGTCGCAATTTTCTAAAAAAATCAGATTTTTAAAGCAAAATGTTAAAAACTTCTAAAATACTTTTTGTTTATTATCACTCGAAGTTTTGGTAAAACGTTTTAGAAAGTTGTTACAAAGTATCGAATTTAGACATCGGCACTAATAATAGCATTGAAGAATAATTTTAAATGATAATTATAAAAGTTATTTTTCTATAGCTATCATTAGTGTTCATTAATGCTCGGCCTTTTTGTAAAAGAGTTTTACAATAAAAAGCATTTGACCAACACCCTGTAAATTTCCACTGGTCTAAAAATCCTCCAGCGGTCCTTAGACAAAAAACTAAACATAAATTGATTCATATTTTCTTCAAATTGGTCAATGAGAAACCACACCCCTCTTTCGTAAAGCGTCACTATCACTATCTTCCAAAAAAAATAATCTGGCCTTGCCTTCTAATATCTCCCTGAATCACCATAATAAAATATTCACAAAGTCTTCATCATCTGTTAGTTGGGCCATTTTACAAAAGTTAAAAATTCACCTCAACCAGTAGCATTGATTAAAGGAAATATAAACCTTTACTCTAATGCCAGCAGTTTGGACTGGCACTAAAGTCAAACAACACATTAAATAACAGATTTTTTTGGAATGCTAACATTTCGGCTAAATTATAATTTTTTATTTTTAAAAGGCTCTTCTACTATAAAAACATTTTTTTAAATTTATATTTCTCCTTTTTAAACAAAAAAAAACTGTTTTTTTTATACTGAGCTTCCGCTTGAACCCTCAAAAATAAGCGTTCAAGTTAACCAGGTTCAAGAGCACGCAAAAATTCCGCTTAAGTTCTGAACCAACATTGAACAACTCCCCATTTTCCTTAAACCAGGTTCAAACACTGAACTGGCTTTGAAGGGCCTTTCATCAACCGGGCCTAACTCGGCCGTCATGCTCAGGGCTGCGTTCAGAAAGCCCACACCTTGGTGTGAGTGCCCGCACTCGGTGTGTCCGCAAGTGTACAAACCACCTATAATCTGTCATTCTTGCCTAAGGGGATGTTGGGATAAATCATAAAATAGGCTTTTTGTTTCCTCTTATTTTAGAAAGTTGGGTTGGTTTCTGGGGTTGCTTTTTTTATGTGACATGATCTAAAAACAAATGACTCAAAAAGTATATTTTTTTTGCGCTACAAGTGGGTAGAAAAATGTAAAAATAGGCTTTTTGTCCTCTCTTATTTTCGAATGATGGGTTTTGGCTTGGTGTCTAGAGTTGCTTTTCTTTTGTGGCATTATCGAATGACCTAATAAAGGCATGTTTTTAGGCTACAAGTGAGCAGAAAATAGTTTTTAAAACCGTCCCCAGCACTTTTTTATTTCTTAACGGATCATTTAAATACGAGGTCATTAAAAAGCTACATAAAATCATCCCAAAATTTTGAAAATGATCAAGTATCAGCAAGAACTTTTTGAGACCTCCTATAAATAAAGTATACTTATATACTAAACTAATAAGACACATCACATTTAAAAATAGAAAAAAAAGATAAAAAAGTCATTTTTTTTTACTTTCTATACTTATTAGGTGTATAAAAAAAACGACTCTAGAAAAAAAAACATGAAAACCATATATATAGTTGGTTAAAAAAAAATTGAATAAAATTAAATTGTCGGTCTTGTCGTTAAAAATTATCCAAATTTCACCATATCATAACCTCATTCAAGCACACTATCATCGCCCAAGTCTGGACTGGGGTGACGGTGTGGTGTGATAAGCTCACTAAAACAGAAATAATTATGTACAATTTTGACCCCTATTGTCGCTTATTAGTGGCCTTACTGATGATGCTATAAGCGCACCGGTAGACACACTACATTTTCTGAACGACTGACATTTTCATATTCCTGAACGGCGACACATCACACACCGGTGCGTTTTTTACACTAGTGTGGGCATTCTGAACGCAGCCCTGAAGTTAGCGCACCGATGACCTTACTTGCGCTTAGCCGCTAAATTATTTTTGACATTTTCTACTTTGACGTTCGCGCGTGTTGTTGTCATCGATTGCAAAGTTGTTTCAATTTTTGTGATTACTTACCTTTTCGATATCTATTGAAAAATTAGAGTTTGATGTGTATTCGGTGTAAAAGTTAAGTGTTGGATCAACTGCTAAAATAGGTAGCTGAATAAAAATATTCATTTTTCTTGTCCGGTTCTTCAACGGCCGTTCAAAGCCAGTTCGATGTTTGGACCTGGTTTAAGGAAAATGATGAGTTGTTCAATGTTGGTTTAGAACTTAAACGGAGTTTTTGCATGCTATTGAGCCTGGTTCACTTGAACGCCTATTTTTGAGGGTTTAAGCGAAAGTTCAGTTGAAAAAAAGCAGTTTTTTTTTTAAAGAAGAGGTGAATAAAAAAGTATCATTTCATTCCAGTAAGCCCGCAAGTAAGCCCCTCTGTCAATGTTTATTTTTTTCTATAATGACCTTTGAGGATTTTTTTAGACCAGTGGAAATTTACAGGGTGTTGATCAAATACTCTTTATTGTGAAAATCTTTTGCAAAAAGGCCGAGCTTTCACATTTTTTTGTGTTGCTTCTTCATTTTTCTTTTGCACTCTTGTGGGTGCCATTTATGCACTTAGGCCGCCCACAAGTTTGGGCCCGTTGCGCCTACAAAAAAACTTTTAGATAGAGGGTGATTCACCATATTTTCCACCCCCCTTTACCTCCCTTGTATTAAAGCTGGGAAAAAGTTTTATGTGCAAGTTAAGTTAATTTTCTGTAAACTTTCAAATGCCGTCTTAGAAATTAGCAACTGTCATTGCAACTGTCAAATTTTGACATTAACTTCTTTATTTTAAATAAAACACCTTGTATATAGTTTTAAAATTTAGAATGGCCTTTTTTTCCTAAATCAAATAATATGCAATATATTGGGTTTATCTTGGAAAGTTCTCGAGTAAAAAGTAACTATAGTTTAGGTGGTTCTTCGTTTAACACATTACTCTTATGGGAAAGTATATTTTCTTTTACTCCAGAATTATGCAAGATAAATCCAATATGTTATATATTTTTGGAATCAGAGAAAAATGGCTATTCTAATTTTAAAAAAACTATACATACATACTATACTTCTATTTATACTAAAGAAGTTATTGTCAAAATTTGACAGTTGCGATCACAGCAGTTAATTTCTAAGGACGTCTTTTGAAAGTTTACAGTTTACTTATATAAAACTATTTTACTGCTTTAAGGGGGAGGGGGTGGAAAATAAGGTGAATCATCCAGTACAGATTATTGCATGGTTTATTTCTCTCTCAAATTTTTGCTTTGGTCTTCTGTTTAGGTTTTTATATTTCCTTATAATTTTTATTCTTAATTAATTTAATTAAACATTGCCCCTGTTTTTTTTACCCTTTAATTTAACTAATAACTAAAATAGTCCCCCTCCATTAGCGAAAAGTTGGCAGACCTTTCTTTTTTAATTTTCCGTTTTTATAGCCTTATCCTTTACAATACAAAATATTTAGAGTTATGTTCAATAATAATATAGGTCGACAGTTGAAATTTAGTTAACTGAACTGAGTTAAAATTTTCATTGAACAACTGGAGGTGAAAGCTGAACCAGGTTCATCCTTGAACCAAGTTCACTTGAACCCGCAGCTGAACCTTGATTGAACAACCGGGCCTTAAAGCGTGTTTAAAGTTCACAGAAAATTATGATCGTTTTTTTGTTGTTGTAGTTAAGCTAAAATCAACTGGTCCCAATACAATACAAGTGTTCATACCACTGCTTCGTAATGTTGAAAATTACTTTTTCCGGAGACGTCTCCGAGTTATTTGAACAGCCAGGGGCCGAATTCTGGACCTGTGGGTGCATATGAATGCGCCCACCGATCATAATTGTAATATTCTTGAACCAGCATTCACCGATAACATTCACCCTAAAACCGTGTTAACTTGATCGCTGGGCCTGCGGTAGGCAAACAGCTTCACTTCGAGAGACGTGCGCATAAAAAAAACTTTTTTATATTAATTTATTTAATTTATTTTTGATAATTTTGTTGTCCTTCACCGGAAAGCGTTCACTTCACAGAAGTGAATGTTCGTGTGCTTGAGATCCGAGAATTTAGCCCCAGGAGCACAACACTGCATTTTAAAGCCACAGATTATTTGTATACAAGGTGTAAACAATACTATAGTCATCCTTTTAACTGATGAAAGGGGGGCAAAAGTCAAAAGTCAAAAAGTTCATATGACTTATGGGGCAAAACAGATTTTTGTCTAAATGACTTTGAAGTTGAAAAATTTAGGTGCTTATATCTACCAGAAATAATGATTTCCTTTGAGTTAAAGATTTAAAAAGCAGTTGGCAATAACGCAATTCGCTGCATACGTGAGTCTCTGACCTCCGACACTCTCTCCTCTCTATATAGCACAGTCCATAGTGCATCTTCCGCTGTTCGTTGTGAAGGTTGTCAGTCGCGCGAGTCTTCCTGACGCCATTTATTTTCGCGAGTTTTTTGCAGTTTGGTGTAAAATTAAACTGAATTAAAAATGTTCTTCAATCAAGAATACACTGACATGCTATTAGTATAAGGTGAAGCTCGCAGAAACTCAAATCTTGCAGCTCAAATGTATCGCGACAGATTTCCCCAGTGGCTGAAAAGAAGTGTTTTTTTTGCTCGGTTTTTTGAGTGTTTTTCAAAATAAAAGAGTTTTTACAAATTAAAAATAGTGTAAACACTGTGTGACAGGTGTTTTTAATTTTAAAAAGGGGAGTGTGCCCTACAAGTCTACAAACAAATACTTAAAAGAATTGTTTTCTGAGTGTTTGCCAAATAAAAAATAGAAGTTTTAACAACCAGTGGCTAAAATAGTGCTTTTTTTTACAAGCGTTGGTTTAAATAACAAGCGCAGCGAGGTACTTAAAAACGCGAGTAAAAAAAAGTACAGTTTAGCCGCGAGTTGTTAACACTATTTTTTTTAATACCTTTATCAAGAAATCAAAAAAAAAACAGAAAAATACTTTTAAAAATCTCGAACGAAGAGCACTTCTCGCAACACACCATCTTTACACTATAAATTAAGGCGGCTGGTAAATGAAATAACAATCATTTCCATAGCGATGTGCTATTTTACTCGGTGACGTTCATTGTTGTGACATTTTAATCTTTGACAATTTGATATTTTGACCATGTTTTTAAATGATTTTTTCCTACGAGCGTGCGGAAAAACGCTTTTCTCGCACTCATTTCCGTGCGGAAATGCCACTTTTTACGCACGCTGTTGAGCACTCTTGTTGTTGAGCACGCTGTTGCTCAGTGATGAATCAGGAAGACTTGAAGTCGAAGATGGCATTAAGCAACATGAGCAGTGGTACTTTCAATCTTATCGTGATTAATAATTACCATAAAAATTAATTTTTTAAGCTTGTTAAAGTTTAGTTCTAAATAAAACATAAAATTCGTAGTTTTGACTCTTTTTCATTTTTAGTCTGCTAGGTTTAACTAAAATAATGACAAAATATTTTGATATTCAGCACGCTCGTAGGAAAAATGTTGTACCTAACACGTGCGGAAAGTATTTTCCGCACTTACGACTTGCCCGAACTCCGCTGGCGCGTTGTTCGTGCAAACGCCGGTGCGTGCGGAAAGGTATAACTTTCTACACTTGTTAGGTAAATAACTATTTCGTAAATACTTGTGGAAAACTGGCGGAAATGGCTTAATTTTTTTAATTTTGGGTAAAAAATGAACAGAAATCTTTTTTTTGCACCCGTGATCAAAAAAAAAGTTTTTTTGCATCAGTAACCAAAAACGCCATTCTTTAGTTATCTGCAGACAGTTACTAAAATCATGTTTTTGATGAAGGTATAAAAAAAGAGTTTTCACAAATTAAAAAGTGCTTTGAAAATTGTGTGAGAGGTGTCGTACTCTTTTGTAATAAAAGTGGACCATACGCATTGCTTTTCAAAGCAAAACTTTATCTCGATAACGAAAAGTACTTTTAAATAAACTTTTACAACCGGGTCAGACGTTAAAATCAATTTTCTGTAGGTACACATTTATTTTTTTGCTTTTTGCTATTTTTAAATAATTAATAGTTTATAAGATGTGAAAAAAAACCATCTCAAAGGTAATATGATGATATTTACGTTGCAGCCCGCCGCGCCGCGCCACTCTATGATGACTATTATATCGTTTACACCCTGTATATGTCTAATAAAATTTAAAGTACTTTTCCAAAAACAAAAAAAAGTGGCAAACAAATATTATAGGTTATGATCCTGCGCTAGCCAGAAACTATCAATCAAAACCGGTCGTATTTACTCTGCAATTAACGTTAAGCACCAGTAACGTCACGAGGACTTACAGAAGTTTTTTCAAGGGTCCGAAGAATATCATAAAAGATAAAATCGACATTTTTTTAAACATACGAACCCCATTGTAAGGTTGTTAAGGCTATAGTTTCTCTCCAGATTTTAAGTAAAACGGCAACGCCTTGTTCTTTAATTTTTTAATCTTTTGCCAGATGCACAGGGAAAACTAAACATCAGAATTAGGTGAAATTTTGCGGGGGTGATCATTTCTAAATGCTTAACAAAAATATCTGAAGGATTTTTCAAAATTCTCAATTATTTTTTCTTCAAAATAAAAGCTCTGATGCTGTCATCTATCCCAAATGCCTCAAAATAATTGCGGTTTAGAACAAACCCGATTTACCAAAAAAATAGAGAAATAATCACAATTTCCTCTGGATTACATTTTTCCTTTTTATATTTCCTTGCTTTAGCGAAAATAAAAAAAGCCGGTGCACTCCGGAAAAGAAAATCGATCAATCAATCACACTTCATTTAATTTGGAAGAGACACGCAGTTCAAGTGTTGGACGATAGATCGCAGAATTTATACGATTCCATGCTAACTGCAGGTGTTTTGTCAACAAATTTTAAATCGGGCCGAAGTGGGACAGAAGAATATTTTTACGTTTTCTGACAGAAAACCATTCGAGATTATGTTTATCTTTCAAAAATGTGTTTTCAAAAACATTGTTCTAAAACAAATATCAAACCACTTCGCGTCTGCGGTCGCCCGCCGAAAGGCCTAGCGCTGCGTGGGCATTACCCCGAGTCTATCAAAGAACCAAGAGAACTTTACTTACCATAACCCCACATAATTTTGTTTTTATTTTGATTCACCCATTTTTTTAAATTTAAATTATTGCGGCATAGTTATGTGCAATTGTACTAGTGAAATCTTGGAGTGCAAATGATAGATTTTAGAACCTCAGGTTCAAAACACACGGATACTTGAGTACTAACAAAACAGGTCAGTAAAGCTCCATTTAGAGGTTGGAAAGACTCTTGCTAGTCGTTGACGCTCCTGTTTAAAATAGAATACGATTATTTCGTCTAGCGCCAGTAGCCGATTTTTAAATCTGCATGTGTTTAAGTTAACCTGTTGTCGGTATCAGCTAGCGGGAGTGTTTCCAATTCAATTATAAATGCACCTGTAAGTGCAACCTTAAACATTACACCCAGTTATTTTAATACGTAGTTGGGTAGCGTTTGTTTAGCAGGTAAATCTGCAATAAATGGTTTTCTTTTATTTTAGTATTTTACTTGGTTTTTTAGCGGCGCAGAACGCGAAAAGTCAAAAAGGGTAACCTAACCTCAAATTTTTTACCCGCTGCTAAAAATTCTCTGGTGTCCCACTGTGGATAAACATAAATAAAGTCTCCGCGTTGCCATGGAAAACAAATTTAATGACGTAAAATTTTGCAAAAAAATCAGGTCGACATAGTTAAACTGATTTCCCGTACAGTGTTGCTAAAAACAATTCCCCAGATTGTAACTACGACCTTAAGGAAGGTTGGAAAATATGGTGAATCACCCATACCTAAAATATCTGTATAAGCATTTCAGCGTAAATCACCCTGTATAGTTTTCTCCTTTTACGGTCTGCCTTATAGTAACAGCTTTGCTTGCGCATTAGAAACGGTTTAGATATAGCGGCAGCTTTGTCAATAAACTGTTATCTCAAAGGGGCAGTTCACTAAAATGACAAGTTATACAGGGTGTAATTGGTTGTGTGCAAATATTTTAAGGGGTTACTGGAAACATCAAAACAAACAAAAATGTTCCTATAAGGTAGTGTCCGATAATACATATTTATGGAGAAAGAAAGGGTTAAAGTTATTTTGCGCCTATAACCTTAATTCTCTAAACTAAACTACTGAAAATAATTTTTGAAGAAAACGTTCTTGTAGTTGTGCAAAAACATTTACTTCTTAGTATTTTAGTCTGATGGCGAGCTTCTTGTAGTACGTTAATTTTTTTTTAATTTTGAGAAAACTTTGAGTGTTTGTAAAAACTTTTCTGAAGTAGCCAGTGCAGTGTTTATCATTAAAGATATTTTTGAAATTAGTATTTAGTTTAACGTTTAAGTAAAGAATATGTTGACCAATCGCGAATATTTGGATATGATCTTAATTTATGGGGAAGCTAATCAACATGCCAAAGATTTCCCAATAAACGTTTTCCAAATGCCCGAACGTTTGTCGCCTGCATCCAAAGAATATTGGATACCGGAAGCATATAGCCAAAATTTTAAAATCACAGCCCTGACGGGCAAATTAATCCAGAAACCGAAGAACAGATATTGGATCTTATTCACGAAAATCCTAGGCTTATTACGCGAATGACAGGAAGGCAAGTTGGCGTGGTACACAAAACTTTTAAGGAACAGTTACTGCTTTGTAATTTTTGGCTATTATGTACCTACCGAGATACCTACTCGTATTTTAGATTTGTCATACTTATATACACAACAAAAATTTGTAAATTTTTAAGGCCTTATTCTGCATGCTGTACCTTAAAGGCAGATTCAGACTTCTGTAAGGTAAGCGATATGAAGTATGCGGTAAGGAAAATAAATTATAGCAAACGCATACTACTGTTCATAGTATTCCATAAGCCGCAAGCGGTAGGAGCAGTATGCGATTGCTATGGGTTATTTTCCTTGTGTCTTACTGCATACCTCATACTGCTTACCTTATATACGGAACTCTGAATCCGCCTTTATAGTACCTGTCCTCAATTTTACCTAGGTATAGGTACGTATTTATCTTTTAGTAGTTTTTGCCTCTACAATGGAATATGTAAACATTTTGGACGAAGAACTGTTGCAGGATATGTTGAAGTTGGTGACTTCGTGGACTTTAAGTTTCCTAAGAGATTCAATGAAAGGCCAAATTATTACGAAGAAATGGACGACTTGGAGTTTTTTAGGAGAGTTATATATTTTTTAGAGATTTTAGAATCTTTTTATGTTTTAAAGCAATTGAAAACAACAAATTTTGTTCACGCGGAGTAAAATTAACCGCTCTCTTCCTTTTATTTGTGTCTTCCACATTCATTTCTTAAGATTTTAAAAAATTAAAAATAAAAACAAAAAAATCACTTTTTTGTGGTTAGACACAAGATATCACAGATTGTTTGACGTTTAGTTAGCCGAAAGAGCGTTCCAGTAAGACTGTGCGAATAGAATCCAATTCAAAATCGGCTAGGTTAACAGCGTTGCCGTGTCGAATATACAATATGGGTGCCAACAGCTATGTAAAGAAGAAAAAAAGTTATGAGAACAATAAAACTTATTGGTCTCTTATTTAAAAGACCAATAAAAAAAGTCGGTTGCAAATGGGTGTTAGTTTATTCAGTTCCCAATAACAATAGTAACGACTTAAGACAGAGAATTGATGGAATAAATCAAATTAGAACTATTCCGGGACTTTTTAAAAGGATTAGAAACAACTGGCTTAGAAGGTTGCAGGCATGTGTCGAAGCCGAACATCACTTAGACCTTTTATAACTTTTTTTTGGTAAGTTGATCATTTAATATTTTAAGCTGATACAATACTTTGTGGCGGATTCATAATGTCGAAACTAATTTTTTTGGGTTTTTCGCCACTAAGTTAAGGAAATTTTTTCAAAAATATGTTAAAACCCACTGCGTAAATTCCTAAAGAAAAAAATTTGTTCGTTTGTCAGTGGTTTTTAAATAAGATAAAAAAAATTTGCCTACACACACGCAAATCCTAACTAGAATCTAAGTACTTATCTGACGTTTCCGCAGAAATTCTACTGCCGTTATCAAAGAATTTTATCCTCCTCAAAAACTTTTTTCGACTCTTTTTTAAAATATCTGTCTGTTGTCATACAACTGACTGACTTTGACTGATATATATTTCAAATATTAACTTGACAGTTTGGTGCGTCGATAGTAGCCAACAAGGTATTGGGTGAATTGAGTAAAATTTAAAATCAAAATTATATTTGTTTGAGTGTTTTCAATTTTAGATTACTTTATAAAAATACAAAATTTTTATTTTAAGATATCAATTATAAAAATTATCTTTTGACTAACTTTAAGAAAAAATATATTAGAAACCCAAAGAACATCAATGCTATTTTTTAATTTATTTTAAAAAAAACTTTTTGAAAATCTTGTTTTAAAATTGGAAGCCAAACTGTATTTATATCAACTGATATGCTAGCTACGCATTCATCTTCATTAAGATAGATGCAAGCTGCTTCTTTGATTTTTCGTTTAATTTTGTCTGGTTCTTTTTGTAATATACTGGTTTCTCCCCACATTACTCTATGATCATTTTCAAAAGAATGTTGGCAAATTTTAGACTTCTCCCAGTCTCCCCTTCTGAGGTACCCCTTATGGTCATTTATTCTAACTTCAAGAGGCCTTGAAGTTTCTCCAATATAAAATTTACCATACTCGCAAGGAATTTTATAAACGATATTTTTTGAGTTTTGCTCAGCATTTAATGGTTTTGTTTTGGTTAGAATTGATCTAAGAGTATTTGATTTTTTAAAAATTGTTCTAATATTATAAGTATTAGCGATTCGTTTAATTTTTTCCGAAATACCTGGTATAAAAGGAATTATTAAATTTGTTGGTTGTACATTATTATGTCTACGTTCGCGTTGTCTTGGAAATTCGATTTGTCTAAAAGAATTTTCGATGAAGTTATTTGGATACGAATTTTTAATTAAGACCACTTTTATTATTTGTTTTTCTTGTAAAAATGTGTTATTGTCGGAACAAATAATTTTAGCTCTATCGTATAGACTTTTTATTACTGCTTTTTTAACCGATGAGCAATGATTTGAGTTAAAATTTAGATATCTATTTGTATGTGTTGGTTTCCTATAAACTGAGGTTTGTAATATATTTTGTTTGTTTATTAAAACATCTAAAAATGAAATTTTGTTATCGTTTTCTACTTCTATCTTAATGAAGATGAATGCATAGCTAGCATATCAGTTGATATAAATACAGTTTGGCTTCCAATTTTAAAACAAGATTTTCAAAAATGTTTTTTTAAAATAAATTAAAAAATAGCATTGATGTTCTTTGGGTTTCTAATATATTTTTTCTTAAAGTTAGTCAAAAGATCATTTTTATAATTGATATCTTAAAATAAAAATTTTATATTTTTATAAAGTAATCTAAAATCGAAAACACTCAAACAAATATAATTTTGATTTTAAATTTTACTAAATTCACCCAATGCCTTGTTGGCTACTATCGACGCACCAAACTGTCAAGTTAATATTTGAAATATATATCAGTCAAAGTCAGTCAGTTGTATGACAACAGACAGATATTTTAAAAAAGAATCGAAAAAAGTTTTTGAGGAGCATAAAATTCTTTGATAACGGCAGTAGAATTTCTGCCGAAACGTCAGATAAGTACTTAGATTCTAGTTAGGATTTGCGTGTGTGTAGGCAAAAATTTTTTATCTTATTTAAAAACCACTGACAAACGAACAAATTTTCTTCTTTAGGAATTTACGCAGTGGGTTTTAACATATTTTTGAAAAAATTTCCTTAACTTAGTGGCGAAAAACCCAAAAAAAGTAGTTTCTATTTTAAAAGCCGTACCTACGAAACTATTGCCAGTTTTAATCTTAGGTATTATTTTTCACTCGAATATCTCGAAAACTAAGCAGTTTTGATGTTTCTAGTCACCTCTTAAAATAATATATCTCATAGCAGTGGCGGCGCGCGGTCTAATTTTTTGGGGGTGCACAACTTTCCAATAAGGGTTGAGTGACGTTAGCAAAGTGCCGAAGGCGAAACATTTTTTTTTTGGTTCCACGCTCTGCACAGGAGTCGTAGTAATCAAATTAAAATCGGTCCAGTAGCTGTGATGCCGGATCAAACAAACAGGCAAAAATTCTAAAAATTGAATTGAAATGATCCCTCTAGAGATTAATTTATCAATTAATTGTCTTTAAATATTGCACGCAAATTAAAATTTCCCGAACCGTCTCGTCTGAGTCGTCTGCGAGCTTTGAGTGTACGTATTTTATGTGCACATAGGCTTACGTCGCAGGACTGCCGCGGGGAAAAACGAGTGTCGGAGGCAAAGGTTCGACCAATTAGATTGAAGATTCACATGAGCAGTAAACGAAGCCATTAGGTTTGGTAATAGATCAGGGACGTTTACACGAATATTTGACGTCTAGCGATTAAGTTTTGTTAACTAGTTAGTTAGTAATTTATTGATAAGATAGGTTTGAGCACTTTTTTTTGAATTATTATTTTGTGATAAAGGTCTTTTAAGAATTATAAAATTTCAATGTGTGTTTGAGAAGAGACATATTACATTTGGGAGGGCACGTGCACATGTGCACTTATTGAGAAGCCGCCACTGTCTCATATTTAAAAAACTCTACGATAAATGGTGATCTTCACGTTTGTACCACGACGTCAGTGCATATTTCACCATGTCAATTTTCGAATTAGACCACTTGGTATATCTTCGTGTTTTTCAGTTAACTGATTGTCAAAGAATGAATTTAAGAATTTTAACTTTTGAAACCCAACAAATATTGAAAAAAACCCAACGGTTTTTTAGGCTATATCTTTTGACAAAACTTCTATTTTCTCTTTTTCTATTTATTTATTTATTTACAACATTACAATTTGGTACAAATGGAATCTAGTGACCACAACTTGTGTAAATAAATAAGATTTTTACCCAAAAAGATCAGCTAAGATCTTGTCTAGAAAGAGAGATTCAATAAAACTTGAAATATGGAATAAATTACATGTACATACGTGGGACAAACATTCTTATATCTCATTAAAGGGGCTTCACAGAAAAAAAACAAATACCGTTATTCATCGTAAAGTTTGTTTTGACATTAATTAAGTCTAACTTGTCATTTTGGTGAACTGCCCCTTTAAAGCGTTCCGTGCCAAAACATAATTTCTAGGTTCAGGCATGAGATTTGCCTCCTACTAAGTCTTTACCTTAAACGGCCTTGTTCAATCCCTTATCTCATAAATCCTATGTCAAGTTTTGACTGGGGTGTTAACGCATTGTCGTTAAGTGTAAACTTCAGAGTTCTCTCGAGCATTGTTTGCATTTTGCCACACATAACAAGTTCAGATCTAACAAATGAAACGGGCCTGCTTGAAATTTGTGGTTGCATGATTTTTCCTTATTAAGCTCAGTTTTATATAGAAATAACTAATTTAAATACAATTATGACCTGCTAATAATGAGTATCATAAGCGACATTTTCTAACTTTCGAGAAAAAGAGCTTCAAAATTTTTATATTGGTTTTTAGTTTATAACTTTTTTTCTAAAGGTGCACAATTTTTGTTTATTTTTCACACAAAAACACACAACATACAAGCGAATGTGTATTGGCTTTGTCTTTTTGCCAACGTCCTTAAGAAAAAAAGGATATATCGCTAAATGGTCATGTATGCTCTTTTTTTTAAGTACTGGAGTATCGTCACTGCCGTTTAAAATAAATGAATAAGTTGAAGAATTATAAATTGATAAAAAAATATTATTTGCAAGCCGTTATTTTGAATTTGGTTAGTTGATGTGTTGTTCAGTTCTCAACTAATTCATTTACATACTATACATTTCAGTACTGAATTGGGTTAGTTCATGTTTAATTGAATTCTCAAATAAAATGATGAATAATAACTTGTTTAATTTTTGACTTTTCCTCCTTTTTGCAGAAAAATAATTGTACTTATTTAGGAGCATACCGTACAGGTGTAAAACGCGGAACAAAATTGCTCCGTTCCTATCAACATAATCAAAGAATGCTTGAAATAAATTTTGTGGAAAATTACTTAACATTAACTGGAGAGTCATTAATTTTTTTTAAAATTTAAAGTTTTACGAAAACATTTCGCTATTTCACATTTTTTGTAAAAATTAGGGACTTTCCAATTAATTTTAATGAATTCTCGAAACATTTTTTGAAAAAATGTATCATTTTTTCTCAAAATTGTTTCTAGTTTTCAGCCTTCTTTTCATGCATTTTCCGTTCGCCTTCATCTTACCAAAATATATTTTAAACAATGGAAACATAAATAAAATCAGATTACAGCATGATCAACAAATAATATGATGATGATGATTAAACACAAAAAAACTATTATCTACTGTAATATAAATATTTTTTGAGTAGCAATAGATTGAGAGTTAAAAAACGCCATTTCTCAAAAATTGTTGAAACTGGATATTCCCCTCTTCTCCCGTGCACCTTTCATGTATTAATATTTAAATTTACTTTTTTTGAGTGGATGGTAGACCAACTATATGCACATGCGCATTATTTATGTATAATGTTACTGTTAAAAATAATAATAAATTGACAAGGGGTGCTTTATGTAAAAGAGATATTTATTTATAAAATAGTAAAATAAGTAAAATGTTTTGGAAGTGCAATAAACAGATTAGAGCGTCTACGCCTATGATTTCATACGGCAAAACAATCGCGAGCTAAGTGGGTGGGCTTCAGACGAAAATGTGTTTCTACGCACATTCCTTAGCTGGCCCATTTACTTCTTAACCAGACTCTACAGGATATCCAAGAAGTTCAAAAGACTAGCAAAAAATAGCATATACCGGCATCAACAACACAAAATTAAAACAAATGGTAAATTTCTTGGTTTATATGCTGTTCTTTTTTAGTATTATCAAAGGAAGAGTGTGATGCAATTTTTTGTTACTCGTGCTCTTCTTTCTGCAAATGGTAGGTCCCACAAGCAAGGGGTTGTCAAAATATATACACCCACAGTATTTCTACATACTGCCAGTACTGCTCAGTACTGCAGTAGTGCGAGTGCTGCCAAATACTGCCAGTACTGTATACCTACTGCCGAGGTGGACAACCCCTCGCCCACAAGTAAAATAAAGGAGATATATAAGCTTGATATAAAAACATAAGGGTTAAAATTTTAATTTTTACATCAAACCTTTTTCAGAATGTTTATTGGGTCTAAGTAGTTACGAAAAAGAAAAAAAGTCAATTTCGAAAAAAGTGGAGTTTTGCTCTCCTTTCTTAGAAGGACAGAATTCATCTTTATCACTCACAAAATTTTTTTTTGCAAAAAAAAAGAAAAAATATAAAAAATCTTATAATAGACGTTTCGATACATTACTGGGCATGGGGTCTAGGTTGAAACAAATAATTTTCTTGCCGCAGAAGTTACCTTCTCTTGGTATGGAAAGCGTGAGACTGAATTTGTAACATATTTTGCACCAAACGGACCACTTGTGTATTGCCAAGCAATTCCTTTCATATTGATCAATTGATTTTGAAAGCAGAACTTGAATTTTGGATTTAAAGAAATGATAATTACAAAATAAAACAAGATATTTTACAAAGTTATATGGATTCTAATATTGAAATATTTACAAATATCAAAAAACTTTTTGAAATATTCATTACTCTGCCAATAACGACCCAATATCACAAAGATCTTTTTCAAAACTAAAATATCTTAAAAATTAAGAAATACTATTTTACACCAATAAAGTAATTGATATAAGTATCTGTCGAAGAAGTACTCGATGAGATGGAAAAAACGAAACGCTAAATTCTATTAGAATAGGTTTTTATTACTTGTATATGTTTGTTGTATTAGTTTTTGAAAACCTTTTTCTACTACTCTACAGGCCCTAAATTTAGTTTTATATTTTTATAGCCTAAATATATATCAAAGGCTATACAAATAAGTACCTACTACCTAGGTACTTATTGTTTAGTGGTTTTCGTGGAATCTTAAAATGAATTGAAGCCCCCCTCAAAACATTTTTCTGGATACGCCACTGTAAAATGACAGTTTTTGTCATAAGTGTTAAAAAAATCTAGTAGAACTTTTTTTCCAAAACTAATTGGTACATAAATTCGGCATAGTGGGGCCGATTCTTAGACAAAACGACGAAATTTTGGCGCGTCAAAATTTCTGACGTTTCAAAAGATATTGAGGTATTTCACAGTAGTAATAAATTACCTGAGATATATGTAGTTTAATTTTTATTCCTTGTACTTGATTACACATTTTTTCATCGAGAACAAATGATTTTAGTGCAACTTTAAGGGGTTTAATAAAGATTTTCAAATTAAAACATTTCCACTCGCCATTTTCTAGTCAGTTTGTGATAGCAAATGTCATCTATTTGGATTATGTTCCTGCAGTCGCCAAATTGTCGATTGCTTTTTAATTAAGATAGGTGTTAAAAATAGTTTACTGCCCATACAAAAATTAGAAAAAAAGCTAAATGATGCTAGAGATGATTAAATACTTAAATTTGTGATTTACTAGAATTTTTATAAATGAAATTTGCGTAATATTTTGAGCCCACGAGAAGCCGGTCAGATTTTTGAACGGTATCATGACGATTTTCGGCCCTTTCCGGTGTTGCCATATTTTGTTCGTAGAGGTTCAAACTAGCAGAGCGTTTTCGTCAAATATTTTGTCGTTTATTTTTGGCGACAAAGTTTCGACGCGACGTTTCGTTGAGTATTGGGAATTCCTGCAAGTTTATAACGAGTAAAGAACTATTACCTAATAGCTTCTCAAGGTTTTCTCCTAAACGCATGGAAAAGGAAATAGCTTAATTTCAAGCTACACCTTCACCTGATATTTTTCAAGGACAAAACTAGTAGCTATTCTAGGTAGGTACCAAGGAGCAAGCAAATTTAGGTTTTTATTTAAATTTTAAGTAAATCTCAAAATTTTTTGTTTTGGAATTAATAAAAAAATTAGAGAGGAAGTTTGAACCATGCATAAAAATTGGGTAAATTAGTTAAGCAAATGCCAATGCAGGACTTTTGGACTGTGGACATTTAAGCGCCGACCGTTTGGGCGCCACCAAAGGAAAAATTTAGAATGGTATCAATATTTCACCGCGTTGGTAGATTCGCTTTATTTTTCTTTATTTTAGTGCGTAAGGTTCAAAAAAATAATAAGGTTGGGTTGGTTCCTTCTTAAATTTTTCTGTCTCGGTGCCCAAATGTCCGGAGTCAAAAGTATACAAAACTTTGCATGGTAAATGATATTCATGGGTACTTTTTTACCCCTTTCCTTATCATTATTTTTCTTGTGTTATTTTAGTCTTTTAAAATTCTATTAACAAAAATGCACACAAAAAAATATAAGTATTAAAATTTTGATTTTTACCTAGTTACTTTTGCTTGAATGTTTTCAAAATTCACGTTAATTATATTTAACTGGACAAAGCGTTACTTTATTAATAAATTATTTGGGTGAAAATAATAATTTAGTGAAACTATCAGTTAGTGACCAAAATTTATAACAATCTCAAAAACACAATATTGATTTAGTGTGTTTTATTTATTGCTAACTATTTACATATATTTTTATTGAAATTTAGAAGTAAATTTACGTTAAGTTACATTTTGATGGTCATCAATTGCTTGCATATTTGTTGAACAGCTTGGGCACCACTAATCTGAAACAAAAAAAAAAGAAATGGTGCTAAATTTTAGGGTTTAAACCTTACAGAAATTTACCTTTCTTAATTTATAATACATTTAAGTTTTATGAGAGAATTAACCATTTCACTAATTTTTTTGACTACCTGATATATTAAATTTTTTTAATGGTGCAGGGACCAATTTATTATAACCTTCTACTTTTTAACATTTTTTTTATAGATATTAAAAATGCTACTATTGAAATTTAAAAAAGTAAAAATGTGTACTTTGATTTCAAAATAAAACTTTCGCCATGCTGGTTTAAAGAAATTATGTAACCAGTAGTCAAATAAATTGTCAATATAGAATATTGATATGCCAGTCAGTCTTTCCATGGATTTTTAAAAATTTTATCTTGTGTGGTGTAGTTAAACACGGGTCAAACTAAAGTTACTGTGGTCATTTTTTAGTGATTACTTGGTCACTAAGTAAATAACGTAAAAATCGGACTATTGAATAACATATTTGATTTGTATCTTCTACACTACACTACTACGCAAATAGGTAGGTAGATTTGGTGAAAGTGGGTAAAACTCACTTTTATTAAAAGCATCAAAAAATTTCGACTTGCAAAAATTTAAGATGATGCTTTAAACTTTAACTAAACATTAAAAATGTGTTGTCAATTTTTTGTTGCACCTTGTATATTTTTTTTCAAAATTAAAAGTTCTGTTATGTATATGGTTGGCTCCGAGATATATGGACTTCGCAAAATAATCTTCATGATCACTATCGGTTAGCTTCTATAATACCTACTATGAAGAAAATAATCCCGGCAGCAAAAAAGGTTCTGCAGTAAAATAGTGACTACAGGTAGGCAGAGGCGCTTTTTAAATATCTATTATTGTTGTATTAATAAATACAACTTGCATGTTAAGCATAATGCTTAATGAAAAGTCCGATCCTGGTCATGAATATTTTGTTTGCACCGGCGATCCCAATGTTGCTTTCCAGTTGATTGCTGTTGGGAAATATGAAGGTTCAGTTGGGAAATTTAAGTACATTTTACAAAACATTTTGTATTTCTAATTACTTCAAACAATAATTTAAAAAAATAAGTTTCAGGTAACTTGGGAATCGCTTTTAATATTAGTTGGGAAAATGGCTTTTATCCCTCCCCCCTCCCAATCAAATGCCTTCGGATCGCCGGGGTTGGTTTGTCCTCCCCAAATACTGAGGATTAAGTGATTTGTGATTTTCATATATCTCGTTGCCAACTATAATTATTTTTGTCGATATTTCTTTCCTCACCCTGTATATTTTATAAAAAAGGCAAAGCCTCATTCTTTTTTAAATTATGTGATTTTCTCAAGATTTTTTTTAACAAATTACCGATATAACTGTGGAGAAATAAATCAGCTTTTATTATCTAGTTGTTTTTTTTTTAAATCGATTATTTTTATTACAAAACATTATATCGCAGCCGGAAATTTTTTTAAAAAGTGAGCTTTATTTTTTTTGCGATACAAAATTAGCACCAAATTGCTCCAATTAGCTATATTTACAGTTTGGAGTAAAAAAATTAAGAGATGGGCTGCTATAGCTTCATGGCCGCTATTATTTTACGAATTTAGTTTTTAAAATGATAAAAAAATAAATGATTTAATTCGTATAGAAAATATTGCAAAAAATAGTAGTTGAATAATATTTTTCTTGACTAACAGAAAATGAGACTTTGTCTTTTTGGTTAGAAAAATATACAAACACTTTCATTGGGATACAAATGCAATCTTGGGTTTGTGCAAAACGTCATGAAGTCTGAGAGGGATGTCTTTGCCAGGGAAGTATCATTTTTCTCTTAACACTGCAGCAACTAGTCCACTTTTTCAAATTTATCCAGTATCTGCAAGAAAAAAATCGGATAAAATCAACGGTAGATAATAAATTTCAAACGAGCATTCAAACGTCTTGGGTACAGATGTAAAACAATTAAAACTAAAAATTTCATAAAAAAAAGGGAGCAGAAAAAAACATGGTGATCAAGTTTTTCAACTGAAAAAATTAGTTTAGGAGCTTCAGATATTTTTTAGAAAATTCATTGACTTTTCCCTTTAGAGATTAAAAGTAGCTTTTTATTTCCTGTTCCTAAGGAGTAAAGTGGGGTATTTAATCCCCGGAATTAAATTTTACTACTATAAATCATTAAATTATTATTATAGATTAAGTTTTTGCTTTGCTTCTCGGGGATTAAATTTTTGCTTTATTTCCCAGGGATTAAATTTTTACTTTATTTCTACGGGATTATATTCTACCACTAGAAATCTTTTTCTAAAGCATAAAATAGTGTGTACACCTCAGGACTCAGGAAGTGGTTTTTAATCCCTCGACAAATTAAATTACACATTTTTTAATTGGGGCACAGTTTTGCTTAGCTAAAAACTAAAATTTCATACAAAATATTGATACTACACCGTAATCCGAAATCACATATGCCTACTATTCTTTCTCCTTATAATTGCCTTTAAATATAGTAGGTAATTATTGTCGAAGTATTCCAGTTCAGTAGTTTTCCTAAAAATGTATAAAAAAAACTTAAATATTGTTCTTCACACTGGGGCGGTCGCAGATTTTTTTACAGGCGGGGATGGAAGGGGGCTGTTTAGTAGGTTTTTGGGTTTAGTAAGTTTTTATAAACGAATCTTAATTCTAGATTTTTGGCCAAGATATGCGTCGGATCTTCTTCGAGTTTTTTTAAAAAATATTTTTAAAAAAGTGGGTCGGGTTAGCTGGAAAAGTTTTTTTTTAAATGGTCAAGCCATGATGGTAATTTAAGGCTTAAAATATTTTAGCATAATTTAAGGGGTAACGTTTGTGATTAAGCAATTTTTACTATGTTTTTCACATTTTTATGCCATGATATTGCTCACATTTTAAAGCTTTCTTTCCAAACTTCAATTTCTAGAATAAAACAAATTTTTCAAGTTTCGGCTGTTTTTTAGGCGTTCAAAAAAGAGAGAGAGAGAGAGAGAGAGAGAGAGGGCAGAATTTTAGAGGTAGAGAAAGGGATAATTTAGTGACTTGCAAAAAAAAATTAAGGTTGTTGAAGAGAGACAGCAGACTATAAAAAATGATTTTAGAGAAAGATGGACATAATTTAATGCAATTGTTTACTAAAAATTTCTGTTATGTCATCTGTCTGTCATCTTGAGTGGTGTCGTGCATATGATTTTTATTTTGTCATTTTTATCCAAAAAACAGCAAAAATTGTAATTCAAAGCGTAAAGTGTGTAAAACATACCATAAAGCCATGATAACCCTTAAAATAATTTTCTTAAATACCTGTTAAATTATTTTTAGATGTGCTAAAATACACTTTAGTACGACAGGTTTTTTGGTAAATTTGAAGACTGTAAAGAACTTTGAAAGAAATTAATACCACCTTGTGTTTTACACACTTTACGCTTAAAAAATTACAATTTTTGCTGTTTTTTGGATAAAATTGGCAAAATAAAAATCATATGCACGACACCACTCAAGATGACAGACAGATGGCATAACATAAATTTTTAGTGAACAATTGCCTTAAATTATGTCCATCTTTCTCTAAAATACTTTTTTATAGCCGGCTGTCTCTATTCAACAACCTTAATTATTTTTGCACGTCACTAAAATATCTCTTCATCTACCTCTAAAATTCTGCCCTCTCTCTCTAAATATTTTTCATTTTAACAGAGAAAAAATGTTTTTTGGCAGTGTTTTCTTTGGACGCTAAAAAAATAGTAAAAACTTGAAAAATGTGAGTGTTTTATTCTAGAAATCGAAAGTTTGGAAAGAAAACTTTAAAGTGTAAGCAAAATCATGGCATAAAAATGTTAAAAACATAGTAAAAATTGCATAATCAAAAGCGTTGCCCCTTAAATTATGCTAAAATATTTTAAGCCTTAAATTTTACCATCATGGCTTGACCATTACCCGAGCCATTACCATAAGAAAATTATGGCTTTACCATAAAAAACTATGACTGTGATCAGCTAAATAAAATCTTTGCTTCTGCTGAGAGAATGATAAAAAATAAAAAAAAAATAAACGGGCTTTAATTTTTAAAATTGGGTAATGTAAAACAGGTCGTTTGACTGAATAAATAGATAGCAAACCAGGACGCCCCGGTCCCTCTAAAATTTTAATAAAAATGCACAAAGTAAAATAAATGGCTTACTTTCGTAATGAAAAACGCGAAGAAGCGCTTTCCAAAACAAATCGCAGAACACCCTGCAATAGCTAGCGGTTCTCCATTCGCTTTGAGAAGCGCTTACCTTTTTCAGAAAATCTCTACCAACCACTTGCTGTTTTGCTTATAGTTCTTGAAAACGCTTAGCGTTTTTATAACTACGAGAATACGGGCCCAGGTACAACTGTAAAAGGATTTTATTTAAGACTAATTTAACCTGCGACTTACTGTAAATATGGCTGGCATTCCCAAAATATTTCTTTGTGATTTTTGTTGGTCCATCTGTCTTCTTCAAATCTACACCTAGTCTGGTCTCTTTCTCAAAACATTTTCTTTAAAAATGGACAAAAAATATTCCGATGATATCAAAACAAACTTTTTTATAAAAATATAACCTAAAAGTGACTTTGTCATTTAGGAGTCAGTGGTTTCGGTCATGGCCAACTTGATGGTTTCACCTTCGGTATGATATAGGCGCATTTGAAAGAACCGGCGTTGCCACATAATTGACGCGACGAAATTTCGTCATTTTGCCTAAGAATCGGCCCCAGTCTGACTTTTTGACAGTTCCGCTCTCAACTACTACATTTATTTTCGTGAGAATCCCTTTTCCGCCCCTCCCCTTTTTTAGTTTATATCTTTATTTCAGTTAATTGACTGATATATGGAACTGGCACACATTTAAAAATTAAATAAGCGCAGTTCAGCCGTGAACACACAACATTATCTTTTAAATATCTACCTCATGAAAAAGTTCAACAAATAAAAAAAACATACAAAAAACTGAAACACAAAAATCACTAACAGGTCACCCTTACTATAACTATATAATACTATAACTTAACGACGTGACGGCGATATGGCTCTACTGTAAAATATTTGATTTTCTTCTTTTTAATGTTCATATCTACCAACGTGAAAATTCTCCGATTAAGCTTTAATCATGATTAACCCTAAAGAAAGTTTCGATATAAAACACCACATTCTAATCACCGATTAGTAACTAATCACGATTAAAGCCTAATCAAGAAATTTTTGTGTTGTTGGAGACAACCTTAAATCTCGTAAAACGTATATTAAATTAATATATTAATTAACCAATTTTATCTGATTATGTAGTCAATCAAATTTTCCTTAACGGGCTTTCTTCAAATTTTGGGCCTTTATATCTATACGAAAGCAAACTTAAAAATAGGAACACCACATTATTATACTCATTCTAGTTCCAAACTTCACTCTATCACCAAGTTAATTTTTTTCTGTAGTAAAACAGTATTCAAGTTCGTAGTGTGTTTTGTTTTCAACAACCAGCAGTTATTGCAAGGGGTCCCAACCATAGACGTAGTACAACACTACACAAAAGTATCTGCTTTGCCACCGACGTGACGCATACTCCGTCTTAAATTTTTTCACCATATCCTTACTATTGGCCATATTTCTTTGTGAGTAAAATTGTTTTAAATGAAGGTATTATTTAAATTTTGCTAAAGTTTGATCAAAAAAGTCATACAAATACTTTTACAAAATAACCAAGAGCTGTTTGTCTTTTTACTATTCGACTGATAAACACTGCCTGTTTGTAGCGTCTGCCAGCTTCTTTTAAATTACCGTTTAAAAAGCAAGCACCCATAAATGTCATATTTAACTATATTAGTAGCGGGGAAAACTTCCGATAATATATTTGACGCTCCTGGCAACTACTTTGTTTATACGAGCCTCTTAAAGCGCTTTTATATAAGGACGGTTTGGAAATGTTGTCGTATAAACACCACTAAAACCGTTAGAAATACTCAAACCTCGTTTCACCGAAATATCTTTTTTTTATATCTTCATCAAAAACATGATTTTAGTAACTGTTTGCAGATAACTAAACCATGGCTTTTTTGGTTACCGATGCAAAAAAACTTTTTTTTAACACGAGTGCAAAAAAATATTTCTGTTCGTTTTGTACCCAAAATTAAATAGAAATAGCTGAAAATAGTAATAATGAAAAAATCTAATTATTCTTGCCTAAAAATTAAGCCATTTTCGCTAGTTTTCACCAAGTACTTACGAGAAAATCATTTAAAAACATCGTGGAAATATTAAAATGTCGCAACAATGAAAGTCACCGAGTAAAAAGGCACATCGCTACGGAAACCATTGTTAATTCATTTATATATTTCGATTTATATAGTGTAAAGACGGTGTATTGAGAGAAGTGCTCTTCGTTCGACAAAAGTATTTTCCTGTTTTTCTTCGATTTTTTGATAATTAAAAAAAATTGGGGCTAGATAGCGCGGATAGTCCACCATACAATCAATTATTTTATGTTGAAAGGAAATGAAAATATCTCGGAAGCTAAAGCTCCCACGAATTTGGAATTTATAACAAAATTTGTAGTCCATATCCATGGAAACGTAAATCTGAAAACCGTATATTGCTACTTACTTTTGTTCCAAAGTTACAATTCTTATTCTTAATTATTTTATCCCTCTTTTCTCCTGTTCAACCCCCCACCAACCTACCCAAAAGTTAATCAGTTCAGGGTCAGCAGATAGAGGATGTTTGTACCAAATTTCGTAAAAATCGATCAAGGCGTTCTTGAGTTATAGTGTATACAGGCAGAAACAGACCGACGGACAACTTTTTTTTTCGTCGATTAAGGTGTTTTGGAACCTTAGTAACTCATTTTTGATAAAATTAAGAAAAGTCAAAATTTCTTGATTTTAATAGTCTCCCATACCATGTTGGTATGGTGAACTAAAAATAGTGGTAACAACTCGCGGCTAAACTGTGCTTTTTTATACTTGCGTTTTTAAATACCTCGCTGCGCTCGTTATTTAAACCAATGCTTGTAAAAGAGCACTATTTTAGCTACTAGTTGGAGAAACTACTATTGATAACTTAGTTGTTTTCTTTTTAAACTAACATTTAGTGAGATTTATTGAAGGACGTCCTTATATAAAAGCGGTTTTAAGTGCGTATAAACGTAGTAAATAGGACCTACAGGCAATAGAGTCGTCGCGCGTCTTTAAAACGTAATTTATTGTTTGTTTTTGGCCACTAAAACTCTATCGAATAAATATAAGCGGAAAAGAATAAGGAATCAAAATAAATCCTAATTAATTTGCCAAATAGACCATATTAACAGCTCCAAGACCTACCCTTTCCTGGACAGCAAAGTTAAGTACTAGGTACGTACCTCGTACACGGGGGAGGAAGGCGATTTTAAAGATTTGAAACTTCTCAGTCCTGGTTGACCCCCCCCCCCCCGGAAAGATTTCCTGACGGAGGATGGATGGGTATTCATAAAATACCAATTTTATTTTAAGTATAATACTACAATGATGTATTTCCTTTAAATAATACTTAAAATAAGTAAATTATATAAAAAAATATTGGTGTTACCAATAATGCCAAAAAGGTAAAATATAAATTAAATTAAATTAAAATAATAATTATAATTATAAATAAAAAAGCTCCTCCAGGTCAGTTCCTACAGGCAGAGTACCGAGGACGGAGGCCGAATTTGACCTCTGGATAGCAAGGCCAATCTTTTGTATTAGATAGCTTTGGGTTTTTTTATTCTCTATTTTTGCGCTTATTTCCCTAATAAGATTTTTAGCCGCGCTACCCCAGGGTCCAAACGTCTCAACCCTAATGCCCATGTGCACCACTTCCCCTTACTTCTTCCACTTGTTCAAGTGCCGCTTGAACTGAGGGTGACCCTTGAGATTTACTTGGTTTGCAAAGTTCAGAATATGTTCCAGTAAGTAATTAAATTATTGGAAACTTGGCAGTTATCTGCATTTTTTCTGTTTTTTGTGTGGTGATCATGATTATTACCTGTCAGCTGTCAAAAAAACATGTAAAATTTGAGGTGGTTTTAAAAAAACAAATTTTATTGACGATTTATGATTGTATGGAGGAAAAGCAAATAAAACTACTTTAATTGGTTAACTATAAATATCTAGTATACGTTTTCACATTATTGAAAAGATTGTCTTCTTTCTTTTATAGATCATGTTCTCTGTTCCGACTAAGAGCGGAAAAAGACATATGAAGAACAAGATGCTTGATTTTCGATAGGTATTGAATACGATGTGAAAACATACTAATTATTACACCACCAGACCAACCCAACCCATTTTTCAGTTTCTTTGCAACGAATTTGCGAAAAAAAAGGTGAATTATTCGCTTA
This sequence comes from Oxystoma pomonae, assembly GCA_963921995.1. Taxonomy (NCBI): domain Eukaryota; kingdom Metazoa; phylum Arthropoda; class Insecta; order Coleoptera; family Brentidae; genus Oxystoma; species Oxystoma pomonae. Next base: position 97,305,413 of record OY998164.1, read on the forward strand.
GCGAAAAAATCATAATTTTTTTGGGACATCCTAAACCTTTGGTAAAAGGTATCTTCATTTCATTCTTTCAAAAATCCTTCTTGGTAGGTATTTCATTAATACAGAGTCTAATTCTTCATCTTCTTCGTCATCCCGAAGAAGTTCCAGTTTAAGCACAGACCACTAATCATCACACAAAGATTTTAAGGCAACGGATCAATTTTATAAGCTTAAAAAATTAATAGCTTTTGTTTAAAAACATAACCAAAAAATACCTTACATAACCTCAAAATGCACTTAATCCGAAGTAATTCTACGGCTTATCTTAACTACAGCTTAAGTGCCATTTACATGATATTCTACACCTTTGCAAACCAAAACTAAAGCTTAAGCTCGGCTTACATGTCAAGCCGAAGCCGTGCACACGGGCATAAATGGGACAAAAATATACTGGTTCGAAAGTTGCTCGTATTTTTTTGTTTTATTTGTTCGCCCAGTTCTGCGGCTGAACCCGCTCTAGCGGAAGTCCTACCAATATAGGACTCCGCATCCCATAATAGCGACCTTCCAGCCTTCCATGGGACTAGGGTTATCCCATCCACCCGTTTTCCGTCAGCTCTGCAAATGCCATTCGGAATGTTTGCTGATCTACCTACGCTTTTATTGCGGCATAGTCCGTGAAGACCATAACTATCTAATTTTTTGCTGCAACTAGCATAGGTGTGCGTCCCAACAACAGGCACACCAAGTCTTAAACCAATGAAAATACGGAAAAATGCCTTTATTTTAAATTATTTTAAGAGAATGAAAAATACTTACACAAAAGTTAGAATTGAGAGAAATGTTACTTAAATACACTACGTAAGCTCCCCCCCCCCCCCGAAGCCTGGTTATGGTCACATTTTTTTATTATTTATCCTTAACAACCCCCGAAGTCAATTTCCGGGTGCGCCACTGACTTATATAGGTACCCGCAGGTTTTATTATATGGGTGACTTATTAGGCTTTCAGGAAAATAAAATGTTTTTTTTTTCGAAATAGAGAAAAAGGTATTAGGTATTTTTGGAATGGGGTGGAAAGCCCTTTTTGCCAATTTAAAAAAAGTGACTTCAACGCCTTAGCTCCGCCCTAGGTCAGCGCCCTGAAGGCCTGGGTTTTTTTTTAAACCATCTAAATATGTAAAATTTTACTTTCCTCTGCCACTTTAGGTTTTTAAGACATTACATTTTGGACACCCTGTATATATTTGTATAATACCACAATCTCCTACGTAAGCTGGAAGGCCTCAAGTATAGGTATAAATAAACACGTGTTACTGGCGACATGCTTTTCTCACCACATTTCCACCGACTTTCTCGCATAGAAAACTGTTTACCAGCCACTTTTCCCTTCAATATAAAGTTGTTTTTCGGGTCTTTGCACGCTCCTGCTGTCACTAATAGTTTTCCTTTTAAAAAAGGATAGTCGAGAAGAATATCTATCAAGCAGTTTTTATAGCACGGGCCATACTCTTAAAAAACATCAAATTGATAGAGATGTAATAGAGAATATTAGTTACTTATAAAACGAATTAAAGAATCAACTTTGTCAATAGGGAGCTATCAATTAAAGTAACATATTTTTGATCTTTTTTTCTTCTTTTATGAGCACAATCCATCAACATTGCTGTCGTGTTCAGTATAAAATGATTATCGTGGCAAGATTATTCGTGATCTATATTCTCCAAAGATATAGTTTTACAAAAGCTTAACGTTATTTTTACAGTTTTATGGTGGTTAATGATTGTCTGCGCTCAATTTCTTTCAGTTCAATTAATGTCAACACAGGGAAAAGTCGTTAAAAATAAAATAATATTTGACCTAGTTTATGTTTCGCTATATGATCAGTTCCATCAGTTACGGTGTTGCAAATTGTAACATCAAAATAGTGCCAATTTGACTTAAGAGTTCCTATAATTCCCTAATAACTGACTGTATTGCTTATTGGCTGCCTGGAGCAAGACTAATAAAATGCTGCCCTCCTATGGGCGAACCCTACATTTCTCTTTGGAAGGAAGTGGGTCATTAAAAAAGCCCTTGTTTAAATTTATCGAAATTTACTGAATAATAATCTAACTTAACCTGCCTTTAACATATACATACGTAAAAAAATTTGTTATTAAACATATAAGTAAAACTTTTTTATGCCCGTGTGCAGGGGTTTGGCTTGACATGTAAGCCGATCTTAAGGTTTACTTTTGGTTTGCAATGGTGTGGGATATCATGTAAGTGGCATTTAAGCTGCAGTTAACATAAGACGTAGAGTTACTTCGGCTTAAGCGTATTTTGAGGTTATGTGAAGTATTTGTTGAACGGCAGATTATAAAATGGTTCCGTTGTCTTAAAATCTTTCTGTGATTAGTAGTCTTTGTTTAAAATGGAACTTCTTTTAGATGACGAAGAAGATGAAGAATATTAGACTTTGTAGTTAATGGAATACCAAGAAGGATTTGTCAAAGAATCAATTTATTTCCACACTTTTGATGAGGATACCTTATACAAAAAGTTTAGAATGTCAAAAAAAAAAAAATGTTTTTAAAACTTCGCACAATACTTACAGGCAAACTTTTTTCGCTAAGCGAATAATTCACCTTTTTTTTTTGAAAATTCGTTGCAAAGAAACTCAAAAAGGGCTTGGGTTGGTCTGGTGGTGTAATAATACATAGTCAGGTTTTATAGTTAACTAATTATAGTAGTTTTATTTGCCTTTTCCTCCATATAACCATTAATCATCAATAAAATTTGTTTTTTTTTTAAAACAACCTCAAATTTTACGTTGTTTTTTGACAGCTAACAGGTAATAATCATAGTCGAATAACAAAAACACAAAAAAATGTAGATAACTGCCACGTTGCCAATAATTTCTTTACTTTTTCCAAGTGGAACATTTTCGGAACTTTTGCAAACTAAGTAAATCTCATGAGTCACCCTCAGTTCAAGCGGCACCTGAACAAGTAGAAGAAGTAGGGGGAAGTGGTTCACACGGGCATTAGCTATTTATATATAGTATGGAGGCTATTGGAAATGTCAAAAACAAATTTTTTTATTTCCACTAAAAATAAGTTATTTGGGTCAAAAAAGACGTAAATACGAAATTTTTGTCATGGTGTCTGTCTGTCTGTAACACGATCACTCAAAACCCGCTTAACCGATTTTCATCAAATTTGGCACAAAAATTCTTTGTCACCACGTAGAGCTGATTAGTTTTTGGTGAGGGTGGGGGCTGGAGGGGGGATTAAACTTTAAAAAATTGTAACTCACGAACCGTAGCAGCTAGCGACACGCGGTTTTCACATTAAGATAGATAATTGCATTTTCAACCAAAAAAAAAAAAAAAATTTTTTTAAAAATATGTTTAAATATTTTATGGAGGGGTATAGGTGCATGCTGGTGCCATTATTTTGCTTTCTTTTCGGGAAATTGCTGAGTAAAATCACTATTTGCGATTTCATATTCACACAGCGCAGGCAAAATTTTTGCAATTTAGGCCCAACATTTTTCCAACATTTTGATCGCCTTCACGTTTTTCTTGGTGAGATATTAAAAAAAGTGACATGCTTCAAAAGGGGGGTTCGCTTGAAGGGAAAATCTTTAGAAAGTAATACTAAAAATGCTTTTTTTTTGACGTTCTGAATGCTGTGCACAAAAGTAACATTATAGCCATGCAGAATTTTTTGCAATTCAAGTAGAAACTTCTTCAAAAATTTTAATCTCCTTCAAAAAAATTGAATACTAGGTACTGATTTCGCATCGCGACGTTGATGTTATGAAATGATGATGAAATGTGAAGAATTAATTCAAGGTCACCTGGAGCGGCTGTTCCATGGCTCTTCCCATAAGGAATGCCCGGCCAACACAATACTTCTACCTCACAAAGAGGTAGGTAGTAGACAAGAAAAAACACTAATGACCGTTCTGCGTGAATAAGTTATAATAATAATGCTCGTTGTAAAAATGTAACCCTTTCGGGTATTGGCCTCTCAAAAGTTAATTTTTGTTATAAAATTAGTTTTAACACATTCTCAACCATGTTTTGCCCAAAATAGTAGTTTTCAAAACTAGTGGCTAAAATAGTGCTTTTTTTACAAGCGTTGGTTTAAATAACGAGAGCAGTGAGGTATTTAAAAACGCGAGTAAAAAAGCACAGTTTAGACGCGAGTTGGTAACACTATTTTGTTAATACCTTTATAAAAAAATCCAAGAAAAACAGGAAAATACTTATACCTTCGTCAAAAACATGATTTTAGTAACTGTCTGCAGATAACTAAAGCTGGCATTTTTGGCTACCGATGCAAAAAAACCTTTTTTTTTATACTTTCATCAAAAACATAATTTTAGTAACTGTCTGCAGATAACTAAAGCATGGCTTTTTGGGTTACCGATGCAAAAAAACTTTTTTTTTTGATCACGGGTGCAAAACAAGATTTCTGTCCGTTTTTTACCCAAAATAAAGAGAAGTAGCGGAATATAGTAATATTGAAAAAATCTAATTATTTTTGCCTAAAAATTAAGCCATTTCCGCCAGTTTTCATCAATTATTTACGAAGAAATCATTTAAAAACATCGTCAAATATCAAGCTGTCCAAGATTAAAATGTCGCAACAATGAACGTCGCCCAGTAAAAAGGCACATCGCTATAGAAACGATTGTTATTTCATTTACCAGCCGCCTTGATTTATAGTGTAAATATAGTGTCTTGCGAGAAGTGGCCTTCGTTCGTTTAAAAGTATTTTTCTGTTTTTCTTGGATTTTTTGATAAAGGTATTAAAAAAATAGTGTTAATAACTCGCGGCTAAACTGTGCTTTTTTACTCGCGATTTTAAATACCTCGCTGCGCTCGTTATTTAAACCAAAGCTTGTAAAAAAAGCAGCCACTAGTTGTTAAAAGTACTATTTTTTATCACGGGTGGAAAAAAAGATTTCTCTCCGTTTTTTACCCAAAATTAAAGAGAAATACCGGAAAATACGAATATCGAAAAAATCTAATTGTCCTTGCTTAAAAATTAAGCCATTTCTGCCAGTTTTCAACGAGAATTTACGAAAAAATCATTTAAAAACATCGTGAAAATATCAATTTGTCAAAGATTAAAATGTCGTAACAATGAACGTCACCGAGTAAAAAGGAACATAGCTATGGAAACCATTGTTATTTCATTTACCAGCCGCCCTAATTTATAGTGTAAACATGGTGTGTTGCGAGAAGTGCTCTTCGTTCGAGATTTTTAAAAGTATGTTTCTATTTTTCTTGGATTTTTTTAAAAAGGTAATAAAAAAATAGTGTTAGGAACTCGCGGCTAAACTGTGCCTTTTTTACTCGCGTTTTTAAATAGGTACATCGCTGTACTCGTTATTCAAACCAACGCTTGTAAAAAAGCACTATTTTCACCACTAGGTGTGAGAACTAAAAATCTCGAACGAAACTCGGTGACGTTTATTGTTGCGACATTTTGACAGTTTGATATCTTGACGATGTTTTTAAATAATTTTTTCGTAAATACTTGGTGAAAACTGGAGGAAATGGCTTAATTTTTAAGCAAGAATAATTAGATTTTTTCAATATTACTCTTTTCTGCTATTTATCTTTAATTTTGGGTAAAAAACGGACAGAAATCTTTTTTTCCACCCGTGATAAAAAATAGTACTTTTAACAACTAGTGGCTGCTTTTTTTACAAGCTTTGGTTTAAATAACGAGCGCAGCGAGGTATTTAAAAACGCGAGTTAAAAAAAGCACAGTTTAGCACTATTTTTTTAAAAACCTTTATCAAAAAATCGTGTTAGCGAGTTGCTAACACTATTTTTTTTATTACCTTTATAAAAAAATTCAAGAAAAATAGAAACATACTTTTAAAAATCTCGAACGAAGAGCACTTCTCGCAACACACCATCTTTACACTATAAATCAGGGCAGCTGGTAAATGAAATAACAATGCAGTTTCTATAGTGATGTGCCTTTTTACTCGATTCGATGTTTATTGTTGCGAAATTTTAATCTTTGACAGTTTGATATTTTGACGATATTTTTAAATGATTTTTTCGTAAATTCTGGCTGAAAATTGGCGGGAATAACTTAACTTTTAGGCAAGAATAATTAGATTGTTTTAACCATGCTTTAGTTATCTGCAGACAGTTACTAAAATCATGATTTTGATGAAGGCATAAAAAAAAGTTTTTTACATCGGTAACCAGAAAACTCATGCTTGATTAGTTATCTGCAGACAGTTATTAAAATCATGTTTTTGATGAAGGTATATAAAAAAAAAGAATTTAAATTTCTTTAAATGCTGGCAACATTAGCCCTCTTATTATATTAATGCATGCCTCTTTTACCCTTGTCAACCACAATTCTAAATCAGGGTGAAATAAAAATTCCATCAGGATCTAATAAATATTTCGTGCCAAGAGAACATTTTTAAAAGCTTTTTTGGGATTTTTGTGGGAGAAAAAAAATGCTATTCTGTTTTTAAGAATGGCCGTGAACTTATTATTGCAGTGGTGCACTCAGGAATTGGCTTCGGGGGGGGGGGGGGTTAAGTATAAATAATAAAAAAACTTAAATTGAAGCAAAAATGTGACCATAATTATTCATACACGAAAACCGGTGCTTACAAGCGCGGACCTGGGCTCAAATGTAGAGGAGGGGGGGGGATGTTAACCAAATTTAAAATTGTCTATTTATCGAAAATCACACCCATAATGCAATTTTTGGTTTTTTATCTATTTACTCTTGGTATGTTTGTAAAAATGCTGAAATGCGACGCAGTCGAAAATTTTTGCGAAAATGACACTTACAATGCTATTTTCGACAACAAATCGCAGGCAAACTGTTTGTAAAATTACATTAAAAAGACCATTTTGATGGTGATCCAAATTGAAATAAATAAAAAAATCAAACATAGAGATCATGAGTAAACGAAATCGTAAAAATAAAAGGTGTTATAGCGGCGCAGGCGAAAATTTTTTAAAGATTTTTGTAAAAAAAAAGTCCAGGCTCTTGTATTTTATTCTCTATATATTTTATATCTGCTGTTATTTGATTGTACCAATTGTAATAAAAAGACTTCTCCGGGGGGAGGGAGAGGACGTTACTCCCAACCCCCCTCCCCCTCATTGCGCCACTGCTTAATGACAGAATATTATTCTTCTGTAAACATTTACTTCGAACAACTATTTAAGAATAAGTGTTTTTAAATTAGTAGTTGTTAAACTTAAATAAAAAATAACAAATGATTTAGAAAACTTGCACTATTAAAAAAATATAACCAAATTTTAAGTGAGCAAATACTTATCCTTCAATTTAAAGAATTTCTAGGTTTGTAAAAACGAGTCCATGCTCTTAAACTTAGCTTAATTATTATCCAAATAAGTTTTAGCATCTCCGCCAGGTACGTACCCAAGCAGCATTTTTGGTCAGAAATTGAGTAATATATCCCTAACATACGATAGGACTCTTCCTCTATGGAAATATAAACAGGGGCTAAATTACTTACAAAATCCCACCATTCAACCTAAGTGGGGACATAAGTGACGTTAATTATACCTCCCAAATAGATCACAGTAGTTAGTTGTCTAGACAGGACAATGGAGTACTAGTCAATTTTGCACCAAAAACTGGTAAGATTGAAGGAAAATGGAGTTTATTATGACCTTATTGCATTGAAAATAACTTTGCCTGGCCCTCATTTGTACAGACTATAGAAAGATGAAAGGAAAATAAAATGAAGGAAACTTCCTTATTTTAATAAAGTACTTATAATATCTTACACAAAAATGTCAGCCAAAATTCTCCTGCGGAACAAAGTTTTCTGATAAACTTCAGTGTTTTAAGTCTAAAAAAGATGCAGGCCCTTAAAATATGTAGTTTTTAGACATTTTCTAAAAAACCTAAAATTTTTTAAAGTAAAACGTTTTAAAACACTTTGAGATACTTTGTAACAATAAATAACTAAAACGACATAGTACTTCAATATTGTTTTCCTTCTGTTTTTAGAATTGTAAAAGTATTGAAAATTCTGAAAATCAGTGCAACACAAAAAATATCGTGGATAAACCATGTTGGCCCTAACATTCTAAATGTCCTTATTTTTGTACTCATAATCACATTTTCTTTAGACACCTAAAAAATTACCAAATTATTTAATCTAAACCTCCAAAAATAGTATTCATGACTTCTTCCTCTTACGTTTTCTCGGCAAGGAGCGTTTCGCACTTCAGAGCATTGAAAAAGCTGACGTTTCTAGATGCCGAATTGAGAGAGCAATAAAACATTTATCGATACGACAGAGAGAAAATAGATGTGAGCGGCAAGAAGTTAAACTGGGCATAGGTATACTGAGTGGGAAAGAAAGGTAAACACCCAGTATTTATGATCCTATTTTAATAATTTTTTGCAGGCCGGTTTATTTTGGGTTCAGTATAAATTGGTTAAATTTTCAGCTTTATCAACGTCTTTTTTTTGCCGTTTTCTTAAAATTCCTTTTTTAGGTGTTCGATTTTAGTTTAACGAATTTGTGGTCATAGATGTGGTTTAACTCTTACGGAGTTCGTTGCAAAGTATTTCATTTTCTTCGTCAAAATGTCCCGCGTGCGTAGAGTTGCTCATATTCGTCAGCTTAATGACTTTGAGAGAGGGCGGATTGTGGGCCTACGGGAGGCAGGTTTATCAATTAGAGAAATTGCGAGAAGAACCAACCAATCTTTACAGAGCGTCAAGACCGCCGACTTAGACTTTTGGCTCTAAGAGACCGGTTTAGCTCTACTCGGGCGATTGCCAATCAGTGGTCTGAAGAACATGGAAGGGCGATTGGGATGCGCACAGTGTGTCGCCGAATAAGAAGTTTTGGACTCTTTTCTTACCGCCCACACATACCCCACATACGTAGTTGTTGCCACTCACCCCTGAGCACCGACGCAACCGACTGCAATGGTGCACGGAGAGACTGCAGTGGGATCAGGAATGGAATAGAGTGATCTTCAGTGATGAATTTCGTTTTTGTTTGGGTATGCATGATGGTCGAGAAAGGGTAGTAGTAGTAGTCGTAGAGAAGGGCCGTCGCGAAGTCTGGCAAGTAGGCCTCCCTGGGCCCTTTCTCCCTTACCCCGAGCCCGCCCGAGCATGCCCCTAATCAGCCGTCTGCACCACTGGTCCGGCAGTCTGCTCATCTGGTTTTACTGTTCTTTTTGCAAATCCCATTTGAGCGTGTGCAGGTCCTCCTCATCCAGGGTCGGGGAACCAAATACCTGGTATCTCGTAATTTTCCACCGCAAACCGGCTCATGTGCTTCCTTAGTCGGTTGTGACCTGTTATGATTCCTGTCAGCAGACCAGCGTCCCTTTGTGATCTCCCCAGAAGCCAATTTTGTCTGGCTACATCCGGGCCCTTCACGAAGTCCTTAGTCTGTCTACATCCTGTTCCTCCTCTCCAAGCGGTCGCCATGGCATCGTTGGCCCATTTATTGAGTCGACTTTGCAATTGCCTCTTGGTTGTTCCTAGAAGTGGTTCCGGCCCCACATACTGGGTGCTTGCCCCGATCCTGGTGAGCTCGTCGGTCTTCTCGTTCCCCGGCACCCCCATATGTCCCGGTACCCACATAAGTGTCACTTGTTTGCCCTCTCCCAAGGATTCTAGTGCATCCGCACATTCCTCCACCAGAGTGTTGTTGATCTTGGGCGCCCTTAGTGCCTTTAGGGCTGATTGGCTGTCGGAGCATATATAAAAATGCTCCTCCATACCGTTCTTTATTTCCTCCATGGTTGCAGCCATTATTATGGCATACACCTCTGCCTGAAAGACCGTGGCTTGCTCTCCGAGCGGGTAGCTCTTTCGAACCTCCTGGTCTTCTACGTAAACCCTCGATCCTGTGGTTTGCTTCTCCGACAGTTTGGACCCGTCGGTGTAGCAAATCACGGCGTTCTCCTCGAACTGTTCGCAGAGGTTTTCACTCTGCCATAGTTCCCTGTCTGGAATGACTACTTTGTACCTCTTGTTGAATCTCCAGGGATTTTTTGGTCTTTGTGTTTTGATCGCTGCCGTTGGAATTTCTCTCTCGGCGACTTGTGCAATCCTAAGATGCCCCGCAGCTTCTCCTCTTCCTCTCCATTGACCTGTATCTCAGCTTCTTCTCTGATCCAGATCGGAAGCGGCGGCAGTCTCATAATGGTTTCGAGTGCCTGTATAGGTGCCGTCCTCATAGCGCCGGTTATCCCTCTGCATATGATTTCCTGTAGAGAAAAAGTAAGAAGGTGTCGTGGTGAAAGATGGGATTCACAGTTTAATATGGAGAGGCATGTCCATCATACAGTGGGTGTTATGGTATGGGGTGCTATCGCATAAGGTAGCTGGTAACCTCTAGTTTTTATTAGAGGTAACATGACAGCAGTCCGTTACATCCAGGAGGTAGTGGGACCACATGTCCTTCCCTATCTTGAGATGCTTAAAAACCCCATATTTCAATAAGTTTATGCCCCCCCCCCCCACTAATAATGTTGTATTTTATTCAAGTAAATAAAATACTACCAAAGATTGGTATTTTTTTTTAATGTAGAAAAGAAATATTTATTTTAGTTTGGTAACAATGGTAACTTAACATACTATTAGATATACAATATTGTTATTTATGTTATTTACCGCATTTTTATTGTTAACATTATCTGTTACAGTGGCAAGTCTTGTGAAGAAAATAATTTGAAAGTCTCTTTTCCTCGCTTTTTTATTGGCAAATTCTTTTATTAAAGTTGTTATGTCCACTCCGTAAGCAACTTTCGTTTCGATTGAAAGTGAAGCTAAGCTGCTTAATCTACTTTGACCCATTTGTGATCTTAAAGTAATCTTTAAATAGCTTTAATTTACTAAACGTCCTCTCAAGAGTTGCGGCTGTTACCGGTAATGTTAAAAACAATAAAAATGTGTTAAATATTTGAACCAAGTTACTTTCTAGAACGCCGTATTGTTTAATAATTAGCTCAAAAAAATCGCTAGTCGACATATTATTTAATTACTATAGAAGGCTCTATAATTTCAGAATATTTTTGAGAAGAATTTCTTCAGTAGAACTTAATGGTTCTGGGGTCCAAAAAATCAAAATAATCGCATACCGTCATCATACCTTTGAATCGATTCTCAATTTGACCTGTAACCTGATCAATAACATAAAAATTGGGTATGAGAATTGTGATGTTAGGTTGGTTTAGAAATAAATAATCAATTTTATTTACTGGAAATACTGACTGGGCAGTGGGCCCCTTGCATCGCCAGGACCTGAAAATTCCCCACTCCTAGTTTAACCTCCGAGAAAGTATCCTGACAACGGAGGATAGATATTTATAAAATACCAATTATTTTATGATAATGGACAGTACTTATTTACATAATAGTTTGCGTTATAAGTGAGAACAATGTTACTTAAATGAACTACGTCCAATTTATGAACAAAGAAAACGTAGTAAGTACCTACTAAAAACGACCTAAAAGCAACGTAAAAATACGTTTTTTGCTGTACGTACTTTTTACGCACACTTTTGTACGTTCACTGTACATACCTAGTAAGTTCCAGGATGTAAAGAAGTAAAATGAAAGTAAAATGTACGTCCCTGGGACGAATGATGCTTTCTGGGATAATCTCTAAATATAAAAACTCCAAAATCATTGCCAATATTCGGTTCGAAGCACATTTTTGATTTTTTCGAAAAACCCAAGAAAGTGCTCTGAACCGTGTCTTAGTTTTTACAAAATATGCCTTCCATTCAAAGTTCAGACCCATTTTGAACTTCACTTTTGACATTTCCTGAGCTAAGGTCTCTAACATCAAAATCTCTAGTCTTAAGTTTTAGTTTACAACTTTAACTTTAACACTAATATACAGTTTCCTAAAAATGGAAACAACATAATTGTTTATTTATCATATGGATGCACTTTCCACGTATTTGTTTCCTCCAGGATATGACCTTAATAAAGGAGATCCACATGAATTTCCGCTTGTTCTGTAACGACTTCCCGCTCTTTTGTTCTCAACGGGCTTTAAAAACGACAGCTTGCAATACACTAAACTTTAACTTTGAAAAAAACTTTGAAGACTATGAAATAAAAGAAAAGCAAAAATTTTTGGCACAATTGTACATATAGAGCAACATGAGCGGAATTTAGAACGACGCCTTTTTCTTCATATTAGGGCCACAAAAACGACATAGATTTGACAACACTGCTTTGCTGTTTTTGGGCCAATCTTTACCAGGCAGAATATCGGAAACGAGAAAACGGAATCAGTTGAAATTTGGAAGGAATGTTTATTTTTGAATTCCTGACAACCGTATCCAGACAGTTTTTTGCTGAACTCTCTCATTTTCGAAATAAAATAAACACGGCTAACAATAGCAAAAAATCTTACCTGGCTTTTTCTTTAGCCTCGTCGATAATACAGAAATCTGTGACAGCCATTTTTAGATTTTTTAATTTTTTTTAAAAGATACAATAAATTTTGAAAAGTCCTTTGGATACGGTTGTAGATTTTTATAAATCCTATTATTTGATAACAAAAAAGTTATGGTTTTTTTCTTTGTAAGCAATATTCTGCCGGAATTCTGAAACGCCAAGGTCACGTAATCTAGTAGGCCCAAGGAAACTGAAGTAAGTTCGATTGGAGTATTGGAATTCAGGTTTCGCATAGCCACCGGCCACTAATGGAACATTCGGCCAATAAATTGATACATGTCAAGTGATAAAAATAATACGGAAATTTGTTATTTTTGTGATGTTGAATAATGATTTTTCTTTTGATTCTTTTTAATTTCGAGACATTGCAATTCATGAAGCATGAATCCGAGCATCAAAATCTTTTAAAGAAGCATTAATAAATGGTTACGTTCCTAATAAATTATACTCTTCCTCACATATGTTGTTCGCACCGTGTTCTGAAGACTGCACGAACTCACTCGAAATGGTATTAGTGATGCCACCTATTGTTGATCTTTCAAAAAAATAGCGAAGCAGTGTTGTCAAATCTATGCCGTTTTTGTGGCTTTAAGGAGTCATCACTGTCATCAGCTCTATCAGAGGATACATCCCTGCTCGTACATAAACCGAATTATCAGGCAAGTACGAGACAATTGTAACCCCATGGTGATGTTGCCATGCTTTATGCCCTTTTAGAATAGTCAATAATTAAAAAGTACCTCTAGCGGTGCAAAAAATCCACTGGAAAGAGACCTTCAATGTCACCTTTATGCATACCATATATAGGGTGTAAACGATGATAGTATATAGTCATTATTTAAATGGGTGATGGGGGGGGGGCAAAACAAGCAAAAAATTTCATATAGTATGGGCGTCAAAACTTAGTGGTTTCGGAGATATACGACTTTTAAGTTAAACACAGTTTGGCAACAATGCGCTTTTAATTGCGAGAAAATTAAAAAAAAGATTAATAAAGATCATGATAGAGTGGTGCAGCGCGGCGGGCTGCAACGTAAATATCAACAAAGAGTATACCACCTTTAAGATGGTTTTTTTTAAATCTGAGAAATTATTAATTATCTAAAATAGTAAAAAGCAAAACAATAAATGTGTACTTACCGAAAATTGGTTTTGGAGCCTCATCTGGTTGTAAAAGTTTTTTTAAAAGTCCTTTTTGGTATCGAACGAGGTATCGAAATAAAGTTTTTCTTGGTCCACTTTTATTATAAAAAAAGTGCGACACCTGTCACACAATTTTCAAAGCTCTTGTTAATTTGTAAAAACTTTTTTATAATTTTTTTTTGGCAAACACTAAAAAAAACACTTCTTTTAAGCATTTGTTTGTATACTTGTAGGACACACTTCTTTTTCTTTTAAATTAAAAACATTTTAATTGGAAAAATTTTTTTTTTTTGAAAAAAACTTTTTTTTTATTTTGAAAAAAAACTCAAAAAACCGAGCAAAAACTTCTTTTAAACCGCTGCGCGCTGAAGAAATCTGTCGCGATACAGTTGATCTGCAAGATTTGAGTTTCTGCGAGCTTCATCATATACAGATTGGAGAAATTTTTAATTCAGTTTAATTTCACACCAAACTGCAAAAAACTCGCAAAAATAATGGCGTCAGGTAGACTCGCGCGACAACCTTCTCAACGAACAGCGGAAGATGCACACACAAAGACTCACGTATGCTGTGAATTGCGTGGTTGCCAAGTGTTTTTTAAATCTTTAAGTCAAAGGAAATCAGTATGATTTTTTTTATTAATTTTTTTAAATTTATAGGATTTAGAGGAAATATTTATTTTTGTTTATTTGGAAATGGCCCTATTGTAAAATCGTTAAAGTTAGACATGAATATTTCTAAAATTATGGTAGTTATAAGCACCCCCCTTTTCATCAGTTAAAAGGATGACTATGGTATTGTGTACACCCTGTATATCCAGTGTGTTCCAAATTCGATGCTCATCATGGGAATCTCCTAAACGATAGGACACTTGACATTTCAGTGTGATATGAGCGCAGTTAAGTTAATTTTTTCTTATTTTCTCTTGCCGTTTGGTTCATAAAGGATAACAGATAATATTTTGCAAACTTATTTTGAAAAATCATCTGTCGTTCTGGGTTAATTTTTGCTTTTCACTTCCTCAAGATATTCCAATATAAATAATGTGCAAAAACCCCATTAAAATGTGCATTTTTTATGTCAGTGTCCAGAAGTATGCCTCAAATAAACCCTATTGCCAAGATGGCTTAGTTCCGACTTTGGAGTAGTTGAACTTAAGGAGTTTTTATTTAAAAGTAACAGGCTTGACCACTTGATGGGTTTAGGTCACCGCGTATTGTATTGAAAGTTGTCTGTTGTACCCAATAAAGCCCACGTTATCTTGTAACATTGTCTAATACAGGGTGTTCATTTTAAAAGTTTACCCTTATATTTTGGATAAGGAAAGTCGGTCGAGTGATACCTTGTTTTAAAGGTTTATTTCTGAGATATTATTCACCTTTACACTTGTATGGACCAATGCAACAATCGTTTGGTTTTAGAAAATAATTGTTTTATTTTTTGAGAAATCCCGGGACACGTCGACTTTGTTTTTGTTATTAGTATATTTTATCATTGCATTGTTTCTCTAATGATAAAATCCTACTAGGGGTGAAATTTACCTGCACAATTTAAGCTTATTTTGAAAGTGGATATCTCAAAAACAAATCGATAGATTTAAAAAAATTTTACACGGTCTTAAAAACATTGAGAATACTAACAAGGTATCACTTGATGCACTTTCCGTATTCAAAATATAGGGGTAAAGATTACACCTCGAAGGAGGTGTGGGCTACAAAAATTTCAAGCTGTGTCTGCCTGGAATAATAAATCGATATGTGCGAGGATTTCTTCAAAATCAGAATACGTGAATCTTGGGTGGGAGGGTTTAAAATAAATACCCTGTATAGATAATAATTGTAACCATGATATGCCGTGGACCGCCAAGTCGTTGCTATACGAATAAACAAAAATATATTTGTTATATTTTGTTATAAAATAAATGTCTTTAATATTTTTTTAAATTGAAAATGTTTAAATGCTTAAATGTTAATTTACATATTCTCACCAATAATCTGTATACTAAGCAAGTAAATAGTTGTATTCTAAGTAGATAGCTTCTTTTTATAAAAATACAGCACCTCAAAATAAAGATATTTCGTAAATCCAAACTTGTGTGTATAAACCTATCCTAAAATTGAATATTCATTTGCTACATTTAAAATTATGGTATATGGTGTTGAAAAGTTGATAATCCTAAATGAAAGAGATATTTACTTGAGTATATATACAAAGCTAACTTATACTTAAATTGAAATTAATCAAATCAAACTAAGTTTTTTTGTGTGTAAATTTTCTTTTTTGTATAAGGAGTATTTATCTCAAAATTCCACACCAGTGCTTTTTAACCAAGAAAAATTGGTTTTTTTTGACAGGTTAGTATGACAACACATGTATTTTTCGGAATTTCGTTTCGCGTGGATAGGGTGAGTTTGTAAAGTAATCAGATTTTTTTCACCGATATCATCAATTTTTTGACAAATTAAATATGATGTTAACCTGACAAAATTCAGTTAGAATTTAGCTATAGCCTAGATTTTTTTTTTCCAATTGAGAAATTTGCGCTTTTTCGGAAAAATCACATGTATTACAATAAAGACGAACAAAAAATTTTCGTAGGGCTTCAGGAGGATATGGCGAGGACAAAACTTATGTCCATCTTATACCAGCCCAAATTGAAGTTTTATTTATCTCTCTGTGCTAGGTTTAGACAGTGAATAAAATAAAACAAGAAATACAAATTACCGTTGCGATTGGCCAAACGTGATCTTGTGATCATAAATATGTTTTTTTATTGGGTGTTCTTATTATTATCTTATTTTATTTTTTGTATAAACCCAGCATTAATCCTCGAAAACTATCTTTCAAATAGTTTTAACTCGACTTCTTATCAAGTCGGCAATCTTTATTAAAAAAACATCAAAAAATTTGGAAACAAAATAATAACAACAAAAAATAGCTGATTAACCCCTAAATGCACCGTAGGCACTTAATCGCGATTGGCTATCAAATTCATTCTTTTTCTCTTTCGATCCCACGTAACTGAACAAAGAGGAAGCATGGATTAGCTAAACTAATCCGAATGTTTTTACGGTGCATCTGGGGGTAAATGATGTTAATGACATCCATCGGGAAGGCTCACCGGCTCCCATCAGAGTCGGTGAGAATCGATGCCATGAATTGGTAAATTGGTGGAATCAGTCGTGTAATTTAAGAACCCGATTAATATCACGGTCCCTTGAATAAACAGGGTCTAGTAATTTTTTTGCTCCGGCCACCTGATGGCGACGCAAAGATATCAGCTGCTTTCTTTATTGATTTTGGTTGTTGACATTTGGAGTTATAACTTTTTGTAATAATAATATCCAAATTAAGTATACGATATCATTTACATTATTTTTGTCGTAGGTAGCTTTTAAACTTTCAAAAGTGATTCCTCTATATAAAAAAGATGATGTAAACAGTCCGTCTAACTATCGTCCAATATCAATAATTCCAACTTTTGCAAAAATTTTTGAAAAGGTTCTTAAAATTCAATTAACAGAGTATTTCGAAGGAAATAATCTTATTTTTGTAAACCAGTTTGGGTTTAGAAATAAACTATCTACTACAGATGCCATAAATAGATTCTTGCAACAGATTAATCAAGGTTTTGAGAACGATGAGCTGGTTTCTGCCCAATTTTTGGATTTGACTAAGGCCTTTGACTGTGTATCGCATGATGATCTTATCGCTAAACGATCATTTTATGGATTCTCACCGGACAGTGTTTTATTAATAAAATCTTACATGTCTGAGAGGGAGCAATTTGTGTCGTTCGCGGGATGTGAATCAGTAAAACTTCCAGTAAATCACGGAGTTCCTCAGGGCTCCGTTTTGGGGCCTGTGTTATTCCTTATTTTTATTAATGACATTTATCAAGCTTGTCCACAAAATAGTATTTTCCTCTACGCGGATGACACAACTCCTGTCTACTTCAACCCATGCAGCAGGCAGCTTATCTGTGGAGCGTCTAATATCATGAATGCCTTGAAGGACTGGTTTGCCCGCAATAAACTGAGTCTAAATGAAGAAAAAACCGAACATATTGTTTTTTCTTTGAAACCGTTTGATAATAGTTCAGGCATTAAATTATCTTCATATGTAAAATATTTAGGCGTAATACTAGATGCGAAGCTGACTTGGGAGCATCATGCCAATAGTTTGGTTGATGTGTTGTCCAGAAATACCTACCTACTAAGATGTTTGTCAAAGATAGTCGGTATAAAAACACTTATTACTTTTTATTTTGGCTTAATTCACTCTGTTTTGTTTTACACGTAACATTTTTAGAATTCAAAGGAGGGCAGTAAGGATTTTGGCAAATCTGGGTTATAGAGACGATTGTAAATCTGCTTTTAAACAGTTAAATATCCTTACTTTACCTTCTCAATATATTCTGCTGTGTTTATTGCATGTGAAACATCACATTAAAGAGTTTAAAACTCATAGTAGCATTCATAATATTCCCACCAGAAATAGTAACAAACTAATTATTCCATTTAGAAGACTAGAAAAAACAAGAATTGGCTCCGACTACTATGGTATTAAATTTTACAATCTTCTTCCAAGCAACATTATAAATCTCGATGCCAAACATTTTAAAGTTATGTTAAAAAAGTTTTTGGTAAAACATGCATTTTATGATATCAATGACTTTCTTGATGCAGATCTCTCTAATATGTGTTAACAAGTAAATTTGTCATGTTTTTCTGTTATTTTGATTTTTTTGTTCATTTTTTTGTTTGTTAATTACTGATTTTGTGTGTTTTTTTATAAGTAATTAATGTGGCAAATTTTTATTATAAAGCGTGATCCATGCAATATAATATGAAATTCAGTTGTGTTAAGTTAAGTCATATTATTTTTATAATACTTATTTTATGTGTGATAACCTTTTTATATTTATTTAAGTTTAATATTTACTTTCTTGTATTTCTTGACTTGCGTAAGTGCTTTAAGTATGATAACGCCAATAAAGAATTGAATTGAATTGAATTAAATTGAATTTATGCATTTTTTTAGTGAAAATGATCCATCATCAATGAAAAAATAAAAAAATCCAAGGTACCTTATAGTTTTAAATTTGCAATCAGATTTTTTGCCTATAGTATTTACAACCAGTCTGACTTCGGGAATAATAAAATTATCACTCTCCCAAAAATCCCAGGCAAAACACAAATACGAAAAAATAGCTTCTAAAACAGGAAAAATAACAACTACATAACCTAACTTCTGAACGACGAGTTCGAACTAACCCCAACTCATTCGATGGGTTTCTTGACGGAATAGATCACCAACTATTGATTTTAATTTCTATTTGCTGCAAGATTAACTCACGCAGGCCAAAAATAAATTTTGTTTGCTTGTTGACTAAAAGTTATAATAGAAGATAAAAGCAAAAAATAGCCTTGGCATCAATCATTTAAACAAAAAAAAAAAGAAAAATTCGAAAATTTAATTTAATTTGTCAAGCCTTCTTACATTTTTTAAATGGCCGACAAAAATCAGCTGCTATCTTTGTGTCGTGGGTGGGGCAAAATTACTAGACCGTATCTATTTTAGGGACCGTGGATTAATATCACCAAGAATCATAGATGAATTTACAAACTCGATTGTTTTCATCGGTGAGCTCATCGGTGAATTTACAAACTCGCTCATAGGTGACCAACAGCAAATTAAATCGGACATTTTTTGACGTAATCACATAATATTTTTTTCAACCTGTTAGTTTTAATTTATTTATTTAAGAATGTTTAACACTTCGCAAAAACGCAGTTGAACAAAATAGGGTCTTAATTTTTAATAAGTTTATATTTTGATAGTTTTATATACAGGGTATTTATTTAAAAATACAACACCAGCACTTTTAAACCAATTAAAATGGGTTTTTGACAGGTCACCATGGCAACACATGTATTTTCCTGATTTTTTTTCTTCTGGATAGGTCACCAACAGCGAATTAAATCAAACGGTTTTTGATGTAAGGTAAGACCGCACCCCATTCTCAAGGGGTTAAATCTCTATCCTCTTTTTAACACCTTTTAGCTACACATTGAAGGGCACAACTACAAACTTAGTTATTTCTGAATTTAGACAAACACAAATTAGTGGAGGGGCATATGTAAGTCCGTTGGATTTTAAATGAAGGAGTTTTGTGACTATGTGGGATTGATAGCTCTTTAGTCACATAATCAAGTGTTACTTTATTTTTACTATCAATCAAGGTCAAATTGGATAAAATAAAATGTGGTTGTAGGTCGCTATTTTGATATATCAGTTGCCATATTCAAAAGCATCATAGCTGAACCAATTTTTTTAACAATTTTACTGGGGCCTTCTTACCTTTCATACCAAATTTGGTCTTCTTCGCTTTATTAGTGGATTAATAGCGCTCTTTAGTATGTTATTTTTACAATCTGTTAATTTTACTGGGGTATTAAAGTATTAAAGGGGTAGGTCGTAAAGTTTCAAACTGCATCAAACTAGTAGGATCGAATTTGCCATATATGCCTAATAGTTTGGGGTACATTGGAAGTTAGTGTGACAAAAGTCAAATTATTAAGATTTTTTGAAGAGAAAATGGCAAAAATCTTGTTTTTTGCGATTTTCAAAGTCGTTTAAGGTCGCATGAAAATTATTTTTTAGGAATTCTCGTCCTCGAATTATATGGCATCGAGTATAATCATGCCCGGTTGCGAAAGTTGTATTTTTTATGATTTTTGCCTGCCATCTTGAAAGATGACGTCATATCAACCCCTTATACATGGATGCAAACAAAACACCCGGTAACACTTGATTTTGTGACTAAAGAGCTATCAATCCCACATAGTCACAAAACTCCTTCATTCAAAATCCCACGGGATACAAATTATCGACATATGCCCCTAAACTAAATGGCAGATTAGAGCAAATCACTTATTTGCTTATATACAGTTACAATGGAAATAACGATAACTAATTCCTACCTTAAACTTATTTAAAGGACACCACAGTATAGCTGTTGACTTAAACTATGTAAACCAACTAACTCTTTTTTTCTAGAGAAAAATTAGGCTCTGACTTAGTCTTCTCCGTATGCGAATTAATTTACTACTTGTCTCAAAAAACCCCAGCTCAGTCCCGTTGGGATAGTAAGCTTCTTCCACTGTTGCTTACGTGGACTTTGGGGTCAATCACTATGTGTAAATGTGTATGTCAGATTTTACTTTATTTGTCCTATCTGTTGTTTTTAAAAATATTTACCTGTCCCAATAACCTTTTAAATCTACCTTTCTCTGTTTTGAGCCTTTCGTTTGAATTGTTGATTGTTGATGAGTGTTTTGAAACCTAAGTTTACTATGATTTTATTGTAAATGATTTTATTTTTAATGTTTCCCCTCTGCTTATTTATTTTAATTATTTTATTTATTTTATATATTTTGTATATTTTATTTATTTTATTTATTTTCATCTTTTTATTTTGTTTTGGTTTATTTTTATTTTATTTTTGTTTTATTTTTATTTCATTTAAAATGTAAACTCGTGTTTGTGGTATAATTTTTTGTCTTAATTAATTTAAATTTTATCGTATTTATATTTTATTTATATTTTTATGTCTTATTATAGACTTTTTAAATCTTGTATATTTTATTTAAAATTTTTCTGACATTGTAGACTGTAAACTGTATGTAATTATGAATTAGCAAAGCTAAATAAAGGATTTATAGATATATATATATATATATACTATCACAACCATCACTATTAAACTTTACCATTAGATCAAGAGTAACGGGTTTCAACTTGGGCATAATCTACGTCATTGTTTTAGATTTTGTAACTTCGCCTAATCGCGGTCATGATTGTTAATTTCCTCGATGCGTCAAGTTAGCTGAGGTTTGCAAAAGTCGCAATTATTGCCGTTCATTTACCTTTGCAAATTTTTTGCCAAACTAGATACAACCAGGAAATGAACTATCGGCAACAATAACAAAAATCCGTCCAAGTCAAAACAATGGTTATTGACCGAGCTATAGGAGGTCATTAGTCACACGTGGCATCCCTCCCCTCCCCTTTACAGAGGCTGGGCCACAGCTTCCATGTGGCTAAGTTAGAGTAGCTGTACCGTGATCTGGCTAAAGCCTCCTGCGACCTTAAAAATTAATAATAACATTCTTAACCAGTGGCGGTCTCACTGGGGGGGGGGGGGCTCCAGAAAAAGCTAGACAAGAAAGATGCGGGCGGTTAAACCCTCTTTGGAGAAAAAACGAGAAATTGCAGAACGTTCCTCTAAAGACATTCTAGAATCTAGACAATTCTAGAAGTTTTGAAACAGACGAAAACCACGATATTAGAAATACAGAACAGTATTATAGAGTTTCAATTTATAAACAAGAATTAGACAAAATCATTTCGGGCATAAAATCAAGGCTCAATAACGAGACTCTCAGTATTTTTGACCTGAACATATTCATACCCAGTTTTATACAACGTGGAGCCAAAATCAGGGCAAAATTAACTAATGTCGTTTCCAAATACTATAAATTGTTTGATTAATACAAAACATAAATTCTTGAACTTTTATTGGGAGAAGTCAGTATTTGGAAACAATATTGGTCACAAGTAGGCAAAAGCTTAAATCAATACATATATGATAACGTTTTCGAAGCAATGAACAAGTGTGGCGATATTTTTCCGTTGATAAAAAATTTTTAGAAAATATAAGTGCTTAAAAACACTATGACGGAAATTCGTCTGACGGGCTTAGCGTTGCTACATATCAACAGACATATTGAAATTGAGCGAGTCATTGATCGGTTTGCCCAAAAAACTGGAAACGAACTTTTTTTTGAGATAGGCATCTTATATTTGAAATATGCAAAAGAACTTAAAAAGCTTTTAGGATCTCAAAAAAAAAAGTATTTAGCTATTAGGTTTTATTTGTGGTTTCTTTGTTATCTTTGTTTTTTATAACTGAAAAAATTATACGTAGTTACTCAAGCCCGGATTTCAGGGGAATAGGTACGAAAATATTTAGACAATCAAAAGTAGGGCATAAATTACGAAGCTAAAACACGTTTGATATTTACGGTATTAGTTTCGTTTCGTGTTAACAATGGTATTTGTAGTGTCAGTTTCTTAAAAATTTTCGCCTGCTGCGCTTTGAAACCATTGATATATTTACAATTTTACTTAAATTTTAAATGAAAAATGCATTTTTCAGTGTAATTTTCTAAATTTAAATTTCCTGCGGCGCTATGACGTTGATATCTACGATTTTAATTTAATTTTGACTCAAAAACTGCATTTCTTTAATGTAATTTTCTGAAATTTTCGGCGTATTTAAACATTTTTTAAATTAAAAAATATATGAAATAAATAACTTACAATCTGAGTATCCCCCCCCCTAGATTTGAGTCGAAATCCGAGCTTGTAGTTACTAAGTTTTATTTGTATATATCGATATGTTCCTCATAAAAGCTAAGCTTTTATTCTAGTTTTTTTTTCGTATCGAAACCGCCCTCCCCCCCCTTTTCAAATAGCTGGAACCACCACTGTCTTAACCAACCACCGAGACATATGAATTAAAAGTTATAGGTCAATAACGAGGTCAATAATCTTAGCTAAACAAGAATAGAAAGTAAAAAAAGTACAATTTCGTTATCTAAGAAAAAAAATATTAGTACAATACACACAAAATCTTGCTTTTTTGGTTACCGCTGCAAAAAAACTTTATTTTTGATCACGGGTGCAAAAAAAGATTTCTGTCCGTTTTTTACCCAAAATTAAGGAAAAATAGCGGAATATAGTAACATTGAAAAAATTTAATTATTCTTGCCTAAAAATTCAGTCATTTCCACCAGTTTTCACCAAGTATTTACGAAAAAATCATTTAAAAACATCGTCAAAATATCAATTTGTCAAAGATTAAAATGTCACAACAATGAACGTCACCGAGTAAAAAGACACATCGCTATGGAAACCGCATTGTTATTTCATTTACCAGCCACCTTAATGTAGTGTAAAGATGGTGTGTTGTGAGAAGTTCTCTTTGTTCGAGATTTTTAAAAGTATTTTCCTGTTTTTCTTGGATTTTTTGATAAAGGTATTAAAAAAATAGTGTTAACAACTCGCGGCTAAACTGTGTTTTTTTTTTACTCGCGTTTTTAAGTACCTCGCTGCGCTCGTTATTTAAACCAACGCTTGTAAAAAAAAGCACTATTTTAGCCATTAGTTGTTAAAACTGCTATATTATTATTGTGTTTAAACATCTATTTTTTATTTTTTTAAACCGCAAAAATAAAGTCGTTTACTTTGAGTACTTTTTTTTTGATAATATTCCTTACATAAATAAAAAATCTTGCTTGGTAAGACAAAAAAAAAAAACAAAATTATGATTGTTTTCCACAAACCAAAACTACACTTTTTTGCACTCGACGCGCGTTTCGCTAACAATGTTAGCATCATCAGGAGACGATAAACAATGAACTAAATTAATCTACGCTCTATCTTATATACAATCCTTTAGTGGGCGGAGATAAGACTAATAACTTGTGATTGATCACGATTTTTAATCCTATCTCCCCTCAACCAAAGAATAAAGTGTACTAAACGGGATGGGTCCTCTATCTTTATTTAAACTATTTCTGGATTTAATAATTTCCATACTTTCATATGCATTCAAAAGTCTTTTGTTTGGTACACTTTTTAGAAGTTTTAGGTTATCTAATGTGAATCTAGCTGTGTGGTGCCTGTGTAGCTTCAACTGCCAGGTACAATCCTATGACTCCCTAATGATTCCTAATAAGGATAAAACAGGTCTGTGGGTGTCTGGATTCTCCATTAGACATTGGAGGCCTGGTCGTAATGAAGTGAGAAACAAAAAACGCTTTGTCCGATATGCCACGAGTGTTACTTTAATTTTTATTTGCGGACACGAGATTAATTTTGTTGTTTTCTAGAATATCATATTCTTAAATTTTGTGTTAAAAACAACATAAATTAAAAAACTTAAAAAGCTTTTTAATATTCTATGTGATATACTTTTTCCAAAGAAAACCAATCCGGGTAATAGTGTTATATTTTCCAGCTGTGTCAGATTCTGTCGGACGTCCATTTAAAAGAATCCCCGGGAACCACTATAGCCAATTCAGGTCAATTAGGGATTAGATTGTGTTGGCTCTTTGGCTTTATATTGATTGACCACCGACCGAACAATTTTTATTTACAAGAAAAACTAAATCAGGAATGTTTATATTATACTTAGACCATTCTTTTGCAGAATTAGAGCGACATTTTTGGTTAATATGTGCAGGAAATTGTGCTGTTAGGTGTAACCCGTAATTTTTTTTTTGATGATGAATAAAGAATTTTCTATTCTACGCGCAGATGCCCGGGTTGCTCTTCCTAGAGCGGGCTCATATTTTAAAACTAGTTTATATTTTCAGTTATACCTTTTCCACTTATCGCATTTAGCATAATTTTCATTTTGTAAATCTAGACAATCTTTCATAGGATTTTTTCAAACGCTGTTAGTACTTCCATAAGGCTAATTTTTTCAAGTTCTCGACTAACTGGTTCATGTCTTTGTCGTATTTTTCAAAAAAGAAATGAACTAACGACAAGACGCATTGAACTAAATCAATAGACACTTAAAGTAAATATTTCAACGCATTGGTATCGGTATCTATAATCAGCAGTTCTGTCACCGTAACCTTCAAAAAAGTCAAAACTGTAGTGTATTTTGACTTTGTTTCGAACGCGTTGCGTATAGCGCTACCGATGCTTGAAATATTTACTTTAAGTGTCTATTATAAATAGCAAAGGTGTTGTGCTGTCAGGTTTGTACTTCGCATTCTTTGTCTCACACGAGGTTTTGATCTTCACATCTGTCAAAAATTACTCAAGAGTTTTGTTTGACACATGGCATTATTCATACCTCGATACCGTAGTAAAAGACGCTAAAAACATAACAACAATGAACACGAATTCGGAGAGTCGTATTAAAATCGCGATTACACAGTTTTTGCACGAGGTTCTTTCATGTTATCACAAAAACAATTTAGTAGTAAGTAATATGCCTCTAATTTTCTTTTTCTTGGCTATGAGTATCCATTTCGTTTTCCAACATTCAAATTAAGCCTTAATTGCAAACCTTTGGCATTGATCCAACAACTCCCGCAGGCCATTCCACTTTCTCCAGTTTGTCGACTATACAGTCAGTTTTTTTTTAGTGGCACTTTTCCATCCATTTTAGTATCAATGCCTTGTGTTGCCAAAGTGAGAGCCAAGTGCAATGTTTTTTAGGACAAACACAAAATATCCCAGCACCTAGCCGGGATTCGAACCCCGACCCTACCATGTGGCAGGCAGATACGCTGCCCACTGCGACGGCGGGCGGCTCCATTTTTATTTAGACAAAACCTAACCTCAATGGCTTACTGAACAAAACCAGGTTTGAAAGTTGACAGAAATCCAAACGTTCTAGATTGTTTTTGTTGTCAAATTTGACGTTTTCAGGATACGTTTTTTCTGGCAGAATAAAACTAGTTTGACACGCATTCGTTTTATTTTTCATAGTTTTTCGCTTTTTGACATTGACATGTTATATATAAAAAGTGTGCAAACAGTATTATCCACCCGAAATTTATCCACATTGAGACGAGCTCGCCAGGATCGGGCAAGCACCCAGTATGTAGGGCCGGAACCACTCCTAGGAACAACCAAGAGGCAATTGCAAAGTCGACTCAATAAATGGGCCAACGATGCCATGACGACCGCTTGGAGAGGAGGAACAGGATGCAGACAGACCAAGGACTTCGTGAAGGGCCCGGATGTAGCCAGACAAAAATGGCTTCTGGGGAGATCGCGAAGGGACGCTGGTCTGCTGACAGGTATCATAACAGGTCACAACCGACTAAGGAAGCACATGACCCGGATCGCGGTGGAGAATGACTCAACCTGCCGGGCCTGCGGGCGGGCAGAAGAGACATCTCGACACGTTATAGCGAACTGCGAGACATACCAGAGGACGAGATATCAGGTATTCGGTTTCCCGACCCTGGATGATTAGGACCTGCACATGCTTAAATGGGACAAAATACTGGACTTTGCAAAAAGAACAGTGAAACCAAATGAGCAGACTGCCAGACTAGTGGTGCAGGCGGTGGATTAGGGGCAGGCTCGGGGTAGGGCAGAAAGGGCTCAGGGAGGCCTACTTGTCAGGCTTCGCGCCGCCCCTTCTCTACTACTATCCACATTGATTGAAGTCAACTGTCAACGAGAATTTTAGTCTGACGTTTATTTTTTTGTTTCTCCCTAGATTTTTGGCCACAATGATCACAGTATGGACAGGGCCTCATTCAGAAAATTTTCGATTTCGTTTAGTTTAAATTTTATCATGAGTTAATTGTAATAGAAAGTTTTTGAACCATTTTTTGCGATTTTGTTATTGTTATCGTAAGACAATTGATCACAGTGTACTAGATATGCCCAAGGTCGCAAGTGTTGATCCAATACATAGACGTAAATAGTGCGAACTCTACACATCATTGGGGCACAGGCATGGTGGATGCACCCACCCATTGGTCATTTTCAGGGGCACAATAGGCATATAGCCGCAAGAGAAGCAAGATCGATAGAAATCTGTTTCGTCACAATTCCTTCTAATATTGGGAAGTAATTTGTTATTTTAAATAAAAAAACTGCAAATTCGTAGCAGCCTTAAGGCTGCTGGGATATATGTGGAGGGGGAAAAAGATTTAGTTTGTTCGATTTCAATCAAAATTGGCATACAGAGGTTTTTAGGGAAGGGGATTATGAGTTTTTTATCAGATTTAAAAATTTTAATATGGCGGATTTAAAATGGACGATTTAGGGTACAAATTATAAAATAATTTTATATAAAAAAAAGCTTTTCAAATACAAACTTTTATAAAATATAAAGTTCACTAAAAAGTAAAAAATAATTTTTAGCATTCTGATATCATAATAATAAAAGCGATGGCCGTAAATTAGGTCTAGTTGGGTTGAAGTTACTTACCCTTGCATTTCTCTGCATTATAGTGAATTCAGATTCTTGCAAATAATCATATAATCAATAACATAAATTTTTCGAGTCAACATGGCCAAACTTTCTATAATACGCCCATCGCTTTTATTATTATGATAGTGAACTTTATATTTTTGTATAAGAGCTTCTTTTTATATAAAATTATTTTTTAATTTTTAGATTTGAACTTTAAATCGTCCATTTTGAACCCGCCATATTGATATTTTAAAATCTGATAAAAATCCATAATCCCCTTCTCTAAGAACCTCTGTATGCCAATTTTGATTAAAATCGAACAAACTAAATGTTTTTCCCCCTCCACTTCCCTCGTTAGTGGAAGGCGGGTAACTGATAATACCATATTATTGTATTGTCACCGGAACTATAAACGCATACCAAATTTGAAGATGTGTCTAAATCAGTTAAAATTGGTTAGCAAAACATGACCAGAAATTGTTTATCTTGAATCTTCCATATTGAATTTTCAAAATCTGATCAAAAATTCGTATTCCTTATCCTCAAAAAACCCCGTATAGCAATTTTGATTGAAATCAGGCAAACTTAGGTGTTTTTCCCCCTCCACACCTCTCGTAGGGGGGAGGGGGTACCTAAAATACCAAGTTATTGTATTGTTACCGGAACTTTAACCGCATACCAAATTTGAAGACAGGCGGATGTGTATAATTCAGTTAAAATTGGTTAGCAAAACACGACTAAAAATCGTTCCTCTTGAATCCGCCATATTGAATTTTTAAAATTTGATCAAAAATTCGTATTCCTTCTCCCCAAAAAACAACAAACAAATAACAAACTTAGGTGTTTTCCTCCCGCCACTCCTCTCGTAGGGGGGAGGGGAAAAAATACCAAGTTATTGTATTGTTACCGGAGTTTTAAATGCATACCAAATTTGAAGACAGTCGGATGTGTATAATTCAGTTAAAATTGGTTAGCAAAACATTACTAAAAATCGTCCATCCTGAATCCGCCATTTTTGAATTTTCAAAATCTGATTAAAAAATTCGTCTTTTTTATCCCCAAAAACGTAAGTATATCAATTTTGGTTGACATCGTACAAACTTAGGTGTTTTCCCCCTCCACTCCTCTCGTAGGGGGAGAGGGGGTGCCCAATAATACCAAGTTACTGTATTGGTGCCGGAACTTTAATTGCATAACAAATTTGAAGACAGGCGGATGTGTATAATTCAGTTCAGGGAGGGAGGTGCCTAATAATACTATTTTATTGTATTGTTACGGGAACTATAAAAGCCCACCAAATTTAAAGACAATCGGATGTGTATAAGTCAGTTAAAATTGGTTAGCAAAAAATTACCAAAAATCGTCCATCTTGAATCCACCATATTGAGTTTTCAAAATTGGATCAAAAATTCATATCGCCTTCCCGAGAAACCCCTGTATGCCAATTTTGGTTTAAATTGAACAAACTAAATCTTTCCCCCCTCCACTTCCCTCGTTAGAGGGAAGTGTGTACCTAATAATACCATATTATTGTATTGTCACCAGAATTATAATCGCATACCAAATTTGAATTCAATCGGACATCTAGAGGTTAGTCGAAATTGAGTTGCCAGATTTGACCCGAACATATAAACATACATATATAGAGGTGAAGTTAAATAAAAGCTTGTAATAAAAACTACGCAAAATTTAAAGCCGGTCCAGCATTTTTAAACGTCTAAATTCTTTCTTCTTTCACCAGTCTGGGTCTCTCTCAGGCATATTGGGTCTGCATTGCGTTTTCTTTGTTATGTTTGGTGTACAAATAAAAACGAATATCATGACCGCCTTAACAGGCATATCACATAATAATATAATTTTCATCCATAAAGTATCTCTGGCATCTTGCTGTTTCACTCTGGTGCATTTGATTGATATGAAAGCGTAATATAAGAGGTTATTAGGAGTGATTTAAAGTTAGCAATGTAGTTATAATGCCGATTACCAAAACCAAGGGCGTTTGATTTTGGCAACTTAAAAATTTGGGATATGTTCTATGGAAAGTGAGGTTATGTTTTGTCTAAATAAAAATGTAATGGACTGTACTGTCTCTTTAAGGAGAAACAAAATTACCAAACGTCAGATCGAAAATTCTCGCTGACAGTTGACGTCAATTAAGAAGGTGAGTTCGTGATGACGCTCGGTAGAGCGGGCGGGGACTAATGACGTCACGACCAGGGCGCACAGAGATTTTCCGATTATCTTGAACGCTATATATTCGAGAATCATAACCTAAAATAGTTTTCTGTTTTATTTTTTTTTTAAACTTGGAACTGAAGAAGCGGCAATGGATGTTAGCAAATTTGTTTTACATTTTGCTGTGGATATGTTTTTCGCAGTGAGGAAGACGAAAAAAATGAGCCTGTTCGACATTGGTACATATCCGTCCCTTTTTCCTTTAGTAAAAGAGGAAAGCACAGAGATCCATCACCGTCGAACAGTTAACCGTCGAGTTTAAAAAGCCGGGGTTAGAAACTTTAGAAAAGAGCAAAAATCTTATATTTCACAAGTGACAAGCACAGCACAGTTTTACCAGATCCGACCACGCACTTTGCAATAACCAAAAAATTAACAACAATTTTACTTGTAAAAAACATTTTTTTTTAAGGTTAAGGTATTTTTCCCTTCGTTCGCCATCCACGCGTTCAGGTAACATAGGGTACGCTCCGAGCGCGAGCTCTTTGTTATCTCCATATATGTAGGAGCAACGCCGTTCTTAACGCCAGTTAACTCATTTTCGTTTTAGTATCATTTGGCCTATGATGATATAAAAATGGCAGCCACAGTAGGCTAAAGGGCACTGAGGTGGTAGGAGTTAACAGGCTTTTTAGTTGAGAACGGTGTTGGTATGAGGTTAAATCATATATGTATGAGTTTCAATATTCGCCCTTGCATTGCTTTTGGCGTGCACAAGTTTGTAAGCAGGATGTCCTATATATATACCTATACCTTTCTCTTTTACTCTTTTATGACTCTTATTGTCTCGTTCTGGCGTCAAAGCTTAGCGGTTCTGCACATGCGCGGCCATCGTCATCGGTTAACCAACCAAAATCCAGAAAGACAGCTGTCAAAATTTTTCTATTTGTTTACGTTTTTAGAAAATCAGTATTTTCTATTTTTAAATAAATAAATACATGAATAGAAATAATTTTTAGGTATTTTCACTTTTTTCCTTCAAATTTTAAGAAAAAATAGCTACCAACCTGTGGAACTTCACTTTTGTTGTTTGGAGGCATCAGCAAACACAGCACGTCTTTTTATGTGGCGACATCTTAAGCTCCAAGATATAAATAGTTTTTATTATAACTCCTAAAAACTTTCGCGTAACCAAAAATTAAAAATATCACAATAAAAAAAATTGCATAAACGAAAACGCGGAAAACGACTATGTGTGATCAAAACAAATCAACAAAAATGGCGTCTCGAACGAAGGGCGAATACGAAGGTCGCGAAACCGGCCGCCTCCTTGTAAAATTTTCGCGCATGTGCATAGGCACGGAGTTAAGACGGCTCCATGGCCTGCTAGATTTTATATCTTGCTTACAAGTTTGGCCTGGGAAAGGCCTATATTTAACCTCATATATATATGGATCTGCAGCAGAATGGTTACAGCCTTAAACTTATAACAGATACTATTTCTAAATTTCAACAAACTGGACAGAGATTACAAGACCAAAATCAGGCAAATGCATTCCTTACAATCCCATACGTTAAAGGAGTATCAGAGAAAATTCGAAGAGTAGCGAAAAACTTTAATATTAAAACAGCTTTTAAATCTAGTAATACAATTAGAAGCCTTCTTAGTAAAACAAAACCAGAGAACAAACAAAATAAGGAATGCATTTACCAAGTTCCTTGTGAGTGTGGTGAATCATACATAGGCGAAACTAAAAGACCACTATCTGTTAGGCTTAAAGAACATCAGACGAATACCCAAAAAGGTGAAACCACGAAATCAGGAATCGCCGAACATGCATGGTCAAAACAACACCGAATGAAGTGGGCAGAAGCAAAGGTTTTACACAAGGAGTCACACTGGAAGAAACGAAAATTCCTTGAAGCTGCCTTTATTGGGCAGAATCAGGGTATTTTCAGTAAACCAAGTGTTGAAATCCCAAATATTTGGAAGCCCCTCCTTGGGCGGAGCCAACTTCTTAAACTTCAAGGTTGAGTGATTTCTCACAGTATATAAGCACGTAGCCTTAGGAATTGATTGTAGTTTACACCTGAAGACAATCAGAGATTGTACTGATCGAAACGTCGTGTATAAATAAAATATAGACAATGGAAGTCCGAAACACAGAGTTAATTTCAAACACATCATTATCTCAAACTTTCAAACAAAAGTTTTCACCGTGTTTGGTCTCCTCAGTAATTTTTGATTATTCGGAGCAAATCCGGATTTCTATTACACTTACTACGTTTAAACCTAAGATTAAATGCCCGGATTAAGATTAATCAGACAAGCGTTTTTGCCGTGAATTTACGATTTGGATTTAATTTTATTTTTATTCAAAACACAAATTTAACAACTTTTGACCTTAAAAAATATCATCTGGGCGAGGCTAGCTGTCACTACTAGCCCCAGAAAGCCGTTAAATCAGATTTAACCGTTCATGCCGTGTATTTAAAGTTGAAAGATAAGTCAATCCTAAAATATTGTCGGATTGAATTATCTTACATCGCAACAGTTTATACCATAGATTAAAGGCAAAATTAATCTTAATCCGGGCAGTTAATCTCCGGTATAAACGTAGTAGTTGTGGACCTAGGCTGAGTTTAAAAAACATTTTATAATTAAATTCTTGTTAAGGCATTAACGAAAAGCGTAGTAGACTAATAGTTGTTAAAACCAACCTACTTGTATAGTTAAAAATTACATGCGTAAAATTAAAAAAACTTTTTAAATTGAATTTAAAAGTCTGGGAATCATTAAGGTTTCTATGATTTGGTCTGACGCGTTTTTCTTTTTCAGCGCAAGCTTTGGGAGACCCTGTATTATAGAAGCGTTTATTTACTCAACTTAATAAACATGTCTACCCCGCCGCCGGTCACCTAGAACATTATATTTTACTATCCAGACTATAACTTAATGGTTTGAGCTGGTGCCAATTCAGTGTTTTAATAGTTTATTTGTTCATAAAATTGCTTTGAGTGTTTGTTCTATTATTTTTGCAGGATATGCGTGTATAAATTGTCTATGACATCTTTAAATATACCGTAGAATAGCGTTTGGCGACACCTGCTAAAAAGAACTTTAAACTTAGTATTTTTGGGTTTAAATTGAGTTGGAGAAGCTCACTTAATTTGATTTTTATATTTATGTGACGAATTTTGTAGTATATAGGTCACAATTCTGGAAAGTGGCGATTTTTACCTATCGTCTCATTTAAAATAAAAACACAGCGTCCCTAATATTTATCCTAAGGTTGGAGAAGAAACTGCGTCATTTTTCTAATAAAATTTTGTGAATTTAATAGACACTTACAGTAAATGTTTCAACGCATCTGTATCGGCATACCGAACGTGTTCGAAATAAAGACAAAATACACACATTTTTGACTTGTTTATGCGATGTTTCGAACGATGCCCGCTTTTTTGAAGGGTGCGATGACAGAACTGCTGATTGAAATCGTTGCGTACGTTCGTGGATCCGTAACGTTACTTACATCCCTCCATACGCAACGAGTGGAATGAGCTGTTCTGTCATCGTATCCGTCAGAAAAGCGGGCATCGTTCGAAACATGGCATGAACAAGTCAAAAATGTAGTTTATTTTGGCTTTGTTTCGAACGCGTTAGGTATACCGATATACCGATGCGTTGAAATATTTACTTTAAGTGTCTAATATTTTAAAGATATTCCGCAGGATTAGTTTTCGGCGAAGCTAAATTGTTACTACGCGTACCAATAAACGTCAAAAAGTGTCGGAAATTCTCACTATGTAAAAGGAAAGACACAGAATTTTGTGTGACTTTTCTGAACAATAACAGCGACATATTTCATGGCTATCTATGGTTTTGTATGTTAAAAGTTTTAAAGGTTTGTTTACACAAAAAAAATAAGCTTAATAACATACAGTTTTAAATAAAAAAAAGGGTTTTTCAGAAAAACTCCCTACAAAAATTAAAACTGATATATTGCTTATTTACTAGAAAAGTATTAAGAAACTAAATTTTAAGGAATATTAGCAAATAGTCCTGACAAAAATGCAGTTAGGGTAAACTTGTGTTTAAAAATCGTCAGATTTCTTGTAAGGGCGAGATTTTCTGCCTTTAAAAACCGTCACAAAATCTCGCCCTTACAAAAAATTTGATAAACATAAGTTTATACTAATTGCTTTTTTGTCAGGACTTATTTGCTGATATTCCTTAAAATTTAGTTTCTTAATACTGTTACAGTAAATAAAAAATATGTCAATTTTAATTTTTGTAGGCAGTTTTCGTGAAAAATCCTATTTTTATTTAAAAATGTATTTTATTAAGCTTATTTTTGTGTGTAAACAAACCTTTAAAATTTTTAATACACAAAACCGTAGATAGTCATGGAATATGTTGCTGTCATTGTTCAGAAAAGTCACACAAATTCTGTTTTTCCATTTACCTGGTGAGAATTTTTATTGGTATGTGGATCTTCATCAGAATATCTTTAAAATATAAAATTTACAAAATGTTATTAAAAATGACGCAGTTTCTCTCATAACGCACTTTGGTCTAAAGAGTCATTAAATTGGACAAAAATGCATATGATCGAAGTTAAAATAAAAATATCCAATAACGTAATTTTGGTCACTAAAGGATTGCTTTAAAAATATCAAGCATTAGTTAGCAAAATCAAATTAGTCATCTAGTACAAAATTGGATGTGCCCGATCAACACCTTCTTAACTAAAAAGCCAATGAACTCATTTAAAGATGGCCTAGGTTGGCTGATATGATTTACAGTAGAGTAAATAAAAATCCTAACAGTGAAAAATCTAATTTTTTAAAATATAGTAATACTTACCTTTTCATACTTTATATACATACCTTTATGTACTTTTATGTTTTAGCACACACAAACTGAACATAATAACTGGTGTATAACCCAAGTAGCACAAGTTGCTGTTAAACGGTTGGCAAAACCTTTTTCCAGCCAAATTCTGAAGCCATATTGTTTTGGCTTTTGTCCATCACAATCTCTTTAGATGGTTTTGAGAACCTTTTCCTAACTATTTACGCGCTACATTTTTCGACTTTTAAAAGGTTTTAATAACCATATGGCTCTTTCTCCTTTTTTAACTATGTGGCAAAGAATAAACGAAATAGTTCTTCAAAATAAAAATAAATGGATGATATAAAGATGCTTTAGCGCGCGCATAAAATAAGCGTCTAGAGGTTTGCCCAAGGTAATATTTTCCTGCGGGGGTCACTGTACTGATAAATATTATTTTTTACCTTGTCAAAATACACGCGATTAAAAAATTTGCTATTTTAAAAGTTTTTGGCAATGATTTGTTTAAGGTTATGTTACAGAAATCACAAAAATGTAACTTGAAAATACAAAAGTACTTAAGCTTGAACTAATTTACACTCAATAAAATATAAAATTTTACGTGATTATCAAAATATATCGCAACAGCCTGCAAACAGTCATGGCGTCTCAAGAAAGTGACCTAACCCGACCCTAGCCGAACTGAGCCAAAAAAGAAAAACCAATTGGTTAATTATTTGCTTTTTATTGGTTCTAGAATCTTTCTTAAAGCAGAGCTACAACTAAATGACTGTATGGTTTTTATTAAGCTTTGGTTTGAAAATGGTTTTGAAACCGGGTTTTTAAAATGTTTTAAAAACAAATTCTAAACAGCCACCCATTTTGGTGTAAACAAAGGTTGGGAAAACGTTTTTGTAACCTTTACTTGACTGTAAACACCAAAAGGTACGATCTGTGCTACTTAGGAAGTAAATATTTAAAAAAATTTATATCTTATGCAATTAGGGATTAAACAGATACTGTTTAATCTCTGTTTTTAAGGAATAATATGGATCTATGAACCCTGGGATTAAACTTTTACTTTATTTCCCTCCTCGTTTATTACTTATGTGGTATCAGACACCAGTCGAGGTATTTTTAATGGGATATCAAGAACATCTCCAGTAGCGGTATAAAATTTGGTTGAAGGCTCAATTTCATTTTTTCTGAAGTGCATTTCACAAACCTTAAAATAAATAATATAAAATTTTACCCAACAGATTATATTTAAAAATCATAAAAAATAATTAAGAGCATGTATAAATGTCTACGTTGAGGTCTAGGTGTTTGCCTGACCCGCAAAATTTTTGAACCATCACCATAAACTATTCCAAACTAGCGTAGCGCTGGCATTGATTAAATTAAGAGTGATGACCGCCTGTATGGTTTATTGATTCTCGATTTCCAAGCCTTACAACTTCTAAGTGTTGTTCTGAATTTTTCTTATGGTTTTAAGCCATATTCATTTTCTAAGGCATTTGAAAACAAGAAAATCAGAAAATTAAAACTCAACGCTACAAAAACGCGGCTAAAAAAATTGGTCTAATAAACCTGAGTATAAATAGATATTAAACAAAACATAACAAAAAGAAAAAAAACCAGTATTATCTTATAAGCTATAAAACGGATAAATTATTGCAAATCTCACACTGAAATTCTTCGTGATTGCAAAATCACCAAATCACCATCATCAAAAAATTGGCGTCTGATGGGAAGTCAAAAACGGAAACCTTTGGCCCCCATCGTAATTCCCGCGACACATTGGCACGCAGCACTTCAACGGTATAATGGTTTTACTAGTTTATTATCTTTTTTTTTAACAATTTATAAACCACTTCACAATTTACTGGAAAAACCATATTAGAAAATCCATAATACATCTAAACCAATCAATTGAAAACGTCAGCCAAACTTCGACGTCATATTGATGACGTCAAATCGAGTTCAGTGACTTTTTAGTTAAGTACGATGTTGGCCCGACAAATAAAACAATTGTTTCATAACCTGCTATATTTTGTGTTAAGTTGTAACATGGCTGCTGGGAGAGTGGGTGATTTTTTAGAAGTTTTTAGTAATGAGAATTTTAAGTAAAGGTAGGAGATATAGTTTAACAAAAGAAAATTTTTTTAATTCGTAAATCTAATATTTACGAATTTTTTCCAAATAGGGGTAAGAACTATTTAAAAAAATTATTTATGTACACTTTAAAGAGGGTTATACAAAAAAATGTTAAACAGATTTAACCGAAATTTTTGAAGATTCATTTTCATCATGGTATCCATTTTTCTGAACATATAAAATGTTTTGTTCCTACCTGTTCCTTTGGCCTATTTATTTTATTATTATTATTAAATGTATTAAACAAGATCGTTCTAAATTCATTTTTAATAACTCTTTAACTACACAACCACTTTTCTTCAAATGAACACAGTTTTGTAGCGTTTCTTGAGTTATTAACATTATCATACAGTATGTCCGCTATTTTAAAACGTAAGATGGTGATCTACTTTAAAGTATCAAATTGGGCCAGGATTATTTTTGTGGTTTTCAACGTGATATCTATTTTTTTGAACATATAACTTCATACCTAATCAATTATTATTTTATAATTATTACTACTGTGATTTAAAATGGTTGACGATTCTGATCAATTCTTTTTTGTAGGTTTAAACGGGTAAGTGGATTAAATAAAATGAAAGGCTCAATAAATAACAATAGTTTGCTGTTGGTGTGTTTTAATATTACTGTTTTTGTCGGTTTTTTGTTTTTTTAATTTTTGAACTAAAATCAATTCATTTCGCAACTAACATTTATTTAAAAATATGAAATAAATATTTTAAATTGGTATTATGCCATTTTTATTTAGAGCCTTGAGAATGCAAATACATTTTGTAAAACGTTGGCATTTCGAAAAAAGAATGTTTCATGTTATTTGATCAAGCCGTTTAAACCTACAAAAAATAATTAATTCCCCTCCCAATAAAATATATGTTTTGTTGCTCAATTAAAATTGGCATATTTTATTATTTTAGAGACAGGCTTAACAATATAATAAAATAAATATTATTACAAATTATTTTATCGGTTTACGGGGGGTAGGGGGGGGGGTCGAAATATTTTTTCTCTGTCTAATTACTCGTTTATATCCACTTTGACTTTTTTTCCTTCTATTCTAATTAAAACAATATTTTTTTTCTGTTAAGTTAATAATTTCCATCCGGAAAAAATCTATTCTATGTTTAAGAATAGCTCTATTCTTGAAAAATTACATTTTCTTTAAGTATATTATTCTTAGTATAAGAATAGAGATTATTAGAATTAAGCAATTACCTATTCTTGATCTACAAAGGCCATTATACTTAAATAGAAACCAAATATACTTAAAATAAGAAGAGGCGGTAATTTAAATCAAAACCAAAGCTATTATTAAATCAAATAACTGCTAGAGGTAAACCAATAAGAGTTTATTATTCTTTCAAAAAACAGGTAGTTTACTTAAACTAAAACCAGAAATTCTTCTTTGAAAGCGAAAACATATTAAAACCAAGTCGAAAAAAAACTTGTCACAAGAAAAAGATAAATCTTGACCTAAAATATGTTACGAATTGATTGAATCATAGTTTAAACTTAGTTTAACTACAAAATCTTTTTATTATTGCTATAAAGCCTTATTTATTTTTAAAATAAGAAGAGCTGTACTAAAAACAAGAAATATCCCAATATCGAATCGCACCGTAAGACCGCTTGGCTAATCCATTCTCCCTCTTTGTTGTTTGGTATGGGGGCAACAAAGACTGAATGGCCTTCAGTTTCAGGTTTTTATCTCAACATCTATCATTTAATATAGGTAAAACTATACTCCTATATCTTTAGTATAAAGGTTCGGATTATTATAAACGCATAAAAAGTTAAATACTTCCCTTATATTAATAGGAGAAACCGAGTATCATTATGTATACCCACGGTTGTTAAGAAGTGTGGGTAAAGTGGCGAAAGCACCTATTGTTTGGCACGGTCTTGACCGCCTCTTTTGCAAGAGCGCTTCAGAGCATGCTGTCGCGAGAGTCGGTTCGAAATTCTGGTCATAACATCTCGCAGGCAGCTTGCGGAAGTTTTCTGATATATGCGTGAGCCGCAGAAACTCGGCACTGGAAGTACAACACATAATCCGCCTATGGAAATGTGAGTCTATTCAATTTGTATCCAATAATCGTGCTGATTTAATTCTGCTACGGGACTGACTCCAGCATGGTTATAGGAGAAGGGTTATTTTGCAAGTGACGGGGTTACGTTACGTTATAGTAAAATGGCATTATCATATTAGCATATATTATGTATATACTACTTTTGTTTTAATTACAATTTGTGTTAAGTGAAATATAAGGTCGGTTTCAGTCAAGTATAAGAACTATTTGAGGTAAGTATAATTTTTTCTCAATAAGTATAAAATATTATTTGATTGAAATATAGTTACTTTTGGGTTAAAAACATGTTATTCTCGTTCGAATAGCATTTGACATCAATACAACCTAAAGCAGTATTCGAAACAAGCAAAGAAAATATTTGAATTAAGTGTAGCGTCCGCTTAAAGTAAAAAACCACATTGTCTTAAAATAAGTATAGACCTATATTTGAATTATCATGTAAATTACGCTTGTCTCAACGCTAGTCATGCATTATATTTAAGAATAGGATATTACTTGGATAAAAATAACTAGAGTTGAGGATATCGAAGATGAAGCTATTCTTGGATCAAGATTAATAATTTTGTTCCATGAAGAGCTTTTTTCCGTGTGTTTCCTTCACTTCTAAGCAAAACACGATTTTTGATATTTTTTTGGAATATTTTTCGTCTGTTTATTTATTAGTATTTATAAAAATTCATATAATCTTTTCCTCACTTCTATGTACAAATAAGGACATTCTGTACCATAGTGCAACGTTAGGATAAATATCTAAACATCGCCACTTTCGAAAATTATGACGGGTGAGATTTTCTGTCGTGTCTGAAGAATCGCGACCATAGTACTAGTAGATAGATTAGAACCACACTTTTTCCTCGTCGCATTATCTTGTTTAGTTGCGATTTTTCCGCAACTTTGCGGAGGAAATTTTGACGTCATTCCACCTAAACATCACCAAACGTTGCAAATATCGTGAAAAGGTTTAAAAATGCGTTTTTATATGAAGTTTCAGCAAGTTGAAAATAGATTCGAATTTCTATCTAAAAACAATGATTGATGTACTTTTTTTTTGTAATTATGGTTCTTTGCTTTGGTTGTTGCATCCTCGAAACTGCAAAAGGCGGTTAGGTCGTGACAGTACTTGCGCTATTTACCGAACGAATCGAAAAGGTCAATGTGTTCAAATTAATTAAATTAAATTCAAAAACGTATGTGATCGAGACGAACTTGTTGTGCTTGTTTGTGTATTGTAGGTTTCGGAAATAAAGATATGGCTATCTTTGCTTGACTTGTTGTTTATTATGTGTAGCTAGCTTTGTCATATAGAATTAGCTAGGATTTACGTCTAATATTTAAAGAAAAATCGAATAAAAGGTGTTTGTTTTTAGATATGAGTTTAATTTAATAAAACACACGAAAAATAAAGTCATTTTTTTTTTAGATAAAACCAAAATCAACACACAAGTCTATCTGTGAGTTCCTTTTTCGGCAATTCTAATTATTCTTAAAATCTTCTAAAGAACAAGACGACGACGAGTCCTGAACCAAAAATAAAAAACTGTAACCAAAAAATTTACCGGCCACCGCCACGCTAACGACTTTGAGAGCTGGTCGAAATAATCAACGACAGAGTAGGTCCACAAATTTAAAGTTTTTATCGGGAAATGCTTCTTTCCTTTACCAATATCAGGAAAAAAAAGAGACAAAATTAAAACAATCATGATTTTCCGTAATTCTCGTATATACCTCTTTTTGACATCGACACTCATAATAATAAAGGCTGATCTACATAAAATTTAATAAATTCTGATAAAGTTTACTATATTTGCCCTGTTTAACACACGAAAACGATCAAAATAAATAAAAGAAATAGTTCTATCACACTCTTGTCCAACGCAAAAAAAACGCAACTTTTATTTTGTTTTAATCATATAACTATTAGGTATATAAAGGCCCAGGATGCGAGAAAATTGTAGCGGCAACGGTCAAAATCTAGATTGCCGTGACATGACCAATGGGATAAATACGGCTCGATCTGAGCCAGCGAGACTAGCCGACGCATGCGCATTGGAGCCCGTCGTTAATCCATTTTCGCAGGGATTTCCGCTACGCTTTTTATCATAAGGAAATACACGACTGGGCCTTTATAGTATCTGATAGTTATATGGTTTTGATGCACTCTTGCGTGCCAGTTTTCAGTAAGGAATCCTGTGTTTCTTAATTTAAAATTGTTAGTGATTGTCATGATAATTTCTTTCAGGGTCCTATGATAAGAAAATGTACATGTGTCTGTAATACCAACCTATTTTCTGAATCTACTTTTCGGTTTAGATTGTTATTTAATTTAATCAGGGGCGACTAGTGTGTTTTGAATATGGAGGGTGCAAAGCAGTGACAGGGAGGTCCATATATTTTTTAAAATATTTCATACGGAGGTACTTATGTATAACAATAAAACTTAACATTGAGATTGTTTATTTATAAGTTGTTCCTCGAACGAAACCTATGTGTATTTCTAAAAACTTGTGCCTGTAATACCAACCTATTTTCTGGACCTACTTTTGAGTTTAGATTGTTGTTTAATTTAATCAGCGACGACTCGTGTGTTTTAAATATGGAGGGTGCAAAGCAGTGACAGGGAGGTCCAT
This sequence comes from Oxystoma pomonae, assembly GCA_963921995.1. Lineage (NCBI taxonomy): Eukaryota > Metazoa > Arthropoda > Insecta > Coleoptera > Brentidae > Oxystoma > Oxystoma pomonae. Next base: position 97,346,904 of record OY998164.1, read on the forward strand.
ATAGTTTTTTAAATATTTCACACGGAGGTACTTATGTAAAACGACAAAACTTAACATAGAAGATTGTTTATTTATAAGTTGTTCCTCGAACGAAACCTAGGTGTATTTCTAAAAACTTAGGTATATTTCTAAATAATTCATGTCAAATATATCCAGAGAACAAAAAACACTGTGGCAGAGATACACGACACGACGAATACTTATAAGTTAAAACGTATAGACGACAACCGAACACAGCTTACTGCCGTATTTTAAGCAGTGTGGTTGCAGATGATTTGTGACCCTAGTACGTGTAATCGGCTTGTCGTTGTCATAGCAACCTCAGATTTATTCACAATCTAAATGGTTTATTGGCATAGCACGGAATGGTCTCAAGCCGATTCATGAATTTCGAGAGAATGGTCGCCTGGAAACATTCACATCCTTGGTTTCGACCAATAAGGAAGTTCAGAAGCTGCCAAGCTTGTACGGTACACGGTGCTCAGAGGCAGGTATATGAAAGTGTAGGAAGGTTCCTTTGATACACGGCCATCGGGTGGAGTTCGGCCGTGGTCGGATAGGTTTCGGATCACTCGTGAAAGCTTTAAAGCGTGTTATTGGTCGATATCAGGGAGGTGACCGTTCCCCACTATTAAGATCATAACCTGAACTTTCGCCAAGATGCTTAAAACTGCTTTCCATATTACAAACGACTTGCTGCTTTGGTGTTTTTATTGGGGCTTTCACTTACGTTAGGAGCAGAGCAGTATTATATTTTGTCTCGGCTATAAGTTATTTTTTTACTTATTTTTTGTATTTCTTGGGGGGCTGCATAACCCTGCGCTGCCTGGCGTCAGCCGCCACTAAATTCAATTACACATTTTCAAATCTAAATTTTTGATCAAGTAGATGAAAAAAAAGTATCGTCGCCGCCCTAGTGGAGTAAATTCGTAAAAAGAAACTGCAAAAAGGGTATATTTTTTTTAATTTGGCATAATAATACCTAGTACCAAAATCTAAAATTCCGGTTGAGGCCCCAGAAACCAAGACGGCGACTTTCAAAGTTAGGAAAAAGTGTGTTTTCTACGTTTTCAGAAAAATCAAATCGAAATAAATTGGGTAATAGTAATGAGGTCCCACTTAATCCAAAAATATAAAAAAAGTTGACACATGTCATTTAGAAACAAAATGGTGATCAAATTTAAAAAATGTAGTATTTTTTTATATTTTCTTTACTTTTAAGTGATGATCTTTTTTAATTTCTCCTATTAAAGCTACTGACCGGCTTCTTGATCTCACAATAAAAAAAATTAGTATTTATAAGCGGGTACAAAGATGGCGCATAATATGTCAAAAATAACAGAGTATTAACCTATAGACAATATTAAAAAAATATATATTTTTTTTAGTAGATACTGTTAGCGATGAGTTCGTCTTTGCTACAATTTTAAAAAACATTTGATTTGACATTTGATATTCCAAACTATTGGGAAAAAAGTAATTTTCCCCTTCTGGTGCGCTATTTACAGTAACACCATGCAATATATCAATTAGTAGTAAATCGAGGACGCTTGTCTCAAAAATTAGGAAATGTTATTATTTTTCTGCACGTTAGCAATTCATTCATTTGCACAAACCAAAGCAGTTTTAGAATGAATTAAATTAGTTTTAAATTTCTGTTTCAAAAAAAAAAATAAATTTTGATGTGGTAATTAAAATGGCGGACGATTAAGTAAAAAAAGTGGTTTTTTTTTGTAAGATATAGCCATTCCAAAAATAAAAAAAAGTGATATATGTGTGATAAAACATTATTTTTCTGTCCGTTTACATTTTTTTCACAAATAAAAGCAGTTTTATGATGAGCTAAATTAGTTTTAAATTTTTGTGTCAAAAAAAAAAACAAAATTATACCTCAGTTAAAATTGCGGATAGGTACTTAATTTAAAAAAAAATCGTAAGATAAACAAAAAACATTTGGCAAAATATGGGACACGTTGCTCAAATTACGCTTTAAATTCTCTTAAGAAAAGCAATTAAATTGATTTTTCCCAACCCAATAATATTGTAATATGTAAATAGGATACAAAAATTTTGTTTTTTCTTTAACCCAGTTCATAAAAATATCAGATATAAAAGTTTTTAGCAAGTATCGAGTAGCTAAGCATCCATGTAGAAATATTTAGAAATGTCGATAATACCGGACTATAAGATGACATGTCATTAGTTTTTAAATTAACAATTAAATAAAAAAAAAATTATTGATTAAAAAAATTTAAAATTAAGTTAGTTTATTTTAAAACTAATTTTGTTTGTGAAAAAATGTAAACGGGAAGAAAAATAATGTTGTTTTTTTTTAAATCTCCAACTTTAATTTGATAAAATCTAATAAATGTCATTGTCAACAGACATTCACATTTTTCTACAATTTTTTACATTTTTCTACGAGAAAAAAGCAATTTAAAATTCAAATTTATTATATTACTACCAGGAAACATACACAGCTTGACTTTTACAGAAGATTCTTACCCGAAAAAGAGGTTTTAACGAAGAAAACAAATTTTTATTGCGAACTGTCAAAAATTAGAAATTTTTTGTAAATTTGGAAAGAAGTTTTTATGGTTTTTCGAAGAATTAAAATTGCGAAAGATGGGAATTGCCTATTTAGAGCAGTAAGTTTGTTTCTTTTTGGCACACAAGACAATTTTAACAAACTTAGGCAAGAGTCAGTCCATTATATTGAACAAAATTGGGATGAATATAAAAACTTTGTCATACACTTAGGCATAAGCAATAATGATTATTGCAATAAAATGTACATCAATGGTATCTACAAACTAAATTTTAATGTATATAACGTAACTTCAAACTTAAATGAGACAGATTTTTTTACATTTAAAGATAAACCTTTGGTGTTATCTTCAACAAACCACCCTGAAACAATAAATTTGCTGTTTAGTGGAAACCTAGATGCTGGACATTCTGAGCTATTAATAGACCAACAACAAAACTTTGACCAAAATGAAACTCACTTTAATATATGTTTTAAGAGCTTTAAAAATAAAAATGGACTAAAAATTCACCAAGAGTCATAAAAAAGACGCAACATCACAAAACCTCGACTACCAATGTACAAGATAAAATTATCACTACAAACAGCCAAACCTTGAACGAATCCTAAAAAAATGAAAATGTACGCAATGTAACAAAATCTTTAAGACACTTAAAGATTGGAAACCCATTCCATTTTAAAACATGAAGAAAATACAGAAATAGACAAAATCACTATGGTAAAATATCTCAATAATTTAAAATCTACTGTTCCTATTTTAAAACGAATCCCTAAAGGTGCAAGGATTCCTATTGTTGAAGAACTCTCTGCATTACTTAGGAAATGTGTAACGACAGAGGAAAAATCTACATGGATATCTCTGCTTTTATTTCCCAATGCAGTTCTACGCATTCCCATCAAAGCAAAAAAAGGATCATTAACATCAAAGGTAAACGAAAATTTAAAAACATGGAAAACCAATAAATGCCTTCCCTTGAAATTACTTTTAAAAGCTTATGAGGAGATTCCAATGAAAACGCAAAGAAATTTTAGAAAAATTGATGAAGAAAAATTATTTGTTACGAAAATTGAATAACAACTTTCAGAAGGTGATATTAAAGGAGCCATCAGAATTTTAACATCAGAAGACACAATTGCTGAACAAAATGAAGACACGTATACAAAACTTAAAGAAAAACATCCGGAACAAAGAAGAAAATTCCAAGTAGAACATATTACAGAAACCGCTGAAATTAAAAATAAAATTTTTATAGATTCAAACGAAATTAAAAAATCAATTTTTTCTTTTAGACCTGGTTCTGCTGGAGAGCTTGACTCGTTGAGGCCGCAACACCTGAAAGATCTGACATCCGAGGAGTTAGGAACTTTTGCCTCTGATCTCTTGTCATCTCTCGAGTTATTTTGTTCACATGTCATTAATGGGTATGTTCCAAAATTTATTTGTCCTTTATTTTATGGAGCCTCTCTCTGCGCTTTTAATAAAAAAGATGGGGGAATTCGGCCAATAGCAGTAGGACTTTGTTTAAGACGATTAACTGCAAAAATTATATGTAATCGTATTTACGACTCCCTTGGTAATGTATTTCGGGCATACCAGCTTGGTTTTGAACAAAATCTGGCGCAGAAGCTGTTCTCATGCAATGCGTCGCTTTATAAACTTTCCTCATGTCACAGAAAAGGCAATAATAAAAATTGACTACAAAAATGCATTTAATATGGTCCACAGAACAGCATTCCTAACCAAAATAAAACAATATTTTCCAAATTATTTTCCGTTTATATCTCAAAGCTATGAAACGCCCTCTATATTGTCTTACAATAACAACTTTATTCTTTCAGAAAAAGGCGTACATCAAGGTGATCCGCTGGGACCTCCACTTTTCTGCTTAGCAATCAATCATATCGTTTAAAATCAGAAATAAATCTGTGGCACTTAGATGTTGGTACTATAGCCGGACACCCAGATGTAGTTTTAAGAGATTATAAACAAATAATATCCGATAGCTCAGATATTGGGTTAGAATTAAATTTCAGTAAATGTGAGTTAACGTTTATTCAAGACACTAGTAATTCATGTATCTCTAGTTTCCTCTCTTTGACACCCAATATTCAATTAACCCCACTGAAAAAATTCAATTTGCTTGGTTGTTCTTTTTCTCAAAAATCTATAGCAATTGCAATAAATAATAAAAGATCAGCATTGGTAAAATGTCAGAAAAACTAAAATTATTAACCCATCACTTGTTCTCCCTGCTGGGCTGCATTTGATTCGCTTCTTAAATTTGACTTACTTTAAAATCTATATTAGAGAAAATTACAAATTGCGATTTAACAAGCGAAAGAGCATGGTAACAATGAAATTAAGCAATAAAATCAGGATGACTTGGTATCAGAAATACCACAACCTTATGTTTTTCTGCATTCCTTGGCTCAAACTTAGATATCTCTAAATTATTAAATGTTATTCTTCCAGTCTACATAAATGGTTCCATTGATACAGACTTTTCTGATGCTTTGAAATCGTGGTCATCTTTATGCAAATTGAAGGAAATTCCTAGTACTTTACCAAACAGGCAGAGAGCGTTCGATGAACAAATATGCAAGACCCTCCCTGAGGATCTGATTTCTGGCAGCGAGAATGATGTGGACATAGCGCGCCTTCTAGCTCTTCAAGACTACGAAAGCCATGCTTGGTTAAACGCCTTGCCTTCTGCTCACCTGGGGAACGTACTGGACGACTCCAGTTTTCGCATTGCCATTGCTCTGAAAATTGGTCGTCCGGTGTGCGTACAACACACCTGCGCTTGCAACGAAACAGTCGATATTTATGGACTTCACGGTCTTAGTTGCAACAAAAGCGCAGGTCGGCTGTCGAGACACTGGATCAATGATATTATTAAGCGCGCTTTTGTAACAGCTGGATTTACAGCTTTACTTGAGCCGCCTGGTACGTGCAGAAGCGATGGCAAGCGGGCAGACGGTATGAGCGTGGTTCCCTGGAGGAATGGAAAGGCATTAGTTTGGGACGCAACATGCAGGCACACTTTGGAAGAATCCTATCTGAAAGAAACTAGCAAAAGGTTTGGTGCGGCTGCATGTTTTGCCGAAAAAATAAAAAGAAAAAAGTATGAGGAGCTGGAGGATCGTTTTTTCTTTATCCGTTTTACAGTTGAAACCTTGGGTCCTTGGGGAGAAGATGCAAAACAGATGACATCTGACTTGTCAAAATATTTGAAAGTAAAAAGAGCCAAAAATTTCTTAATTCAAAAAATCGTTTTGCCAATCCAACGGCTGCCTCAATATTGGGATCCATTCCAGCAGGATCAGGTTTGGGTGAAATTTTTGAAATATAGGGTAATTTTAATTTTTTATTTTATTTTAATTTTAATTTTGATTTATTATGTTATTTATATATTTATCATAAATAGTTTTTTATTAACAGTAAAAAAAAATATATAATCAAAAATTTTCTATCATGTATTTTCTGTTTAACTTAGGAAAAAACAAAGAAAACATTTTTTTGAAACTTAATCTTTCGCCATTTTAACTGCATCATTACATTTTTTTTGACACAAAAATTTAAAACTAATTTAATTCATTTGCTTTGGTTTTTGCAAAATGGCTAACGTGCAGAAAAATAATGACGTTTCTTAATGTTAGTCGCGGCCATTTTGATTTGAGAATGACATTTGTAATTTTTTTTGCGATTTTTGACAAAAGCGTCCTCGATTTAGTATAAATTGATATATTGCATGACGTTAGTGTAAATACCACACCAAAAGGGGAAAATGACTTTTTTCTCGATAGTTTAGCCACCATTTTGAATATCATATGTCAAATTAAATATTTTGTCAAATTTTAGCAGAGACGAGGTCATCGCTAATAGGATTTCACTAAAAATATATTTTTTTTAGAATGTTGTTTATAAATTAGTAAGGTCTCTTATATTTTTGACATATCAAGCACCATCTTTGTACCCACATATAAACTCTAATCTTTTTTATTGTAAGATCAAGAAGCCGGTCAGTAGCTTTAATATGAGAAAAGATCATAACCTAAAAAGTAAAAATATAATCAAAGAAAAACTAAATTTTTTAAATCTGGCCGCCATTTTTTTTGAAGTGACATATGTGAACTTTTTTTTATAGTTTTGGATTAAGTGGGACCTCGTCACTATTGTGTGCCGGAAAATGTTGGAAATATATCTTTTTTTCAGCTTTCTCTTGAAAATCCCTACGAATTTACTCCACTATTTACTGAGATAACAATCTGCAATTTATTGGAATTGCAATTTATTAAAATTATTGTTGACTCCATTACAACCTTTTTTTAAAGGCTCTGCATTGTCTCTGTTTTTCTTTTACGACTATGGGATACACAACTACACATTTGCTGGTGATATTGTAGTACTTATTTTTCATATTTTTTTTATAGAGATAAGTAAAAAAATAATAAGTAAAAATGTCGATTCACGTTTTCTGTTATAAAAATTCTTTTCAAATGATCGCTCAGCGTATGGTAATACGATACGATAAAACTTTCCCACAACAAAAATTTTTTATCACTCAAAAAAGCGAAATTCTGCTTACGAATCCTGTACGATAACAGGAAAATGCCTATCCGTTTTAAATCTGCCCCTGCATTGTATAATACACAGATTTATACAGTCCATATACAGAAACATTTTCAGCATGACAATGAGATGTCATTTCAGATCCGGAAGGACGAGGTGAAATAGTATATTTTTTGCGACGGTTTGGGCTTTTACCATCGCAAAAATACGTTTTAAATAGTATTCTAGGGGTCATTTTGCTCAACAAATCAGAAGAAATCGCTATCCTATACTTGGGAAATAATACTAACTTTTACATACAAAAAAACATGTGATTTTAAATGGAAACTAAATTTATTTCTTTTTCATGAGCACGACTGTTGATACCTACCTGACAAAAGAAGTTTTGCTTAGCCGATGCACTTAACGTAATATGATAACGCACTTTTTGTTTTTTTATAATATATGAGTTAGTACTCATCATAAGAAACTTTTTGTTTAATTGCACCAACTCTCTGAAATTAATGTAAACCTGTGTTCGTCGAAAAAATAGCGTAGATAGCTCGTGAACATATGACTTTCTAACCCCCGTGTGTTCTTGCATTAGGCTACCGCCTCGCGCAAAAACATCCAACCTCGTATGAAATTTATCACTTTCAATCGCCTTTTTAGAAATAAAATTTAAAATATCAAAACCCCATATTAAACTTTTTTTTATACCTTCATAACTAAAGCATGGCTATTTTGGTTACACGCAAAACAACTTTTTTTTTGATCACAGGTGCAAAAAAAGATTTCTGTCCGTTTTTTATCCAAAATTAAAGAGAAATAGCGGAAAATAGTTAAATTGAAAAAATCTAATTGTGCTTGCCTAAAAATTAAGCCATTTTCGCCAGTTTTCACAAAGTATTTACGAAAAAATCATTTAAAAACATTGTCAAAATATAAAACTCAAACAATGAACGTCACCGAGCAAAATTGCTCATCGCTATGGGGACCATTGTGATTTCATTTACCAGTCGCCTTGATTTATAGTGTAAAGATGGTGTGTTCCGAGAAGTGCTTTTCGTTCGAGATTTTTAAAAGTATTTTTCTGTTTTGGATTTTTTGATAAAGATATTAAAAAAATAGTGTTAAATGTGCTTTTTTTTACTCGCATTTTTAAATACCTGGCTGCGCTCGTTATTTAAACCAACACTTGTAAAAAAAGCACTATTTTAGCCACTAGTTGTGGAAACTGCTATTTTCTTATCCGATTTAAGTATCGTTCATATAAGGCATAGGCTTAGTCTGTGGTTTAATTTTTGTTACAGTCTTAATCATAAAATAGTTAAAACCACTGTTTCTTAGGAAAAGTTGGCAACTATAAACTTTTATAAGTAAAATTACGACTATTACTATAACAAATATCCATGCGCGAGTTCCAAATTTTAAGTATGGCGCCAAGCTATGTTGACAGGAATGGATTTAACATTTTCAAAAATTTTATACAGGCAAATTAAAAGCAGAAAACAAGTTGCTAGGAGTTTTGTAGGATCCAAAAAAAATTGTTTCTATTAAACCTGATTTTCTTTAAAAACAAACTACAAAAAGTAAAAGTAAATAAAACAAAACATCAAAAAAGTGAGGTTAAATGCATTTGCTTAGTGATTACTATAACAAAGACAAATATGAACAGCGAGCAATTTTTAAGACTAAGACTATAATTAACACTAGAACAAAACCAAATACTAATCAAGTCACTTGACTTAGCCTATGCCCTATATGAACGATCATTTAAACGAAACTCTTTTTAAAATAGAAAGCGTTTCCCAGACACCTAACTATGGCACGAAATTAATAGATGTCGGTCGCCATTTTGCAATCAGGCATTTAAAAAGTGAGATATATTTGAAAAGCGACAAATCAATTCCGACTAAAGTGCTGGTTCTGAAAATGTGAATTATGTTGGGATGTGTCTAAACGTGTCAATAAGACCACAACATTAAATTAAACCTTGAAGCAACACCGTTCTTAACTAAAAAGCCAGTTAACTCAGTAGTCTGGTGCAGGAGTGCGCTGAAGCACTGCAAACACTGGCTCAAGACAAGAGGGTTACACTGATGTGGGTCCCAGGTCATGAGGGAATACCAGGGACCGAGAAAACGGACGAACTTTCCAAACTAGGGGCCGAAACCCAATACATTGGACCAGAACCTCTTCTGGGAATAACAAGAAAACAGGTACAGAGTGAGCTTAACAAATGGGCGAACAATGAACTGAAGACGTCCTGGAGGCAAGACTCAAAATGCAGACAGTACAAGCTATTTGTGGATAGTCCGAATGTAGCCAGGACTGAATGGCTCTTAGGCAAGACCCGAAAAAACATTGGACTGCTGACAGGGATGCTGACTGGGCACAATCGGCTGAACAAACATCTGACGCAAATAAGAGTAGCAGGAAATCCCGTGTGTCCCGCTTGCGTGCTCGAAGAGGAAAAGAGGAATCGGCGCAGCACTTGATAGCAGAGTGTGATGCATATGCCAGATCAAGGCAGCTGAAGTGGGGATTTTCCACGATAAAGAAAGAAGAGCTGCACTCGCTCAAATGGGCCGACATACTAAACTTCGTAAAGAAGACAGGGAGACCGGGAGAGAGAGTTGCAGCGGAGGTGGGGGCATAGGGATAAGGAACGGGGTATAGCATGGCAGAAAGGGCTCATGAAGAGTTGTCAGGCCCACGGGCTGCCCCCTATACTACTGCTACTACCACTAATTCATTTTCGTTTTAGTATGTTTGGCCTACTATCAGTGCCATATTCACACCAAACTGACAGAAAAACCATGTTTCGCCTGTCAATTTTGTTATAAAAATGGCAGCCACAGTAGGCTAAAGGGCACTGAGGCGTTAGGAGTTAAGTAGCTTTTTAGTTGAGACAGTTTTGCTCGAAGAATTTGATGCAGGGCTGCGTTCAGAAAGCCCACACCATGGTGTGAAGGCCCGCACTCGGTGTGTCCGCAAGTGTACACACCACCTATAATCTGTCATTCTTGTCTAATGTCAGCTAATTTACAAAAACAAAACAAGGGGATGTTGGGATAAATGATAAAATAGGCTTTTTGTTTTCTCTTTTTTTTCGAAAGTTGGGTTGGTTTCTGGGGTTGCTTTCCTTATGTGTCTCTAATAAGAAATGACCCAAAAAGTATATATTTTTTTGTGCTACAAGTGGGTAGAAAAATGTAAAAATACGCTTTTTGTCCTCTCTTATTTTCGAATGATGGGATTTGGGTTGGTTTCCGGAGTTGCTTTTCTTTTGTGGTATCATCCAATGACCCAAAAAAGGCATGTTTTTAGGCTACAAGTGAGCAGAAAAATGTTGTGTAGTTTTTAAAACAGTCCTCGCCACTTTTTTATTTCTTAACGGATCATTCAAATATGAGGCCATTGAAAAGCTACATAAAAACATCCCAAAATTTTGAAAATAATCAAGTATCAGCGAGAACTTTTGAGACCTCCTATAAATAAAATATACCTATATATATATATATATACTAGAATAATAAGACAAAATAAAAAAGTCACGTTTTTTTTACTTCCTATACTTATTAGGTGTATTGGCTTAAAAACGAATCTAGAAAAACAAAATCATGAAAAACCATATATTATACAGAGTTATTTAACAAAAAATTGAATAAAATTAAATTTTTAAACAGTCTTGTCGTTAAAAATTAACCAAATTTCACCATATCACAACCTCATTCAAGCACACCAACCATCGCCCAAGTCGAAACTGGGGTGACGGTGTGGTGTGATAAGCTCAATAAAATAGACATAAATATGTGCAATTTTGACCCTTATTGCCGCATGTTCGTGGCCTTGCTAATGACGCTATAAACGCACCAGTGGACACAGCACCTTTCCTGAACGACGAAAATGAGACGCACCGGTGCGTTTTTTACACTGGTGTGGGCATTTTGAACGCAGCCCAGCAGATACACCTATTCATTCTATATTCAGTCTACGTCTTCTACGTTGAAAAGTCAGCCGACATATTGAAATATTTGTTTGAAGGTAGTAGGCAATATTGAATCTAAGAGTAAGTTAGAGTTTCGAACAGCCATTGTCTTTATTTTTTATTTTTTCACAACGTTGCAATTGCTTACGTTGTGAAAAATTAAAAATGGAAGTTCGAAACTCTAACTTACTCTCATATTGAAATTGGTCCGAAGAGGTTGGATTGAACAGACTCCATTCCAAATTCAATCGGACCATACTTTTAACAATAAAAACTCCATTTAGCTTCTGTGTATAAATATCGCCCGCCATATTTAAATTGGTTCAGAGAATGTAACATGAACAGTAGATGCGTATTATGTACTTTATCCAACTTTGTCCAAAGAACTTCAGTTTTCGCGAAAAAATTCAAAGTTTTTTATCTAGATGTATGAGATATTCATTTTCAAAATAAACTGAAATTAAACAGGTAAATTTCACTCCTCGAAGGAAAATGCACTGATGTCCAAAACAAAGTCGACGTGTCCGTGGTTTCTCAGAAAATAAAAAAATATTATTTTAAAAAAAAATATTTTTGCATTGGTCCATGCAACTATAAAAGTAAATCTCTTAGAAATGAATCAATGGATTTTCGTTATTTTTACGCGGTTGTAAAGAAATTCGAAAGACCTTCAAAATAAGGTATCCCTCGACCGACTTTCCCCATTCAAAATATAGGGGTAAAATTTACTCATCGAAGGGGTGTAACAAAAATTTCAGGATAGACAAAATGTTTCCCATTTGAATAAAAAATCGACTTTTCTGAGGATTTTTCGAAAATCTCAATAATTTTCGGTGGAAACTTTTAAAATGAGCACACTGTACTTGCTGGCAGTTTTAACCTATCCAATTTGTGATCGTTATTAGGATGTCTGCGGTGAAACACTCACGAGGAACATGTAGTACCCAGAGCAGGGACTTTTTCAGTTTTCAAAAAATTAAAAAAAACTGTTATAGTGCTTCCAATGTCAGTTGGCCCAACTCGTTTTATAGTGTTACTCTAAAATGATAGAATCCATGTAATACGTTCCCTGTATATTTTTATGGCATTTTATGGCACTCCATGTGGATTAGACATCTCACGTAAAACATATTCAGGTCGAAGAAAAAGGCTTATTGGTCACCGAAAGGGTGTACGAGGGGTTGTGATTGGGTGGGCGATAGGCAGTTACTTAATCCCTATGCTAATTGGGTATTACGTTTATTTATGTATATTTTTAGTCAGTGCCGTGTCAAGTTTGTGGTGAATTGAAATACATTTTAGGAAAAGCGTTCTTGAATTATTTTGCAATTAAACATGGCGATGTGGAGACCTTGGAGTGATGACTTTCAGGTAGTTGAGGAGCCCGCGGTGAGTCCTGTTGAAGGGTCTTTGGACGTGGAATCTCCCGAATTTGCAAATAAAGACATACATGTACAGAGTCAAAGACAAATATAAGAAAACTATAACTCTTCAGGTAATAAAATTGTAAATAGAATTTGTGATCTGACAAAACTTAGTCGGATATATTAGAGCTGATTAAAAAGCAAAATTTTAAAAAATACTATGTCGTTGATAATCTCTTGGAGCAATACGACTTCCGCCATATTATTACATTTTTAATGCGATCGAAATGGTTTGGGCCACAATGAAGAAACAAATAAGAAGGAATAATACACCCAAATTAGTGCGTCGCTTTTAATTACTATTAGAAATATGATTGGCCAAATAGGCGAAACAGACCTATGAAAAAACTGTTTAAACTATGCTATTGAAAAGGAAAATCAATATCATGTTCCACCACCGATTAATTCAATAATTATTTAATTTAATAATGATTACAGTTCTGAAATCTCGGATAATAATATGTAAGAAAAACCACCACGTCCTAAATTAGTTTAGTTTAAATTTTTTATGATGTATAATATATATTTTCCTCAACTTTATAAAATTCACTTTAATTTGACAAGGCTTGTATGTAACCCAGCCGCTTTTTAAATACAATTTGAGCTGGGCGTCACCAGTTTATTATGTATTTAAAGCATTTTGTATTATTATGCATAACTAAATATTCTTCAATATTATTTGCCTGCGCCTCCGCCCCTGTGTCACAAAGATGATACCGACGTTTTATGAGGTTTTGGTGTTCAGAACGTGACAACTGACATTGGAAGCACTATACCTGAGAATTCTTTGCCTGAAGTGGTGCCTTCATGTATTTTCTATGTCAGTTTGTTTACGGAGAATAAAATGGTTTTCAAAAAGACATATTGAACAAGTACAGTATGTTTGATTCTCTTGAAAATTAGTGCACTGATGTTGAATGGGTCTTAATATTAGAGTTAATTATTATTTATTGTTAACCAACACAAAAAAACCACCCTATTAACTTAGTCGATTCTAGATCTTGAAATTTAGCAAGAAAAAGGACCATTAACGTCATTAACTCTTATTCTAATTTCTCTTCCAGTTCTTAAGCGGCCATGGTAGACCTTAGCATATCACATGACAACAAAGCGGATGTTTAACAAGGAACAATTATAAAAATTAGAAGTGGTTGTTATCGTAATCGCAACTAAACGGTTCCCGGTTTATTTATGTGAATGACCCCTTTCCATTTTAAGATTGGTTAGGAGAAGAGATTCTTTTTTTCTGTAAGTGACCATAGCTCAGAAAATGTCGTAGTAAAGTTCAAAATGAGTCATGTGATAACTGGCTTGGTGCTGTCAAAAAATTGTGTCAGTGCAGTCTGAGTGCAGATTGAATGGAACATGAAAAAAATTGCATCCAAACCAGAACCCTCGTTCATTCATGGGCAATTGCACCGTAAGGTTAACAGTAGTTTAAATTTTAACAGTAGCTTAAGATTGATTCTTGGCTTGCACCGCAAGTTAAGCCAAGTTTAAGTGCTGTTAAACTACTGTTAAATTAAACCGTCAATTTCGGCGCATAAAATGGGTTTAAACTTTAGTTAAGACAGTTCTAACCTAAAAAAGTTGTTGATGTTGCCATAAATAAATATTGTAAATTTGCTATTCCGGTGTTTTTTGTGAGCGTTCATGGATAGTTTCGACGAAATATAATATTTTAGTATATAATAGGGAAGACGATTTTAATGGGATGGACAACTTGATTGACTTTCTCTGTTATTGAATTGAGATTCTGTCTGTTAAAGCCTCAAAATTCTTGTGCTTCATTTGTAACTAGTTAGTGATAGATAATTAATTAATTCTAATAAAATTTCTGGTAAAGTTTGGAATCATATACCTACAACATAAATAAAAGTGATAAAAATAAAACAATCAAACTTAGAAAATCCAACCAAGATCTGTCTTCATCTTTTAATAATCTTCTTTTTGTTTTTAGAAACAACAGTTTCTCGCCAATTAATCAATTATTAACAAGGCTGTATATGTAGGGGACTACCTACATGGGAATTCAGGAATCAACAGCAATTTCGATTGTCTGCTGGGTTTGCACAGCCTTGGCTTCATACTGGATTTTATAGCAAAGCAGAGTATTAGAGGTAAGAAATTCTTAATTCTTGCAGACATTGATCTTATGGGGGAGGGAGGGGCTTGAGTAACAGCAGAGTCTCAGTAAACCGTTTTATTCTTGATTTATGAGGAAAATTCAATTTTAGTCGATGTTCAAGGGCTCTAGGGAGAGGGGGCTTGCATAGTTTAGTTTTGTTTAATAATAATATTTACGCGTAAGTCCTTTTACCAGTCATCAAAAAAAAAAATTAAATTTGCATAGGTCTCTTTTCAATTACTTTGACATTGTTTTAGGTGGCGACCATCCAGAAATTTTTCGCAATAGAGAGGGGAATTTTTCTGTAAACACCCAAGCTGTGACTGATGCAAACCTCAAGTCTCTAAATGTAGTTGCACGATGGCCGGGATCAAGCCATGATAATACAGTTTTCCTCATAGAATAAGACGAAAATTTGAAACAAATCATTTTCCCAATTCTATCTTGTTAGGTAAGTAATTAGAAGGCAGAATAGGACAAGTCGGCGCTAGACCAAGTGGGCGCAAGGACAAAAACCACAAACAAATTTCTTTTTAAATTAGTTTGTTTTGGGTTTGGTTTTTATTCCGGAGCATTTTTTTTTGGGGGGGGGGGGTTAAACTAATAATACTTTTGCGCTCAGTTGTTCGTGCGCCCACTTAGTCTTGCGCCCAACTGTCCTAGACTGATTAGAAGGTCAGTTGTATTGGTGTTTGTGCCCCATTAGCAGCAATCTGATAACAATAGGTAGAGTGTGTTCAATAAATTTTGTTCCCCTTTACATCACATATGAAATATATCATTGACCCAAAGAGGCAGAATTTTTGACTGGTATCTGTTCTTTATACCACAGAAATAATGCCAGTTTTTTTCAAAATATAATTTAAATATTATTCCTGTCAGAATATCAGTAATTATGTAATATTTTGTCTTTTTTTTAGGACATCGTGGTTACATCCAGGGTTGTTAATTGAGCTCAAGCATTGTACAGTGAATCTTTAATAAGGACAAGAAACTCTGTGGAAAGAGTGTTTGGAATATGAAAAAGACAGTTCCCTGTCTTAGCTTGAACTAAGTTTTCCTCAAAATTGGAAAGCTTTGTTTTTGTTATTTATTCATGCTTACTAAATAATTTTACAAAACTAATTTACTGTGAAAAAATTAAAAACTTGCATCAAATATTAACTAGACCAGCCATTTTTTAAAAATCCAGTAAGTTATATTTTTTTTTTGATTTCTTGATAACTTAGAACAACTTCAAATAATATATTATGTTTCAAAGTTTAAAAACCTGAATTTGTAATACTACCTATACCGTGAAGTCATAATTCTGTGGATTGATTCACAATGAGCGGATGACACAAATCCCAATTGTGCAGGAGAGTCAAAAACAGGATGCTTTTATATTGATCCAAATGATACCCGGACATTCGATTTTTGTAAATTTTCTAATTTTTAATACCTACAGTAAGATTCCAGGGTTAAATTTGTCTTAAATGTATGCAGATCAATCAAGCGAGTTCAAATCTATAAAAAACTGAATTTTGCAAAAATTTTGACATCCGCCCTTTGTAAACCAAGCCACAGAGATGAATGTCACTATTTTCAATTTGAATGATATTTGTGCTGTTGATTCTTCAATAAACTTGGCTGCTACTTTCCCCCAAATTTTTTTCTGTGTTTGTTGTTTTGTCTCTCCCTTTGGCTTCTCTAATGTTTTTAAATTGAGGTTTTGCCATGATATTTATAAAGTGGATTTTTTCATTTGAGGAAAAATTTTATGACCTTGCTCTTTTGGCAGCAGTGCAGGAGCTAGATCACTCAAGGATTATCTACGTTTCCATAAAGGGACTCTAAATTGCTGTTGAATAATTTTGATACGGATTCAAATGCAATTCAACCCCATCGTGATTTCGTTTTACGTATTATTTTTGCACAAAAATCTTCAAAGAATCAAAAAATTTACGGGCAATAAAAACAAATTAACCTAAAAAGTGTTCTCTGAAGTTAGTTCAGTGTACCAACTTCTTCTATTTTTATGAAATATCCCCAGATCCGTAGTTAAATTTTAATAGCTGATGATGCTAATGCGGTGCAGGTACATGAAAGTTAATCCACCAGTTTATTTTAAACTATTAGTTATTTTAAACAGTAGATTAAAAAAAAACGGTGCAATTGGACATCAAACACTTAACTCATTAATGTATATAAAAGTATTATAAAAACTCTTTCTGAGGATGATTAGTGGGTTATGACTTAAAATATAAAGGCGGGAAAAAGTTTTCGGTGTGCCACGAGCCCTCAGAGCCGGTGCGGAAATAGTTGCATTTAGTGCAAAACCAAAATTATCAGTTTTCCAGTGGAACATGAAAACTGAAAAAGTGCACCCCAATGGAACAGCACCGACTTAGTTGTGTTGTGTTTACTTATATTTCGAATTGGTGGCCTTAGAAAGAAATTTTGGCTTGTTCGGCAAAAAATCAAAACAGTGTTTCGAGGCGTGTGTTAATTTTTACAAAAGTTCAGCCAATTCTAATGTTTATTTGACTTCAACAGAACAGAATAAAAATCTAAACATGAGAGAGAAGGTAAACTTTATATTAATAGTGAAAAAAAGTGCGTACAACAGTTCGCAGCATATTCAAGGAAAAAAATACATAAACTTTCAGCTATGTATTCTTGAGAATGATATACCCCTAGCTTAAATTACATATAAAAATACAAATCTTCGATTTAGTTATTTTTTTTGTGTCATCTCCTACTTTTTTATCAATATCAATATCAATATATCCATCTTTGGTCATTTTGACTTCATTTATTAGAAAGTGTTGATCTCAATACTTAATTCCAAAAATGTTACTACTTGTAGATTCTCCCGAAAAAATTCTCTAAAATGACCCCCAACATTAATTTGTGAGATAATCGCTATCAAAAAATTAAATTTTAAGACTTTGATTGCAGATATCTCGAGAACTAGATAAGCAAACCCTATGATATCAGGTATCTTTTAAAGGCAAATTTTATAAGGAGTTAAAATTTTGTGTAAAAAAATAGGAGATGGCATAAAAAAAATTAGGATTGCCCCCAAAAATGTCTCACCAAAAAATAGCTACATCGAAGTTTTGTATTTTTGTATGTAATTTAAGCTATGTCCACCTCAAAAATATATAGTTGAAAGTTTTCTGTATTTTTTTCCATGAATATGCACTTTATGATAACTCTAAGGATTGATTAATTTGCTTGTTGTATCTATTGATGTCTTGTTTCTACTTAAGAGTAGAGATTCTTGTTTTCTGTCAGTGACCTTAGCTCAGTAAATGTCGAAATGACATTCAGAATGGGTCTTATGATATCCATACTTTTTAGAGTCAATTATTTATCAGAATGGGCTGAACTGAAACTAAGACACGGATCACATCATTTCTAGATTTTTTGCCGAAGAAGCTAAAATTTATTTTAAAAGTTTGAATATTTCAAATTGCGGTCTTAAAAATAAATATTAGCTTATTCGGCAAAAAATCAAAAAGATGCTTCCCTTAATTTTGATGTTTAATTGAATCTCAAAAGCAAAGGGCACTGACAGAAAAAAAAAGAATCTCTGACATACCTCGGTAACACTGATCTAAAAAAAAGTTTCTGAATTGATTTTTTCCAATAAAAAGAAACTATTATTTCGGAAGAAACTCGTTAGC
The DNA here is from genome assembly GCA_963921995.1 of Oxystoma pomonae. Taxonomy (NCBI): domain Eukaryota; kingdom Metazoa; phylum Arthropoda; class Insecta; order Coleoptera; family Brentidae; genus Oxystoma; species Oxystoma pomonae. The sequence goes on from OY998164.1 coordinate 97,365,221, forward strand.
CAGAAACGCTTTAAAAAATAATGTACTGTAACTCCCTCTGTTGCTGATTTTTTGAAACCACCCATAAAATAACGAGAGACTAAAACCCACTTTGCGCTCCACGTTTTCATTGGTCGATTCCAGGTTAGATGAATATGAGGTTATAGATATATTTTGATTTTATTAACTTTTTCCCTCCTACTAATTAAAAAAAAACAAATAATAACCAACCCACAACCAAAACCAATCAAAACCAACCCTACCCAAAGAATCAACCCGGCCCAACCCAGAGCCTAACCCTTTTTGCAATCTAATCAAATAAATCCTGCTGGGAGCGTTTGAAAATAAAAGGTGATGGTGAGAAAGATTTAAACACAAAAGCCCTAACCTCACAAACACGTAACCTTGAGTCCGCCAATGAAATCGTGGAACGCAAAGTGGGTTTTAGTCGCTTCTATACAATAAACTCCTAGACTAGGTGGGTTTTTTGCCGCTAAGATGGCACATGGCCTTACAGGAGCACTTGCTTTGTTTGGGTCAAGTAGGTACCTTATGCCCTGTTCTCACTATGCAACTTTTCCATGCATCAAATTTTCTAATAACACGTTAAAAGAAGACCCAAGCGCTTGTGTCTTCTTTTAACCTGTTATTAGAATATTTGATGCATGTAAAAGTTGTATACTGGGAACAGGGCTTTAGTCTACAGAGGGGTTCCTTTTGGTATGTTTCCATTCGTGCAAGCGTTTTCTCAGTGCGTGCAATTATACTGGTTAAGAGTCTCTTCACAATTCTGATTTGATCTCTGAAATGCTAGTAATTCCAGGGTTCTATATTTAGCACTTCTAGGCAAATATTTGTCGACAATTTTTTTTATCTTCTACTTCTAGACTAAGTTTAACTGTTCAGTTTTGGCCAACTTTAACCATGATGCTGTTGAAGTTTTCTTAGATTTTTTTTAATTGTCTCTCTCTTTCAATCGTCAAAATGCCGTAAAAATGACTCATTTTAATCGATTTTATTACACGAAGTAACCAAGCAACCTTTTTCTGGTTCAAGCAGTGTTGTCACATTTTTATCTACTATTTTTCTATACTTTTAAATGTCCCCAGTTTCTTTGCCACAATTTTTAATCAAGCTGGCCATGCTAGTCTTTTGAGTCTATACTGAATGTAAGAAAGTTTTGTAAAATGAGATCGTGGCCGAGCGGAAAGACTAATTCTTCCTTACAAAAGTTTTAGTTAAATTAAAAATACCTCTTCAGTTTTTTAAAGTATCGCAGCATCTTGACCCTTTGAATCCACTTAAAACAACAAACAAACCTAAATTAATAAATTTAATAAAAACCCTAAGCTGAAACGGAAAAAATACACTAGCCATCATATATTGCTGAGTACCTAGGTAGGGACACAAAATGTAAAAAAAGTCTATAGGTATAATAAGGTATTTTAAAACCCAATTCGTGAAAAGTCTAGGTAAAGGTAAAACAATTAATGCAAAATAATAAATACACGTAAAAATATAACCTCAAAATTACTCTGACATTTTCGACCTGATCGGTCATGGCCTGCTTGATAGTTTCTTTTTTGTAGTAATTTGATTTTACGGCAAAGCCTGCTTGTACCATTAGTAGCAGATAAAAAGAAGCTGTCGATAAAATTTGTCTAGATGCGCTTAATCGGCTCCCAGGTTTAGCGATAGGGTGATGAGTTATTGGGTAACATTCCGACAAATTGCATTAACTAAATAGAAACCGATTTTTTTTTATTTTTCCACAGTAAAATGGAAAATAGTGGCGTAAAAAGATGGAAACTTATTGCAGGTTTACTCAACTCATTATTATGCGTAATGCGTAAACCTGCCATTAAATGTTTAAACATTCTACATTTAAAAAACAAACGAAAGATGGCAATGTGCACACATTTACGTACACTTATTGTTCCAAGAGACAACGTCAACAACTTGTTGATGAAGAGGATTAAGCCATTGTGATCAATCAAAAATCGCGTTAAGTCATATTAGTAATGGAAAACAAGATAAATATGTCAATAGAAACGTAGAAGAGAAATTAATGTTAAACCAGTAAAAAGATTAATAGTTGCAAGATGATTAAACGAGGGAAAACATTATTACCCCCTCTATTAAATAAGTATAATTCTGAATTTGTAACTCGAAAATAATACAACTCTAAATTAAGAACTAAGAATTATATATATTTATTTACTTGGTTGTAAAATTTAATTTATTTTTAATTCTAATTCTAAAAGATAAAAAAATTCATGTTGACGTGATTTTTGGGTTAGCCCTTACCTACCTTTAAAGAGAATATATGTTCACTTTGACAACAGGCTACTTTAGTATAAATTCTAGATTAAATTTTAGAAATAGTTAAAAAAAAAATCAAGCAATAAAATTTCTTACCATGCTCCAATCTGTACAAACCATCCAATATGTACAAAGCACCAAAAAGACCAAACACTACATCAAAAATATTTTTGAACTAAACTAACTTAACGCTAATGGTATTTACATTTAGTGTAATTCTGAATTTGATCTCCCGAAAACAAATAAGTAATCCAACACAAAATATTACTTGAATTTGACTTTTTGATACACATAGGTTTAGCCACAAAAATCTCCATAAGCTTTGATTTAATATACACGACTATAAAATCTGACTGTTGAGGAGTTGTCCAACGAGTGGATATCTTAGGCTGGATTTATACAGGTAAATAAAAATTAAAATTGAAATAACAAATATAGATTAAAATTAAAATAAAAATAAAGATAAGAAAGATTTTTGGTTCATACAGCCAAATAAAAATAAGAATAAAAATAACTTTGAATCAGTACACAGCTTTTGCGCATAAAACAAAAGTGAGTGACACCAATAAAATTGAAATAATTTAACATACACTCCATCATACTGTTTTCTTAAATAATATCTACGAAAAACAAACCAAAAAATAAAAGATATCTGAAAAACCCATTGAAATGACAACAAACGAAAGTGAGGTTATGTGCATCAATGAGGCATGCGCAAATTCATTTCAGATAAAAATAAAAGTTAAAAGTCGCCCATCTTTTTATTTTAAGTTTAATTTCTTATTTTTATTTTTGCTGTATAAATTACACTGTTCCCCATAAGCTCATCTTTTATTTTAATTCTAATTATTATTTTTATTTAAATTTTTATTTTTATTTGCCTGTATAAATCCAGCTTTTATATTTTAAAAAAAACAACCCAATTTCACTGAAGTTTTATTTCATTCTTTATTAATTTATTAAAGCATCTTTAGAATACCTCCACAGTGTTTTGGGACAGTTTAAAACAGTCAAAAACCACGATATTAAGAATACAGAACAGTATTATAGAGTTTCAATTTATAAACAAGTTTTATAAAAAAAAACATTTTGGACATAAAATCAAGGTTCAATAACGAGACTCTAAATATTTTTGGCATGAACATATTCATACCAAATTTTATACAACGTGAAGCCAAAATCAGGGCAAAATAAATAATGTCGTTTCCAAGTACTATAAACTGTAATTCTTGAACTTTTATTGGGAGAAGTCAGTATTTGAAATCAATATTGGTCAGAAGTAGACAAAAGTTTAAATCGAAACATATATGATAACCTTTTCGAGGCAATGAACAAGTGTGGCGATATTTTTCCGTTGATAAAAACATTCCTATATATTTGTCAGTAAGTAATGCTTCGTCAGAAAGAAGCTTCTCCTGACTCAGAATATTGAAAATGTAAGTACTTAAAAACACTATAACGGAAATTCATCTGACGAGCTTAGCGTTGCTGCATATCAACAGACATATTGAAATTGACATTTAGCGAGTCATTGACGGGTTTGGCCAAAAAAACTGTAAACGAACTTTTTTTTGAGATGGCATAAAAAAAAGTATTTAGCTATTAGATTTTTTGTGGTTTGTTTGTTATCTATGTTTTTATAACTAACTAACCCCCCACCCTGGATTTAAATTTTTGACGAAAATATTTAGAAAATCAAAAGTAGGGCATAAATTGCGGTGCTATAACACCTTTGATATTTACGGTATTAGTTTAATTTTGTGCTAACAATGGCATTTGTAGTGTCACTTTCTTAAAAATTTTCGTCTGATGCGCTTTGAAACTATTGATATATTTACAATTTTAGTTTAATTTTGAATCAAAAAATGCATTTTTTAATGTAATTATCTCAAATTTTCGGCACAATTAAACATTTTTGAAAATAAAAAATGTATGAAATAAACAACTTAAAATCTGAATACCCTCCCTTAGATTTGAGGTCAAATCCGCGCTTGTAGTTACTAAGTTTTGTTTGCATATATTGATATGTCCCTCATAAAAGCAATGTTTTATTCTAGTTTTTTTTCGTATCAAAACCGTCCCCCCCCCTTAAGGCCAGCGAAAAATTCTTCGTATGACAAACGAAAATAATATAAAAAGGTGACTGAAACTGGAAGCAAGTTTTCGAATACCAAATAAAAATTGAATTGAATAAGGTCACTGAAACTAGGGTGAATAAAAGGTGGGTAGGGAGGGTGGATAATGTATGGGTAGGTCGTGGTGGTGGGTCATACGGAGAAGAGAGTTGGGTGAATAAGTGAGGGGGGGGGGGGCGAGAAAGATTGGAGGGGGGGGGTGATTGAGATGGGTGAGATAGTTTTTCTAAGAAAGGTAAGTAATATGATGTGGATTTTGTGTATCATTTCTTCTAAAGTTGCGGGACACTTCAGAAATTGAGGTGGACCCTCGTACATTTTAATAAAGAATTAAATAAAACTTTAATGAAATTGGCTTCTTTTTTTCAAAACACAAAATCGGAGTTAAGGTGACAAAACTGCATCTGCATCCTTTCTTTGTCTATCAAACTGCTTAAATCAGTTAAGATGTAGAAATATGAGCTTTTAATAATAATAGCTATGTCTCGTTGTACCCGAAAGTGAAAGTTGTTAATAATAACAAGTTATATTGTATATTACTCTAATTCAAAAAGTGCAGGTTCTTGCGGCCCATTCTAAAATAGAAATATGTATAAATAAAAAAGTTCTCGGTATGCTTAATTGACATGTTGAACTCTTTTGACTAGTTTAAAAGCCATCTGACTTGATTTAACACAATCTTACTTTGAGTGACAAACTGGCAAGGATTAATAAAAATTTCAGGAGATCAATCAGCTATACTGATTTGCTAATTTTTTTTTCTAGAATAATAAACAGTTTCTTTTTTTATACTAGTTTTTTCTGAACAACAGATCCAGTTAAAAGAAAGATAAATAATTAAGGCACAATGAAGGCCCCCTGCACACTTTATAAGGGATTTTGGTCGATGGCGGGACTTTATGACAATTTTTGACCAAATCCCCATATAAACTGTCGTTCTGATTAAAACTAAAATTAAAAAAAAAAATGATTTTTATCTCGACTAAATAAAAAAGGGCACCTTTATGGAGGCTCGCCGCAAAGTTCACAAAAACACAATCTACCAAATAAAAAGTTTTCGGAAAATATTTTTTGCTTTCCTCATGTATCAGGAGCGAATATAGATTGCAAATGAGGGGTAATCAAGAGACGAACATTACTGCTAGCGTAATCCTTGACATGTGTGAAACAATTTTTTTTCTGATGAACCAAAAGTTTTCGAACGAAAAATTTCTATTAAAAACCATCACCGAACGGTACTAGATAGAGGTGTAAAATCACCGGATTAAATTGTGCTTTTAACCCTTTGCATTAAGGACTTATCGGTACATAAAGTTGACATAGCTTGACTTTAATGAAGTCGGCAGTATTTTTGACAGTTCCGCACGCAACTACTACATATTTTCAGGCATTTTACCCACCACTATGAAATTACTGGAACAAATCCTCACATTTTTCGTGTGAATTCCCCCTCATCTCCTTGTAACACTTTTTAACTTTAAACTTTATAACACTTAAGTTAGGAACACACGATGCATCAAACTCGTGCAACTTTTTCCATGCATCTTTTTTTTGAAGCATGAACACAGAAAGGGGGCATCACTATGCAACAATTTCGCGGTAACTTTTCTAGGGTAAAATGTTTGTAACTCCCATGTTATTTTTGTTGCTAACTTCCAAGACTTAACCTCAAAACAAATTTTTTAATTAATTTTTTTAAATGGACGAATCAGAATAAATTTGTGTAGCTGCTGCAATAATGGTATCATTTGGTTGTTTGATTTTAAGTCAAAATGAAAAGAAAACGCGCATCATTTGAATAATCATAAAAAAACCGACGAAACCACATTACTTTTAACAGCTGTTATTGACATATAACAAGTTGCCCAAAAAATTACTAAACAAATTCTCCAAGATGCATGCATCTTTTCCGCAAAAATAGAACCTATTCTAATTTAGCTCATCTTTTACCAGTATTTTGTACTTGTTTCTGCATATTTTTTAAAACTAACGAGATGCACTGCTAACTTGAAGGCTTACACATATTTAAGTTCTCGTGAAAGAAGACGTTGGTGGTGTTTTTGATATTGGAATAAATTAGTTAGTTAGTTAAAGTGCTAATTAAAAGCCAAGTAACCAAATTTTGTGCTCTTGTAGTTTCCGAGATATGGCCTGCACTGCTAGCTGCCAGTTAAAGATAGCAGTGCAGGCCATGCTAAAATGATCCAAAAAAGTGGTAGGGTGGTATGACTGGTCCAGAAAATTAAATGCTAACTAAATGCTACCATATTAATAAAAAATTCTATTTTTTACTTTTTTCGCATTTTTTTTAAAGTTAACGTGATGCACTGCTAACTTTAAGTCATATACATATTTCTTTCACGAGAACTTAAATAGGTGTACGACTTAAAGTTAGCAGTGCATCACGTTAATTTTAAAAAATGTGCATAAGAAAGTAAAAAATATAATTTTTTATTGATATGGCAGCATTTAATTATTATTTAATTTTCTGGACCATTTAGACTTATCTACCACTTTTCGGAACCATTCTGCATTGGTCCACTGCTATCTTTAACGGGTAGCTAGCAGTGCACGCCATATCTCGGAAACTACAAGAGTACAAAAGTTGGTGACTGACATTTAATTAGCACTTTATTGGCACTAACTTTTCCAATCATAAAATCTTTGCACTGCTGACTTTGTACCGCTAACTTTAGGGACGTAAGATTTGTTTCAGGCATTTCATAACAGATGGGTAAAGTTCCTAAAAATACTATCAAAAATAGTGTCGACTTTATTAAAGTCAGATATCCCAACTTTATATATCGATACATCCCTATTATCCTTTTTGTCGGTTGAGTGGACTGAAGCAAGTATAACAGTTAAATCCCAACCGACAAAAGGGAAAATGTTTTCACTCCTCTGTTCTAGTGAATAGAGTGAATGATGGTGTTAAATGGATTACTCGATAGGAGAGTGAAATCATCGAAATCTAGTAGGGCTTCTGGCCCTTAACATTTCCCATTTTTGTCGGTTTTTTAAAATCACACTTCCTCATTTGGTTGGACATAACTGTTATATTTGGTACAATTTAAATCCACTAGTGAGTAGTGGAGATTTTGGAAAACCGATCAATGGTATAATGTTTAGGGTCAAAAGCACTACTTATCTAGTACCATTCGCCCGTTCGGTAATGGTGTTAAAGAGAAGTTGACTTACCCTTATGCATGTACATGATATGAAAAACATCGAATCAAAGTTTTTGGTTCGTAAAGTTTGCTTTACACATGTCGAGGATGAAATATAATTATTTTACTTTTAGTAATGGGTAACAATGTGTTGGTGTTTACTTTTGTTCTAATAACATTACTTTAGGAGGTATTGGGAAAAAACCATATAACTCTGAGACACTATAATGGCCCAAGGATGTACAAGGGTGAAACACTTGTTGCGTCTAGTCTCCAAGTCGCACGCGGTATGTCGTCTTGTGGTACTCCGGTGTATTAATTGTGGATAGTTTGTTTTTTGCTACCGATTCGTCTTATAGGGGTTTCCATTGGTAACACTGGCTTCGTGCTGTCAAAAAATTGCGTCACTGCAGTCTGAGTGCAGATTGAATGGAACATGAAAAAAACTAAACCCAAGCCAGAACAGTTGTTTCATTGAAACACTTAACTCAATGTATATAAAAATAGCTTAGGACCATTGAAGAACTCTTTTTGAGGTTGATTAGTGGGTTTTGACTTAAATATAAAGGCGGGAAAAAGTTTTCGGTGCGTCACGAGCCGTCGGAGCCGGCACTTAGTGTAAAACCGAAATTAAGGTAAACGTCTCACCTATCGGACATGTCCCACCTATCGGACAAAATTTGGATTATTTGAAAAAATAAGAATTCTGCAGGACTTTTTGAATTAACTTTTTTTCTAGAAAATTCTCGAAACCTTTGGCAAAGCTGCAATCGCATTGAAACAGTACCTCTTCAGTCTTCCTTCATTGTGCTATGTAAGTGCTTGGTAAAACCGGTAAGAAACGTCTATTTTTATAACTCATTTTTAGGTTACTTTCAATTTAAATTTCAATTGTTATTAGGTTTTTTTGAAGTGAGGTAGGATTCTTTTGTATTTTTTCAATGTTTTGAGGGTTCTTTTGGTCATATTTAAAATAATATGAGGGTGTCCGACAGGTGGGACAGGAAAAGGTGGGTTATCGCACCTATCGGCCACGTGTCCGATAGGTAGGTCAATGCAACTTTGTTTTTAAATGTAAATTACGGAGTAAGTTGACAACACATGGACCTGCTTGTTGTGCAAAATTATGTAAAAAAGCCTGAATTTTAGCCTACTCATTTATCGGACAGGCGATTTACTTCAAACAAAGCTAGAAAATTTGCTCAAAGTTAACCTGATTCATATGTCCGATAGATGGGACAAACGGTGTCCGATAGGTATTACATCTTGAAAACACATGCATTTTAAATGCAAATTGTTTTTTTTTAATGAAAATAAATTTAGGAAACTTCTGTGTCAGTAACTTCAGAATAAGTTTACGTTATTTAATTTGCTACATTATTTTCAGAAAATGGCTACGCGATATCAATATAACGACAGTCACAAAATCTTGCATTTCTATTCGAGAAGCATCAAGGGCTTTTAATGTGCCAAGCTTTACATTGTCTGACAAACTTTGGAAGTTATTTTTTGAACAGTTTGAAAAAGTGATTTAATTTAGCTAGTAAATATCTAAGATTAAAAAATAATATTAGTCTGAGGTAAATATCTACTTACACTCTTAGCAAGAAAGAAGAAATTTTTTGCCGTCCCTTTCTAGATAAGATTGGTAAGTTAAATTAAGTAACTATCAGTTCATGTTATACAAAGTTTAAATGATTAAAAATAAAAGGATTTAAGTTCCTATAAACAATTAATATTTATTGTCTTTATTTCATTAATGACACGACGTTTCCATCAATGATCGTCTTTAGGGCCTGCTGTAGACACCCGTGCCCGTGAGTGTGAACAAATTTGTCACTTCTCATCTGCTTTGAACCATGTAAAAAGTGAGAGTGGCAAATACCGGCCGTCAAGAATACGGCCCCAGGTTTATATTTGAAGACGATCAGAGATTTATAATGATCGGAACGTCTTGTGATTATTAAAAATAAATAGGTTGGAAGTATAGCAATATATTAATCATATGTCCGATAAATAGCACACACCTTGTCCGATAAATAGGACAATCAGTTTTTTAATGTCCGATAGGTGAAACAATCGGTTTTTTCTCATTTTCATTTTTTTTTCTTCAACACATTTAGACCTGACTTAAATTTTATTATTTTTTTCAAAAAGAGTAATAAGTAAGCTACGCGCTGACGTAGTTTCATGACATCCCCTTCTAAAATGAAAAATTACCACTATGTCAAAGTCAGAAATTTTCTTAAGTGTCGGATAGGTGGGACGTTTACCTTATCAGTTTTCCAATGGAACATGAAAACTGAAATAGTACAATGTAACAGCATCACCGACTCAGTTGTGCAATGGTGGCGCAACAGTTTTACCAATGGAAACCGCTAATAGTAAAAAGCCAGACTGGTGGATGGACTGCTTCTGAAACCAGTCAGTGGTAGAACTAGTGGAGGAGGCCAAAAATCCAATAGTTTTTCTGTTGGTAAAATTCTCTTTTTTATTTATATATAACTCCTCTATGGACATTGGGAATTTATTTCTCATTCTGTTATAACAATTATTTTTCCAAGCAGGCAATCTGGTAGAAAAATGGAAGTATTTGTTTTCGTGGAGACCCTAATATTCATATAAACTGTTGTGTAAATTTGTTTCAACGACTCAATAATATTAAGTTCTATCAACGATGTTGAGTTATCATCGGTAAGGCTGTTTTTGGGGAAAGTGCAAGGGCAGGGCCGTCATAGTATCTCATAGTTATACGAGGAAAACTAAATAGTTGTGTGTATATTAAAATAAATTTGTCCGAAAAGGAATAAATCCTTGCGAAATCGATATTAATCAGTAAATTGGACTACGGTTTCAGAGTTTTTATATGATTTGAATTAACATAACAAGAAATTTAGACAAACTTTTCTTTTAGTAAATAGGTTTCGGTGAACTTTTCAGAAGTTCTAAATTTGGAGACATGAAAGAAAACAATCTGTGACTAACAAAATATCTTTTCACTTACCTAGTAAAAAGGGCCGCAACAAACCAGGCCAAGAGACATATAAATGAGGCCCTTGTTTTCGTACAAATGTAGCCAGCTTTGAGAGGCTTGCAAATGGCGTAATACCTTTCAAAGCTTATGGCCAAGATGGTGAGCACGGAGGCGTGAGCTACGGTTAGCTCGACAAAGGGAACTGCTTTGCCTGAAAATAAGAAAAAACTTTTTTTATTAAAATGTTTCTTGAAAATTATTAGTTTCATTTCTTGTTGCTTATTTTTATTTTTTTTTAAAGTTTTAGCATTTTTTTGCCGTTGGAAACAACGAAAATATTGTAATAATAGTACATTAAAAACCTAGAGACAAAAGTGCCACATTTAATCCCGCGGCGAAAGGTCGGGCTACAATTCGCTAAGGGATTAAACGACACTTTGGTCCCGAGGTTTATATAATACTTTATGCTTTTCAGGAAAAGATCTTTGTTAAAATTGCGTTATTTCTACGCCAAATAGTTCGTCAACTACAAGAAAGGGTGCTTAGAATGAAATCTTGGGCAAGAGCAAGTGCTGTTTGGCTTGACTTGACATAAATTTAATTATAATTTTCTAGGGATTAGTTTTTTTAATCCCTGAGGGATTAAATTTACTTCTAATCAGGGATTAAATTTATTTTTAATCCCTTAGGGATTAAAAGTGTCACTTGAGTCCCTAAAAAGATGGACTAAAAGTACCTATTTAATCCGTAAAGTGCATAAATGTATTTTATAAGCCCTTTACACTTAGGGCCATAGTTCTGCTGACTGAGCAAGTTTTGAGACGCAAATTTTCACGAAGCTCAAAGATATTTCAAGAAAACATAATTCGGCCGAAACGGAGTTTACCCGACCCGTAATTTTGACCGAACAAATCCCGACGTGCTTGACAATGTCATTGATTAAAGGAAAAAATTTCCTTTACTCTACTGATAATGTGCTTGCATCAAGCCGCCTACTATTTTAGCACATATTCCTGAAAATAAAAGTAAATATTTAATATTAAAACTAAAAGCCGTAAGCTAGAAAGTAAAATGTAGAACGTAAAACAAAAATAACCAAAATAAAAACCAGTAACATATTTAAAAATACTGACCAACACGAACTTTAAAACGGGTACATAGATTAGAGTAAATAATATAAATTAATCCGAAATATTGTAAAATTGGCGCAACATAAAAATACATAAAATAAAAAAATAACATAATTAATAACGCTGACTAACACAACAGGTACAGGGTGACCGTTTTTACAGTTCCGCTTGGAACAACTTTTTCGTTAGTTGGCACAAGAAGGTAAATTAAAATGAAATCACGTACATTTTTGAGTTTTTTCCTTAATCACACTCTACATGCAGGGTGGCCATCAGGTCATCAGGTCTATTTTTTAATGGAATAACGTGTGTATTTTTTAAAATTTTGTGAATCCAAAAATATATAATACGTATGGTTTATCCGGTTCTCGAGTAAAATCAAAAATAATTTCCGTTCAAGAAAAACGTAACATATAGTGTTAACATTCCAACTTCTTCTATTTCTTTCTTTATCAAAAAGAGTGAGAGATCAATAGAAAATTACTTGAATAGCAGTTTTTTTACTGCTGGGTGTATGCACATATGTGCACTTGGGCGAGGAGCTGGAACGCGCCTCAGGGCCGGTTTCTCAATAGCGGGTTACCAGAGAGTTAAATTAACTCGGGCTATAAATTTCAGTTTTTTGCTGTCTTAGGCCAATATTTTTTAGGTTAAACCTGAGTAAGATAACTTACTCTCAAGGTGAAGCCTGGTTAGTCCGGAGTTAATTTTAATCCGTTTTTTAAAGATTTTTATAAGGTTATGTTGCTCAAGTTAACGCTAACTCGCCTTTGAGAAACCGGCCCTCAGAAGGTTTACCCACAGGTTCTGTTAGGTGATCCGTGGTTTAACCGCACTTATATTTGCCTATTCTGTTACTTAGTTTATACGGCCAGTAAACACTTTTTATTTTAATGCGGTTTACCGCCAATGCGCATTTTGCCTACTGTTTATACGTTGAAATTAAAAACGCTTTCGGATAAGATGCTCCAGCGCTGCCAACCTTGACGCAACCAAAAGGCGACTGGTTGGTATAGTGGGTACATACCTGGTTTCACATCGGAATCGACCTTAAACTCATTTTGAACTTTTCGGTTGGCAGCACTGGCTTCAAAAACGGTTTGAGGGTTTATACGCACTTTTAAACGGTTTTACAAACGCTAATCCGCATTTTTAAAACGGTTTAGGTAGTGTTTATACATGAGTTTTAGGAAAACGGTCTGAAATTTAAACGGTTTAACGAGCTCGTATAAACTAAGTATGTATCTACTCTTGAAATCCGGGAGAAAACAATTATTTTCCTAAAACGCACAAATCCTATTGGTCGACGCCATCAATTCCTCGAAAATGACAGCAATGACATGACTTTTCATGAAATTTGATTCTAATGGTTTCTAGCTAGAGAAATAAACAAGACCAATTTTTATTTAAAAAAACTCATTAGTGTCATTTTTGAGAGAAATCAGCGACTTCGACGAATGGGAACCGCGCATTTGTGGATATTTATTTTCTTTTTCCTGATCTCAACAACAACTACCTGCAGGATACACTTTGGAATTTACAAAATACCTGCCTTTAGCATGTATATTTATTGTTCAATTCGTGTGCCCAATTTTTAAAAACACAGTATTCCAATTTCTTCCCTTACTAATAAATGTGTTATAAAAAATACTTTTTCCTATGAGCGTGTTGAAAAACGCTTTTCTCGCATTCATTTCCGTGCGGAAAGTGCCACTTTTCCACACGCTGTGCGTAAAAAAAATTCCGCACGGCGTGCGGAAAGTATTTTCCGCACTTACGACTTGCCGGAACTCTGCTAGCGCGTCGTTCAAACGCGGGTGCGGGGGAAAATGTATAACTTTCCGCACTCGTTAGATAAATAACTATTCCCTGTGAAACGCTCAAGGGCGGATCTATTTCTCTCAAAGAGCGGTAGGAGGCAAAAAATAAAAAAAGACTAGGCCGCTTATTTATTCATCTTGTGTCATTTTTTAATTTAAAAACAGTGGGAGACAAGGAGCTAAATTATTAATAATTTAAAAACAAGTAAAGAAGTAAAAAAAAATTAAACCCTAATTTTATAGTTTTGTAAACAGTTCTCATAAGACTTAGGAGTCTTTTTTATTGTAGTGTTTATTGTATTTAAAAAAAATCTATCAGGGTGCCGATTCTCGAATTTTAAGAGAACGGTCTCCTGAGAACGTTCACATCCTTCGTTTTGACCAATAAGAAGGCTCAAAAGCTTCCAAGTTTGTACAGCGCACGCGCAAATCTCACTCGATTATCGTTCAAGAACGCTCATTCTCATGCTCAGAGGCAGGTGTATGAAAGTGTAGTAAGGTTCCTTTTATACACGGCAATCGGGTGATGTTCGGCCGTGGTCGGATGTTGTTGGTCGATTTAGGGTCTCCGTTCCCGTGTGGGCTTTCTTTCCTACGAAATTTAAGAATCGGCACCCTGGGGTACTTTGAACTCTAAAAATTAGTTCTTGTAAACACCATTCCATTTTACTTACATTCATAATAATTTTCGTGTAATTGTCTGTTATTTATAGAGCGATATATCATAAAAACAAAAACAACTAAGCCTACTCAATGCCATAAATCAAGATTATATCCCACACAAAATCGTGATTCGCAATTTTATTTATTGCCACAACACTGGAGTATTTAGCATTAAAGTCCAAAAATTAAAAAAAAAACACACAGAATAGTAGAAAAAACAGAAACCAGTAGTAGATGATGGTTAGGCCTGGAAATTAGTCCACTTCATGGGCACTTTCTGTCATAAATACCCCCGTACACCCCTGACTAATACACGTGCCTCTTACGATATAAGTTTTCTTGTTCCAAGAGAACCTAATTTTGTCTGATATATTTTTGTCGAAGGCATGGATCTTTAGACTGCGTAGAACAACAAATACACATGGGATACCCAACATAGAATTTTCTTAATATCCAAATATACCTAACATGTTTTCTACAAGTGCTTCAGAGTCTGCCGAGCTTTGTAAAAATCCTGTGCTATAATTTATACCAATTGCGTGCGGAAATTAGTACTTTATCGCACTCAGTGCTTCGCTTAAATGCGGTTAAGTGTCACTTTCCTCACTTTTTAGGTAAATAACTATTACGATTGTTCCACACTATATGCTGTGTAAATGCGGGAAGAGTTAACAAAGGTAAAACCATGGTGATATAACCCCCGTGTCCTCGAATAATAGTATTGTTGATTTATCAAGTTACCTGTAATGTAGATATTTTGATTAAAATAGTTAAGAATCGTAGTTTTTATAAGATTATCCAGTATAATAGCAGTTTACATAACAAGCATGTTATGGTGGTCATTACACGCGAAAATGGAGTTTGAGACGCGAGCCGAAGGCGAGTGTCTTAGTTCATCCGAGCATGTATACTTTACCTACGACCAATGAAAATTTCATTATAATATCAAAAATGATTAAAAATAGCACATGTAAATACTCCTAAGTACGTATTTTGTATTATTTATGCAACATTACTCTTTCTAGGAGAATTAAGATAAAATTATGGCTTTAAAGTTTTTTTAATATTTTTTTTAATTTTGAAAATTTTTTGTTTTTTTTTTGGAATTTTGAAAATGTTAAAATTTTTGAGAATTTTATTTTTTTTTGAATTTTGAGAATTTTTTAAAGAAATTTTTATTTTTATTTTTATCGCTTGGCGCGCCCTCTTACGATTAAAGTCGTGTTAGGACGCTCGTTAAACTAGTATTATGGGTTGGTCGTAAGTAAATTTTTTTTAACACGTTGTTAATAGACACTTAAAGTAAATATTTCATCGCATCCGTATCGGTATACGTAACGCGTTCGAAACAAAGTCAAAATACGCTACATTTTTGACTTGTTTATGCGATATTTCGAACGATGCCAGCTTTTTTGAAGGGTGCGATGACAGGACTGCTGATTGAAATCGTTGCGTACGTTCGTGGGTTCCTAACGATACGTAAATCCTTCCGTACGCAACGAGATTCTGTCATCACACCCGTCAAAGAAGCAGGCATCGTTCGAAACATGGCATGAGCAAGTCAAAAATGTAGCGTATTTTGATTTTTTTTCGAACGCTTTACGTATACTGATACGGATGCGTTGAAATATTTACTTTACGTGTCTAGTTTTAGTCGAGGTCGCAGATATTTCCCACAAATGACAGTATTTTAAATAAAATGACAGTATTTTAAATAAAAGTTGGTCTTTTATTTATTTCACTAAAGACCAGTAGAAACAAATTTTAACAAAAGATATTCTCCCTGTTTTCAAAAATAACTATAACGGTGTGAAACTTTTACGAAAAAGACATTTAGAAAAGCAGTGAAAAAACCAAGTGATATAGTTTTCTTTTAAGAAGGTATTATTTCATAAAAAGTTACCCAATTTAATGGTTAACAGCTTTCCAAGTATTTGATTTTCAATTTTGTCCAAGTCAACCTTGGACAAAAGTGCCTTAGAAATAATAGGTTATTTCTCTCTTATTAGTCAGAACTTTAAAAATATTAGAAGTTATAGGCCCCTGATTTACTTCATTTTTTATGGTTCACCCATTTAGGTATTTGGCAGAAATTCTTGATATCTTATATGTCGAAAGTAATTCTATGAAATAAAAAAATCAGACCTTTCAAGAATGATATACACCTATGTCTGATTATAGAGCCATGTTTTTTAGATGCCTACTTCTATAAAAAATGAGGCAATCCATTTAGCCAAAAGCAACGTATTCTCAACTTCAAAGGAATGCAGACTTTTTTTGTTACTGGACGTCAAGCCATAAAGCCAGAACACAATTAACTTTTTTTGAGCTAATTTAGCTGTGAAAATGAAATACGAAAAAAATGGTAAAGTTTAAGTAAATTTTAAAATTTCCTACTATAACCTATACATATATTTTCTTCTTTTATGTCAAATCCAGGGTATGAAGCTTATGCCTGCGCCTACGCAGATGATATTGTTGTTACAATGGATGGCAACAATATTTTACAAATCGGAAGACTCATACAACGAGCACTTGATAAGGTCCAAGCCTGGTGCCTTAAAGAGGGGCTAAGAGTCTATCTAGCTAAAGTCAAACAATTCCTCTTGACAAGAAAGAGAGCTCTGGGCACTTTACCAGAAATTCGACTGTTCGATCAAGTCGTTGCATACAAAAGCTTCACCAATCATCTCGGAATCATTCTCCAAGCTAAATTAGCGAGAGCATGTAGCCAACAAGATTAAGAAAGCCACAAACGCCCTAGGGGCATGCAAAACGGCTTTTAGCTCCACATGGGGACTTTAACTGTTGTATCTACACTGGATTTATGTGGCTGTCGTGAGACCTATCGTGACGTATAGGGCCATAGTGTGGTGGCCAGGTACAAAAACAAAGATCGCAAGAGCACAGTCCAGCGGTTAGCGTGTTTGGGCATAACATGCGCCATGAGGACGACACCTTTTCATAGAACATGTGGCTTTGAGGACTATGTAGAGTACTAAGAGTCACACACAATACTCTATAAGAATGTAACGAAGATCTGTCCAGTGCTACGCATGAACAAGGACATAATACTGATGCAAACGAGTTCGAAGCTTTCAATTAGGTATACGCCATTCTGATGTATCGATTTAAAAATCTGGAAATGTCGCACTGTCTGCTATTAGGTCGGACAGGGTTAACTCTGCCCTTGTATTGAAGTGCAAACGTGTCTTGACAACTATGGCAAGGCACAACAAGGTCAATCTCCTCTAGGTCCCGGGACATGAAGATGTACTGGGAAATTAAAACTCCTTTGAGATAGATTGGCTAGACAAGGATCATCAACCGATCCGGTAGGTCCGGAACCCATACTGGGTATTCCGGCATGCCAAGTCATAACGGCCCTGAAAAGTGATTTACACAGGCGCTCTGAGGAGTTCTGAAATGGCACACAGGGCATGAGATAATCCAAACTCCTGATTGGTGAGGTGAGTGCCAAAAAAACAAAATCCTTGCTCCACCTAGGTAGGGAGGATGTGAGACTAGCAGGACACTGTCGCCTTAACAACCACCTAGAGACACTGGAAATTGCCCAAGACTCGGAGTGTCAATGGTGCATGGAGGATGAAGCATCGTCCTTGCATATCCTGCTGGAGTGCTCGGCTCTGGCCAGATCAAGAGAGTCGCACCTTGGGAACTGTCCGCGGGCCTCAGGCAATGTAAAAAGGTTTCAGACCACAAAAATCTGTTCTTTTGCGAAAGAGGTAGGCTGCCAGGGCTAAACCATGGATAGTGGGAGTGCAACGGGCCCAGCAATTGACCCGCCCGTGTTTCAAAATTCATTCATTTATTCAAGTGTTTCGAGTAATTGAAAATTTAAAGGTTGAGTATTAACACATTGTCGTACACAGGGGGGACTGACTTGCTCAAGCCTTCCCACAGAGTCATCGAATATCGACTTGTAAAGATTGATTTTTTCTTAAAAATCAAGAATACAACGCATGGCTACCTATCTGATTAATACAAATTCTTTTTTAATTCTAAAGAAATTTATCGCTATATAGTTATAATATTGTATAACAGCTATTGCTGAGTATTTAAAATTGCGGCTTCCTTTCCCAGCACTCCCCGAATCTCACGCTAAAACCCAAATCCGACCAAACCCACTCATTAACCCTTCCATTCCACACCCGCTTTGCCTGCGGTTTTTTCCCGGTTTTTACTTTAACTTTAATTTACTTAAACCGATTTTTATGAAATAATGTCTGTCTTGCCCAGGAATCCATTAAAGAAACTCCCATCAAAACCTGTTCATTAATTTTTGCGTGATGTTAAATAGACAAAAATTCTAAAATAGACAAAAATTTCAAAACTTGGATTTTTGGATCTTTATAGTTTGGTTAGAAGCTGACAGCATAAATTAAAACAAAAAAATGGCGAAAAATAGTGTGACTTTCTATTTTTTTTATTCTGAGATTTACCAGTGGCGTAGCGAGATCGGAGGTCTATGGGTGTCCAAACAGGAACATTTTTACTTTTGTTTTATAGGAAAATATATTATGTAGATCTGACCAACTATTGATACTTATTGCAATATGAATGAAGACAATTCATTTTAGCACTCTAAGCATTTTATTGTATATATAAAGAATCGATTAGCAAAGAATAAATTAGATTCAAACTGACTGTTGTTTCTCTTATACAAACTTTAACTATATTAGTAGCAAGTGCCTTGTCTGGTTGCTATATAGACCGCTTCAAGCTACTGCGAACATAGGGGGAATCAAGTCCAATTTACTCTCCGTGCCGTACGACCGAGGTGGATTCGAAGCACGCTGCAGTGTTATCTTTTGGGAATGCATTTTGTTTTTATTATTTTGTTTTATTTCTGCCTTGCTCGAGAAACAGATGAGTAAGTTCTTAATTGAAATAATACATTTTTAAAACCAAAAATGGATGTCTACGAAGTTGCCGAAAAAGTGCAGATGGTCAAATGGTCAAATCGTCATAACCCAACACACGTTCGATATTGGTCGAGGGAAAATTTGCATTTGTATTTTGACGTAAGAACACAGTATCCCCAAAAACTAAATGTTTGGGGGGGGGGGTATTATAAGGGAACACGTAATTGAGCCATTTTTTATTAACGGCAATTGCAATTTGAATGGTCCTAGATACTTGGATCTACTGCAGCAGCACATTATTCCAACTGCTAGGCAGTTGTTAGGTGTAAGATTTGGTGAAACATGGTTTCAACAAGATGGTTGTTCCGCTCACAATGTTGGCCTTGTTAGGGAATATCTTGATAATGTATTTCCTAATCGGGTTATAAGTACACGGGGAACTATTTTATGGCCAGCTCGATCTCCCGATCTTGCTCCTAATGACTTCTATCTGTTTTTGAAGAAGCTTTTCAAATTATCACCCCTAACATGCTTGGAAACGTTAGAAGGGGTTTTTATAGTAGGCTCGGATATTGTCTAGCCGAACATTTGCTTTAATTTTTTTTTGACTGGGAGAATCTTTTTGGTTTTTAGAATGTATTATTTTATTTTGAAAACTTGCTTTTATTTTGTTTCTCTTTATTATTTTCATTGTAACACGTCGTCACTGATAAATCTGAGCAGTTGACAATAAAACGCTCTTATTTATCAGTGACAAAAAATAAGAAAATTACGTTATAAAAATTTGCATATTTATTGACCAAATTCCGGTTTCATTGACTACGCTCCACACAGCACCGTGGTTAGAGGCGTACTAAATACCAAAGGAAAGTCATGCAAGTGGTGATCGCAAGCCTGAGTATTGGTTGCTTCTCTGATAGGCGTGCGGTGTCTCTGCATGTACGTACACTGGCAAATTAGACTTCTTCCGCCCTATGTTCGCAGTAGCTTGAAGCGGTCTGTATAGTTCTTATTTAAACCTGTAGCAGGTGTTTTGTATGGTTACAGGTCTTTACTCAAACTCGTAGCAAGTGCCTTGTCTGGTTACGAGCCTTCTTTCCGATTTACAGCAAATGCACTAGTCTGGTTGTAAATCACTTTAACTTTCTTTCTGCCGTATACAAGTGCCGTGACTTATCATAGTCCAGTCTGGTAATAAGGCCCCTTTTTTCTCTACTCTAACAGTCAAGAGTTTGAACTATATATATAGAGCCTAGAGCAAATAAAGCCATTTTGTTAAGGGCTGCCGTAAAACGCCGCGAACGTACGGACGGTTAACATAAGAATTTCGACGTACAAAATACATGAAATTTATTAAATTCCATACCAGTTTGAGAGTTCTTTCATTAACAACTAAATGGGTACCTGCTTTAAAACATATTTTAGAAAAGGGTATTTTAAAGACCAATTCTCACCTAAGCGGCATCAAGCGAGGCGACGCGGCGCGGCGTGACGCGAGGCGTTGTTTCGTTTCGGATCGGCTAGTCACACCTAAGCGGCATTTGGCAGCAGCAGAAGCGAAACAATAGAGTTTTCGTTTGGGTTTCAGTGTATACGTTGGTGGTTGACAATGATTTCACACATGTTAGATGATTCAACATCCTCATCATCAGAAGATTTTCTGTTTGTCGATGCACTATGTCACCAACATGAACAAGAGGCGCCTGCAGCTGAATGAACGTCAATTCGTGATCCCCAGTTGGGGGCTGATTCTTGAATTTCGTAGGAAATATCACACAGGAACGGTCCTCTCCCTGATATCGACCAATAATAAGCTTTGAAGCGATCACGAGTTATCCGAAACCTATCCGGCCACGACCGAAGCTCACCCGATTGTCGTGTATCGGAGGAACGTTCCTACACTTTCATACACCTGGTTCGGGGGCAGGTTTTTGGCCAGTCTCTCTATTTATTCTGCGCAGGCGCAATAGCGATCTGTCAGGATTTTGCCTTTGTTAAATGTAACACAGGCGCTAATTAGACAGTTTAAGTCATGACACGCGGTAAACGTGGAATTTGTTAGATTGGACGTTTCTTTCTTTTTTTTTCAAATGACCGAAAAATAGCAACTTTTCGTACGATTTCTCATACGGAAAGTTCTATATTACACGGCATGTACTTTTGAAATATTTCCACTCTCAGGAAAGCATCTTTATGTTCAATTTTCCGGTCCCTTGATCCTTTTCCGGTTCCATTTTTGACCAAGTTAAAAGCTTTAAGCTTTGGTTTTTTTGGGTAGTTTTGACACTTCTAAAAAAGCTCTTTTAAATTTGTTTGAAAAGTTATATACATTACATACATATACACCGAAAAATCGACCACACATTTTTAATTCTCAAAGTAAGTATACTATAAATATAGGTAAATAAAGAACAAACCTAGAAATCTTCCTTTTATGAGTTCTTTTATCATTATTTTGCTTGATAAGTTGGCCATGGTCGGCCATAACTGGTCGTCGATCATCATTGAATAAGCTGGGTGAAGCTAATAGGCACTAGACGATAATTTTTCTAATGTTTTTTACAATTTTGTACAAGTTAAAAATACAAAAATGATTTCTAACCACAACATTTTACTTGTTTGAAAACTACCGGCCTTAGCGGCAATGGCTATCTAGCCAACACGAAAGCAGAAAACATCAGGAGACTGTTCATAAATTAGGCAACACGGCTAGGCAATGTAGAAAGTGATAGGTACTAAAATGTTTTTTCAAATCGTTTGAAAATAAAATACGTATGATACACGACCGGAAAGTGTCTTTACAGGTCTAGTGACGTAAATACCTATTATATTTTATTATCACGTATTACTATCTTGCTTTCTTTCGTTCGACTATTAATTTTCTAACAGAATAAGAAATAAATTTCCAATGCCCACAGTGGAGTTAAATATAAATAAAAAAGAGAGTTTTACCAACAGAAAACTATGGGATTTTTGGCCTCATTCACTAGTTCTACCACTCTGGTTTCAGATTTTTGTTTTCGTAAATTTTACCCAAAAATGTTGTTATGAGGTTCAAATCTTTCAAAGCTACATTTTTCGAGATATTTTCATTTCTGTTCAACATTCACATAGTTGATTGTATGGTGGACTATCCGTGCTTTGTTGTGCTTCGACGGCAAAACTCGCTACGTTTTTTCTCATACTTCTGCGTTAGCAACATAGACCAGACGTTATAGAGCGTAAGCTTGCGTCTGGTCTGTACGTTATACATGATAAAGACGTGACCGTGAAAATGCTCAACGTTCGACCGCAGAGATTGGACTCTAATATCTGCATTCGAGCGGAAGTCTTTGCTTTTTTACAGATAAAAGGAAGACCGAATATTGCGCTATATTCCTCATTTACGCGTACGTCCTACGACCAACTTAAACTGTCTATTATTTAGCGCTGAATAGCGACTACCTTTACCGTTAAAAATCCAACCAACCAAGCTTGGTGCGATTCTGTGGTGGGATAGTTTAAGGTTAGAAAGTTTGTTTTGTTTAAAAAAAATTTGTTAATTTTTGATTTTTACTATATTTTTATGCGATTTGGATACAAAACTATGATAAGGGTAAACGGTTATTTGTTCCGGCAAACGTTATTTTTGGACATGTTCAAAAGAACTATTTTTAACCTCTTGAAGTTACCCTTATTTACGGTAAAGGTTACCATTGTCAAACTGTCTGACCAAAATGACTTAATAATTTACAAAATAGCTTTAAGGATAAGAGCTTAAAAGTATCAAAATCATTAAGCATTTATCAGCATGTTTTATTGTGTGAACATGCCTGAGCCATCCTCAATCTATTTTTAAACCCAATATATTTTCAGTTTTTTATTGGATTCGTGTTGAATGTGTTAACACGACGTAAATGATGATGAACTGACAAATGATTTTCTAAACGTTTTCTGACTTTAATGAAACTTTTATGTGGAAGTGATTTTTTTATTTGCTTTTTTTACTGGTTTTAAAGGTATCAATTACCTTTCACCTTGCTTTTTGATTTTATTTATGTAAAGCGTGTGGATGTTGAAAATAATTTGTAACGTATATTTACCGTGATTTATTTTAATTTATAGCGTTTTATCGGAAAAAAATTTGCGTGTTCGATTTGGCAACTGTCATTGATCTCTGCCAGATTTGCGTGTGCGATTATTGATCGCTGCTCAAAGCGGGATTGCTCGAACGTGATCTGAGAAATTTACAGATCAAGCGCGAGCACGGAAATCCCGCGTAAAATTGAGAGAACCTAATTAAAATTGTATTTTGTTTTGGTTTTGTTGCTTTGCTGGGAAATGAGTATAGAAAGGAAAATTATTGAAATAGTAGATTCACTACGATTATACAGGGTGTTTCAAATTCGATGATCACCATGGTAGGAGATACGAAAATGTTTAAATTAGGGCAAAGTTGGGCAATTTGATGCTTTGCTCAAAACTAAAAAAGAAGTTTACAAATTCCGGATAGTTCCGGAGATAGGCGGAAAAAACCAAAATCTTCATTTTTAGTTTCTATTTTTCTGCGCCCTTATTCTTAAAGCTGTCAAAAAACGCTTCTTTTTACAGGCACCTTTTTAAGATATACCTAGTGAGAGGAGCACTGTCAAGTTCATTTTTTCTTATGGACACATCCTTTTTGCCGTTTGGTTCATAAGGAATGACAGATAACATTTTGCAACCTTATTTCGACAAGTCACATGACGTTTTGGGTTTATTGACCATCATCAGCCCAAATTTAAGTTTTGCTTTTAACTTACTCAAGATATTTTGGAAACTGGATTGCAGTACTTTTTTTAACGTTTTAAAAATGACAGTTTTTTTTTGACATTTTGTTTTAACAAAATAACTTAATATTTTAAAAATACGTTTTTTTCTTTGTATTTTAATTTTTGAATTTGAGCCTGAAAGCTGGGGTGAGGGAAAAAAAACATCTGGGTCGTTTTTAGACATCAGGTTGCCTATCTTTTGCGGTAATATAATAAAAAAATGCATTTTATTATATTGCTGGTATGTGAATCCATTGCATCTTTCTTTAGAGCAGCAATTATTTTGAATTATTTATGAAAACGTAGTAAATAATAGAGCTCGCAGAGAAGCGCTCTTCTACATTTGTAATGAACTTATTACCGGGTGGGCCATAAAAAATCTGACAAAATGTTTTCCGTTTAATTTTTAAAACATACCACCGATTTTAATGCAACAAACTATTCTTTGCAGAGAATTGAACAAGAATTTGACTGGAAATATTTTTTTTTTTCACCATCTTAAAATCTAAGATGTCGGATAGAAACAAACTTTACCCTTCAAAGAACCTTGTTTATTCTTATGTTATAGAAATTTTTGGGATTTTTTTATAAAGTCGTAAAAAGCTTTGTTGCTGCCACGCAGAACGAGGTGCGAATTATTAAGTGGTTCCCAAAAAAAAAAAAATCAATCAGTGTTTTACGGATTATGCGATTGCCGTCTCAATTCGGTCTGCATACATTTTCTCATAAATTCATTATTGCTAAACCAATTTTGATGAAATAAAAAGCCTCGTGGCGAAAATCGATTGTTCTGTAACTATTGCTATTAAAATTTGTCGCCATCTTAAAATCCAAGATGACGGACAAAATCAAACTTGTTCCTTTGAAGAGGCTCGTTTATTTATATGTTCTGTAAACTTTTTAAATATTTTACATGAAAAAAACCAAAAAAATTCCGTAACATAAGAATAAACGAGGCTCTTTGAAGGGTAAAGTTTGTTTCTGTCCGCCATCTTAGATTTTAAGAATGCGGAAAAAAAATATATCTAATTTAAATCTTTCTCAATTCCCTGCAAAGAACAGTTTGTTGCTATAAAATCGGTGGTTTGGTTTGAAAGTTACAACGGAAAACATTTTGTCCGGTTTTTTTATGGTCCACTCGGTATACAGTGCCAAATTTTAGGTCCGTACCTTATCATCTGCCAGAGGTGGAAGGCAGCTTGGGCTTTCTTTTATTTTTAGACTACAAATAAGGGACGTTACCGTATTTAAAAAAAAAGATATGTATACATTTCTATTGCAACTAAATAAAATACCTTTAAGATAACTTTAAAAGGTGCCAATTGATTGACACTAGAAACTATATATTTCTCAGCAAGACCTTTGCTTTAACGTGTGTTTAGACTAATTTTTTATCGGTTTATCTAAATTTTAGATAAACTTGGTTCAGTAACCTTACACACTGACGCTAAAATTGACTTTCCTTGTATATAAGTTATTTGCTAACCTTTTTCTTATTTGCTTACACTTTTGTAGATTTATATGTAAGCTAGTGCCTAAAAGCTTTTTATTTTTTTACTTTAAACCAATTTCCCTAGACAAACACTTAGCTTAGGTTTAAAATTACACAAACACTCATATCTGACATATAGATAAAACAGGGTGGTCCAACAAGACTGGCCACCGGATGGGCGATTCAATAAGTGACCACTGGATTTATCTGGGAAACTATGGTGCCTACAAACTTGAGAAATTTTTTCTTAATATTATTCCATTAAAAATAGTTTTGTGCGACTCTGAGGTTTGGAAAATAGTGGACTAAGTACAGTAATTTCCACCCAAAGTTTATATATATTTTATTACCGGACGATGACGTTTGGTAATTTTGTTTCTCCCTAAAAAGAAAGTTGGGCCAGTGGGCATAGTTTTCTTTAATTTTAATTTTATCATGTATGCTGATAATATTTTTAATTTTTTTGCACAATTTTTTATCTATAATTTTAGGGAAAAGCATCCTTTTCAGGAACGCATCAATTCAAGATGTTTGTCCATATAACGGTCGCGATTCTTCAGAAACGACAGAAAATCTCCCGTCACAATTCTGGAGAGTGGTGATTCTTACTTATTGCTTCATTTAAAATAAAAATACAGCGCCCTTGATCTGCATCCTAACTCTGTAAGAGAAACTGTGTAATTTTTTGAATAAAATGTTATAAGTGTAATATTTTAAAGATATTCTTTAGGACTAGTTTTACGGCGGACCTAAATTGCTACTACGCGTGCCAATAAACACTAAAAAGTGTCGAAAATTCTCATCATGTAAAAGGGAAAACAGAATTTGTGTGGCTTTTCTAAACATCTGAATGGACATATTCCATATCTGTCTATGGTTTTGTATGTTAAAAGTTCACGTCAGATTCACAAGTAAATTTTAAATTTATTAAAAAAATTTTTCTCGCACTCTTTAGCGCAAAATAACAATCGCCACATATTTTTTTTTTCAAAATAATATTTTTTCTTCAAGTTATGATTTTAACTTTCAAAGTTTATAAAATTCAACATTTTTCAATCACATATAACTCCTAAACTATTCGATATATGAAAAAAGTTGCGTATTCGTATGAGCTCACCAGAAAAATTTTTGAAATATTTTTTGTTGTTATTTAACTCATGTATTTTGCAATTGTTATAAACAAATTAAATGTTTTTTAACTTGGAACAATTTTTTTTTTTGTAAATATTTAGAATGATGTTGGGATGATTGCGTAAAAATTTCAGAGTGGATCTCGAAATACTTTACGAGATATTTCAATTATAATAGGCCTATGTTTAGCTCCACGCAGCGCGCGCCTGGACTCAAGAGTTCAGAAGTACGTAATGACTGGATTATTCCATATTATCTTTGCAATCTGGATTTCACACTGGATTTTTAAAAAAATATATGATGCAATAATCATCTCCTTAGTGTTATTTATTGCTATTTACATAACTCGCACACGTATTAACGAAATTTACAGAGGTCATACTGTGTGTATCGAGTGTTCGTTAAAAAAAATTTGTCATAGTGATTTTTGCAAATCGTATGCATTTTTATGGAAATGATTTTCGTTTGAGTGTGCGTTTTGGCTCTGATTTCAAAAAACTCACTATTTCGAAATCCCGGCAGAAACAATAAGTTATCCTCTGGTTCCAAAAAATCAAGTTTTTTTTCAAAATCGAATAAGAAACTTTGCGTAAAACTGTTTTTGTACTCCTTGGAGAGTGTGATTCATTATTCAACGGGTTACACCCGGTTCCCACCTACGATTTTCTGATAAGTGCTCACTCGAGCGTCTCATGATGTCAATATAAAATATTATGACAGTCATGTGACGCGTGAGCGGGCACGCACGAAAAAGTCGTAGGTGGGAACCGGGTGTTACAACAACGATCTCTGAATTTAACTGATGCCGACATTTCTTGTGTGTTGACTTCTTGGAGATTAAAACAAAACTAATGAAGGAAGGACCCCCAAACTGCACTGTGATTTGCCCAGACAGGAAAAACCATATAATTATGAGATACTATAATGGCCCAAGGATAACTTTTAAAAACAAAGAAAATATTTTAAAAATCAGGGGTAGCCCTGGGCAAAGCCAAAGACGAAAACTCCACTGCGCATGCCTGCCGCAGCCTGCTCGCGCCCAGAGGAGTTTTTGGCTCTGCATTTTTTCCAGGCTGACTTGATCAGAAACGAGTTATTATCGCTACGGCTTTTTTTTTCAAAAAATGCAAGGACAGGGGCGTTATAGTACAATGCGCAACAACTGTTATACCAGATGCTCTGTGATAGGCCTCTCATAATTGAAATATCTCGTAAATTATTTCGAGATCCACTCTGAAATTTTTACACAATCTTCCCAATATGGTTCTACATATTTACAAAGAAACAAAAACAAAAAAAATTGGCCCAAGTTAAAAAAACATTCAATTTGTTTATAACAATTGCAGATTACATGAGTTAAATGAGAAAAAAAAAATTGAAAAATTTTGCCGGTGAGCTCATACAAAAACTCAACTTTTATTATTCAACAATTTTTTTCTTCCATCAATTGGTTTACGTGTTATTAGTGATATTCAATTTTATAAACTTCAAAAAATAATATTATTTTGAAATAAAATACGTGTCGATTATTTTTCGCTAAAGAGTGCGAGAACAATTTTTCGAAGAAATTAAAAATTCGGTTTGAAAATCTGACGTGGAATGATCCATACATTTTTATATAAATAAGGGTTTTTCACAAAAACCATAAGGCAATTGATAAGATATTTTTACCTGGATGGACGTCAAAATGCTCTGGAATGAGACGCGTATTTTCTTAAAACAGTCCAAATAATCCGTAAAAAATAATAAACTCCGAGTAAACAAGATATCTAAAAACTGTCAAAGTGACACGGGATGTTGTATTTTGAGTAAAATCACAAAGAAAATAACATATATGTTTTTTTTTGTGTATATTGTAGACCACCGCCAAGAGGAATTTTATCTACTTTAAATTTTAAAATAATCACTATTTTTTTTATTGTTGTTTTTTCAAAATGTAAATTTCCTAGTATTTTATTTAGAAAAAGATCCAATTCCAGACTTTTTTCTGCTTCAATTGGCTATTTCAGCCCGTCCTCAAAATCAATGAGATGAGTGATGATAATGACGATTCATTTGTGAGTGTGCCAGTCAGGCCCTGTCCCCTGCGACCAGTAGCGGGTCTATTGTGGCAGAGATCTCTTATCCAACGAGATGCGACAGTCAGCAAGTCGTTTTTTTATGCGCATGATCGGGACTGCGGGTCTAAGCTTGACCCGCTCGTTGATTTATTGGTCCGAGTAGGCCGAGAAATTTTGGAATTTTGTTGGTGTGCGCTTATTCGGTAGTTTTTCTATTTTTGACATCGTTCTTGCCACATTTTGGTTTTGATTTATTGTATACTCAGTATTTTGAATCATGCCGGGCTTATCACGGCTGTGTGTCAAAAACTGGTATGGGCATCAGTTTTTTCTCTTTTTCTAGAGATTCAAAACGGTAAGTATTGGTACACATATTTTTTTAAGCTCTTTTACATATTTAAATGCCTACTTACTAGTAATATATCGTCGTTGACACTCTAAAACCTGCTATGTTATTAATTTTACAGGAACGAGAAATTTTTTTGATTGCTCTGATGGTTTGGAAAACTAATAACAAATACATAAAATAAGTTTTAGGCAACCTAATGAGTATATTAAAGTAAGCAGTTGTAGGTTTTGACTTTACTAAATGCAAATTAATTCAGACATTATTACTTATTTTGTGTTTTCAAGTTATATTTTTCTATCACATTAAATACCTATAGCTCTTAAGACGCCATTATGCTATACTAACAAAAATTAAAATCCATCAATATTTTGGTAATCAGTTGAAATTTTTGAGTATATTTTTGTGCCACATTAAATACCATAGCTGTCGAGACGCCATTACTCTGCTGTACCCTTAAAAATATAAATCCGTAAATATTTTGGTAATCAGTCGAAATTTTTGACTTAGTTAAACGTAAAATAATTAGGCTTTGATTGTTTTTGTATTTCTAAGTTATATTTTTCTGCTACATTAAAGAATAACAGACATAACTTTTAAAAACTAATTACCAAAAACGATGTAAAACTTTTTCACTAAAATATTAAATTTAAACTTAAATAAAAATATTAAAATTAAACCGGTTTTTCGGCTCCGACTCATGGACTAAATCTGACGAGCCAGTGGGAGCGGGTCTAACATTCATTTACAGCGATGGATACGAAATCAAGGTCACGAAAAACGGGACCCCCAACTTCAAAGGTGCCGACGCCGACTATCGCATCTCGTCTCGGATAAGAGATCTCTGATTGTGGCTCACTTTTGACATTGTTTGTTGCTACAGAATATTCAGCCTTCTAAAGAAGCTCGCTACTTGAGGCGATTTTCAGCGTGGAATGATTCTTAATTGGTATTTACTAATGCATTTCCGCGATTTTGGTTTTAACTAACGTGGGGGAAATTGTGACGTAACGGATCAGCTGATTTACTTTTGGTATTTACCATTTATAGCCACACTCTGGACTTGGGTTCATCTTTTGGTTATTGCTAAGGGTATGTTTTTTTGTGAGAGGTTTTTTTGGGTTTAGGAAATAGAAGAAAAGTGGTAAACTATGAAGCCCTAGGTCAACGACCTCGAAACAGCAGCAGTCTTCTGATTAACGGTATGTATGAATGAAATTGCAATACGAGCCCACAAATTGACCTTTTTATCAGGCTTATGAGCAAAAAACTTTTAAATAAACACTATTCCATGTTTTAATATTTATTGCAAAAGTCTCAAAAAACAAAAACATAACTTTACATTCTTTTACTTTAATTCATTTATGATTATTGAGTGGTGGGGGGATATGACGTGACAGTTACTGTCAAAGTTGTCAACTGAAAGAATAACCGCGGTATTTACCGAAGATAAATCATTCCAAGCTGAAAATTGCCTTTGCTTTGGTAAAGCATCTTTCAGATTCAGCCCGTCGATCTGTTTTTTGCCGAAAATAAGTTAACGTTAACGTGCAATGGCCGGACATTCACACAGCACATGTCTGCCCGTCTCGTCCTCCTTCATACAGAGCGTACTGTGTAATGGTACTTTCAGCCTGCAATGTCCGGTGTATAGATCAACCATTGTCCGGATCTCCTGCCTGTGTAGCTATTCTTGAGATCACGGAAAAGAAAATAATTCCTCACAAATGCGCGGTTCTCATTGGTCCATGCCTCTGATTTCTCTCACAAATGACACTAATGACAATATTTTACTAGAAATTGGCATCTTTTATTCCTCTCATTAAAAACCAAATTTCATCAAAAATCATGTTATTAATGTAATTTTCGAGGGAATCGGTGGCGTCGACCAATAGAATCTGTGCGTTTCAGGGAGATAATTGTTTTCTCCCTGATTTTAAGAATAGTTATACTGGTAAGCTCAAGGAAAAGGACCGCGCTTTTTCTTCAGGGTTCGATAATGAACTCTTTGGAATTTGTCAGTCCCAGCAATTCTCTCCAGTACTGATGGAACTTATTCTCCATCCAACTTGAAAGAGCAGTGTTTATTGTGTTGTATGCTATTCCAAGGGCTGGTTCGGGGCCAAAGAAGACGGTGGAGGCCGCTACACGTGCCAGCTGGTCGGCTGGTCTCATTTTCCCCGATGCCCATAATGCCTTGGAATCCATACCAGCGAGATAACCTTGCATTTTCCGAGGAAAATCAAGTTAGCCTGGAAATAATCCAGAGGCGAAGAGTCTACCGGGCAGGCGCGTCGATTGCGTCAGTAGTGAAAGCAACTGACAGCCACCTGACAGAGAAAATGTAGGTATGTTTGCATTTGGAAAATTTATTAATAGAGGGGACACTACCGTAATTTTCGGCCCCCCCCTTTGCTCCAGAAAAAAGTAGACAACAACAACAAAGATGCTGGTAGTAATAACCTTGAAGAAGAAAACACGAGAAATTGCAGAAAGTTCCTTTAAATACATTCTAGAATAACTCCACAATATTTTGGGACAGTTTGACCTTCAATCCGTCAGACCAAGAATATACAAACGCATGATGAACTTACCGCGAAAATCATTGAAAATACAGAATAATATTATAGAGTTTCTATTTATAAATAATAGGCTACCGACCGAATTTAATTCGATAAGTTTGCACAAAAATTTTAGGCGAAAAGTAAAGGATTGGTTGGTAGAAAAAGCCTATTACTCTTTAGATGAGTATTTTAATGATTTTTTTTTTGTAACTTGTCTATATTTATATTTAGTGTTTGTTTTATAGGTTTTGTGATTTTTTGTTTTTTTTTAACACTTTGTCATTTTATAGTAATTTTATAGTAGATTTGTCTCTATGTTTGGTTTGTTTTATATTTTACAATGACTTTTTATTATGTTTTACTTTAATATGCCTGATGTGATTACTTTTCAGTTATCTTCAATAACACATTTATTTAGTTTTAAGAACTTTTGCTTTGTCAATGGATTTTTTTTTTGTGACAATAAAGCATATTTGTTTTGATTTGATTTGACCTGAAAATATTCATACCAAGTTTAACATGAAACCAAAATCAAGGCAAAATTAACTGAAGTCGTTTCTACCTACTATAAACTGTTTTATTAATCCAAAACACAAATTCGTGAACTTTTATTGGGAACAACAATTTGGAAACAATATTGGTCAGAAGCAGGCAAAAGCTTAAATCAAAACATACCTGATAACGTTTTCGAGGCAACGAACAAGTGTGGCAATATTTTTCCGTTGATTAGAACATTCTTGGATGTTTGCCAGTAAGTAATGCCTCGTCAGAAAGAAGCTTCTCATGCCTCAGAAGATTGAAAACATAAGTACTTAAAAACACTATGACGGAAATTCGTCTGACGGGCTTAGCGTTGCTGT
The DNA here is from genome assembly GCA_963921995.1 of Oxystoma pomonae. Taxonomy (NCBI): domain Eukaryota; kingdom Metazoa; phylum Arthropoda; class Insecta; order Coleoptera; family Brentidae; genus Oxystoma; species Oxystoma pomonae. The sequence goes on from OY998164.1 coordinate 97,397,540, forward strand.
ATATCAACAGACATATTGAAATTAACATTGAGCGAGTTATTGACCGGTTTGTCCAAAAAACTGGAAATTATTTTTTTTTGAGATGGACATCTTAATGTTTCAACAAAAGCTTTTTAGACCTCAAAAAAAAGTATTTAGCTATTAGGTTTTGTTTTGTGGTTTGTTTGTTATCTAGTTTTTTTACAACTGAAAAAATTATACGTAGTTACTCAAGCGCGGATTTCAGGAGGATAGGGGGGTAGTTAACCCCCCCCCTTCCCTGGCCTTAAATTTTTTATGAAAACATTAAAAAATTAAAAGTAGAGCATAAATTGCGGGGCTATAACACCTTTGATATTTACGGTATTAGTTTAATTTTGTGTTAAAAATGGCTTTTGTAGTGTCATTTTCTTAAAAATTTTCGCCTGCTGCGCTTTGAAACCATTGATATATTTATAATTTTAGTTTAATTTCAAATCAAAAAACGCATTTTTAGAGCAATTTTCTTAAAAATTTTTTACCCTTGATAATTACGATTTTAGTTTATTTCGACTCAAAAATTTTTTTAAACATTTTTTTAAAATAAAAAATGTATGAAATAAATGACTTTAAATCTGAATACCCCCCCCCCCTAGATTTGAAACCAAATCCTCGCTTGTAGTTACTAAGTTTTGTTTGCATATATTGATATGTTCCTCAAAAAAGCTATGCTTTTATTCTATTTATTTTCGTATCGAAACCGCCCCCCCCCCTTTTTCAAATGGCTGAGACCGCCACTGAATAAAGCCACAAAATTTTAAAACAAGACAACACCACAATAACATAAACAAAATGGCGAAACCACACCTTGCCAAAAATGTAAACTTTTCAAGGATGCCGAGTATCGCAAAAATTCACAGAGCAAAAAATGTTGATGTGGTTTTTGTGCATCTTTCTACTAGTATCTTCATAAAATCGGATAAGCGACCCCAATGCGTTTAAACAGCTCTAAAATTGAAATTATATTGTAGTTAAAGTACATTTAACCCTCGACTTAAACTAACATAAGATCATTTATATTTCATGGTACATCCAGGCAACGTTGATATTTTTTGTATTATTTGGCCTGGTTTTGTTAGTGCATGCGCAGTAGATTTTTCGCCTTTGGCCTGGCCCAAACAGTGCCAAAGCCAAGCGCGACACTTGGGCCATTATAAGATCTCACTTAATAAAAAATAGTAAGTTTAAAATTAATTTTAAATTATTAAAAGAAGAAAAATTTACGGTAAATGGTTTGCGCTGTATATACTAGCGCGGAAAAAAATCGTGCTGTATAAAATTTGCGGTACACCCCATTAATATAATGCTTGTGCTATTTTGCAAGCAAAAACCGCGCATGCCATTTCAGCACAAACGTGACCATCTCCGCGCAAATAATTTAGTTAGTAGTTAACAACTAGTGGCTAAAATAGTGTTTTTTTTATTAGCGTCGGTTTAAATACCGAGCGCAGCGAGGTATATAAAAACGCTAGTAAAAAAAAGCACAGTTTAGACGGGAGTTGTTAACACTATTTTTTTAATATCTTTATCAAAAAATCCAAGAAAAACAGGAAAATACTTTTAAAAATCTTGGACGAAGAGCACTTCTCACAACACACCATCTTTACACTATTAATCAAGGCGCCTGGTAAATGAAATAACAATGGTTTCCATAGCGATGGGCCTTTTTACTTGGTGACGTTCATTGTTGCGACATTTTAATCCTTGACAGTTTGATATTTTGATGTTTTTAAATGATTTTTTCGTAAATGCTTGGTGAAAACTGGCGAAAATGGCTTAATTTTTAGGCAAGAATAATTAGATTTTTTCAATATTACTACTTTCTGCTATTTCTCTTTAATTTTGGGTAGAATACGGACAGAAATCTTTTTTTGCACCCGTGATAAAAAAAAAGTTTTTTTTGCATCGGTAACCAAAAAAGCTATGCTTTAGTTATCTGCACACAGTTACTAAGATCATGTTTTTGATGAAGGTATAAAAAAAATGAATTTTTGGGTTGTTAGCGATTCGCCTAATATATTTTTTGCCTCCTTTTTTTTTGTTTTGGTGGTTCTGCGTGGTAAAAGTATTGCGATAAATTGATTTGCGCTAGGGGCCGGAAAAGTAACGTTTATATCGTAGATTTTTTGTAGAAGCCGAAAAAGAAGGAGCAATCGCCCACTCCCCTCCGTTTCTGCATTTCTCCCCGAACTTTCCTTATGACTATAGATAGCAACTTGTTACGAGAGGGATGGAAAGTTCGCAACTGCGTTCCGTTACCATTTTTATCGGAAAAATGATAAAGAAAAGAAGAAAATAAATAATAACTCAAAATATTTGTTACCTAATTTAAGGAGGAGAGGGGAGGTTTCGAAAATATTACAAAGAAAAACAGATGGTGGAAATAAAATTTGGCAAAATTGGTAGACTTGGACTTGTTTAATGAGATGTAATAGTTATTTATCTAACAAGTGCGGAAAGTGATACTTTTCCGCATGCGACGACAGTTGCACGAATGACGCGGAGCGGAGTTCGGGCAAGCCGTCAAGGGCGAAAAATACACTTTTCGCATGTGTCAGGTACAAAATTTTTCTTACTTGCCTAAAAACCATTTAGATAACATTATATTTTCATTTTTAGCTATTCAAATAGATTTTTTTGCATTTTATTTACATTTGAGTTGAAAAATATATCTAAAAAGTCGAATTGGACTTACAAAATCGGTAAAAAAAGCGTGCGAAAAAAGTTTTTTTTGTTATCCATTCCCACTTCCTGCACGCAAATGCGTGCGCAAAGTGGGACTTTTACGCACGCTAGTAGGTGCTAGTGCCTAAAATAGTCGCGAGTTGTCAACACTATTTTTTTTAATACCTTTATCAAAAAAAATCAAGAAAAACAGGAAAATACTTTTAAAAATGTCGAACGAAGAGCACTTCACGCAACACACGATCTGTACACTATAAATCAAGGCGGCTGGTAAATGAAATAACAATGGTTTTGACGATGTTTTTAAATGATTTTTTCGTAAATTCTTGGTGAAAACTGGCTGAAATGTCCTAATTTTTAGGCAAGAATAATTAATTTTTTTTCAATGTTACTATTTTTCGCTATTTCTCTTTAATTTTGGGTAAGACAGAAATCTTTTTTTGCACCTGTGATAGAAAAAAGGTTTTTTTGTATCGGTATTCAAAAAGTAAGTTTGTTTTATTTTTCTTATCATTCTTCGATAATATATATATGGATTAAAAATTTCAAACCTCCGTAAATTTAGTAATAACAAAGAATACAAAAATCTGACTAAGTCATCCAATTAAAGAGGCATTTTTATTTAAAAAAAAACAACCTATAAACCCCACAGCCAGTCTCATTTTTTTTCTCGAAATACTGGAAAAACCTGTGCTTTCCCTTGCGAAAATACTTATATGATTATAGTAAGCTCAAAATTCCAACAAGTTCCACTCAAGTTTAAATTAAAACTCGCTTAATTAGATTAAAAATGACATGCGTCCCACAGTCCTAGACCTTAGCCCATGTTAGTAAATACCGCCCCTAAAGTTATCGCAATTCATATAAGTAGGTCCTAAAGTGTACGGGTACCTCGAACTTTTACGCAATATGCGGTTTTTGGGGATTCTTTATTGCCAGTTTACCCTAAATAAATAAACTTCAAGAAGGACATCCTCACGAAAACCAAATAAATCACTGTCAAAAATCCAATCTGTTGCATACTTGGAGAGTCGACGACCCTTTAAGGACGGAATAATGGAAATAAAATTACATCAGCATCATCAGTCAATAAAGTTAGCTTATATTATGACGAATGAAAAATACAGTTAACAAATCGTTATTAATTTTTTAGCGTTATGATTGGAACAAGTCCTCTCATTTTTCATAAAAATTATCACTTACAATTTCACGTTAAAGTGCTCTTATCCAAGTCACAGTGTAATATAATAGCATTAGTAGACCGTGTCCAAGTGTAAGAAAGAAAACACAGTTATTTTTAATTTTTTGTTTGAAAGTTTGAGACAATGATGTGTTTGACATTAACTCTGGGTTTCGGACTTCCATTGTCTATATTTTATTTATACACGACGTTTTGATCACTACAATCTCTGGTCGTCTTTAGGTGCAAATTACAATCTATTCCTAGGGCTACATGCTTATATACTATGGGAAATCACTCAACCGTGAATTTTAAGAAGTTGGCTCCGCCCAAGAATGGGCTTCCAAATAATTGGAATTTCAACACTTGGTTTACTGAAAACACCCTGATTCTGCCCCATAAAGGCAAGGAATTTTCGTTTCTTCTAGTAATATAATAATAATAATAATGTTAATAATAAGAATCTTTATTCAAATATATATAAAAAAATTATACAATGAAATGGCAAGAGTGCAGCCCAACCGGATGATTGAGCTGATTTTTACACTTATCCAGAAAAATTAAACTAAAAATTCTAAAAATGTTTTTGGAAATTAACAAAAAAAAAACTTAAAAATAATAGAAATAAAAAAAATCGAAATTAAAGAATATTATATATAAAAAAAATATATATAAATAAAAAAATTAAATAAAATAAAAAAAAATATTTTTAAAGAAAAATGTTTAATATAAACTGAGAATACTTAAATAAGAGAAAAATTGCATTTGACATTGTACACACAACAGCAAGATTAGTATCTAAGGTTTCTTTTTAGTTTTTGGGAAAATGAGGAGACTGAGCTTTTAAGAAGTGATTGGGGTAAACCATTGTAAGTTTTAGCTAGGTCATATGTAAAAGATCGCTCAAAAAGGCCAGTTTTGTGACGTGGAATAGAAACTCCTTTAAAACGTAAGTTTAATGTATTTACGTCAGTTCTAAATGTAATTTTTTTGTATAAGTATTGTGGGTGTTTTTCTTTGATGACTTTATAATAAAAGCAACATTTGTGTATATATCGCCTCATTTTCATGTTGACCCAACCCGTCTCACGAAGCTTAAATCTTACTGGTTGACTCCGTCGAATACCGTGGATAAATCTTAAACAATATTTTGTATTTTTTCTATCCTACAAACCGTTTCCGCTGTGGGGCATATGGCCCATAGACAACATCACAATGATTAAAAATTCACAATATTACACTATCAAACAAATTTTCTTCATTCTGCTATCCAAAATATGTCTTGAATTATACAGGCATGACCGATACATTTTTGAATGCAGTTGGTCACCTCTTTGGGTATTCTTCTGATGTTCCTTAAGCCTAACAGATAGTGGTCTTTTTGTTTCACCTATGTATGATTCACCACACTCACAAGGAACTTGGTAAATGCATTCCTTATTTTGTTTGTTCTCCGGTTTTGTTTTAATTAATAATAATAAAGTCGTTCGTTAATCTTCGAATTTTTTTCTGATAGTCCTTTAATGTATGAAATTTTAAATAATGCATTTACTTGGTTTTGGTCTTTTAATCTCTGTCCTGTTTGTTGATTTAAACCTTGATTTAAATCATTCTGCTACAACCAAACGAGGCAAAATAAGAACTTTGTATAACAGAGCCGTTCAAATTTGTAACAATCGTTATGACTTGGGAATCGAAATAAGAAAAATTAAGAAAGATCTGCAGCAGCATGGTTTCAGCCTTAAACTTATAACAGATACTCTTTATAAATTTCAGCAAACAGGACAGAGATTACAAGATCAAAACCAGATAAATGCATTCCTTACAATTCCTTATATTAAAGGATTATCAAAGAAAATCAGAGAAAATTCGAAGAGTAGCAAACAACTTTAATATTAAAACAGCTTTCTTAGTAAAACAAAATAGGAGAATAAACAAAATAAGGAATGCATTTACCAAGTTCCTTGTGAGTGTGGTGAATTATACATAGGCGAAACAAAAAGACCAAGATCTGTTAGGCTTAAGGAACACCAGACGAATACCCAAAGAAGTGAAACAACGAAATCCGGAATCGCCGATCATGCATGGTCAAAACAACACCGAATGAATTGGACAGAAGCAAAGATTTTGCACAGGGAGTTGAAATTCCAAATATTTGGAAGCCTTGGGCGAAGCCAACTTCTAACTTCACTGTTGAGTGATTTCTCATGGTATATAAGTACGTAGCCTCAGAAATAGATTATAGTTTGCACCTGAAGACGATCAGAGATTGTACTGATCGAAACGTCGTGTATAAATAAAATATAGACAATGGAAGTCCGAGACACAGAGTAAATTTCAGGACTCATTATTATGACAAAATTAAAGTTAGAATGCGCTCTTCTTGGTTGCCGGGGCTATCCGAAACGTTCGGGCTATTCGACAAGAGCTGTTTTGGACGCGTTTGTGCCGACCTTTAATAAAGGACTCTATTAACTTTATACGTGGCACAAATGTGCATGTTTAGATGAATGTCGGAAATAGTTAGGTAGTCAACGTAGGGGGCCTTCCATAAATTACGTAGAGCGGCGAGGTGGGGGGAAAGGGTAAGCTAGGTGTAAGTGTTCCAGAAGGAACGGAGAATTTACACGAAGAATGCGAGTATTTCTTCCACTAGTGTTATAGTGCCGGGTAGAGTGCCTAAAAATATGTAGTACCCAACTAAAGTTTAAAGTTGTCCTGAAAGTAACCGCAACTTGCCCCGGTTACCTGCCTGTATATCATACCGTGACGTAGTAGTTAGGTATCAAATACCACACTGCTTTGTCACAACCACGTTCCTGATCCGTCCGTCCGTCGTGGAGGCGCCTTTTTATATGATGCTGTCGAAAAAGGAGTGGCTTAATTCCAAAAATTCTCTTAGGTTTTTTTTTAGTATAAATTCATACATGACAAAGTGATTCACAGAATAAACAATATCATAAAATTTGTTAGTTGGGTTATGGCTAGTATGCATTATATATATGCGATTAAAAAGTGTGAAGTTTTACAAGTAGAGAGTCAAAATTCGACTGCGAACGAAATTTTAATATGAAATACACATAATTCTGCTGTTTTCTTGTAGCTGATGAAATTTTTTCGTTGTGACGTTTGCTGTAATTTAATTTGGGTATAAAACAATTAACATTAACAACAACAAAAATTATTTTTTTTAATATTAAGGCTCCAAAAACGAAAATAAAAGGAGGCAGATTAGCAAACAACTTTAAATGTTACTTTCAAAGAGTTTCTACTTAGAAGTGGTCATAAAAAGATCTGTGGTGCTAGGAATACATATGATAACTCAAAATACAATAATTTTCAGGAGAAGAATTTTACAGTGGGATTACTAAGATCTAAAATAGTACCACAGGTCTAAATGTTTAAACCTGCGGGGGTACTAAATTTTAAAACCAATTTTCAAAAAACACTGTTACTGCAAAATATCACTGAAAAACTGCTTTTCTTCTCAAAATATACCATATTTTAGGAGAAAATGCCCTAATACTATTTTTTTTAACCGGTTTCAAAATGCCAAATGGTAAAAACGTCAAAAATTTGGCACGGTCGCGATTCTTCAGAAACGACAGAAAATCCACCTATCAGAATTCTGAAAAATTGCGATTTTTACTTCTTGTCTCGTTTAAAATAAAAACATTTATCTGCAGGTTGTAAGAGAAACTGCGTTATTTTTTTAAATAACATTTTGTGAATTTGATATTTTAAAGATATTCTGCAGAACTAGTTTACGGTGGAGCTAAATTGCTACTACGGGTACCAATAGACGTCAAAAAGTGTCGAAAATTCTCACCATTTAAAAGGAAAGACAGAATTTGTGTGATTTTTCTGAACAGTGACAGCGACATATTCCATGGCTATCTATGGTTTTGTATGTTAAAAGTTTTAAAGGTTGTTTTACACACAAAAATAAGCTTAATAAAATACATTTTTAAATATAAAAAAGGGGTTTCTCATAAAAATTGCTTAGAAAAATTAAAATTGACATATTTTTTAATTACTAGAACAGTATTAACAAACTAAATTTTAGGGAATCCAAGCAAATAAGTCCGGACAAAAGAGCAGGTAGTGTAAACTTGTGTTTAAAAATCGTCAGATTTTTTGTAAAGGCGAGATTTTCTGACGGTTTTTGAAGAATCGCGACCATAATAGCTTCATTAACTGTGTTTAAGATTATAAAGTTGGTTATTTTTAGACCACCTGTGGGGGGTGGTTTAAATTTATAGCACCCAGAAAGGATTGTTTTGTGGCAATTGGTAATAAGTTCGTTTATAATTTCCCTAAGTATTTTTTTTACAATACAAGGATTAATTTACCTTATTTAATATCCCAAGTTGTTCATTAACCAATAAAACATCAAAAAAATGCCATATTTTGAACTCGCCTTCGGCACAAAAAATATATTTATGAAGGCACTACGACGCAAAACAAACATAAGCGAAGGTCACTGATAATGCACGAAAAACACACAAAACCAAAAAACCCAAAGCAACTATATTAATTTTTTGACAAACTGAAACTAAAACATTGAGAATATCTAAAAGCTCATGTCAAGAAAACTTTCCTTACTCAAAGCCCACTCATTTTAAAGCTGTAGCTTTCATCAGTAGAGGTTGGTGCAAGCCAAGGTACAAGCAGAGGTAAGAGATCCGAACTCGCTGTTTGTGATTTGAACGCAGCTAATATTTTGAAACTGACATGTCGATAGTGACAGAAATGTAAATAAAACGTGCATTCAAGTTTTTTAATACATTTCATAAATAAGAAAGCCTTACAAATAAATACAAAATTTATCTACTCCCTATTTTAATATTACCTATCTAAATCGTTGTGTGACATCAAGTAAGTATCAATTGGAAAAATTAATTAAAAAGGGTAAGTTTTAATTAGAGTGATATATAACCCCAATTTTAATTTGTTCTAAAGAGTGTTTACTATTTAAACCCCGCATAGGTTTAAATTTTTTAATTTTCTTTTCTTCTAAATTGAAACTTTCTTCTTAAATCCAACAAAAGATTGTGTTAATATGATTATTCAATAAACAAATTTATTAAAATTTTTTTTATAAATCAAACTATGTCCAAAACTCAAAAAGGGTTAAACTTAGGACCGTTCTAAAATAGACTATACCCTTTTAGTAAATCCTACCGTTAATGTTTAAAATGGTAATGTAAATCAGGGATAATTATGAAAACTTACCGGGTATAACACTGCCACATTATTATGCAACTATGATGTCGCAAACTTTTCTTAGTTGTGGCGTTCACCGTCGGCTACTACAATGAGGCTTAAATTTATTGAGGCAAATAAGAAATGAATAAAGGTTGGGGCTACTACAAATTCACGAATGAGAACGTATCTTGGAGGGACGGGAACTTGGCATTGTCCCCTGGTGGTAAGGAGTACTTTTAAATGACACTATAAAAGAATACGACTTAGAAGTTGTTTCTGGGGGTAACTATTACATAAGGTGCACTTTTACGCGATACTATAGAGTATTCCAAACTTCTCGGTCCCAAATTGTTGTTCTGGCGACCACACTACTACTAGAGGAAAGTAGCCGACTTTATGTACAACTCCCTATAACGGCTTGTATGGTTTTTATGAGGATACTTAAGTGGCGAAAATTACAAGAAATAAAAATAAAAACAAATTATCAAGTAGCTAAGTAGGTAGCCAAACTCTCCAGAGGTTCATAAAATTTGTTTCTAGATGATGTTGGTTTATCCATTTCGATTGACTTTTGCGTCTCGAGCAGCAAGGGGTTATTTTTTGAGAATCAATTTGGAATGCTATTTTTAAGGCTATAGTTTCTCCACAGATTTTAAGTAAAAAAAAGTACAACTGGCAACGCCTTGTTATTTTATTTTTTAATCTTTTGCCAGAGTACACACGGAAAACTAAACATCAAAATTAGCTGAAATTTTGTAGGGGTGATCATTTTTAAATGCTTAACAAAAATATCTGAAGGATTCTTCAAAATTCTCAATTATTTTTTCTTCAAAATAAAAGCTCTGATTTTCTCATCTATCCCAAAATCCTTAAAATAATTGCGGTTTAGGATCAACCCGATTTTCAAAAAAAAAATAGAGAAATACTCACAATTTCCTCTGGATTACATTTTTTCTTTTTATATTTCCTTGCATTAGCGAAAATAAAAACTAAGTTTTCTTTTTTCTAAAAGCCTGTGCACTCCGGAAAAGAAAACCGATCAATTAATCACACTTCATTGAATTTGGGAGACATACGCATTTCAAGTGTTGGCCGATAGACCGCACAATTTATATTGTCAAGAATTGATTTTGTCAACAAACTTTAAATCGGGTTGCAGTGGGACAGAAGAGTATTTTTACGTTTTCTGACAGAAAACTATTCGAGGTTATGTTTAATCTTTCAAAAATGTGTTTGTAAAAACATTGTTTTAAGACAAATATGAAACCACTCCGCGTGTGCAGTCGCCCGCCGAAAAAGGCCTAGGCGCTGCGCAGTCATTACCCCGAGTTTATCAAAGAACCAAGAGAACTTTAATGGCTCGCTGGGATTACTAGGAATTTGCATAGAAACATTCGGCGCCCATAACCCCACATAATTTTGATTCAACCATTTTTTTTTAATTTAAATTATTGCGGCATAGTTATGTGAAATTGTACTAGTGAAATCTTGGAGTTCAAAGGATAGATTTTAGAACGTCAGTTTCAAAAACACACGGACACTTGAGTACTAACAAAACAGGTCTAGTAAAGCTCCATTTAGAGGTTGGAAAGACTCTTGCCAGTCGTTGTGTGTGAGTGTTTCCAATTCAATTATAAATGCACCTGTAAATGCAACCTTAAACATTACATCCAGTTACTTTAATACGTAGTTGGGTAGCGTTTTTTTACCAGGTAATTCTGCAATAAATGATTTTTTTTATTTTAGTATTTTACTTGATTTTTTAGCGGCGCAGAACGCGAAAAGTCAAAATACGTAACCTAACCACAAATTTTTGACAAGGTGCTAAAAATCTCTGGCATCCCACTGTGGACAAACATAAATAAAGTCTCCGCGTTGCCATGGAAAACAAATTCATTGACGTAAGATTTTGCAAAAAAATCTGGTCGACATAGTTAAATTGATTTTCCGTACAGTGTTGCTAAAAGCAATTCCCCAGATTGTAACTACGACAATAAGGCTATAGTTTCTCCCTAGATATTTAAGGAAGTAAACTACTAGATATTTAAGGAAGAAAACTACAACTGGCAACGTTAGCTAAAATTTGGCACAGTTATTCATTTAAATTACAAAAATATCTGAAGAATTTTTCAAATTTTTTTTCTTATCAATAAATTCCTCTGGATTACATGATTTCTTTTTATATTTCCTTGCCTAAGTGAAAAAAAACTAGATTTCCTTTTTTCTAAAATCCTGGGCAATCCGGTAAAGGAAATCAATGATCGATGGATGGACTCGATTTTTTCACAAAAAAAATTAAAAAATAAAGAAAATGAGGATTTTTTCGCATAAATTGAAAAAAAAAATGTCCTGTGGCGCTATATCATCATTGATTTTTATCATATTAGTTTAATTTTAAATCAAAAGTGACGTTTTCAGTTTAATTTTCTTAAAATATTTCGCCTGCGGCGCATTAACACTATTATTATCTACGATTTTAGTTTAATTTTAAGTCAAAAATTACATTTTTTATGTAATTGTCTTAAAAATTTTTGCGCGCATTTATACATGGTTTTGTTAAGAAGTTTAAGGTTAATAAACAATTTCATATCCAATTACCTGCCACTTCCAGGGCCTACCAATTATTTTTTTTTAAGGAGAATGTACTACTTGTGGCAACTTTTTGGAAAGTTTGTTAAAAAGAAATTAAGCGCATTAATTTTTTGTGATATCTGTAACCCAATGTGTCAAAAATTAATTTTTTTTAATTTTTTTGTCAATTGTTTTAGCTATAAAATAAACTACATATTTCTCTATTTACTAAGCGGAATGACGAAAATACCACACAAGTACATAATTGGCCGCGCATTTGAAGGCCCTCACTGAAGGTCCGCGGCCTACCAACATTTTTTTCATGAGGATGTACCATTTATCGCAACTTTTCGAAAGCTTGTTAAAAAAGAAATTCGATTATATACATTTTTTTGACAATAATATCCTTGGGTGGTAGATTCTTTATTCCACTTAGTAAATAAAGAAACATGTAGTGTATGAAGCTAAAACAAATTGACATTTCTTAATTTTTTGACACATGGGTTGATAGATGTCAAAAAATTTATTATGTCGAAAAAAATGTTGGTAGGTCTTCAGTGAGGGGCGCCAAATGGGTCGCCAATAATGTCCTTGTGTGGAATTTTCGTTATTCCGCTTAGTAAATAGAGAAATATGTAGTTTATTAAGAAAATTACAAAGTTCCAAGTGGATGATTTTAAATTATTTTAGAATTACAAAGTTCTATCGACCAAAATATTTTTAGTCACGATTTTGATTATACTTTTTTCCTCTGCTAGTCATGACTTTTAAATTATCTTTTTGCCGTTTTTAATAAAAATGTCCCCCCCACCCTTTTAAGGTACGTTTTCTTTGGCTCGTCTGCGTTTCGTGCCTATATTCAACCGTATGAGTCAGATGCCGTCAGCCGCATGCGTCCGCCGAATCATAGGAACCGTAACTTTAAGTAAGTATTCTTTTTTTGCAAACTAGTGCATTTAAAAGCCCTAAGAATTTATTTATTTTTATTAAACTTGTATTCATTCATTTAATTTTCTTAAATTAATGCCAATAAAATTATTTTGTTTGAAAACCAATTTTATACAAAAAAAGTTAAATTAAATTATGTTTTTACGTTTATTTATTGCATGCGACTCAAGTTTTTTTTTTATCGTTAATTTATATATATTATATATCTTATACTTTTTAGTCCGTTTTAAAAACGGAGAGCTTTATTAAAACTTATTTTTTATTTAATTAATTACTTTCTGCTTCTTACTGTTTTTTTTTGTTTGGGAAATACTGAGTTAATTTAAGTCTAAAAACTGCAGCTTTGGTTCAAGAACATATTTAGTAAAACTCAAATCTGAAAACTGCATATTCATAGCATTTCACAAACACAAATTATCTTATACTTTTTAGTCCGTTTTAAAAACGGAGAGCTTTATTAAAACTTATTTTTTATTTAATTAATTACTTTCTGCTTCTTACTGTTTTTTTTTGTTTGGGAAATACTGAGTTAATTTAAGTCTAAAAACTGCAGCTTTGGTTCAAGAACATATTTAGTAAAACTCAAATCTGAAAACTGCATATTCATAGCATTATTGGTTCAAAATTTATGGATTTTTAAATATATCAATCCCCTGCTACTCCCTAGAGTACACAACTATATCGTTTTTTTTTTATAAAATTAGAAAAAAACTTAGGGAAACTCAAATGTAAAGACTGCATATCCGTAGCAGCTATGATTTAAAAGTTATGATTTTTTTAATTTTTAAATAAATTAACCCCCCCTCACCTTCTTAACTACCCCCCCCCCACCAACGCAGTTTTTATTGTAATATTATAATGTGACTGGAATTACATAAGTTTACCAAATTTTATTAAACTCGGTTAACGAGAAGTTAAAACTTTTAAATGTACCAAAGTTCTACCAGTTCTACCAGTTTCTTAATATAAAAATTATTTTGGGAATTACAAAGTTCTTCCCAATTTTCCGTGTCAAATATTGACAGTTTCCTGTGAAAAAAATAGATCAGAGCAACTTTTTTTAAATCTTCGAAATTAAGTCAAATTAAATTATTAGTTTAAAATATTTAAACAAAACAGATGGCATAGTTCAAGAGCACGATTTTTTTTAAATGCAATTCCCAAAAGTGTCAAGACAGGTAGATAGAACCTTGTAATTCTAAGGTGACGAATTAACAAAAAAAAAAAAGTTTTTTTTTTAAATTTTTGACACATTAATTGACGGATGTCAAAAAAAGCTATTGCCTTTCTTTTTCAACAAGCTTTCCAAAAAGATGTCACATGTGGTACCTTCTCATTAAAAAAAAAATACTTGGTAGGCCCTGGTCCTCCAGTTGGGGGCCTCAAAAACTTTTTTTAACATGGGAAAAAACTACGTAAAAAATCATTAAAGATTCGCTTTTAGCTTTTTTTAAAACCTCTTCCCTAAAGCCGCTAGAAGCACCGTCCCATTTAAAGAATCCACCCTGTATATAAAGATCTAGAATAATTTTGTTGTACCGTAAAAAGACCGTAACGTAAAATATAATTTGAGCGAAACGTGAAAAGTCCGAATATAATTTGTACGAACCATAATTTGACCGAAATGTCGAATTTATAATGATCTTCCGACGCGAATGATTCATGTGGGTTTGACTTACGTGTTGGATTGGTTGAGTCGTTTAAGTGGGTTGATTTGGTTGGCTTGGTTTTATAGATCTAAGTTAAAATATTCCTTAGATATTGACATTTATCAATATACAAACCGCAAATCCCGAAAACGCTTTCTTTGGAAACCCCGCCTTATTCAGCCAAAATATTTTCGTTTGTTTTATTTTCGGTTATTTTACATTTTGCCCTTCTTACGGTTAGACAAAATTTTTTTCGATTTTTTCACTATTTGATTAAATTTTCGTTTGTTTTGTTTTCGTTCATTTTAAAATGGATAAAATGATGATTCGATCATATTGTGAAGCATAATGCCAATGTTCTACTTTTGTAGGAATTTTCAGACATTCTTATTGGGATAATCGGTCCTAAAAATAAAAGTTTTCGCACTGCTTTCAATAAATTGGGTCAAAAAAGCCACTTTTACAAGTACGACAGCTATTTCTTTTTAAAAGGAAAATAAAATAGAGTGTTCTTTTGGCTAGAGTGCCTATATAGTTAAACTACTAACAGTAATATACTACTGATACTAACAGGACCGAGATCAATCGAAAGTCTCCACCGGCTTAGTCATTAGACACTTACGGTGGGATTGATTTACTAAAAGGGTTTAGTCTATTTTAGAACGGTCCTAAGTTTAAGTGAAATTTTTGGTTTTAGGGATTTTAAACCAACTCTCCTTGAATTTTAGACATACTTTCATTTATAAGAAGAATTTTAATAAATTTTTTTATTGAACAATCGTCTTAACACAAGCTTTTGTTGGATTTAAGAAGAAAGTTTCAATATAGAGGAAAAGACAATTAAAAAAATAGTAAACAATCTGTAGAACAAATTAAAATTAAGGTTATATGTCACTTTAATTAAATCTTACCCTTGTTAATTAATTTTTCCAATTAATAGTTAATGTCACACAACGATTTAGATGAGTAATAATAAAAAAGGAGTAGATTAATTTTCTTTTTATTTAAAAGGTGTTCTTATTTATGAAATGTATTAATAAACTTAAATGTCAAATCTCTGTCGAAATGACATTTCCAAAGTATTAGCTGCGTTTAAATCATCAACAGATTTCTTACCTTTGCTTGTACCTTGGCAGCCTCTATTGATAAAAGCTACAGGTTTGAAATAAGTGGGCTTTGAGTAAGGATCGAAAGTTTTCTTGACTAAGCTTTTAGATAACCTGAATGTTTTAATTTCAATTTGTAAATAAATTAATATAGTTGTTTTGGGTTTTTTTGTTTGGTATATTTTTAGTGCATAATCAGTGACCTTCACTTATATTTGTTTTGCCTCGTAGTGCCTTCATAAATATATTTTTTTTGCTGAAAACTGGTTGAAAATGGCATTTTTTTTCAGGACAAAATTGGAGGTGTTTTATTGGTTTATGAAAAACTTGGCATATTAAATAAGGTAAATTGATCCTTATAAAAACGGTTACTTAGGGAAATTATAAACGAACTTATTACCAATTGCCACAAAACAATCCTTTCTGGGGGTTATAAATTTAAACCATCCTCCAGAGGTGGCCTAAAAAATCACCAACTTTATAACCTCAAACACAGATAATGAAGCTATTATGTTCCGAATTTTTGGCGTATTCACCATTTAGTTTTAGGGTATTTTTTCCTAAAATGTAGTATATTTGGAGAAAAAAAGCAGTTTTTCAGTGGTAATTTGCAATGACAATACAAAATAATCAATAACTTTGTGACTTTTCTGTAGTGTGTTTTTTGAAAATGAGTTTTAAAATTTAGTACCTCCCACAGGTGTAAAAATTTAGATCTGTGGGGGGTACTATTTTAGGTCTTAGTAAATCCCACTCTTAAATTTGCACAAATAGAGATTGCAATCGTATCTCAGGGCGCATGTTATTTTGTCAAAAGATTTTGCTTGCGATTTGGTGTCAAAAATGGCATTTTAAGTGCCGCAAAAATTCTCGCCTGCGGCGCATTTTACTATTTTAATAAACGAATTAGGAGAAAATAAACAATCCAAATTCCCAAAACCCCATCAGTATTTACGATTTTAGTTTGATTTTGAGTCAAGAATTGCATTTCAAGTGTTATTTTCTCAAAAAATTTTGCCTGCATTGAATTGAATTGAAGCCTGATTTTGACATTAAATTTTGGATAAATAGATCATTTTCAATTTGGTTAACATCCCCCCCCCCCCTCTACATTTGATCTCAGGTTCGCTCTTGTAAGCCGATGTTTTGTATCAATTATGGTCACATTTCTACATCAAATTAAGTTTTTTTATTATTTATCCTTAAAGAAGGAATTGATTTCAGGAGGAAGGGGAATTGACTTCGGGGAGGAGGCCCGAAGTCAATTCCAGGGTGCGCCACTGAGTGTCTATTATAGATATTTGTATTCCGATAGCTTTCAATAAATATCTATGTTTTAATATGTCAATATGTTTAAGTATAAAACCGAACATGTAAAGTCAAAAGTTCGACAGTTGGTACGGCAAATGTATTTGCTACATGGCGTTACGAATGCTTGAACCTCACATCTATTTTAAGGTACACAAACGTTTGTGTCCGTTAACCATGGAGGTTAAACGCGTTGCTATTGCAGCGGCAGCGGTAATAGTTTTTAGTTGCATTAAGTTATTAAATTATTAAGTTTCTGTAATGTTTCGTGTAGCGCCACTAGCTTGAACGAATCGTGTAGCCGTGCATCAAATCAGCGAATGTTTTCCTTCGAACGTTGGAGTGATTCCTTTGATTCGGGTCAAGAATACCGACAGTAGACGGAACATGACCAAACGCGAACGTTGGACGCTCGACATTTGTACCTCGTAGGTTCGAACGTCGGCTCCACGATGCGACGAACTGTCAAGCTTCCAACGTTTAAGAGAGTTCATAGCATCGTGTAGCGCCGATTTAAGTATATTATGTAACGGTTCGTGGGTTAATTTTTTTTTTAGTAGACCCAGAGGGATCAAACAGAAACTGTATTATAGAACATTTTATGAAAATCTAAAAAAACATGAATTAATTTATCAGTTTAAGGAGTATACAGGGAGTGGCAAGTTACGTTTTTTTTTTTGGAACATCCTGCATTTTTTTTAATTTTCGAATTCCCCAAAAAATTGGATTTAAAAAAATACCATATAGTATAGGCCTGAATTATTAAAGAAATTGTATCATTTTATTATAATAAAACCTTAGCAGGTCATGTCATAATAGTTTTTTTCACAGCCAACTCTTTATTTGCCAAATATACTCATACAACTTTAGATGCTATACAGGGTGTCCGAATTGCCATGGGCCATTATTATTATATCGGTAACTATGAAAACTACAAGGTTCGGTAAATTAGACAAAATGTGCAAACCAAATGGAAGAATGTCAAAAATACAAAAAAAAATCCTCTACCAATTTTTTGTAAAAATTATACTTTTTGAAATATTTGATAAAATAGTTTTCAGCAATTTTTCGAAATCCACCCGTAGCTCGGGATAGAACATATATTTTTTTTAAATTTGAAACCAGATTTTCAATGTCTTATCTGACCAACCTCGTGGTTCTCATAGTTACCGAGATAGCAATAGTTGCCCATGGTAATTAAGACACCCTGTATATAAAGGCCCTACTCTTGCATCAATTTTCCGAAAACAAAAAGCCGTAGCGATAATAACTCTCCCAATCAAGTTAGCCTGGAAAAAATGCAGAGCCTAAAAACTCTACTGGGTGCGAGTAGACTGCATCAGGCATGCGTAGTAGATTTTTCGCCTTTGGCCTTGTCCCAGGCCAACCCTGATTTTTACATTATTTTCTTGATTTTTCGGAGTTATTTTTGTTACACATTTTGCGATACTTGGGTCTTTATAGTATCTTATAGTTATATGAATATACCAAACTATATGTGATTGTGATCATATTATTATGTCGTATAAAACATAGTATTTTTAAAGTTAGTGTTATGGAAAGTTCGAAAATGAAAAAATATACGGTGCCTTCCATAAGAAAAACATAACTCTTTGGCACACCCTGTATACTACGTAAACTAATTAATTTTAATTTATAATATTTAGGTCTAGATAAAATATCCTGTATCACAGTTTTTTTTTGGGGGATCCTGCCGCTATATTACAAAAAAAGTTATTCATTTTGCACTAGTACAAAAAACTGCTGATTTTAAGGGAAGTAAAGTAATCATCTAAAAATCGCACTTTCAGATTTTCATGATCTTCGACGAATTTTGAGGTTTCGAATAGTCATAAGCACTACTTTGTAGCCACCCTAACTCATAAACCCCACCAATCATAACAAAATTTTATACAGGGTTCCTAAGATTTTCCTTAGGGATAGGATTTCAATAAATCAAACAGAAAGGGCATAGAAAGTCCTGCGCGCACAAAAGAGACAGGTATATTGAGCAATGGTGCCAGTTTGTTTATTTATCTCCGGACTGCTTTTATGAGAAAAAATTGTCGCCACTCTTTCATTGTGAGCATAAATCATAGTTGCAATCATAAAATAATAACCGTTGACAAGATGTCTGCAAATTTTGCTAGATGGCGGACACACCATGAGATGATCGAGGAAAAACTGGGATTCACAGGCATTGCATTTGTATTTCCTTTCGAGTCGCTTCAGTTTACGATACTGAGCGATAAACTCGTGAGGTTGTTAACATTAGAAAGAAATATCTTCGCTTTTAATTAAATTTCTTTCCATTCTGTTCTACTAGTGACATCTATCCGGAAACGGCCAAACCATGCAGCTTAAGCAAGCAGCTTAGCAACCAAAGAAATCAATAAACGGCGCTGTTTTTCCTGCAGAGCTTTTTGCTTGCGATATTATTGATTTTAAATAAAGCTGCCCCTACACTACATTTGAACTAGCGGGAGGGTAAAAGCGAAAAATAAGGGGCTGCCAATATTTGTAACATCCAAAAAGGGGTGAAAAGATTTATTTTGCTCTGTTTCTTTACAAAAAAACGTTTTTTTACGAAAAACTTGAGCTCTGTCACTTTTTTTATTTTTTTCTTCAACTTTCTCGAAATTTTCGTCATACCGCAGAAAGAAATTATTTCCGCCATGGTCATACTCTACTTTTATTCGAAAAAATTTAGAAACAGAGACGGGATCAGCTTTCCTAAAACGGGGGATCTTGGTTTCGAGTGAGAAGATAAAGGGCGCCGCAGGCAAAAATTTTTCAATTAAATTAGCCGAACGCAAAAATGTTAGAAAAGCAAAGCACGAAATAAAAATGGTGCCGCTTACAATTTTTTTTCAAAAATTACGTAATTTCGGGAACGCAAAGAAATAGGTCTAAAGAGTATAATTTTTAAGAAAAAAATATCAATTTTCTCGCCCTCCTCCACTGGGACTACAGGGGCCGTGCACAAATTACGTAATGGTCATAGGGGGGAGGGGGGTTACAAGACGTTACGTAGGGGGGACGGGGATTTTCGACAGCGTTTGCATTTGTGTGAAACTAAGAAAATTTGGAATGAAAATAAGTGAAAAGTTTTTTTTTTGGAGGGGGGGGGTAGTGGTCTTGATATCGTTACGTAATATTAGGGGAGTGGCGTGCCAAACCGTTACAAAACATTACATAGGGAGGGGGTCAAAAATTGGTAAAATCACCGTTACGTAATTTGTGCACGGCCCCACATCTGACTGTTCCTGCTTTTTGATTTCGAATCAAAGTGCAAAACTTGGGTTGGACGTTCGAAGGCGTCAACCCGTTCTATTTGCTTGATAAAGTTTCTACGGAAATATCTCAGTCGATTTCTCCGGTCGTGTATGAACACTTTAGGTTAGGCATTTGCATGTATCTCACTCCCCAGCCTGTAAACAGTGCGTAAGGACAATGGTTACAAAATGAAAAGCCGAAAAATATTTTTTTTTTACGATATCTTTCATCAGTTTGGCATTAAAGTCGAGCAAAAACCATTTTTATTCCGGTCCTAAAGGTATGAAAATGGAAAACATTAGAAAACAACAACCTGGAATGGATTTACTACGTGTAAGATGTAGTGACAACATCGCCCCATGCCCATCCTTTTCTACCTAATGTGCTTTTCCGAGTCTTATACACGGCTGCTTGGCCCCCTAAGGATTTGCTTAGGAACCCTGTACAGTGATTACTTGTGTTGACACGCAGATCCCTAATGTTTTTGAGCATTCTCCTATTTCACCTTTCGGAGCAACCCCCAAAAAACTACATCCCTAAAAAAAATGTATTTTTTTCACCGTGTGATTCCTCTTTGGAAAGCTTATAAAAATCTTACATTATATGACATAAAAAATGCAAAAAAAACTCTTGCAAAATGCAATTTTCTGTGTCATATATCTCAAGTTATGGAAAGAAATATTAAATAAAAAGTAGCCTAAGTTAAGATCCTGGTCAAATCCTATTGTTTTATCAAATTTCATACAAATCGGTTTAGCCGTTTTTGCGTGATTAATGGACAAAAATCTTAGTTTAACGGCACTAAAATTTTTACAACATATATCACATATAAAATATATTGGAAAAATCCGTCTACTCGAAATTCTGATAGACACTGGAAAAGTCTGGATAAATCCTGGAAACGCGAACATACTCCCTGGAAAAGTTTGTATACACCCAGGAAAAATCTAGATACACACTGGAAAACTCTGGATACACACTGGAAAACTCTGGATACACCCTGGAAAAGTTTGAAAAGACACTGGAAAAGTTTGGAAAGACCCTGGAAAAGTTTGGAAAGACCCTGGAAAAGTCTGGATACACTCAAGAATTCTGGATGCACTCTAAAAAAGGCTCGAAACACCCTAAAAATCGATAAGAAGTCTGGAAACACCCAGGAAAATTCAAGATACACTCTGAAAAAGTCTGGAAAGACCCTGGAAAAGTCTGGGTACATCCTGGAAAGTCTAAATACATCCAGGAAAAGTCTGAATACAGTCTGGATACACCCTGGAAAGGTTTGGAAAGACCCTGGAAAAACTGGATACACCCATAAAAAGTCTGGAGGCATTCTGTAAAAGTCTGGATAAACCCTGGAAAGTCTGGGTGCTTGCATACAAATGGCATTGTAATATGTTTCTCGCAGGATCGATGCTATGCAGTGGGAACTATTGTTAGTTGTCGTAGGTTCACACAGAGGGCGCCGTGCTCGGTACTCGACAGAAGTTTTCTCCGCTTTGCCGATTTCTTTGGAACATAAGCGGGAGCGAATTGTCTGTCGTTGGTATACACCTAGTTGATGAGTCCCGAATGAGGACGAAACGGCATCATCCTAGGTTCCACCCTCTGTGGGAAAAGTCGCAGATCAGGATGTTCATTTTGCACTTGTAGAAAAAACTCCTGTTTTTTCATAAAATTTAGATTATTATTTTCAGTTTAAGTGGAGACGCTTGGGTTTTCCTTCAGCGAAGGTGCTTCTGCCGGTTCTACAGACTGACAGTTGGTCGCATTTTACATTTTATCTGCTATTTCCATTAGGTAGCGGACTGATGAGCACTACTAACAGTGGCGGATCCAGGGCGGGGGGCGCGGGGGACGCGTGCCCCCACCTGAACATTATCAAGTTTTAAAAACATTGAAGAACCACGCACTTAGTCGATTTCAACTAATTTTGAATGTTGTTGTATAATTAGTGCTAGTTAAGAAAATGGGAAATTTTTTTTTGTTTCTATGACCAGTTTCTGAGATACCCGCTATTAAACTTATAAAAATAGCCACTGTTCTGTTTCAATTAAGAAAATACGGGTCTCTCTAGAATAAATTAAAAGAAAGTGGTTAAAATTGCTAAACAGAACACAAGCTGTCTCCAAGAGTCTATTGTTACTGTTGGCGGATGCCTTAGTTTTTATGCGGGAGAAAAATAAGGCATTTTTGCTAATTTTCGAATTTCTATTTCAAGCTATTTGGGCAATCTGAAGGTTTTTTTAATTAATATTGTGTGTAGGTAAGAAAAATAGGTTTGGCTTGGGTAACTTAAACGACTCTATAAGAAAATATCTTTTAAGATTAGAGTATTCCTCTTGCCTAAAAAATTTACATTAGGTAGCTTAATCGGGTTCACAATATTTTGTGAGCAGCAGAGTCGAGATAACCCAGCAAACTAGGAGGTAGCGGTAAACAGTCGGCCGCTCGGTGATCCCGGCGGATTTCTGACGGGACGTATAGGCACTTGCAATGCAGCCGCTAAAATCGTCCTGTATTTCGGAACGTATTTGGCGCTCGCTAATTCAAATTCATTCCGAGGTTGGTTAAACGCCACCAAAATGCGCTTTCTAACGAGTAGGTTCTTTGCTTGCTGAAAAACGCCTGACCGTATTAAGTTTTGTCGCTTCGTAGCATAGATTAAGGAACTATAGATCCGTCACTTCAACCTTTCCGCCAATAATTATTTTTCGCGAAAAGTGCGGTTATGTTTCCGCGTGCAAAGGAACTGCCAACATAATAATATTTAGGTTGGCAATATTCTTTCTAGAAATCTGCAGCTCCTCCTCTTACCCCTTCTAGGGTTGTCCGTCAGAGGGCACATTATGACAAAAGTGACAGAATATCGATTATGACTCATAACTTATGAGTTCCATTTTGAAAACTGAGGTTTGCCAAGGTTTTTAAAAAGTGATTTTGTGATTATACCTGTTCAAAAAATTGTTATTTTATCCATGGATTACAATGGCTGAGAAACAAAGAGTTAGAGTGTGTTGTATTCAAAGCTGCGGAGACCGTGTGATCCCAATAAAAAAACGGGGAGACATCGTTTCCCTAAAGGCAATCCTGTAATTTTTCAGAAGTATAGTGAAGCTGTTAAACGCGAAGAAACTAAGTGCTGATGAACAGATTTTACGTGTGTGCTAAATATTTTGCTCCAGAGGACATTTTGCAGACTGGACGCAGAGGTCATTTGGACTACATTTAACTATTTATATATAGTGTTAAAACACCCTTTCCTTATTTCATCAAGTTTAGTATGGCTAATTTTTGTTTATATCAATAATAAGTTAGAAAATGCGACACTTGTGTATTCCAAACCAGGGGTATTAATATTATTTACACCAAGACTTTTTCTAATGTGTGGGTTTACCATAAATTGCCCCACATATACAGTAAAATTTTTTTGAGATTAAAATTATTTTTTTCTGTTTCACAAATTTAGTTTGGAATACAAAAGAGTGGCATTTATTGTTTTTTATGTACTAAAAACAAGATATAAACATTTTAAAGAAAATTATTTAATATTTAAAAAAGCACAGACAAGATAATATTGTAATATTTTCTTTATTGTGAAAAATATAAACTAACATGTTTCGAAATATGCCATAATTTTTTATAATAAAACAACCAGAGGTTTTGTGCTACAAGTGCATTATTATGGGTAATTTGTATTTATTTCTTAAAAATATGCTTTTTTATTTCAACTTAACATAAGTAAAAATTTTGTTTTGTGTCTAGTCTAAAAACTAAACACAAATTGCTTGCAAAGAAAGAACCCTACACAAATTACATTGGAAATGGCTATTGGCTAAATGTCATAATTTTTTTATATGTTGTAGTACTCAATAAACAAAGCACAAAAATAAAAAACCGAGATACGGAGCAGCTTTCTGAGATATGGGGCTTCAAAGTTGACGTGTTTTAAGACTATATCTTTGGACATGTTCTAATTTTTTTTTCACAACTTTGTTGATTACCGCCAAAATAAAATAATTCGTTTCTGTATTTGTCCTGAATGAAACACCCTTTCCATCCAAGTAAAAATATAAAAAAATTATGACATTTAGCCGACAGCCATTTTCAATGTAATTTGTGCAGGGTCCTTGAAAAAAAGCGAAAATTTAAGCGAGCACCATCTAGTGGTCATATTACAAACTAACAAAAAAGCGATAGTACGGTTATCGCGAATTTAACCGTGAGTCATCTAGTGGTCGTATTACAAATTAAAAAAAAAATCAATATAAAAGTATGGTTATTGGTCGCGTGCACATCTGCGCAGACTCGCCAAACTCCAAATAGTTCCGAACCGTTTAACACGTAACTGTCGTATCTATTGTAGCTCCTTAACCTATGCTTCGTAGGCGCCAGCTCCATGCAACCTTTTTCGCGGCGGGTTCCCAACATAGAAATAAACTACGCTCGTGGCGAGTGGTAGAGTATCAGACTCTCACCCGGGATGCGCAGGTTCGGATCCCGGTTGCGTCCAACACTTTTTTTTTAAATTACAGGTAAAATACTCGCGTCCATCCGCCTGTCGGCCGACACGTGCCCAAGCGATCATGGGCGGTATACATGCCAAGGCGCTCCAAGTTGTCGAGCCGCCATCGCCAGCTGACTTCCAAAAAATTGTAAGAGATGCGCTAGCGTCCAAACCATGTTGTGTTTGTTGGGAAATCACTTAAATATCGTAATTTGCAGCCTTCATGCAACTGTCTGCCTACTGTCATATTTGAGTTGCATACAGAGGGCGATCCAAGATATCTCTCTATTAAATTTATGCATTCCAACGACCCTTCAAATATGCGATGCAGAAAAAATATCAGATATGGTAACATAAATTATAGAAAAATTTGGCGCAGTTTTCAACAACCTTTCTCACACAGTGGTAATAGAAGAGTTAACATTGTTTAAAAACGAACCTTTAAATAGTAAATGCGACGATACCTTAACAGCGTTGACACTAGGTGGTAAACATGATTAACCCAATATCTACAACGAATTAAAAATTGGTTCTCCTCTTCCTGTTTTGGTTGCTATCGCCGAAAGTTTCTCCACTTTAAGACTTTTGAAAACTTATCTTCGGTCCACGGTAGGAGATGAGAGACTTAATGGCTTGGCGCTTTTTTATATATATCTATCTTAGATAGGTTGATGATGCTAACATTGTTAGCGAAACGCGCGTCAAGTGCAAAAAAGTGTAGTTTTGGGTTGTAGACAACAATAATAACTTTGTTTTAGATAGGTTTGCAAAGCAAAAAAAGAAAACCTAATTTTATTATATAACTAAAAGTTTTTTTTAATACGATAATAATATTGGAATGTTAATACTGAATGATTTTTTTTTGTTTTTTAGAATTAAGGATTTGTATAACAAATAAGTTTACCAAAATAAATTGGTTGTATCAGGTAGTATCTGTTAGTCACCACCAACGGCTTAAGCTTGTAACTACGAACATATGTAGGTGGAAACTGTTTTGTTAGTGGGAAGGGTTAGGTCACCATTAACTAACATACCAATCTAACCAAACCACTCTATGTTCGTAGTCGCTTGAGCCGGCCTATATAAGTTTTATTGCTTGCTCCCCCCACCTCTTGGTGAAATTGCTGGATCCGCCACTGACTACTAAAGTGCGATCTACGGTTACCACTTCATCTTTGGAGATAATCATTTGATTTTTTAGAAGCAGAATTTCTTGTATAACGGCTGGAACAATTTTAATAAAATTTGGTAGGTAGCTACTCTAAGTAGTAGGAGTAGGAGAAACGCCTTGCAAGATCTTCTGAAAATGCATAAACCTCAGAAGCGTCACGTATTTTAAATATAAATGGATAAACCAGGCTTGTGCGCGTAAAGGGCGGCAAATTTTACTTTAGAATGAAATAAATTTATTGAACAAAGCAGAACAAAACGTATTGCCAGTGGCGTTCAACTTGAGAAAAACTTTTCGATTGGACCGCCATTATAAACTGGTTTTTAAAGTTGCTTTTAGAGTCAGCGGCGTATAGCGAAACTTAAGGCTATAGTTTTTCCCCAGATTTTAGGTAAAAAAAGTACAACTGGCAACGCCTTATTCTTTAATTTTTTTGCCAGAGTGCACAGGGAAAACTAAAGAATTAGCTGAAATTTTGTAGGGGTGACCATTTTTAAATGCTTAACAAAAATATCTGAAGAATTTTCCAAAATTCTCAGTTATTTTTTCTTCAAAATAAAAGCTCTAGTGTTTGAAATTAACTCTGTGTTTCGGACTTCCATTGTCTATATTTTATTTATACACGACATTTCGATCAGTACAATTTTTGATCGTCTTCAGGTGCAAACTACAATCAATTCCTAAGGCTACGTACTTATATACTGTGGGAAATCACTCAACCTTGAAGTTTAAGAAATTGGCATCCAAATATTTGGGATTTCAACACTTGGTTTACTGAAAATACCCTGATTCTGCCCAATAAAGGCAGCTTCAAGGAATTTTCGTTTCTTCCAGTGTGACTCCTTGTGCAAAACCTTTGCTTCTGCCCACTTCATTCGGTGTTGTTTTGACCATGCATGTTCGGCGATTCCTGATTTCGTTGTTTCACCTTTTTGGGTATTCGTCTGCTGTTCCTTAAGCCTAACAGATAGTAACACACTCACAAGGATCTTGGTACATGCATTCCTTATTTTGTTTGTTCTCCGGTTTTGTTTTACTAAGAAGGCTTCGAATTGTATTACTAGATTTAAAAGCTGTTTTAATATTAAAGTTTTTCGCTACTGTCCGAATTTTCTCTGATACTCCTTTAACGTATGGAATTATAAGGAATGCATTTGCCTGGTTTTGGTCTTGTAACCTCTGTCCTGTTTGTTGAAATTTAGAAATAGTATCTTACAGCCTCAAATTTATAACAGGAGAAATGATTGAAATTAGAAAACACGAAAATAATATCAATAAAGAAAACTTTAATACTTCCTATTTTAATCTATTAAATCGACTATAATAATAGATATCTTTTTGTCTCATTTCACCACATTTTTTTTTAATTAAAAGTATTCAAATTAATTTTTTCTTCATCTCAATTGTCAAAGGGGCTCTTTTTGGTTTGTTTTTGGTTTTGTCGTTTGTTGTTTCTTTTGTTTTTTTTTCTCTCAAGCAGGTACCAGATAAGGTGACTCGACAAAAAAAAAATAACACATTTTATTTATATTAATTTTAGTACTACTACTACTATTTTATAATGTTTTTAAATGTAGTGTCCCTTTGTGTAGTTTTAGTCATAACAGAGGAAACCAAATAATTTTCAGTAAGTACGTGAATTATCACCTAAGTACTGTTAAAATTATAAAAAAAACAAAAAAAAACACATTATGTCATATCGTATTTCGTTTTACTTATTATGTTTTATCTATAATTAAAAAAAAATAATATCTGTTTATAAATAACTTACCTACTTTCTATATCTATATTATAAAAATGAGGATGACTCAATAAACGAGTCGAAACGTCGACATTGGAAGGTTTCTGTTTATTTGATCCCATCCAACAAAATTTCAAGTTAAATAAACTGTAAAACTACGTGCCTCGACGAATTTGTATTGTTCCTTTGTCCAACGGAGAAAGAAACTCAGGAAAAGTGAAAAGAAAAAATGCATTTACCAAGCTGGAAAATTAATAAAAATAGCCGAATTTGCGAGGTAAGTGAGCTACAAGCACTAGGTACAAACATCGCATTTAGCATGTACTTCGCTAATAAATAGAACATTATGTTTCCATATTTTGTTGTAAGAAAAAGAGTAACAAAAATATAGATCATAGGAATCTTTATATTTTACCTATTATTTACATTTTTAATATCTACCGTATGTATTCACCGTTTCTTTTATTTTTTTTTGTCAAAGCTTGACATATTTTACTAACCAAAAACAATCAATCTTCCAAATACTGTCTGGGGAAATTATAAAAAGAGACAACAAAACATCAGTCCATTTCATAAAATCCGTTTTACATGCAAATACTAAAAAAAAATAGAAAGAGAGGGCAATATGAGTTGCCCACCTCTGGTAAAATAATAACTGTCAAATGTATAGAGGGCCTCTAGTGCTACCTTACTCCTCAGTCATTCCGCGAAAAGTAAAACCAGATGTCGCGTCTATTACGCATGGTTTTATTTTAAAAACATCTAAAACACAGGTCTTTTGAAAAAACAAACGGCAGTTGTATCAAGCACATACACGGAAAAAATATATACTGGTACCAAGGAGATACATGCTGATCCAAGCAAAGCTTCGTTTTGATAGTCCCCAATATTAGTGAGTCATTGAAACACAACAACTCGGATGGATATTTACGATCTTCTTAAGGCAAACATAAGTTATTTAAAGCAAATCCAAGTAATACTTAGGGGAAAGTAGGGAGACTATTTAAAGCAATAATTGTTATACGAAATGAAAAAGCGACTTTTTACAAAGTGGTATGTCTTTTTTCATTTCCAGAGTTAAATTTTCGTAGGGTGACCGGTTTCGAGGCTAATTACATTCTCATCATCAGACCCGATTACTACAAGTGAAGATACAAATTAATTATTAACAAAATTACAATATCATCAATTAACCAACCAATCGTGCTCTCTACAAGAACTCACCTTAAAAAAAATCATGCTCCAAGAATTGTCAAAATATTAAAAAAGTTTTGTATTTTGCACACCAAAATTTGTAATTTCTTCTTGTTAAGTCTTATTGTTATAAAGAATTTTTGTTATTTTGCGATGATGGTGCCATTTTTCTAACCTATTGTTATTGCAATTAATTTTCGTTTTTATAAAATTTTGTCTACCGTCATCTAAGCATAAATTTTAAAACGTTTAGATTTTGTATTGCGTTTTCTTTTATTTAAAGTGAATAAATATTAATTTTTCTTTCTCAGTTTTGAGCGGTTCTTATCTATTTAACCATATGACTGCATTTTATAGTTTTTGATTATATTTAAATATTAATAACAATTACTATTGGTATAATTCTCATTTTGCTTTTTTGTTATTAATGCAAGAGAACAAGATTAATTTTCATAAGAAACAACAATTAAAATTAAAAAAAATATTACTAAATTTTGTAAAAGACTATTGTTTTCATAAGAAATAATTAAAAATAATTAAAAAATGACTATAACTGATTAAAACATAAAAACATTGAATAAAATAAAATCAGAAATAGGACGTAAGAAGCATCCTTAATACAAACATTATGACATTTAACATATATAACAGATAAAACCTAGAGAATATGATTATATAACCACTAAACAGAAAAATACATATGACTAGAATTAAGGAACTAAAGTTACTGTTTTTGTTAGCTTTCGAAAAATATTTTTAGTAAACTATTGTTTTCTAGATTAAGTTTTTTGTTAATGGTGTTATTTTTTCTTTTTGTATATAGTCTATAAATTTCTAGGTCTTCTAAGCATTCTTGGACCCTTAAGTTATTATTGATGTGAAGAATTTTATAACTATTACAAATGTCTGGCATACGGTCACATTTTTCGCAGTTTAAGACGTGAGATGCAAAATGTGATTTGTTGTCCTGTGTCAAACGTATGTTCCTATAATGCTCATTAAATCTAGTCCTAAAATTAAGATGAGTGCGACCAACATACTTTGCAGAGCAAGGACAGGAGAGCTGATACACTCCTTTATTAACCAAAGGATTATTTTTGTCTTTGTTGTTAAGAAAAAGTTCTCCTAAAGTGTTCTTATTTCGAAAAGCTGTTTTTATTCCGTAATTGTTTAAAGTTTTGGATATTTTGTAATAATAATGAGTTTTGGGTAGGATTATTTGATATGTTGTAAACAATATATATAATTTGTCCACCAGGTTGTAATATTGGCGAGCTATTTGTTTTATAATAGAGATATCCCTGTGTAATGCATCTTCCGTCATTGGAATGGAAAGGGCTCTATAAACATAGCTATTTAAACCAGCTATTTTGTGATTGTACGGATGAAAAGATGTGTTGTCTATTATAAGACTAGTGTTAGATAATTTTCTGAAAATGTCAAATGTATGTTTATTATTTGATCTAATTATTGTGAGGTCAAGAAAATTGATTCTGTAGTTTTCCTCGATCTCGACTGTAAAATTAATTTTTGGGAGTAACGTGTTTATATAATTTGTAAAATCTGTAAGTTGTTCTTTTGTTCCATTCCAAAGACAAACTATGTTATCATAATATCTATAATAGTACACTATGTGTTGACACAGGCAGATTAATGACATAATCAAGCGAGCTCTAGTTTCAGCCGAACAACGAGCTGTTTTGGAGCCGCTTGGTATATGTCGCAACGACTGGGATGACTTTAACACCGTGTAAGTTGGGCAGGGAGCTGCTTTGGGATGCTACGTGCAGTCACACCCTTGCAACTTTATATTTAAATGTAACAGCAAAAGAATGTGGTGGGGCTGCACGATTGGCTAAAGAACGAAAGACACAAAAAATATGAGGAACTTTTAGATTGCTTTATCTTCGTCCCTTCCTAACTAACAATTTTTATGTACAATTAATTTCAGATAAAATGCGTACATGGAAAAACAAAATACATCGTTTTTTCTTTGTGTAGATGCTCCATTTCACACTATTCATTTTGCACCCATCATGTACTATGACATATTTTATTTTTGATTTAAGTCAATCATTGTCAATAATTTTTGACTTTAGTCAAAATTACTTTTTGTAAATGATTCCGCAACTTTCGGCCTTTACGAAATCGCAGATAATAACTCGACTGCAAGATGGGTGGACAGTATAAGAAGGGTGGCCGAAAATTTTTGATATTAATAAGGCCACTGTGGTCAGAATTTCGAAACGATGGCAAGAACATCAGTCTTTGGAGCGAAAGCGGAGTACCGGTTTGGAAAATAACGTGAGCCCAGAGGAACAGGATAGACAATTACTTAATAATTTGCGAGAAAACCCAAAGTATATCGCATACCCCAAAGTCGGTTTATTGAGCGATATACACACCAGGTTAATAGAGCAGGCCACTTCTCAGTGAACATGTGGGGTTGGATGTCTGCTAGAGGTTTAGGTGTTTGCTGGCAAATTGAAGGAAGATTTACCGCAGTGAGATATTTGGAAATTGTAGGAGGGGTAATGGTTCCGTCAGTTGATTTTTTATATCCAAACAATGAAATAATTTTTCAGCAGGACCATTGTCCTGTTCACAGAGCTAATACTGTGCATCGCTGGTTTCAAGACCAAAATATAGAAGTGCTGCTTTGGCCATCAAACAGTCCGGACCTTAAACCCATCGAAAATATTTGGGGAAGATTAGTCAAAATAATATATGAACATAATTGGAGGCCCCAAAATGCCAAACAACTTTTAAACGATATACGCATGCAAATTTGGGTTATTCCATGCCACGTCGATTGGAAATGGTTATTGAAAAAAATGAAGCCGCCATTAAATATAAGTTTTTCTTTTCTTTTCATCTTTATATTACATGAAATTAAAATAATTTGTTTGCTTATTGAAACGCATGCATAAACAACTGTGTGTAGTAGTATACAAAGAGTTGTTCATAAATGTTGAAAAATACTATTTTCTATTTCTAAGAACTGTAAATTAGGTACTGACAAAATAAATCCCCCAAAAGTTGCAGTTTTAATAACTAGGTTAATTAAATTTAAAAAAAAATCATAGGTAAACTATAACAATAATAGAAATATCTCCTACACTATAATTAGCAGGTAGTGCCCCAGGTGCATACTAAAAAGCTAAATACACTGAAAAAAAAACGTAGTTGGGTTTTTCGTGTACGTATTTTATGTGAAACTAACTCACTACAGGACAGTTCTGGCAAATAAATTAGAAATGTCACCGGATTACCAGTTTGCTGTGTTACGGTTTCGAAACACTCATCTAGGTGTTAAAAGCAATTTAGCGATGATTATATTGTTGTAAAACTGTTCTTACAGCAACAGTTTACAGGTACATCCTATACAAGCTCCGCTTCTTTCTGTAAGAACATCTATACGGTGTTACTATAGAGCAGAATTGCCGCAAAATACTTTAGGCTCTAAAGTATTGTATAGGAGTGTTTCAGGCTCAATAATACAACAATTTTAAATCAATAAAGATCTATAATTAGTGCTCTATGAAAATACATTACTTAAGCTTTTGAGTTATCCTCATAATTGGCCAACCCATTCTCACATAACTTTAAACAACAAACAGTAAACAGAAAGTTTAAGTTTATAAATTCGCATTAAAGAAAGGACCTGAAAATATAAACAAGGAGATAAGGCGGATGGGAATCAGTACAACTAAAAATTACTGTATAGTTATTGTATACTTGCTATAAATATGTTATGAATATTTACAACAAGACGTCCTTCTTAGAAATGTTCTGTCTTTCTATGAATTTAACAATCTATCCCAAAAGAAACAAAAACCTCAATAACATGAAGGTAAAATTCATAAAAATACATAAAAACGATAAACCATGCACAAATATTGCATAATTTGCTTAAAAAAACGTCTTCTGCATATATTTTGTCACTTTTTAGTTTTATTCAGATAGTATTTTAAGCTCCAAACAAAAATATTTCAATGGCGCGTGAAAATTTTCTTCAATAAATGATAGATAGCGGTAAAGTGGTGTTCGTTAGGTTTTCGCGTAATATTTATTTATTGCCAAGATAGTTTTGGTGTCGTCATTAATACCCACTGTGGAAGAAAATCAGTCATAGTTAAAAGCTCATTTTGTTATTTAAATATTTATTCAAACCACATTAAAAAGACATTTCTTCTCTTACTTTAGGAGTTTAGGTTCTATCAATAGAAGTAAAATACTGTATAATTGTTTCCAGAAGATAGGTATTAAAAATATGCTATAAATACCACATAAGAGTTACGCAGATCTTTTATCAGTTCTTATGGGTTTATCAATATAAGTAATTTGCTCTATACGGTGGTGCCCATTTTGCACTTATAACCGACCTAGTAGCGTCTTACAGAACCCTTATACAGGGTTCCTAAGCAAATCCTTAGGGGGCCAAGCAGCCGTGTATAAGACGCAGACAAACAGAAAAGCACATTAGGCAGAAAAGGATGGGCATGGGGCGATGTTGTCACTACATCTTACACGTAGTAAATCCATTCCAGGTTGTTGTTTTCTAATGTTTTCCATTTTCATACCTTTAGGACTGGAATAAAAATTGTTTTTGCTCGACTTTAATACCAAACTAATGAAAGATATCGTAAAAAATATATTTTTCGGCTTTTCATTTTGTAACCATTGTCCTTACGCACTGTTTGCAGGCTGGGGACTGAGATACATGCAAATGCCTAACCTAAAGCGTTCATACACGGCCGGAGAAATCGACTGAGATATTTCCGTAGAAACTTTATCAAGTAAATGGGACGGGTTGACGCCTTCTAACGTCCAACCCGGGTTTTGCACTTTGATTCGAAATCAAAAAGGAGGAACAGTCAGATGTAGGGCCGTGCACAAATTACGTAACGTTGATTTTACCAATTTTTGACCCCCTCCCTATGTAATGTTTTGTAACGGTTTGGTACGCCACTCCCGTAATATTACGTAACGATTGCAAGACCACTACCCCCCCACCAAAAAAAAAAACTTTTCACTTATTTTCATTCCAAATTTTCTTAGTTTCACACAAATGCAAAAGCTGTCGAAAACCCCCTTCCCCCCTACGTAACGTTTTGTAACCCCCCTCCCCCCTATGACCATTACATAATTTGTGCACGGCCTCTGCAATCCCAGTGGAGGAGGGCGAGAAAATTGATATTTTTTTCTTAAAAATTATACTCTTTAGACCTATTTCTTTGCTTTCCCGAAATTACGTAATTTTTGAAAAAAAATTGTAAGCGCCGCCATTTTTATTTCGTACTTTGTTTTTCTAACATTTTTGCGTTCGGCGCCCTTTATCTTCTCACTCGAAACCAAGATCCCCCGTTTTAGGAAAACTGATCCCGTCTATGTTTCTAAATTTTTTCGAATAAAAGTAGAGTATGACTATGGGGGAAATAATTATTTTCTACGGTATGACAAAAATTTCGATAAAGTTGAAGAAAAAAATAAAAAAAGTGGCAGAGCTCAAGTTTTTCGTAAAAAAACGTTTTTTGTAAAGAAAGAGAACAAAATAAATCTTTTCACCCCTTTTTGGGTGTTACAAATATTGGCAGCCCCTTATTTTTTGCTTTTACCCTCCCGCTAGTTTTGAAGAATTGGTTCGCTACATGTTTCGAGATCATGTCATAAAACACCTCGAAAATATCAAATGTAGTGTAGGGCCAGCTTTATTTAAAATCAATAATATCGCAAGCAAAAAGCTCTGCAGGAAAAACAGCGCCGTTTATTGATTTCTTTGGCTGCTAGTGCTAGCTGCATGGTTTGGCCGTTTCCGGATAGATGTCACTAGTAGAACAGAATGGAAAAAAAATTAATTAAAAGCGAAGATATTTCTTTCTAACCTCACGAGTTTATCGCTCAGTATCGTAAATAATGGACCCTGCCGCCTCCTTTAAGCAAGAAAAAGCTGTGGTTTGGACCTGAAAACATCTAATTTTTAATTAGTTTTTCCTCGATCATCTCATGGTGTGGCCGCCGTCTAGCGGAATTTGCAGACATCTTGTCAACGGTTATTATTGCAACTATGATTTATGCTCACAATGAAAGAGTGGCGACAATTTTTTGTTATGAAATTTTTTGTTATGAAAGCAGAAAGAGATAATAACAAACTGGCACCATTGCTCAATATACCTGTTTCTTTTGTGCGCGCAGAACTTTCTATGCCATTTCTGTTTGATTTATTGAAATCCTATCCCTAGGGAAAATCTTAGGAACCCTGTATAAGTTAATTATACAGGCATGTATTCCTGCAGTTTATGCTGTAAGAATGTTCTTTGGGCTCTTACAGAGAAAATAATGTTGGTTGGGTTTTGCTGTGGAAACCTTCAGTCCTATGGGTTTTGGGACAAAGAAACTAATTTCGGAAATAAGTTCCAAAATTCCAGAAAAGAGTTCTCGAAACTTCATAATACAGAGGATCGGAGTAGCTGTGCAAAGAGGAAACGCGGCTTCCGTCTTAGGCACAATAAAAGAGGAGGTAGGATTGGATGAGATTTTTAATCTTTAGCCTCATTTGATTTTTTGTTTTAATTATATTTTTACATATTCTTTTTATAATTTTTAATTTACCTTAACCACATTTGATTCTTAGAGCTTTCGCAATTTTCAATAAAATAAAATCAGGTTTGGTTCACATAATAATAATAGTTTTGCATAATTTTCTTCACTTAAGAAAGCGCACCCTTACCCCAACCAACACCTACTAACTTCATCTCTTTTGCCACTTCTGAAAAAGCTGTTTTAAATTTGTTTCAAAAGTTTTGTTTACAAACATGGACTCAGATCTAGAAAATGAGTTGAATCCGGAGGAAATAATAAAAGCTGCTTTGTGTGAAGCTAATAGGCACTACACTATAATTTTTCTAATGTTTTATACAATTTTGCACAAGTTAAAAATACAAAAATCATTTCTAACCACAAAACTTTACTTGTTTTTCTTAGTTTTCATCTTAAAAATTACCGGCCTTAGCGGCAATAGCTATTTAGCCAACAAGAAGCAGAAAATATCAGGGGACTGTTCATAAATTACGCAACACGGCTAGGCGTCGACTAAAGTGATAGATACTAAAATGTTTTTTCTGATCGTTTGAAGAAAAAAGTACGTACGATACACGACCGGAAAGTGTCTTTACAGATCTCCGCAGGTTTACAGGACTCGCCTGCGGCTCGCTCTGTAAATTTCCTGCGTCGACCTGTAAAGACCAATTTTCCGGTCTAGTGACGTAAATACCTATTACCTGACGAATTTTTCGTTTAAAAAACGATCAGGTCATTTATTTTGTCTATACGGGCCTCTTAAAACGCTTTTATATAGGCACGGTTTGAAAAAAAACACCACTAAAACCGTTTTAAGCACTAAATCTATTTTATTTTATAGCGATTTAAGACAGCGGTTTATTGCTTTAAAACTTATTTTAGGGTCGGTATAAACCTTTAAAAAAGCTTTAGCGGATTTTTTTCAACCTAAAGAAATACTCAACCGTCGTTTTACTAAAAAATCTAAATCAATTTTATTTAAAACCCTCTTTATATAAAAGCGGTTTTAGGTGCATATAAACCTAGTAACTTTGTCAAAACACAAAACGCTTAAAAAAAGGGCTTCAAACATTACTTTTTGGAGTCAAATAAACAGAAGAATAGGCTAAACTTTAATGGTGGGATTTACTAAAAAGGTTTAGTCTATTTTAGAACCGTCCTAGGTTTAAGTGAAATTTTTGGTTTTAAGCATTTTAAACTAAACCTCCTTGAGTTTTGGACCTAGTTTGATTTATAAAAAGGATTTTAAGAAATTTGTTTATTGGATAATCATCTTAAAATCTTTTGTTGGATTTAAGAAGAAAGTTTCAATTTAGAAGAAAAGAAAATTAAAAAATTTAAACCCACTCGGGGTTTAAATGGTAAACACTTTGTAGAACAAATTAAAATTGGGGTTATATGTCACTCTAATTAAAACTCACCCTGGATAATTAATTTTTTCAATTAATACTTGATGTCACACAACGATTTAGATGGGTGATAATAAAATGAGGAGTAGATTAACTTTGTATTTATTTAAAAGGCGTTTTTATTTATGAAATGTATTAAAAAACTTAAAAGCAAGTTTTTTTACATTTCGGTCACTGTCGAAATGTTAGTTTAAAAATATTAGCGCTGCGTTCAATCACAAACAGCGAGTTCGGATTTTTTACCTCTGCTTGCACCTTGGCTTGTACCAACCTCTACTGATAAAAGCTACAGCTTTAAAATGAGTGGGCTTTGAGTAAGTAGAGTTTTTTTTACTGAGCTTTTAGATAACCTCAATGTTTTACTTTCAGTTTGTAAATAAATTAATATAGTTGTTTTGGGTTTTCTTGTTTGGTATATTTTTCGTGCATAATCAGTGACCTTTACTTATGTTTGTTTTGCCTCGTAGTGCCCGCATAAATTTATTTTTTCTGCTGAAAACGGGTTCAAAACATGGCGTTTTTCTGGACAAAATAGAAGGTGTTTTATTGGGTAATAAACAACTTGGGATATTAAATAAGGCAAATTCATCCTTGTAAAAATGGTTACTTAGGGAAACTATAAACGAACTTATTACCAAATGCCACAAAACAATCCTTTCTGGGGGCTATAAATTTAAACCACCTCCCTGAGGTGGTCTAAAAAATCACCAACTTTATAACCTCAAACATAAATGAAGCTATTATGTGGCAAATTCTGGCGTATTCACCATTTCCCATTTTGAAACCTGTCAAAAAAATTAGTTTTAGGGCATTTTCTTCTAAAATATTATATATCTTGAGAAAAAAAAGCAGTTTTTCAGTGGTATTTTGCAATAACCATACAAAATTATCAATAACTTTGTGTCTCTTCTGTATGGGTAAGTGTTTTTTGAAAAAAATTTAGTACCCCCCCATAGGTGTAAATATTTAGCCCTGTGGGGGGTACTATTTTAGATCTTAGTAAATCTCACTGTAAATGAAGGGCATATTTTGGAAAAACTAAGATACGGCTGCGAGCACTTTATTAATTTTTTCCCGAATGAGCCCACCTATTTGAAATATTCAAACATTTGAAAAAATCAAAAAAGTGCTCCGAGCCGTGTCTAGGCATTATTTGCATATTTTTTAATTGAATCTAGATTTAAAAATATTGTTTAATGGTACGCCTCTGTTGGAAAAACGCGGACAAGAATACGGAGCAGAAAAGAGTTCTTATATCAGTGGGGACTTTTTTCAGTTTTTTTTATATATGAAGTGGATTAAATATTTTACAAGCATAAGGCAAGATATACCCTTTTATTAAATTGTGGCTGACTTACTTTTATATGTTTTATGCTTTCTTATTTTTATGATAAGCGCCCAAATTATTTAGTTGCCTGCTTGTTTTATGAACTGTTGTCTTATGTCCCATGGTTCTATAGGACATAGAACCAGTGGCGCATACACAAATTCTTCCTGGGGGGAGCTTAAGTAATATCTACAATAGTCTCAGATAAACATGTTATTCTTGATTTTTTGGAAAAGTTTAATATTTACGAGTCAATATTTAATGTCTCTGGGGGTTCTTCCCTAACCCGTTTCCCTCCGTACGCCGGTAATAGAACTACCCACATAGCAATGAAAGAACATTTACATGCATAGCATATGTGTTAAACCCTCGGTTAAACCTCCTTATGAGGATGTCCTTTTGAGCACATCTTTAGTATATGCTTGGTACATAATATTTAAGTATATACTGTTAAGGATATCCATAGCAAATGCTATGAATGTACCATTTGGGCAGGTTCTTTTGAGTACATTTTTAACCATGCAAATAATATATCCATTTTAAAACGTTTTCTGGTCTGTTTAGCGCACATCCTATTCTGGTACCGTAACAGAACATAAAAAAATGAGTTTCTAGGTATTTTCTTGGCTCATCCTATAGGAATCCCACTAAAGAAGATTACTATTAGAACATCTTTAGCATATGCAAAGTATATATCACCTATTGAAACATTATTTGGTCCTTTTAGCGCACAAGCTATTCTGGTACCCTAAAAGAACATCAAAAGATGGTTATTCTAGTATTTAGAGGATTACTTTTAGGACATCTTTAGCACATACAGAGTATATATCAATTATGGTATAGTATTAAGGGCATCTATATTCATGATACAATAAAATCATCAGCGTTTAATTCAGTGATTTAATGACTGCATACTTTATCCCGAGCAAACCTTAGATATTTCCATTTTATGGATGGATCTCTCTCTCAACGTATTATTTTTGCCTGCTATAACGTCACTGGTTATTACGATTTTAGTTTAATATAAAAGCAATTTTTATCAAGAGCAAAACGAGTAAAGAAAGGCATTTTTAGTACAATTTTTTCAAAATTTTCGACTGCAGCACATATAACGCATGGTAGTTGTGACCAGGGATTTGAGGTCAAATATATTAATTATGTTATATAGAGTACTTTTTATTAAATAATTTTTTTACTATAAGCAGGAATTTTCCTATTAACATATACTATGGGTTTTTGGAAAAGAGTAGGTACTTAGGAAAAAGAGCATATTTTACACATTTTGTGTATGATACAAATGTCTCCATAAACATTCTTACAATTTAAAATATATTCCAAACATTAGAACAGAATGCAACTAAGATATGTAGTATATTCAAAAAGTGTACATACCGAGTATGATAATAGGATGATAGACGTACTATCAATATGAAAATAGAATGTAGCTATAAGAACATTCTAAAATTCGTACATATTCCTAAAGCCTGGTTCCCACCTACACGTTTCCCATACGACTCTAAGACGCGTCACGTGGTCCGACATGGATTTGCCTATCCGTGTCTATACATATCACGTAATGTGTTTTTAGGGTCGCATGGGGAACTCGTAGGTGGGAATCGGGTATAAAAGACATACTAAACACCTGACAAGGATATCTGTAAGTACATTCTTTGCACGTGAATATCACATCCTAAGAACCTGCTTAGCATGTGATTGAGGCGGAACGTAAAATCTATTTGTAGTACCTGCATAGAATCTTCTAATGGTTCAACTGATATCTATTAGCACATACTAAGAACCTGCATAGCATGTGATTATGGCGGAACATAACCTATTCTTAGCACATGCTTAGGATGTTCCAATGTTAATTTAGATAATCCTTAGCATATCCCTTTTCTTCTTGAGGATATTCTATGCACATGCTAAGGATGACAAATTGCTACGTGGGATAGTCCCAGAATAGTCATTGATATTGGAGAATTATCGGAATTAACAACACTATGTAACGAAGGGTACTGATGTTGTCGAAACGTAACACTAGTTATTGATATTCAATTTTATTTTGATCAACTTTTTCGTGTAAAAGGAAAATATAAAAATATTGGGGAGGGTGAGTGAGAAACCAGCTGGTTTCTTAATTATTTTTCTTTTCGCTTGGGTCCTTTGAGTATTCCTTGTGGGATCGCTTAGAAAAGTCGAGTACGCGAGACCAGAAACGGTATTAGACACTTACGGTGGGATTTACTAAAAAGGTTTAGTCTATTTTAGAACGGTCCTAAGTTTAAGCGAACTTTTTGGTTTTAACCATTTTAAACTAACCCTCCTTGAGTTTTGGACATAGTTTGATTTACAAGAAGAATTTCAATAAATTTGTTTATTGAATAATCACACAATCTTTTGTTGGATTTAAGAGGAAATTTTCAATTTAGAAGAAAAGAAAATTAAAAAATGTATGCCCACGCGGGGTTTAAATAGTAAACACTCTGTAGAATAAATTAACATTGGGGCTATATGTCATTCTAATTAAAACTTACCTTTGTTAATTAATTTTTCCAATTAATACTTGATGTCACACAACGATTTAGATGAGTAATAACAAAATAAGGAGTAGATTAATTTTGTATTTATTTAGAAGGTGTTTTTATTTATGAAAGGTACCTTTTACATTTCTGTCACTGTCGAAATGTCAGTTTAAAAATATTAGCGCTGCGTTCAATCACAAACAGCGAGTTCGGATCTTTTACCTCTGCTTGCACCTTGGCTTGCACCAACCTCTACTGGTGAAAGCTACAGCTTTAAAATGACTGGACTTTGAGTAAGGAAAGTTTTATTGACTGAGCTTTTAGATAACCTCAAAGTTTTACTTTTAGTTTGTAAATAAATTAATATAATTGCCTTGGGTGTTTTTGTTTTGTATATTTTTCGCGCACTGAGATACGTTTACGATTAAGCACTCTATTTGTGCAACTTTAGGTGTCTATTCTCGTAACTAAATACGCTCGCTGATCGTGTGATGAAGTAACAAAAATGGTATTCACGTATATTGAACGCAAGGAGTAGACCAAACGCGCTCAGCGCGCGGCGACCGTTTGAGAAACACCTACCATTTAATAGCTGTTTTGTCTTCCGCGCATACGATTTTCCTACCATACAATACTTTGTGTATTGTGAAAATATAGTAGTTCTTTAGTTTAATAATAACATAACTCTTATTAGCATGAATATTCAAAAAAATTTTGTAGTTTTTTAACGACCGTGCGGGAAACACCACTTTCGCTGACTGAGTACGGGAGTGAATTTAACCCGAGACTTTCCTGCACTGAATGCGGAATTTTTTTAAAGAGTGCGGTTAAGTCTCGGGGTAAATTTTTTCCCACACACTGTGCGGAAACTTGCTAATAAGTTTATATCGCGGGGTTAAGGGCGGGTTTAACTGGGCTAAACCAAACTATCAAGTAAAAATGAAAGAACATAATGTAAACATCAGGGTTGGCCATGGGCAAAGCTAAAGGCGAAAAATCTACTGCGCATGCCTGACGCAGTCTGCTCGCGCCCAGAGGATTTTTTGGCTCTGCGTTTTTTCCAGGCTAACTTGATTGGGAGAGTTATCCTGCCGTGTTAATAGAGAAGCGCGAATGTTACAAATTTGCGATTTTCACTTTTTTGCATTTTCATAATATATAGCTTTATTTTAAACCACTTTTTAAATTTTTTGTAATGTTAAATATTAAAAAAAAACATATTAAATTTAGCGAATGTGTCATGAAATCAACTTTCAGATCATATTGTTGGGCAAGAAGAGCGAAAGCAACAGTCTGCAGCGAATGGGAACTTTTTTCGGTCACAATATTAAGTAAGAAGAGCGAATGACACACGTTTTTGCACATTCGCTGTTTTCCCTTAATATTTTGCCCTGTTTTGTAATACAATCACTTGGAGTCGCGCCGGCCCTCACACATTCGCTGTTCTTTCTTAAAAATGTATTTTTCGTGCCTGTTTTCAAGTGCTTAAGCGAATGTGATGTATTCTTATTCCCTCTAGTTTTACACTTGCTACGTTTCCATGGGAATTGAGTTCGTTCTGAAAACGATTTCAATCCGATACCGTCCATGAAAACGCCTGTTTTTCCAGTATTCAAATCGATTTCAATCTAGATCCGACCCTGAAAATTTTTAGGGTTGGATCAAGATCGTATTGAGATCGAAATACCGATTTTCCATGAAAACGGGGATTGAGTTTATACATGCGTATTGCGTCGGATTACCAGACAGCCGCCAAATTATATTTTATTGCTCTCACTCTTTTTGAGAGAGAGAAATAGAAATGAAACTGTGGAACCGGCATTCTAAAATTTGGTGGAGTGTATAGAAAAAAGAAAATTAATAATATAACCTTACTTAAATAACTAAAGATTTGTTTTTTTAAAGACTTTAAAAAAATTAATTATGGAAAATAAAAGAAATATTTGGCTCAAAAGTGTATGTGCTATGCATATATGCCAGTCCAGTATTTCTTTCTTCACTTCCACTTGCAAACAGAGTAGTAATTAAAATTTAAAAAAAAATGTGTGGCAAGGGCCAACATCATCTTTTGAATAAAATTCATTTAAAAAAAAGGTACCAAAACTCAAAAATGAATATTTGACAACTATGACATATGTCAGCTGCCAAATATCAAAATTTGAAAACCGTTTTCGAATCATTTCAAAATCGATTTAAAAACCTGTCATGAAAACTCATGAAAAAAAAGTTTTCACAACATACTGAAAACGAATTCAATATCCATGAAAACATAGCAATTATAATAAAATATTTTTGGAGGCAAATTTAGTTTATTATTATGTTCCTACCTTTAATACTAGGGAATTTTATTATTTTATTTATTTTTACCTTTTTAATAGAGTGAAGCTTATTCCCTGTTTGGAGTTTAGCACAATTTTTGCGTAGAAATATTTTTTCTTTTCCTCATATGGCGTAATTTTTACGAGTTTATAAAATTTTTGGTTTGGCGCTGCAGTACAATTTAATTTTTATGTAAGAAGTACTTTAAAATCTACTTCTTGTTTTTTATTATATAAATCATACCAGTGAATTAGTAATACTTACTTAGTTTATTGCTCACAATACTTTACAATTTGTAAAACCTAGCATCAAATGTTTTAAATTTGAAAAAAAATTCAAAGAATATCCTTAAACTAAATATTAAAATACATTGATTATTATTATTAACTACTTAAGTAAATTGGAAAGTTTAAAAACAATTTTCATACTTATAATTTGCATTGGTAAAGATCTATATGCTTTGACAGCCCGATAGAAGGCACCTTTCTCAAAGAAGGTAGAGGAGTGATGAGATATAGCCAATTCTGATGTCTGCCTGGTTCTTATAGTCATATCCTCAGAATGGTTATTTTGATTTATAGGGAAAACGTCAGGAATATTTTTAACAAACTAACTAACCTTATTTAACCAGGATATCAAAATCCCCCAAAAACCAGTGCTGGGGTACGCCACCGCTGTCTAATTCCTTATTGTTCTTTAAATATAAGATTAAAACTTATAATTTTTGATCATCAATTGCCGATTTTGAAAAAATATTGCTTAAATTCTGTATATATATAGTAATTAACGAAGAACGGCGAAAGTGTCACAGCTGTAACATTCGCCCTTGTTTCTTAACATGTTGCCTTAAATTTCAAAATCAGGGAACATTCGTTTTGAATTTATATTAATTTCTAATAGAAAAAGTTAACCAAAATCAATAATTTTTACGAGATACTAAGATTTTTTTACGGGAAAATTAAATAAAAAAAATTTTTTTAAAGAAGTTAAAACTACTTTTAAGAAGTCAAAAACTTCAAATGCGTTTTTCTCAAAACTAGAAATTTGCATATTCGCTCTTCTTTATTAATACGGCAGAATTATCGCTACGGTTCTTTTTCAGAAAATGCAAGGGCAGAGCCGTTATATTATCTTATATACTTTACCCTTTCTGAACTCCGGGTCGAAATCGATCACGTAAGGGCCTCTTTCTTACATATACAAAGTCATTTTTCTTATAAAGGAATTTGCTACCGAATAGATCAAAACGAGATGTGTAGCGCTTGTAACATGCTTACAGATGAGACACTTTTTCATGTATTTTTTATTTGCCCATTATACAGGCACCTTAACGCCTATAGTGACCAGAAACGTGTTAAATTTTTCTGAGGCCCCCCCCGAAAATTTTTTTAAGGTGCCCCCTGTTGTACTCGATATTTTTTTTTTCGACAGCAAGAAAGTTAATGCATTATTGCGGAGGCAATCTTTAATGTGAAATCCTGATATTTTATTATTACAAATATTTATATAGAC
The DNA here is from genome assembly GCA_963921995.1 of Oxystoma pomonae. Taxonomy (NCBI): domain Eukaryota; kingdom Metazoa; phylum Arthropoda; class Insecta; order Coleoptera; family Brentidae; genus Oxystoma; species Oxystoma pomonae. The sequence continues at coordinate 97,441,767 of OY998164.1, forward strand.
ACTTAAAGCAGCGGCATAGCCAGAAATCGACTCTGGGGGGGGGGTTTCGTTATATCGCAAATTTTTAAAAATTAGATCTATTGTTTGAGCTCTGGAACTGAAGGGAGGGTAGAGGTAGGTGCGAAACAAAAATACTTATTTTTAAAGGCAAGTCTCATCTAGTCTCATTTGCAGATTTGTTTTAAAATTAACCCTTGAATGCGCCCCAGGCAAAAATTTTGAAAAAATTACACTAAACTGCTATTTTTTACCCGTTTAAAATGTTGTTGACAAAAAAAGCAAAATTGTAACAATACTTAATATTAGTGTAGCGCCGCAGGCGAAAATTTTGATTAAAAAAAACAAAAAATTATTTAAAAGTTTAGATCTTTTACGTTTTTTGTAAAATATTTTTGGAAAAGTAGATTTGGTTAGATGCCATGAATGGGTTGCGTTGCGGTGGTATATATATATTTTTGTGGCCAAATCATAAATGCGCCGCAGATGATAATTTCTAGAAAAATTATACTAAGAATGCCATTTATTACACGTCTTGAATGCTGGTGAGAAAAATTCCGTGGAATTAAACTAAAATAGTTGTTAAAATTAATGACGTCATAGCACCGCCCGCGACGGTAAAATTTTTTAAAATTTGAGATATCCCGCCAAACACACGTCACAAACCGGAGTAAAGGGTCAAAAAAGTGGGGGAGCTATAGCTCTCCTTGGGGCCCTTGACCATGACTAATTTATTGTAAATTGGGTTGGATCTCCTGGGGGGGGGGCTAACCCCCAAAATGTACATAATGTTATGGACCCATTAACGTACGCAACGATTTTAATCAACAGAAACATCGCATAAACAAGTCAAAAATGTAGTGTATTTTGGCTATTGTTCGAACGCGTTAGGTATACCGATACCGATGCGCTGAAATATTAGGGATATTTTGGAACGCTTATTTGACACTTCGTAGTGGTTGTGGTAATTACTGCGCCTGCGCAATAGCTAAACGTCATTGCGTTGTGGTAATTAACCACAACCACTGCCGTAAGCTACGAATCCATTTCGTTACGGTTGTGGTTATATTTTTGGTTAATTTTAGTCTATTAGACACTTAAAGTAAATATTGCAAATAAAACTGACTATAGAGAAAACCGACAAACTAATGGGTCTCATGTATCCTCTGTATATTAGTATTCAAAATGTATGCAATTTTAAAGTACCCGAAGGTATTTGTGTGCGAATTTGTATTTATATATTATATTCTTGCGCTGGCGACGGGGGCGTTTGACACGCCCCTGATAGTGATGTCAAGCACATATGCAAACTCCTTTTAAATATACTCAAACTACGTCCTTTCTTAAAAATAAGTAAATTGATTTTTAATAAGTTTTGGGTTTTTTAGACGTATAGTTATAGTCAGGGAAAATAGTACATGTAGGAAATGGATATCGCAACTGACCAATGTAAAGAAAAAGATACCTGCCAAGTTTGGAACTCGTAGGTTGAGAATTGTTCAAATTGGCATCATTTTTGCTTGGGTTTTTTCAATTTTTCTGGTAGAAGGAATGGTTTAAGCTATACTATCACTTATTGATAGATAACTAAATTTGCAACATTTTTCCCATTTTTCACTTTTGATAGCCTGTCACCGTTTAGGAGTTATCCATGAAAAACTCTTTTTTGGAGGTTAGAAACGGTGGACCTTCCTAAGCTTGTTAAAGAAAAAAAAATTTGGGTCCTAATTTTTTCCACTATTCAGAAAATTTATATTTAAATTGCCTATCCTACAACAAGGAATCAAAAATAGATTGCCAACGTGTCTAATAATTTGGTATTTTAAACGAAATCGCACGTCGTTAGATGGTACCCTTCATTACCCCTTCAAAGAGGAGGGGTGGAACTGCCAACTTAAAATCTAAATGAAAATCAATCGGACTAAATTAGATCTTACTCCCTCCTCTCTCCAGGGTCCTTTACCCCCCCCCATTGAAGAAAGGGGTGAAGGGGGTCATACCATATAAGTATTTAGTGAAATATGAAACTGAAAACTGCATATTCGTAGCAGCTTTTGTTAAAAAGTTTTTGAATATAATAGAGACATAAAGCTATTTGTAACTCATCGCGGTATACGTATCCGCATCTAGCGAGAACCAAGCACATTGATTGGTCAGAAACTTGTAGCACGTTCGAAAAGAGCAACACAATTTAACAGCGTCTCAACTAGAAAGCCAGTTAACTCGTTATCGTTTCAGTAACCTTTAAACTACTATCGCAGTCATATTGAGATACAACTGACCTGTCAATTTGGTCATAGAAATGACGGCAACCATATACTTATAAACTTAATACACACGTCTCGGAAATGGCAATTTTGTTAACATCATATCATGCTCAAGTGGGCCATGAAAATAAAGGCCGTCTTGCACAAGTGCGTTGGATTGATGTTATTCCTGACGCCATTTTGTTTGTTTTGATTTTTGATTCCGAAAGTTGTGTGTTTTTTTTGGTTTATAATTTTACTTACAGTTTACTATATTTATGGCTGGCATTTATACAAAATAAAGTTATTTTTACAGACAAAAACAAATACTTATAACATTTTTGGTATCATCCAGAGAAAACATCTGCCTTGGCGCTTTCACATCTTATTAATTTTTCGATCATTAAAATGCGATTAAAAATGCCATGAGATTACATTTTTATTTTATTTTTACGCAAAAAAAAGAAAACTGCTTGGTTTTTAATAAGTAAACACTACTGTCAACGTGAAATCGGCCATCGCAGGGAATGACATCGGGTATGCGTAAAATGGCTAAAATTTCAAAAATTTTCATAGCCTTCTGGATTTAGATAAATTAATCTTGCTTACAAAAATTTTCACGTGGATGCATTGCAATACCGTGTATATTAAACTTATAAGTATATGACGGCAACAGTAGGCTAAAGGACACTGACGCTATAGGAGTTAACTGGGTTTTTAGTTGAGACGGGGTTGATCAAAAATGTAGAAATTAATAAAAATTGACCTGCAAGACTTTTGCCAAACAGTCTCGCAAACAAACAAGCAAGCAAACCAAGAAACGCGTGTAAAGTTAAATAAAAGCTTGTGAAAAGGAAAAAAGTAAATCGAAAACACCGCAGATTACTAAAACGCACAGGCAGTGTGACGCCACAACGCCCAAGGGAGTTTTTTTGAGGCCCCCATGAAAGAATAAAAAAAAATTGTTCTAAAAAAACATTTTCAATAAAAATTTTAGGGTCACAAAGAATATAGTTTAATTATTTTATTGAAATTGAACTCGCAAAGTTATTAAAGTATTTTTTATACAAATATGTCATTTCCTTTTATACCTAAAACCAGAACACTAATACCGCACTATCTATTAGATTATGGAATTTTAAAATCTGCAAAGCTAACAAATTCCAGTCATATTTTAATTAGAAATACCCATACTCATAAAAGTTAAAGCAATAAATCTAATAAGCCAGTTATTACGTTTATACGCGCCTAAAACCGGTTTTATTTAAGGATAGATTTAAATAAAATAACTTTTTCCGAGGGTTCCTATAGTCTAATTTTTTGATGAGCAGACTGACGTCATTTTTCCCTCTGAAAACGTATTTCTTTGTTGTCAACAGTTCTTATGTCAAATAATTTGTTGTTGTCAATTTGAAGTAACAGTTGAAACAATCAACCACATGATTTTGTTTTACATATTTATTGTCACTGTCTAAAACAATGTATCAAATAGAGATGCAAAAAAATGACGTCAGTATGCTCATCAAAAAATTGGACTATACGTCCTTTATAAAATGTTATCCAATGTCAGTTTAAAAAGAAAACAAATAAAGCTACTAAGTTAACAAAAGATTTTTTGGTTAAACCAGGGTTGAGTATTGTTTAATTTGGAATCAATGCGGTAAAGCGTTTTTAAAGTGTATATACCATCCCTAAAATTTCTTTTAAACCGATAAGCCGCTTTATTAAATTGCTTTAAAATAAAATTGATTTAGTGTTTAAATCGGTTTTCGTGGTGCTCATGGGTCGTTCTTAAAAAAAGGTAACATTGCATGTAATTGGTTTGTAGATTTCAAGCCACTTATCATTTTGAAAACAAAGTAGGAGGATAGTTAGTGTACTCAAAGGCTAACAATATCCAGCAGTAATGAACTCTCGAAGAAATGTCTCTATGGAAGAAAAGTTGTTCACACCATGTGACATATCACGTGTTGTGATATGTAATTTTCAAAGTTAATAGATTCAGATATAACAAAAAAACCACTTTAGGATCATAAAATTTATTTAGATAATGATTTAGACAGATAAAAACTCAAAAATTTAATAATTTTTTGTCTTCATCAAAAAACAAAAAAAAACACGTGTAATTGATTTTGGTGTCACTCGTGTGATCACATGCAGTCACAGATTTTTTTTAAAATCTGGCATCACTGCATACAATACCCAACTTATTTAACTGAAAATAAAGACGCACGGAAGACACAGTTTAGAAGTGTAACCTGAAATGTGTTATATAATTCAGTTTTTGTGAAATTTTGGGGGTTTTAAAACAGTATTAACGTTTTGGCCGAGATAAATGTCACACGTGTTTCTATATATGGGTGGATTATTTAAACGGAACGGTGCTTCTAGCGGGTTAGAATTCGGTTGAATAAAAAAATCCAGAAACACGTCAACAGAGATTTTTAATTTCCTTTAATCATGCTATCTTGGATTTTGTCTATGTCATTTAGTTTACGAAGTATGGCAATTTCTTAATTTTTTAAAAAATGGGACACCCTGTATATTTTGCAATTTTTTAAAATCTGCAAAAAATTCACTCTTCAGCAATACCACACAGTAGGATCTATCTTTTACGATAATCAAGACATTTTCATCTAAATCTATATGGAAAACTTCGATATTCATTCAAATACCACTCAAAAAACCCAAATGGTTCAAAATTTTTTATAAATGTTCCTGACGCAAGCACGGTACCAAAAAGTACAGAAAAAAATAACGACAAACAATCAAACGATTTAAAGTATTCACTCAGTATCTTTCACCATAACATCCAGTCACTGGGCAATGGCGTCGGGCAACTTGAGGTACTTGCAGAAAATCTGGAAAAACCAGACTTCCTGTGCATCTCAGAACACTGGCAGTGCGACGAATCATTAACGACAATGGCGATCAACGGGTACAATCTAGTATCACATTTTGCCAGAGACCAAGGGCTGCATGGAGGTACTGCAATCTACAACAGAAATCGATTTGCATCCAGAGACAGGGTAGACATAGTTAAAATGTCATGCAACTATAGCATAGAGTGCGCAGCTGTTGAATTTTCGTTGCTGAATAAAAATTATGTTCTCTTGTGTATCTACAGATCGGGCCTAAAAGGTAAGATGGATGTATTTCTTGAGGTTCTTGAACAGATTTTGCAAAAACTATACAATGAAAATAAAATAATTATTATAACTGGAGATTTTAATGTTCACTTTAACGTAGGCAACATAGATACAAATAATTTTTTACGTGTTATTGAAACCTTTAATCTTGCACCAACAATAAAAGAACATACAAGAGTTACAGATAGATCAAAATCATGTATAGATAACATTATACTGGATATTGACTCCTTAACTTTTAAAACAGATGTTATTCATACGGGAAAATCGGACCACACGGCTCAACTAATTAAAATTAAATTAGATGAAAATAATGGAGCAAAAAACTTTCCACAGTATAAAAGATCTTTTACGGATAACAATCAAAATTTATTTATTCAAAAACTTAAGGAAATATCATGGTTAGATCTATATAACTTAAACACAAAAGATGTTAACGAGCTGTGGAACCTATTTTCTCGAAAGTTCTCTGAGATTCTTGAATGTTGCTTTCCTCTTAAACTAGTAAAGAATACAAAAAAGACGAGCAGGAATTGCAACAGAAATCAATGGGTCAGCCCCGAACTTACAAAAATGAAAGACAAAGTCATCGCATTACAAGTTATGTCCCAAAATAATTCTGACTTTAAACTTCTCTTTGTCGAATATAAAAAAACATACGACGTTGAAATAAATAAAGCGAAATCTAACTACATGCTGTCAAAAATTGAAAATAGTGACAATAAAGCTAAAGCTACATGGAATACGGTTCGACAATTAACTAATGCTAAAAAACTAACAAACACTCTTCCTTCAGAACCAGATTGTAAAACCTTAGCGAATAACTTTAATAATTTTTTGGTTAACGCCGCACCAAATCTATTAAAAGATAAAAAAATTTCTACCAACCCTGCGTCATTTTCCATAAATAAAAAAGTCTAATAGACTAAAGCTGACAGAAAAAGGGCCTATCTATGCCGCCCTAAAATTGTACAATCATTTACCAAAAAAAATACAAACCCTTGACAGATTCAAACACTTTAAAAAGCATTGTTTTGATTTTCTATGTAAAATCGAGCCCTATTCTGTAGCTGAATTTTTAAGCAGTAATCACCACTAAGAAACTGGGATCCTACTGACTATTGGCGGTGCAGCCGCTCCGTACCGTTCTACAATGTTTGATAGTTTTATCACGTATTTTCAAACTTTTACTAATTTTTAGTCATTTTGTCAGTTTTCTGTTTTTAATGTATTTAAGTCAATTTTGTCCTACTTTAACTCATCTGTTTATTATTTTAAATGTTAATTTGTTATAGATACTAAAAGTCCTTTGTTGTTTTTTATTTTTATGTCACACACATCTCTTCTTACAAAATAAAACGTAAAATGTTCTGACCTTTATATACAAAATCTGAATAGAAATTATTATTTGTTAGTTTTATTAATAATATGTAATTTTATCATTATATTAATTTATTGACTTACCATATTTATGTAAGTATTGTTGTATATTTATTATGGCAAATAAAATCTAATCTAATCTAATATCCCCCGTAAAACAGGGCATAGACAACAATTCCATGCAAGTTTAAATGCCTCTATCTTGGAAACCATAAGAGATAGAGTATTAGTGCAAGCAAACTATACAGGGTGTCCTATTTAAAAAAATACCTCGTAAACAAAACGACATAAAAAAAAACGAAGATAGCACGATTAAAGGAAATTAAAAAATCTTTTTGGATTTTTTTATAAAAGCAAATTTTAACCCGCTAAAAGCACCGTTCTGTTTAAAGAATCCACACTGTATATAAGGAGTAAATGGTAAGATATTTACTTTCAAAAATGTGATTTAAGTATGAAAAGTAGGCATTTTACTAACCTTAAAATCCAAAAGTAGTAACTTTTTTATTTTTTTGTTATTTAGACATTTTGCTAAACATGACACTAGTGTGATCATCACTGGTGTGATCTTTCAGAATATTTTGTTGATAACACCTGTGAAATTTTCCGCTTGTAATTAAAAAAAAATGGCAAAAACTAGAAAGTCTTTGGCAAAAATTTACTTAAAAACTGGTAAATCAATTTTTGTTTTCTTAAAAACTATACACCAAATGTTACCATTTTTCACCCAGCTATAAAGATTCTTGATTTTAGTGAAATAGGTATAACTAGTGTTGGCTGGCTATCACCTGTGTTAGCAGTTGAATTCACAAACTCAAAAATAACTCAAGAACTAGTGATTTATTATCTCGGCCAAATAGCACATTTTAGTCCAACCAACTACAGCAACTTTTAATAATTACCAAAATTCAAAGAACACTAATTTTTTTTTTAATTACCACTTGAAATGTTAACTTTTTTCAAGAACGACCCTTATACGAAAAATTTTTTAAACCGTTCTTATATAAAAGCGCGTTAAGAGGTCCATATAAACACAGTAACTGATATTGAATTGTATTAATACCAAAAGTTGTTATGAATGTAAAATAATTAAATGCGTGGTAAAGGCTCATTGAAGAACTAAAGAATCCAAAACCCGGAAAAACTAACCAGTCCATGTATGTCTACGTAATAACTAGTTACCGCCAATAAAATTCATAATATGGCATTAATTAAACCGACGGTGATCTCGTCACATATGTGACGTCACAGCAGGGCACCAACTTTTGTAGGCATAAAAAAATAATAATCTTGTTGATAACAATAGACACTTAAAGTTGGCAAGCTATTTTTGACATTTTGTTGTTAGCGTACCTTTGATGCGTTTATGAAAGCGTCCTTAGAAATTGGTGCTGGAAAGCAAGGATTTTACAATTATTTTATTTGAAAGGAAATGAAAATATCTCGAAAACTATAGCTTTGAAAGATGTGAACCTTATAACAAAATTTTTGGGTAATATTTACGAAAACCAAAATCTGAAAACCGCATATCAATAGCTGCTTTATTAGTAAAGTTATGATTTTTGTTTATATAATTTTAACCTTTTATCAAATAACTCGGAAACTAAAGCTCCCACGAATTTGAACTTTTTAACAAAATTTGTAGTCCATATTCAAGGAAACTTAAATCTGAAAACTGTATGTCGCTACTTGCTTTTGTTATTATTTTTTTAATATAGTTTAACGTCTTTTCAAACAACTCGGAAACTAAAGCTCCCACGAATTTGGACTTTATAACAAAACTTGTAGTCCATATTCACGGAAACTTAAATCTGAAAACCGTATATTGCTACTTGCTTTTGTTCTAAAGTTACAACTTTTTGAAATATTTTATCCCCCTTTTCCTCCCTTCAACTCCCCACCACCCTACCCAAAACTAATCAGTTCATAGTCAGCCGATAGAGGATTTTTCTACCAAATTTTGTTAAAATCAATTAAGGCGTTCTTGAGTTATCGTGAATACAGACAGACAACAGACCGACAGACCGACAAACAACTGCTGTGCTTCTGTACTTCATGCCACTCACTTATATTTCTTTCCTTGTCGAAAAGAGTGAGCGGACAATGGAATGGAAAATAGACGGAGTAAAACTGTGGATCAGGCATTTATGAAAACCCGCAGGTGAAAACTTTTATGGTAGAGTTTTTTTGGTGTGACGTTTTGTGCATGTCGTTTGTGTTTTAATCCGGTGCTCAAAAAAATCTAGAAATATCACCCAGGAAATAAGCCATCACGATCTGTAAGCGACGATAACTTTTTATTTAATAAACTAGCCATAGATATATGCTAAAATATTGCATAAATTGAATAAAATGCGAAAATAAGAGGTACATTACCTCTCTCGTCACCATGACGGGTCCCGGGGAGGCCCGGGATCCTGGCGGGGGCGCAGTCCCAATGGATGAAACGGTCAAACAGAGCCTAATAGCTCTGCTATCAGATTCAGCAGCACACACCAGCAAGAATTTGCATCAGATTTCCTCTAAAGATGCGCCGGAACTACGGACATTGGAGAAAGAATTAGAAAATATAAAAGCGAACCAAGGCGAAGACTCTGGTCTCACTCTTGAAATTGATGCATTATTGATGAAGATAGCCAACCACAAAATGAAAAAAATTTTATATAGTCTGACAGATTTTGGCCTCTTCGAGGTGATGTTGGATGGAGCCATGGATAACTTGGGCAACCTTCATCCCTCAGATTTAGGAAAATGGTTTTTCTAGGCCAAAGTTGTAGGTATTCGAAGAGTTGAACGAAAGGGCAGAAACAGAATTGGAGTAACATTTGATACATTCGAACATGCAAACCAATTTTTAAGGCATGACATATTAAAAGACAAGGCACTAAAAGCCTACGTTCCCCAGAAGTTGATTAGCTGCAAGGGACTAATCAGAGATATAGGTATGGCAAACACCGAATTGGATATAGTTAAATATGGTACAGCTATATTTTCCAGCTTAAATGGTACAAGGGAAATAAAAATCACAAGTGCAAAAAGGCTAATCAGAAGAGTGAAAGAAGAAGATGGTTCGTTCTCAATACGTCCAAGCAGAACTATGTTGATCTCATTTGAAGGAAAAGTCCTACCAACTGAACTGGAACTATTCAGTGTTTTTTTTTATCCAGTTTCAATATATGTAAGCCCAGTTTTACAATGCTTTAGGTGTCTGAGATTCGGACATGCCCGCTGGCAATGCAGGGTCAAACAAAGATGCTCAAAATGCACCAAGGCACATGACGCAAAGTCATGTAACGAAGTTGCCAAGTGTGTAAATTGTGGCCAAAATCATAAAGCCATTAACAAAACATGTAGAGAATTTAACCGCCAGAAGGACATCAATGAATATATAGCCAAAAACAGCTGAAGCTTCCACGAAGCCTCTAGGATCTTCCCGCCTATACTACTAAACAATAATCTCAACGTCAACCCCCTGAGCCACCCTCAAGCGTTCCCACCGCTACCATCCAACAACCTAAGAGCTCCAAACAACAGCAGAACAAAAACTCCCAATTCAGGGTATGCAGTTTCAGCTAAGAGAAAAAAAACTGATCAAAATCAAACCCAACTGGGATATGACATGTCGGCTCACAGAAATGCAATCATTAATGGCCGTCAGCCCTTCACAGGCTCCATCTTCGATTGGACAGCCTCGCACTAGGAGGAACAAGAATCCCCCCTTTCAGGAAAAAGCAACTGCTCTGACGACTCGTCAGACAATTTAGTGATTTCAGATGTTGTAGAATTTGTAAATGGAATCCCAAGTAAATATACAGGCTTCAAGTCCTTCTTTCTGAACCTCCTAAAGGGGGCTCAGGCGGTCGCCAAGGGCTTAAAAAAAACAAAGCAACCAAAAAGAAACAGCATGTCAAACATAATGCTCTGGAATATGAGAAGTTTCCGCACAAATAAAGATTCGCTGCTATGCTTTTGCAGAGATTTTTCAATTGATATTGTCGCATTAAATGAAACCTTTTTTATCCCAGCGAGAAATTACAATCTTCCAGGATTCATTCTGGTCAGGGCGGATAGATTGGATAGCTATGGAGGAGCCGCTCTGGCAGTAAGGAAAGGCATCCCATTCAGAAGAATTGATCTTCCATTGGTACTGCCCTATTATATCCAGGCAGTTGCTATTAAAACTGGAAACCTAACCATAGTAACGCTATATGTACCGTATTGGACCGTGACCACCTAGACCAAGTCTTGCAGGTATGTGAAGGTAGCTATATAATTTTGGGAGACTTTAATTCCCAGAATACAATCTGGGGTTCGGAAAAGACCAATAGAAATTGCCGCATATTGGAGGAATTTATTAACTACAATAATCTGGTATTTTTAAATTACGGCATTCATACCAGGCGTACTGCCCCAAATGCTTTCAAGAGTTCTCCTGACATAACATTTTGTATCCCAGATCTAGCCCTTAAGTATAAATGGTCAGTTATAAATGATACTGGCACAAGCGACCATTATCCAACAATAGCTATTGCCTCTAATGAAAACTTGGAAAGCCAGGGGTACCCAGGACCTCTCAAATTTAATTTAAAAAAAGCTAAATGGGACAGATTTACTGGACATATAGAATCGGTTTGTCAAAACACTGTAATTGAGAGCTATGAGCAACTGGAAGGAATTATTGTGGATAGTGCGCACCTTTACATACCAAAAAAGGACATCCCACAAAAAAGAAAACCATCTCACCCTTGGTGGGACCAAACTTGTTCGGACGCAATTAAACGCAGAAGAGCGGCCTTCTCTATGCTTAAATCAGACTTGAATATGGTCAACTTCATAGAGCTAAAAAAAATATCTGCGCAAGTCAAGCGCACTTTAAAGAATAAAAGAATTTCAAGTTTCCGCAACTTTTGTGCTAGCTTAAGCCCTGACACTCCAATAGCTCAGGTATGGCAATCAGTCAAAATTTTTAAAAAAGGCATTTTGCCTAAAATACCCTGTAAACCAAATGATCCAAATCTGGGTAGGGAAATTCTTGAGAACCTCTCTCCCCCAATTATCATCCCCCCTCTCTTCCTAGAAGACATATTTTCTCAGTCAGGGGTTTCCAGTTTCACAATAAGTGAAGTTAGATCAATGATTATGTAACGTTTAAATTTTGTTACTAAAAAGAACTATTATTACAGTTTTAAAAATCTTATAGTTTCTTAACAAAATAGCGCATCTGTGTATTATTTCCTTTTTAATTTAACCCGACTCTCAATGTACTAGTCTAACGCATTCGCCAAATTGAAAAAATTTCCAGCGTAAGAGATTTTGTGGGAAAATTTAATACGATTAATATATATTTTTTTTCTGTAGTATTTAAGAAACCAATAAAAGAACACAAACTTTGTAAATAATTTTATTAAAAATAAAACGTATGTATATATGTAATAGCAACGATAGCAAATCATATATAACTTTATGACGAAGTGGGGTTCTGTCTCTTAATTTATTATTTTGTCTCTTCTTCTCCTATAATTAAGATCTATTATTTTTTTTCCCTTGATGCAGTTTCTATGTTACATGGCAGTCAACCTGAAACAGAAATAGTATTCTGAAACTTTGTATTCCTTTTTTTTTCTTATTAATTTCATCTTACCTATTTTCTTACCTATTTTCTTTTCTATCCGTTCTCCATTTTTCTTCTATGCATCTCATGTCGAAGATCTATTATTTTGTGCCTGAAAGAAAATAAAATATTAATTAGTTAATATTAACTAACAGAAATTTATTTGCCTAGCCGTCTATTTTCTATTCTGGCTATGTTAGTAATATTTTGTCGCCTATTACCTACCAACCTTATTCTAGGAACATTTCTGTTTGCATCACTTCTTTGACTGTTCTGCAACCCATTCTCCATTTCCATTTTTCTATTTTCTATTTCACGTCTATCTTATATCTACCGAGATCTCTATTTATCTATGCCAATCCTAGAACATTTTCTATTTTGCCTAGTTTATCACGGAGCGGTCTGATGACTCATAGTTCATTTCATAGCTTTCTACCTAGAAATAGATAAATAATTTAATGAATCTGTCATGCCTAACTATTTCTATCACTATTTTATTAATTTTACTTTGGCCTACCTTCGTGTACGTTATTGATAAACCCTAGTAATTTTCTGGGATAGTTTTACGTCTCTTTTAAACAATTTTGGTGCACCACTCGCACCTTTGTTTTGATTTTCCTTATGCCTACGTTTTCCTAAAATTGAACTTATTTTTAAGCTAAAAATAGATTCAGTCACCTGTTTGTTCGTTTGGAACTGAAAATTTGCTCTTGCTTGTCAATATAAAGTAATTTGTTTTAACTTTTTAAATTAATTTAATATCTTTGTAACTTGTGATATTTTAATTGTCCCAAACCATAACTTTATAGCTTGGTCAGTTTTAATTCTTTTCTTTGGTGTATTCTAATTATTTCATGTCTGTTCTCAAAACTTAGGGAAGATTCTTTGCTGTGCACAATCTGAAAGACTTACATTTTTAATGTTTAATCCTTGCACTCATAAGGGTTGCCATATCCATTGGCAAAATATTTTTAGGACTATCAATTTATTAAAAGAGAAGGCGCTTTATATGTTGACTGTAAACTTAGACGTCATAATTTTCATATTAAATGCACAATTTGTCAAATATGGGAAAAATTAATATTGTCCTCTTTATTTGATTAACCTTATTCAAATCGGTTGTTGCATTTCAAAATAGAGGGCATGGTATTTAAAGATCTGTAGCTTATATCGGTCGTTTCATGTAGCTAAACCGCCCATGGATTAGTTGTCTTTTTATGCTTCTTTCTCATTTTTATAAAATGTTGCCTTGTCTTTGTTGGACTTTTAAGACCATTTCAGTAGTTAACTTACTTTCTGAATACTCTTTCATTTTATTTTACTGGAATCCTTTTTCCCCTTTTCTGTCCTATTTTGTACATATTTTGCTGGTTGTTAGAAAAGGACAAACTGTAAGATTTTGTAGTAAAAGTTAATATACTTTCATTTGATAATTATGATCAAATGGTTTTGAAGTGCGCAGCACAGTGTTTTGGAGGCATTCAGAACCAACCTTTAAAAAAGAACACACGATAACACGTCATTGGTAACCGCTAGTTCGAGATCTTAATTTTTATTCTGGCTTTATTTTCGCAATCCTCAGTGGGATTTCAAATTAAATTATCTCAAAGTAATTCTTGTGTTTGGGGCTACGTTTCTGAGAAGATATTTTGTGCGTTTTGCTGTTTTGGGACCAAGATTACACTCGCATTGTTTGCGGATTTTTGTCGGACTTACCACATGCACGTGACTGTGTTTCTTGCCCTCCAGACATCTTATCGAGGTAATTATTAATATATATTTTATTAATGTTATTTCATTTCAAAACCTTTTTTTTGGTTGCATTATTTTTTTTAATCATTATTGTATAAGTTTAGTTTCATTAATGCTATCTTGAAATTTTATTCAAGTTCTTATGTATATATTAAAGGCTCTTTTTTTTTCTAAACTTAAAATATTAATACTTTGATATTCTGCTATTTTGAGTTTGCTAAATAAGTGGTCTCTCTTTCTACAATAGGGCTCAAGTGCCAGTCTAAAACCTAGCCTTACTCTGAATCAACACCTGACTCAACCACCAAGCCTACCCTGTCTTTTGGATCACCCTTTTGTATGGGCCTTACCTGCTCTTCACAAGGACAGTGACCCTTACTCAGCTATTTTGGATAAACAGATAAGTTTAGGCTTAATAATTTATTACGCTGATGCGCTTCTGCAAGACTGCGATACTGTAAAGACTGCCTTGCGTTACTGCGAGACTGAGTCGCGCTACTGCGAATCTGCGTTATTCGGCGCATTCATTTTAGTTATAGTTTTATTATTTTCTGGTTTAATTATTTGATACGATTTATTGATTCTCCGTGTGAACCGAAAGTGATCACTTGAGGGGCTTAGAAGGTACATAACAGTATGATGTGCTAAATTAGAATAACTTTTTTTGGTTCAACTTATTTAACCTTTTTTTTTCCTGTCTTTTAAGGTACCCCCCTATTTTGTAGATAATTTGGATTATATTAAACTCATTAAACGGGTGAATTAAATTTGCTTCTTTTAAATTTCCCATAAATTATAAATCGTGTTTTGGTTAAACACCTAAAACAAATAGGCAGCTTTTCCAATTTAGCTAGTTTTGGAAAAATTGGTGGCGTCCACTAAAGTACATTTTGTTTTCTCCCACTCCCAATCTCCAAGACTGAGCAACGAGTAATAATAAAAAAAATGTATTTGCATTTTTTTTTTTATACATAAGCAAAAAGTGCGTCGCAAACGGAAAAAAAGACACTTCTCCTGGTATGGATCAGATCTCGTATTCCATGCTAAACCACCTTCCAGAAAATGCCCTAGGTCTTCTGACCTCACTGTTCAACTCCCTCCTGAATGGCCCAGATCAGGATATTCCAGCCTCGTGAGTGAGTGTGAGTCAGTGAATTGATGGAGACCCATTTCTCTAGCATCGTGCATGTCAAAAATCCTTGATTTCTTAATCAAAGACAGAATAGAGTGGCATGTAGAAAGCAAATCACTGTTCGCAAAGGCAGATCTGTTATGGATAACCTAGTAGTTATTCAGGGCATTGTGAAATGTGGGTTTGCAAACAATAAAAAACAGTTGTGGTGCTACTAGACCTCAAGTCAGCTTATGACAGGGTCCGATTGGATAAATTATGGATAACCCTGGCTAAACGTTCTTCTGGCGGAATCGGGAGAAATGCCCCTCGAATTTAGGCATAGCTGGCTGGCAACCAGATATGTGGTAAAGGTGTTCAGAGTATCCAATCACCCAGTCGCACCTACAATCATTGATATCTACGAAAGTGCAAATTCAAGTCCATATTGAAAAAATGTGGAAAAAGTTCCATTAGTATCTGCCTTCGACAAGGTGGCTAGTCATCTACCAAGTTTTTTACAACATAATATCCTTCCTTGCTTCGCATACAACTTGGATTGCCAGATTGAGGTAATCCCACATACAAGATTGAACTTAAGCAAAAACACAAATAATGCAGCACATTTCAAGAATTTGATCGAGGAAAAATACCCTAACTACAAGTGGTTCTTTACTGATGGATCGTTGAACAAAACTGGCAGAGCAGGAGCAGGCGTGTTTACAGAAAGGCAGGAATGGAGTAGGTCAAGGAGATTAGCAAACAACATATGCATATGCACAGCGGAAGTTTGGGCCATACACATGGCGTTAAACGTAATTACAGCGCTTTTCCAAACCAGATTTCAGCGCAAAGAGTGATTCTATCTCTCTTGATGTCAATCGCATATTTTGTCAACTCAAGAACCAAAATAAGGAAATCAAGTTTATGTGGATTCCCAGCCACACCTATATTAGAGGCAATGACCGATAGACTTGCCAACTTGGGAAGATCCTTGAAACCTAGTATCCACAAACATGAAGCGACATAAAGCATAAAACTCCTTGAAAGTTAAATTTGGCTGGAATGGAAGAATAGTTACTATGAGGATGCAATCAATTAGGTCTTAACCTACAGAAGACTTATTCAGATTCCCACAAAAAGTCTTTGGTTCGCACCATTCACTGACCTCAGGAGAGAAGCAATTGGTTCCTTTACAAGAGCAAGAACTGGCCACTGTGCCACCTCTACCCACCTATCTAGACTAAATTTGGCGAATGGGCCGCAGTGCTCGTGTGGAGATACTGGTAATCTGCAACACATCTTCTTTGACTGCATTTTGAACTCTATGAACATAGTCATTCTACGGGCGGAACTGGAAACTACTGACGGCACACAGGTGCAAAACATAGAACAGCTGTTCTATAAAAATATGACAAAAACAAAAATCAAAACAGTACAAAACTTCCTCAACGCCACAAACAAAAGGCTTTAGGCAAAAAAAAAAGAAGAGCAAGAAAGAAGAGGAAAAAACAACAAACAACATAAGACAAAACAAGGAAAACGAAAGCCATTTGGGGATGGAACTCTCCAGACCGCTTTACTGCGCCCCCAATAAGCTATAATAGAATAACGTCACAGATCTAGAAGATGGCCGGATAACCAAGCTGTGCAGGCCAATCAGAACGAAGTAAGAAGAATAAGAAGAAAACCCACAGGTAACAAAATGGTTAGGATACGCCAGCTGCGTACGAAACTGCAAGGGTGGTCGTAGAGGTAGGTGAGACGTAGTCGCTGTTGTGGACGTATCCGTTCTGAGCATGCGCCTTGAGATTCTATACGATTAAGCACTCTCTGTTTGTGTAACTTTAAATGTCTAAGTAATAACTTATGTGGGCAGTTGAAAATTTTGATTTGTTAATTAATTTTGCGGACAACTAATTGCTGTTTTGTAGGCAATTTGCTGAATTAGTGTACAAAGTAAAGTAATTTAAATTTAAGAAACAAAAACGCCAGTATTTTTCAGAAAGCCAGTCAAATCCCTTATATTTATTAACATTTTTTTTCAGAAAGCCAGCCAACTCCCTTATATTTATTAAATAGAATAGAGATTATTTTTATTAAGTTTGAAATTTTTTGTGATATAAGGGTTAAAGTATTACACATTTTTTTATGTAATAGTTATTTACCTAACAAGTGCGGAAATTAATACTTTACCGCACGCGACGGCAGTTGCATGAACGACGCGAAGGGCGGTAAAGTCACTTAACGCATGTGTTAGTTTTTTGTTACAAAATTTTAACTACAGGCGTCTTATACCCTTAGAGTTATACTTATACCTTAGAGTTTATTCCTTTCGAGATTTTTTTTTTGAGTGTGGCAAAGTTCCTTTGCTGCACTCAGTGCGGTAAAATACATCTTCCCGCACTCATATGAGTGCGGTAAAGTGTACTTTACAGCACGCAAGTAGGTAATAGATATTTACCTAACAAGTGCGGAAAGTGGCAGTTTTCGGCACGCGACGGCAGTGGCACGAACGACGCGGAACAGAGTTTGGTCAAGCCGTCAGGCATTTTCCGCAAGAGTTAGGTACAATGTTTTTCCTACGAGTGTATCTGTTCATCTTATTCATTTTACAATATAACACATAAGACAGAATAGTTAAATAAATCATTTAATTAGTCCTAAATATCTAAATTTTTAACAATACAAAAATCGTGCGAAAAAAGTACCTTTTCAGCACTAGTGCGGAAAAGTTACTTTTCCGCATGATTTTGCTTTTCCGCACCATTTTAAGTTTAATGGTTAAGGCTATAAATTTTCTGAATGAAAAATAGTATTCATAGATAGTAATTTCATTATTGCACATTGCACCAACGTTAAGTCTGTGTTTTAAATCTGACTTCAAAGTTTTGATATCTTTCAGAAGCTCGCAAAAAGAGAGAGAGAGAGAAAGAGACAGAGATAGAGAGAACTTTTAAGTCAGACTTAAAAAACAGAGAAAGTTGCTGCAACTGGCAATTAAAGTATATCTTGAATTAAAATATTGTCCTTTTAAGTAAATTTTACTTAAAATTGAACGAAAAATCGTGCGGAAAAGTAACTTTTCCGTACGCTCGTAGGTAAATATATTTTAAAATTATTTAGTTGGAGTGTAAGTGTTAGCTTATTTTTTACGTTTTTTTACGAGCAACCTTCTTCAACATCGCTACTTTCATCTATATTTATACATGGATAAAACAAATCTCTAGAAACTTATTTCTGTACAGGGTGGATCAAATTCGAGGAGATTGTGTGGTTCTCGGTGTTTCCAGAGAAGGCAGATAGTGAAAAACGAATATACATATTATGAGCTCGACCAACGCTTGTAAAAAAAGCACTATTTTAGCCACTAGTTGTTAAAACTGCTTTTAAAAATCTCGAACGAAGAGCACTTCTCGCAAAACACACCATATTTGCATTTTAAATCAAGGAGGGTGGTAAATGAAATAACAATGGTTGCCATAGCGATGTGCCTTTTTAATGAGTGACGTTCATTGCTGCTTTAACAGTTTGATATTTTTACGATATTTTTAAATGATTTTTTCGTAAATACTTGGTGAAAACTGGCTGAAATGGCTTAATTTTTAGGCAAGAATAATTAGATTTTTTCAAAATTACTATTTTCCGCTATTTCTCTTTAATTTTAGGTAAAAAACGGACAGAAATCTTTTTTTGAACCCGTGGTAAAAAAAAAGTTTTTTTGCATCGGTAACCAAAACAGCAATGCTTTAGTTATCTGCGGACAGTTATTAAAATCATAACGCTTGTAAAAAAAGCACTATTTTAGCCACTATTTGTTAAAACTACTATTTTTTTAATTAAAAAGCCGCCAAAATGCTTTTTTGGAAACGTCAAACAAAAATGAATAGAATCTATTTTCCACTTATTTTTTATTGTAGGTAGTTTAAACAAAGACTGTATCAGTTGCAATTTTAACTAGAGCTAGATACCTTGTAAGGTTTTAACAAACAAAAACCAGTGTTATGTGTGGGAAATGTGCAGAAGTTTAAATGTAAGTACCCATAGAAGACCGATCAAAAGCCGTGTTTCAAGTAAATTTAACTTAAAATTGAAAGAAAAAATTGTACGTTGCTCTGAAAAGAGTCAAGTATACAGGGTGTTCCAAAATTCAGTATCAATATTTTAAGAGCGTATTTTTCAGGTCAAAATAAGACGTTTTCTTCTATATTTGTTACCCATGTACAGGGCGTTAAAGTTTCTCAATAGGTTCCCCCTTTTGTTAGAAATTTTAATGAAATTAAGCAAATAAAAAAAAATATTTAAAATATATTTTTCTGTTGATAACGGTCGCAGAAAAAAAAAATAACACACAATAGTAGTTTTCACAACAAATGGCTATAATAGTGCTTTTTTTACAAGTGTTGGTTTAAATAACGAGCGCAGCGAGGTATTTTAAAACGCGAGTAAAAAAAGCACTGTGTAGCCGCGAGTTATTAACACTACTTTTTTGATACCTTTATCAAAAAATCCACGAAAAACAGGAAAATACTTTTTGTTTATACCTTCATCAAAAACATGATTTTAGTAACTGTCTGCAGATAACTAAAGCATGGGTTTTTTGGTTACCGATGCAAAAAAACTTTTTTTTTATCACGGGTGAAAAAAAAGATTTCGGTCCAGTTTTTATCCAACATTAAAGAGAAATAGCGGAAACTAGTAATATTGAAAAAATCTTATTATTCTTGCCTAAAAATTAAGCTACTTCCGCCAGTTTTCAGCAAGTATTTACGAAAAAATCATTTAAAAATATCGTCAAAAAATCAAACTGTCAAAGTTTAAAATGTCAGTACAATGAACGTCATCGACTAAAAAGCCACATCGCTATGAAAACCATTGTTATTTAATTTATCAGCCACCTTGATTTATAGTGTAAAGATGGTGTGTTGCAAAAAGTACTATTCGTTCAAGATTTTTAAAAGTATTTTCCTGTTTTTCTTGGATTTTCTGATAAAGGTATTAAAAAAAATAGTTTTAACAACTCGCGGCTAAACTGTGCTTTTTTTACCCGCGTTTTTAAATACCTCGCTGCGCTTGTTATATAAAGCAACTCTTGTAAAAAAAGCACTATTTTAGTCACTAGTTGTGAAAACTACTAAAACTCGCAACACACCATCTTTTCACTAAAAATCAAGGCGGCTGGTAAATGAAATAACAATGGTTTCCATAGCGATGTGCCTTTTTACTAGGTGACGTTCACTGTTGCGATATTTTTTCGTAAATACTTGATGAAAACTGGCAGAAATGGCTTAATTTTTAGGCAAGAATAATTAGATTTTCTCAATATTACTATTTTCCGCTATTTCTCTTTAATTTTGTACAAAGAACGGACAGAAATCTTTTTTTGCACCCGTGATCAAAAAAAAAAAGTTTTTTTTGCATCGATAACAAAAAGAGACATGCTTTAATTATCTGCAAACAGTTACTAAAATCATGTTTTTGATAAAGCTATAGAAAAAAGGTTTGGGCTATTTAAAAATATACTTAACCTCTCCAAAACTAATCACCGGAACCATAACTCACCTCCCGAGCACCGTCATCTTTGGTCAAAACCAAAAGTGAAACGTCTGACCAATGACGTCACAATTTCCCCTATTTTGGTTAAAATCGGAGTCGCGTAGATTCATAGATCTTGACCAAATATGACCGGTCATTATTGGTCAATGGCTTATAAATCACTATGTTTATAGGAAAAAAAGTCTTATTTTGATCCGAAAAATACTACCTTGAAATCTAAATTTTAAAATACCTTGTATATAATTTTTTACCATCAGGTTTCAGCACACTCGAGGAAATTATTTTCATCGAAAACGGCTTTCTTCAGTCCATATCGGTTCCGACTTCTTCTAATATCGACTTAAAAGGTTTCTTTAACCGTAAAAATTTACGATTTTGTTTTGGAAAAAAAGAATACAATGAGCAGTTTAAGTTGATCATGATTAGTTCATGATACGTACGCATAGACGTAAAATTCTCGGCTCGAACGTTTCTGTCTTCTATTTTCAGTGTCACTTAATTCTAGTCTATCTTACTATCTTTGATTCGGAATCTTACACCAGGTTCCCATCTACGACTTTTTCATGCGTGCCCGGTCACGCGTCACATGACTGTCATAACATTTAATTTTGGCAACATGTGACGCGTGAGTGAGCACTCACGAGAAAATCGTAGGTGGAAACCGGGTTTAACGATGCATTTTGACTCTCTTCGGCAAAACTCGTTGCACTAGCCGCACTAGTAAACGCCTTGTCTAAACGTAAGCGACACCGTAAACGTGGCCTTGATAAAAAAGCTCATGCAAGACCGCAGAGATGAGATGCTGATGATAACCGTGTTCGAGCGGAAGTTTTCTGACTCCTTCTATGACCAACTTAAACTTAACTTAAACAGATGGTTGTCTTTTACATGAATCCTGTGTCACATTTGTTCATCATCATTTCATCTCCTAATTCCTAGCACCGTACTGATGAGTACCACAAGTGCGAAATCCGGATCTATGGTTACCATTACCTTTTTTGAGGGAAAGCTCGCTAATCATTGATTTTGTTATTTATTCACCCTCGCTAAATCCCTTTTTAGACTTATCAACTAAAGATCTTAGAATATCTGTCAAGATAATTATATCTGTCTCTGTAGAGACGCTTAATTTTCTTTCATATTGAAGGTACATCTGCCGATTCTGCTATTCCTAGCACCGTACTGATGAGCACCACAAGTGCGAAATCCAGATCTACGGTTACCATTACCTTTTCGGCAGTCGCAGGAGGGGGAGCGATTGCCCCCCCCCTTTGCTCTAGAAAAAAGTAGACAACAAAGATGCTGGTATTAACCCTGAAGTCTTTAGAGAAAAAACGGGAAATTGCATAACAATAAACTCACTTACTTGAATACAGAAACAGTATCACAGAGTTTCTATTTATAAACAAGTTTTAGACAAAATCATTTCGGATATAACATCAAGGTTCAATAACGAGACTAAGTATTTTTGACCTGAACATATTCATACCAAGGTTTATAGAACTATATAATGTCGTTTCCAAATACTATAAAATGTTTGATTAATTCAAAACACAAATTCTTGAACTTTTATTGGGAGAAGTCAGTACTTGAAAACAATATTGGTCAAAAGTATGAATGAACAAATGTGGCGATATTTTTCCGTTGATAAAAACATTTTTGGATGTTTGCCAGTAAAGCCGATTACACACAAACGCTGCACTGCGTGCACTGCACACCATCTCAGGACGCCATGTTGAAAATTCTCGAGCGCCGATTGGTTGAAACCTCTAAGCCACCGCAGTGCACGCAGTGCAGCGTTGGTGTGTGATCGGCTTAAGTAATGCTTCGTCAGAAAGAAGCTTCTCCTGCCGCAGAAGATTGAAACATAAGTACTTAAAAACATAAGTACTTAAAAACACTATGACGGAAATTCGTCTGACGGGCTTAGCGTTGCTGCATATCAACAGACATATTGAAATTGAGCGAGTCACTGAACGGTTTTCCCAAAAAGGCATCTTTTATTTGAAATATGCAATAAATAAAAAGGTAATGTTTCAACCTGAAGCTTTTTAGACCTCAAAAAAAGTATTTAGCTGTTACCCAAGCGCGAATTTCAGGGGGGTAGGGTGCCGCTCCCCACCCTGGATTTAAATTTTTTACAAAAACATTTAGAAAATCAAAAGTAGGGCATAAATTGCGGCGATGTAACACCTTTGATATTTATGGTATTAGTTTAATTTTTTGTTAAAAATGGGATTTTGAACTCAAAAATTGCATTTTTAAAGTAATTTTCTCAAAAACTTTCGGATCATTTAAACATTTCTTAAAATAAAAATGCACCCTAGATTTGAGGCTATTCTAGTTTTTTTTGCGTATAGAAACCGCCCCCTCCCTTTTCAAATGGTTGGGACTGCCACTGACCCTTTTTGAGGGAAAGCTCGCTATTCATTGATTTTGGTATAAATTTTCTTTTGCTAAGGAAAAATTTTATTTTTTCTGTATAACTTAGTTTAACACCTACTCCAATTGCTAATGCAACGAGTTTCGAAGCAAGTGCCGAACCAGAGAAAGCAGGATAGAAATACTGGCACGGAATGTAACAGACAGAAACGTCCGATACGATAAGTTCCTGGTCTACGCGTACCTACGTTTTATAACTTAAACTGTCTAATGATTGCTGGTCTTCATTTAAAAAATAATCCTACTTGTAAAAAAAGAAGAACTCGCTTTTCAGAGAGATCACGGGTTGTTTTTAAACGACGCTTTATTATTATCGAGGTCGGTATCTTAATTACAAATCAAATCGGAATAAAATTTTAGTTATTGTTATTTCTTTAACGACACATGGGATAATGGGATCAGTCAAGTTACTTAATTTTGCAATCGGATATAACTATTTTATACGATACAGAAGAAAGCTCATCAGCAATATTAATTATTTTCATCAGCTGAAGAAAAATAAAAAAAATATGAAATGATTATGTTATACAAGGCGTTTCGTAAGAAACAGGATATATTTTAACAGACAAAAACTGCGGTGGAAACAAGACTGTGAGGCTCAAATGTATTTTTTTCTTTCGATTCATCGAGCCGGCCAATAAGTGTACTCTGCTCTGCTAGTACATTTTTTGTAAGCAGAAACTTTTATTTAAAAAATATAATAATTTCAATAAATTTTTTAAACTAACTTACACCTTAATTTGACGTTAAACCAAATACTGAAAGAGTTGCTTTGTTTCCATATAGTATACACACAAGCAGCATTTTAAGTGACCGCTATCGTTATTTTAGTGATCATTACTGTAAACCAGTAAATATGTACTTTTTTTTACCCTTAAATTTGCCAAGAAAGGTATACTTATCTAAAAGTAGAACAAGGCACGTAATTATTAATTCATGGAAAAAACCATATGGTATTCAAACTCTACAGTAATATTTTCGAGTATTAATTACTATAAATGTACTTAAATAAAAACTTGTAGGTTAGTTTTACCTTATGGTCTTAAAATAGTTATTTTAATTACGTAACTTTTATTACTGAATTGTGACTAGAAGGTGAGCCTGTCTTAAAGCAGTAAATATTAAGTAAAATTTAAGTTATAATTAATTTTAGATATAATTACATTTTTATGGTTCTAACAGTGACCTAAGGGTCAGTAGTTTTATTACCCTTTGGGAAAAAATACAATGGGAATTGCCCTATATGTAGGTTTTACTAATAAGACATTTTCTTAGTAACAGCTAGCCCCTCCCAGTGCAGTGCAGCCGCCATTTTTCAATATTTTTCATAATTGGTAAACCTTTAAAATCAAAAAAATATTTTCATTATCTTTTCGCACGAAGAAGATTCAAAACGGTGCGTGAAGTGTTAGTTAGCCAAACCAATCAGAATAGCGAAAACGGTTCGCCAAAACTATTGACACCAACTTATGCCAGTTGAAGCTTTGGTGAAAGCCACGGCAAGTATAACAAACCAATTTTTATACTCTAGTTGAAGTTTGATTTTGAAAAACAATCAAATGAAAAAAGAAAATCCATTATTTTCGCCAAGAAAAGGTCACATTCCGGCCTTAAAAGCCTTCAAAAATAATCTAGGTAAGTCGTAGATTACACTGGTCTAGCTAACGTACGGATTCTTGAAAAATACCATCTCCACATTGTTGTTTGTTTACCTTTTTAAAACGAATTTTTAACCTCCTTCATTCATATTCCTTGTGCTTTTAGGTCAGTTCCGAGTGGTAAGAAGGCAGATGGTTGCCTCACCCAGATAAACAAAGTAAATAATATTCAAAATGTTACCCAATGACGTGGGCACAATCCATGTATAAATCACAGGAAATATCAAACTTAAAGTAAAAATAAGCATATAACGACAGGCGAGATGCTCCAAACTTGGACTTGCCCAGCTCTAAGTGAGTGGATAAGGTTCCTTGAGAAAGTCAAGGACTGTTGACCTCCAAACCGTTCTAACAGATGGGTGTTTTGTCAATTGATAACAAAGGTAGAGCCATTTTCTATAATCAATATCATATGCTTTGTGATTAACTTGCTTGTGTTATTTTTAGGAAATATAAGGAGCCCTTCTAATTCTATAACAATGAGAGGAACTTAAAAACTTTAACAACTGGATCAACAATAGTTTCTAGTAAGTACGTACATAGGCAAACTAAGTTTTCTTTTTCTTCTACAGTTTATAAAAGTGACTATATATTATTAGGGAAATTTTGGAAGCTTAAAATTTTGACAAATTTGACAGCTGCAGTCGTAATTAGTATGTTTTCATATTATACTCAAAACATATTGAAAATCAAACATCTCATTCTTTCATATATTACGCTCTTTGTCAAAATATCCTCTATGAAAGAAACATGCTCTATAAAAGAAAAAGGAGACAATCTTTTCAATATGTATTCAGCACGATGTGGAAACATACTAAGTGTTTTGTGTTTTTGGAACACATTAAAAACTATCACTTGTACAAAATTGAAAGATTAGGAAAAACACAAAATTGAGCTTAATTTTACATTATTATTTTTAAAATTATGTGCGCCAAAATGCTCTAAAATTAACCAAAAACATGACCATAAATTAATGGATTCATAGCTCGCGGCAGTGGGTTAATTACCATAACCACTACAAAATTGCCAAAATTTCCCTATTATCTACTTTATTTGTGTGCTTTAAGAAGTTGACGGGGTTAGAATTTGATAGAGACATAAAGCTATTTGTTACTCATCGGGGTATACGTATCCGCTTCTAGCGAGAACCAAGCACATTGATTGGTCAGAAACTTGTAGCACGTTCGAAAAGAGCAGATATATGCTAATTTAAGGTGTTTCTGAACGCAATAGGTGCTGATATACGATACGTGTGCCGTAACGATACGTGATACCTAACGCATCTCAACACCTATCGCGTTCAAGAACACCTTAGATTAGCATATATCTGCTGTTTTCGAACGTGGTACAAGTTTCTGACCAATTAATGTGCTTGGTTCTCGCTAGATGCGGATACGTATACGGCGATGAGTTACAAATAGCTTTATGTCGCTAATGAAAGACTTTTCTAACTTAAAGTTTTGGAGCGAACTTTGCCTGATTTTTCTTCGTTTCAGGATACTTCACAGGCCAGAGCAACCTTTTTGGGCTGCGAACAAGTTGACTATTAGATGAATGATTAGTTAATAAATATAAGAAAATGTTTGACTCTATATAGTTATTTCTGTAATACATTTTGCTTAATATACTTAATATTCAATGTTGTTTTATCTGAAATATTTTAGTTTATTTTAAAAGTTTTTAGTATAAGATTCTACGTCAATAAATGTGGAAAAAATTAATCCTGGTAACAATGACTTCTAAAGGATTATTATTTTTAAATTCTAAGTTATATTTTTAGTGAAATTTGTTTTATTCAGTTTACTTAAACCTCCACAAAATTTTTTTCGGTAATGAACTCCAAAATAATAACTTTTTGTTTAGTTTTGAAAGGAAAATAAAAATATGATTTGTTGTTGAACCTGTAAAAAACTATTGCATATTTAAATTTTCTGCTTTTCTACCCTTGTTTAGAGAGGAAGTTCAAGTAGAATCATCAACTTTTAAATAACTACCTAAATTAAAGGGAAAATTGTAAAATCAAACTTTTAGTTAAAGCTGTAAAGAACAAATTACAAAAGTTTACCATTTTTTATAATAAAACGACACCCTAAAAACTTTATGAATCATTTGTATATTCTTAATTTTATTATACACCCAATTAACTGTTTTTCTCTGGTGTAGTTGCAAATGGCTGCCCTCCTTATTGATTCTGTTGCGCAGGTTAAAGCCCATTCTTTAAACCTTTTTATTTCTATGGTGGGTTAAAACCCCGATTCTGTGAATTATAAATGAAATAAACCTCGAAGTGCGGCGGTTTTTTTAGCCAGCTGAGACTTAACCTCAAAATTAATTAATTCCAGACGATTTTTTTCAAACTACCACCTTTCACTGCGGTTTGTTTCCAAACATATTCAGCAAATCCAATTTTTAATATGAAAAAGTAAAGGTTAACTCCACTCCAACCTACAAAACGAAAATGGACTTCCATAAGCTTTTTTCCACGCGGATTTTGATGCACCTTCACTAAAACCTTAAACGCCGCAAATTTGCATAAGGAAGGCGAGGTATGGACTTTTAGCGGCCAAAAGTAAATAAATTATGTACCCATTGATGACCTTAAGGACCCAATTGGGACAATATGGGAGAATTCGACTTAGATTTTTGGTAACTGGCACTTTACGGTTGGGTAGAGTTTGGTTCTTAAAGGTAAGGTTACCATTTCAGTAGCTAAATTAACCTAAAAGGAACTCTGTTTACCCAAAATTGTTGCTTATGTAATTTTTGGACGGTGGTGGGTTTTTGAGACACTTGCAAAAAGTAGGTATAAAAAAGAATTGATTTTCGACAAAAATAGCGTAAAATATGGTGTTTTAATATGTTTTAAGAACTACCAGACATATTTTTGGTGCTAGCGGTGTTTTTTCTGCTATTTTTTTTTCTTTGAAAATTTTTTATTTTTTAAATATGTAAATTTTGCATATTTTACGGGACCGTGTGTTTTTTAAGATTATTAAATAATTTTAATCAGTAAACCAAGCTGCATTTAATTTTTTTTTCTTAGTCGACGTGTTTAACGCGTGTTTTAATAGATAGTTATGGAATATTAAATATTGTGGTGTTTATAAAGTTATTATTGTTACTGACATTACATTTTTTCCCCTCTCTAAACTTGAAAAAGCTGTTTAGATGGACGTAACCTCTAAGTAAATCTTAATAAATTTTTTCGTTATTATTAGTTGTTTTAACTGTATCGCGACGTAAAATTGTAGTCAAATTTAAGCAATTGGTACCCCTAAATCATTCCCCACTTTGGAAAAAAAACCGTCTCCCAGCGGTTCCTGAGCGACAATTCTACTTGTAAAAAACCCACAAGGTTTTCAGTAATAGTAATTATTAAGTAAATTTTACTAAAAATGTTGCTTGGGTAGGTATAAATTCTGAATGTTTATCATAATGTACACTACAATTTAGTGATTTAGGTAAAATAATGAATGTCTTGACACCATTCAACAATATTTATGTTATATTTATTGTTTTGAAGAATTTGTTTTTATTCTATTTTTATTTATAATATATAAAAGCGTTGCCAGATTGTAAAAATTTTTCAATAAAATTGCGCAATATTCTGTCTTTCTTTATCTGTAAGAAAAACAATTGCTTCCGCTCGAATACAAATATCAGAGTCCAATCTCTGCTGTCTAGCGTTGAGCTTTTTCATCACGTTTACTTTTTTAAGGTCAGTCAAGTCACACTGTTTTTTTTTTAAACGCATCAGCTAAGAAGCACCATTGGGAAAATCAAAAGTCAAATAAAGATGGAAATAGGTTTTATTACGTGATTTCTAGTCGTTTCTAATATATTTCTATGCCTTTCAAACGAACTGGATTTCAATTGGCTAAACACTCCATTTTGAATAAATATAAAATCACAGAAATTAGGGTGGTTAAAGTTTTTTAGAAGTTGTACAAAATTAGTTCGAAATGAATTCAAAATTAAAAGCATATCAAAGTTCGAAATTCTTTTGAGAGGGGTGGGGCTTCACGCTAACCTGCACCCCCACTATATTTAAAAAAAAAACAGGGCTACTAGTGGATTTTTAGAAATTCTTTTTGGTGATATTAAGAGTTCAAAATTAATTCCTAATTTCGGAATAGTTGCTTTTCATTTTTCTTTACGCTTTAAATGAGGGGTGTGTAGCTTGACGTCCGGCTGTACCCCTTATTTTGAATATAAGAAAAACCAGGAAGGAGTGTAGTTCAAAATTTTTAAAAGCAGTTCAAAATTAGTTCGACATCGATTCGAAATTTTAAGCATATCAGAATTCGAATATCTTTGGGGAGGGCACTGATAAAAGGGTTTGCTTGAGACAAATAAATTGATATCTTTGGGCCCTATCACTTTGTCACAAATATGACAATTTCATCTTAATCTTACCCTCTTACTCACAAAAAACTCCAACCAATTGTTATTAAGCTACCATAAGTTTAAAGTTGATTCATTTGTTTTCAATAAGACAAATTAACTACAAGACAAACACAAAAAGATTTTCATGTTCAGTTTACAAAACATTACCTCAAAGCCATCTCTGCCTTACGAAAAACCTTCGAGTTTTAACACAAAACTTTTCGTTGCTGATACAAACTTATAAAGCGTTTGCATAAAGGTGCTCAAAATATTCCTTACAAACTCAACTATATTTTGGATGTTCTTTATTGAAAAGTAACAGTATTACTATCGTAAAGTCCAAATCTTTTCTGCTAAGTAGTCAATACGATATTAAATACACCAAAGGCGTTTTCTCGCGTTGAAATTATTTTGAAATATTATTTGAAACTATTTAGATGTGACGTCATCATTTAGAACCGAGAAAAAACGAGTAGTTCAAAACGCTGACGTAGTTTAGTGTAACCTCACTTTTTTGTCTTTCTGTTAATTTTTTTGGTGTTTAAAATTAAAATGAATCAACTATTGGTTTATGTAATAAAACCTTCGAGTTTTTTTATTTACTGTTCTTTTAAGCCCAGAAAATCATATAAGACCACAGGGCCATGAAGATTGGCTAACAAGATATCTAGAATATGATTTTTTTCATCCATTTTCACGCAAAAATAAAAAAAAATCTTAGGTTAAAACAAAAATGTAGAATTTTGACGTATCTTCTACGCACGCGTCAGTTTTAAAACTAGAGTGAATTCCGTTTCAAAATATTTTTAACCCGTTTAGATGTGACGTCACCGTTGCAACGCGAGAAAACAAATGTTTCAAACTTTTTAAAAACATTTTAAACAATTTCAACGCGAGAAAACGCCTCAGAATTTTTGCTTTATGACCTACCTACCAAAGAGTCTTTTGTGATGCACTGTGATGCACACAGATATTGAAGAAAATATTCTTATTAACTAGAATTAGTTCGGTAGTTTAATACTTACATTTTTTGGGTTTATTCAGGGTATTTTATATTCAAGAAATAATACGAGTCAACTAAACTATTTTTGGTACGTAAATATTTATATTATACGTAAGGGTATAAGTAAAAATTGTTCTCTCACAATGTATTTTATCTACGATTTATGTTAATAATCTAGAATTAGGGTTTTGACAATTTATGTTAAAAATGTATTCTTATGGTTATGTTATGTCAAATAGCAATAAAATATTAGGTACACAACACAACAACACAAAAAAAATTGCAAAATTTTATCCATTAGTTGTTAAAATATTATCGGATGTATAATAACATTGGTGCCTAAAAATTTTCGATAATTTTGCATGAAAGCTTATTGCTCAAAAACAAGAAGAAAGCTATTTTACAAAATTTGAAAATGAACGAATGTTGTTTTTCAAAGAAAATACGCTTATATTAAAGCAAAATGATGTGAAAATTTTTATGCACAAGTTGTCGAAAAAAAAAATTAACAAAAAAATAGCCTACGTTGTACTCGGTTTACTTTTTATATTAGGCAACATTTTTTTGGATTCTAAAGATTTTATGGCAATCTCCTTTTTCAATTTTTTTGTATGAAAGCTTTGATGTTAAAAATAAATGCTCCAGATGTCTACATATAATGGATAGTACTGTACCTATGCCTGTAATTGTAGTTTTTGGAATTATTAGTCAACTATTTTTGATATCTAATAAATATTTATAAATAAGGGTATTCTTTTAATAAAATGTTTCTTTACGATGCCTAATATTTGTTAAATTTAAAGTTTAGATCTAAGGTTATTTTACATAACAATGAGTTTTAAGGCTTTGTCTTTTCTTGATTTTTTTGTTTGGAATTTTATTTTGTAGACTTAATGCATTCTTTTAGCAATAAATCATTTCAGTTAAAATGACTTACATGTTTGCTTATTAACCGATAACTGTGCCATTTTTTAAGATGAAATAATAAGGAAATTTCACTGTTTCATAATAATTTTATTTCCCGTTTTTTTATTTCAATGGCGGAACCTGTACTATTTTATTTTTTATGTGAATATAATTTCTCCTAAATCTGATATATATATTTTAGCAGGCTTTTGTTGTTTTATTGGTTAACAGTGAAATTTTTATTTCACCCTTGATGGGTCATATATATAGAAAAACTAAAATTTTATAACAAACTATAAATTTATGACAGTGATAACCAATTTGACGGAAAGTTACACAGTACAAAATTAAATTTTTGATTCCCTCAATATTAAGTGAAAAAATATCTTAATTAAAATAGAGTGAAAGTCACACACAATATTGTATGTTAACTCAGAATTGTGTGAACAGTTTATGACATTGACAAGTTCAAACATTGTGTCAATGGTGTTCACAAAAATTGAGTTTAAATGTCACTCAATATTTCGTGGACTCGTTACCCTACACTATTTTGAGTGATTTTCACTCAATTTTCGGTGAGATATTTTTTCATTCAAAAGCGAGCTCAAAAGCGGAAAGGAGTGAATCGAAATTTCCATTTTTTACTGTGTATGATCACTTTAAGTCAATATTATGATCGCCTAAAGTCAAAGCTATGATGAATTTGAGTCAAAGCTATGATAACTTTGACACAAAGTTAGATGAAGTTATCGTAACTTTAGGACGAAGTTTTCATAGCTTTGAGGCAAAGATATCATTATTTTAAGGTCAAGTTATCATCACTTTGAAAATTCCGAATAAATGATAAGTTTATGTAGAACCAGTACCCTCTCCAGATAGGCCGATCAACTCATACCGATTTAGTGTCCTTTTATCCACCTTCGCCGCCATTTTCACTCAAAAGTGACAGATAATCCATTAGTTTTCTGTCAAAATGGCGGCGAAGGTGGATAAAAGGACACTAAAACGATAAGAGCTGATCGGCCTATGTGGAGAGGGTAATGGTAGAACTGTTATTTGTTCTACCGTATCCAACTATGCCATTAGTTTGAGACAAAGTGATCTGCATTGGGACAAAGTGATTCTTTTTTCAGTGGGGGTGTGGCTTGACTGACCTCTTTTTTAGCATGTATAACGTTCAGATCAGATTTAGGTTACGTTTTATAACGTCTGCTCTATGTTGCTAACGCGGAGATATTGGCCAAATATAGCGAGTTTTACCGAAGAGAGTCAAGAAATCAATAGATTGGTATATATGCGAATGACCGAAACAAAGCAAGCAAGATAGAAATACATGGTAATAAAATGTAAAGGACAGAAACGCCCGACCCGGTAAGTTCCGCTCCCACGGATATAGGTACCTCATACGTGTCTTGACCAACTTAAACTTTGAAATTTAACGCACTATAATTTCAGCTAATCATATTTATTTTTTTATTTTAAACATTTTCTCGCAAATTACGTTTTTCATAAACTACAGAGAAAGTAGATCAGTTCCAATTCGCCATATGTATTTTTTCCTCTTAAAAAGTGTAACTATTAAAAAAAGGTAATGAAGTGTAAAAGATGTGCAAAGCCAAGAAGTGCCGATCAATCATAATTTATACAAAAGCTGTTGGAACTTCAACTTCAAGTTTACCAGACTTTTTCCAATATTTTATGTGAAGGAAAATTAAAACAACGATATTAAAAAAGTTGACCCAAGATAGCTACATAACATCAGACTTACTATATAGAAACAACTTTCAGCTGAATACAAGTTGGAGATTTATTCAATATTTTAACAGTATCGGTCCCTTGCAGACCCAAACCGTCTTAAAATATATTTTATTTGCATATAACTCATCGATAGTTTGAGGGGTTTTCGAACTCCGAATAAAAATGCATGGCAATGTAAGATATTCTGCTCTTTTCTTTGATCTTCACGCATATTTGTATCTTTTAATTATCACACTTAAACTAAACCAAATCAAACCTATTAAGGCTGATCAGCCTGATCTCAGGTTTAGTTTAGTATAAAAACAGTAATTTCAAAGTTAAATTTCAACAGATCAATTCATTAAACTTTCATCGCATCTTGAAACGAAAAACAAGCTTTGAAAACCAAATGGCGCATATTGCAGTTTTGCAAAACACTGTATTTTGGGGTTTATGAGCAATTTATCGTTAAGGTTAACCTTATTATTTTTAAGTGAGTCAGTATGTTTACAACGTACTAGATCAGAAATATGAGACACTTAAAGCAAATATTTCAACGCATCGGTATCGATATATCTAACACGTTCGAAATAAAGCCAAAATACACGACATTTTTGACTTGTCTATGCGATGTTTCGAACGATACCCGCTTTTTTGAAGGGTGCGATGACAGAACTGCTGATTGAAATCGCTGCGTATGTTCGTGGGTCCGTAACGTTACATACATCCCTCCGTACGCAACTAGTAGAGTCAGCTGTTGTGTAATCGCACCCGTCAAAAAAGCGGGCATCGTTCGAAACATAGCATGAAGAAGTCAAAAATGTAGTGTATTTTTGCTTTGTTTCGAACGCGTTAGGTATACCGATACCTATGCGTTAAAATATTTTACACACTAGCAATTGTCCACGAATTCGTTGACGTTGTAAAAATTGTAGGTTCACCCTCTCCTTCACTCCCCTCCCACTTCTAAGACCCTTTCTGTCCATCCAGTCTGATACCCGATTCGACTACGGTTTTATCCCGTTTTTTTCCGTGGTCATAAATTTGGTTTCCAGTACCTAACCGATTTTGATAAAATAAAGCCTATGTAGTTGACATAATTAAAGTTAAGGCCGTTCTTTATTAAAGCTATGCACAAACCTTGGCACAACCATTATAAAGGTCTGTTTCGGTACTCTGTGACAGCACCGCGCTCAAAAAAGCCCGAACTTAGCTATCGGATAGCTCCGGCAACCCCAAGAAGAGCGCGGTCTTACTTCAATGTTGTCAAAAAAAATAGTCCAGTAAGAATAACTGTGTGTTCTTAGCTCAGTCAAGCCACACCTCCGCCGAAAGATATTCGAGTTTTGATGTGCTTATAATTTCGAACCAATTTCGAACTAACTTTGAACCACACTCCTTCCTGTTTTTCTTTAATATTCAAAATGAGCGGGGTTGCAGCCAGACGTCAAGCTAAAAAAAACCAGGAAGGAGTGTGGTTCAAAATTTTTAAAAGCGGTTCAAAATTAGTTAGAAATGAGTTTAAAATTATAAGCAGTTATTTTTTAGGATATTCGATGGATAATGTTCTTTTTTGGTCCATTGGACCAAAAATAGACTATATCCCCCGGACGTCCATTTTGTGTCCAGCAAAAGTGATGTAACAGAATGAGAAATACATTCCCAATGCCCATAGCGGAGTTAAATATAAATAAAAAAGGGTTTTACCAACAGAAAACTATTGGATTTTTGGCCTCCTCCACCAGTTCCACCACTGACTGGTTTCAGACACAGTCCATCCACCAGTCGGGTTTTTTTACTATCACGAATCGATAGCACAAAAATGAACTTTACAAAATACACCGGAGTATCATAAGAATACATACCGGGTGCGACTTGAAGGCTAGACTCAGACACGTGTTTCACCCTTGTTAGGGATATGTATTTTTCTTAGTCCATTAGACCTCAAATAACCTGTGTCTGCCAGACTTCCATATTTGACCCATTAATAAATGTAATTTAGCAGACTGGTGTTGGACAAAGTTTTAACCTCGGTTTTCATTGGACAGAGTGGATGACAAAAAAACCAAGCCTAAAAGATTTTCATTTTTATTTCAAAATAAACTGTTTCAGTGAGATTTACTAAGAACTAAGTACCCCGCACAGGTCTAAATATTTAAACCTGTGGGGGTACTAACTTTTAAAAACAGTTTTCAAAAAACACTTACTCATACACAGAAGACACAAAGTTATTGATTATTTTGTATTTTTACCACTGAAAAACTTCTTTTTTTTTCTCAAAATATACTATACTTTAGGAGAAAATGCCCTAAAACTAATTTTTTTTGACAGGTTTCAAAATGGCAAATGGTGAGTACGCCAAAAATTTGGCATATAATAGCTTGATTATCTCTGTTTGAGGTTATAAAGTTGGTGACCACCTCTGGGGGCTGGTTTAAATTTATAGCCCCCAGAAAAAACTGTTTTGTGGTAAATGGTAATAAGTTCGTTTATAATTTTCCTGAGTAACCGTTTTTACAAGGATTAATTTACCTTATTTAATATCCCAAGTTGTTCTTTAACCAATAAAACAACTCCAATTTTGTTCAGAAAAACACCATATTTTGAAGCCGTTTTCATCACAAAAAATATATTTATGAGGGCACTACGAGGCAAAACAAATATAATTGAAGAACACTGACTATGCACGAAAAATATACCAAACAATAAGACAATTTACCCCTTATTTTATTATTACCCATCTAATCGTTGTGTGTATATTATTACCCATCTAAATCGTTGTGTGACATCAAGTATTAATTGTAAGTTTTAATCAGAGTGACATATAACCCCAATTTTTATTTGTTCAACAGTGTTTACTATTTAAACCCCAGGTGGTTTTAGATTTTATAATTATCTTTTCTTCTAAATTGAAACTTTTTTCTTATATCCAACAAAAGATTGTGTTAAGATGACTATTCAAAAAACAATTTTCTTAAAATTCTTCTTATAAATCAAACTATGTCTAAAACTTAGGAGGGTTGGTTTAAAATGCTTAAAACCAAAAATTTTACTTAAACTTAGGTCCGTTCAAAACTAGACTAAACCCTTTTAGTAAATCCCACCGTTTGTATTTTAGTAATGTTTTTATGTTCATTGGAACTATTTTTTTGGTCATTGGATAATTTTTGTTAGTCACAGAACCATAAAAAGACACTTTTTTTTATTTCCCATGGGTATCTGTTGGACAAAGTGGTTAGTCCACTGGATAGCAGTTGGATCAATTATAGTGACCCAAAAGTGTAATAAATTAAAATTATTGACTTTAGGTGCACCTAAAAACGATCAGAGATTGTACTGATCGAAACGTCGTGTAAACAAAATATAGACAATGGAAGTCCGAAACACAGAGGTAATTTCAAACACATCATTGTCTCACACTTTCAAACAAAGGTATATCTAGTTTCAAAATCTCTCCAAGGCCTACCGTAATGTTTAGAACAAAACCATTTGCTATTTGAAGCTGTAATATTGTTGGACACATTAATATCATATTATGGTGCCCATCCCAAGGACATCTCTGGGCCGGGATGACCACATCTTTGTTTTTGGCTGGACATTTTGGGCTCAGCCCTGCCTGCCGCCGAAATGGAGCACTTTACCGTTTTGTGTTGAAAAACACACAAAGTGGCCAATTACGACCGTTTGAAAAAAAATATATTATTATATATATATTACCATGCCTACCACCTTTTTCCGAACTACTTGATAGTTATAGGTATCACCTATTGCCCCCTGCCGAATTTATTGTGGCATGCCTTGTACAGGGTGGGCTAAATCCGCTGGGATTTGGGGGTTTTGGGTACTTCTAGGCAAGATAGCCAAAAAATAGTATGCATGTCCTGGGCTCGATTTTTGAGACAAGCTTAAATACGAAAACTGCATCTTGATATGTCTTATCATTTCCGAGCTACGGAGGCATTTTGAAAAGTCTGCATTTTTGGATGCTTTTTTGAAGACATTTTAACAAAGAACTTAACCTTGTAACTGGATTTTTCCTAACACATTTAGTTTTTGAGATATAACCCAAAGTTGATATTTTTCTTATAGAATGACCCTTTATTTACTTGATCCCAACATTCAGACTTTTCAAAAAGCCCCCGTATCTCAAAAACCTCTTAACATATCGAGATGCGCTGTTCGTATTTAAACTTGTCTCGAAAATCGAACTCAGGACATGTATACTATTTTTTGGCTATCTTGCCTAGAATTACCCAAAACTTCCAAATCCCAGCGAATTTAGTTCACCCTGTATATTCTCAATTCAAATGCAAGACAAGTTTTAAAAATCATATTCTTGTTTACAATATTGTCGCTAATTATTAAGTGGTAAACTATCAATCAAGCAAAAAAGGAGTAACATAACTTCGTGGACATAGCTTGCACTTAAAAGGTAACCACAACAAAATTTATCATAAATAATTAATTAGACAAGCGAAGTAATGAAGCTTTTTACACGGTCAATATAAAAAGCATGTTTACCAATGTATCAGATGATTCTTGAAATTGCGTACATATATTTGCAATTTCACTTTGAATCAAAAAAGTAAATTGATTTTTTGATTTTAAGAAAAAAAATATACTCTTTTCGAAAGTTATATTTTTGTTAGGTGCGATCCCTAGATAGTTATTCTGACAAACATTAAAATCTTCTATATACATCCTACTGTCAAAGTCTGTCAAAAATATGTAATTTTTTCCCAAAATGTAAAAAAAATAAAAATTAGGGCTTATAGAGCATTTCATTCTAGACAAAAAAAAAAGTCAAACAAGCATTTTTGTAGTACTAACAGTTTTTTTATAAACGTGATTTAAATTTTTGAAAAATGGAAAACATTGTCACATTTTGAATTTTAATGCTGTTAATTCAAAAAAATATAGAGAACATATTTTCGCTAAAAAAACGTCACACTGTTTTTTACATCACTTATAGTATAGTTGAAGGAACTGCTAAAATCATGTCGATTGGGTTGAACGTCTTTGTACCAAGATTTTTCTATAAACTAAACTAAGGAGATATTCTTATTATCTATCAAACGACAGTAAAAAAGTTTACCTACGACCAATGAATAATACTAATTTTTCGACCCTCTCAACACGATTGTAATGAGTCATTTACAGTCCTAGGCTAATAATGAAGCTTAGACGTAAACCACAAGATGGCGTGACAAGCGATGAAACTTTATTTTATAAGAGCTCTAATTTTAAATAAATATTTTTCTATATTTTTAAGATAACAAATATTTAATAAACCAATATAATTTTAGTACCTAACCAAAAATAAGTCCCGTTAAAATGACATTTAAAAGATATATGAAAAGTCCCTTAGTACACTAAAAAAAATATCGTACATAGTATTTATAATAGCGTGTATTATTTTTTTATAGATATTTGTACATCAATAACACGTAAATGTTACAAAAATCGGAGGAAAGTTATAAAAATGTTCATATACAGTAATGAAATAAAAAACGGTTGTTACAAAATTAATGAAAAATATTTCTTGACATTTTATAGAGTTGTTATTAATAGTATGTACAGGTTATGGAGATAATTAAAGAGCATATTAAATAAATAAGAAATATTAACGATTTTAATCAATGCCCTTAATAAATTTAATAAATAGCGATTATTGATTATCGTTTAAAAGTTGTTATGGAATGTATGGACAAGTTTATGAAAATTATGAAACGGGCATATAAAATACATAAACAAGGTTATAAAATTTATGTACGTAACAGTCTTTTACTAAA
Organism: Oxystoma pomonae; assembly: GCA_963921995.1. Lineage (NCBI taxonomy): Eukaryota > Metazoa > Arthropoda > Insecta > Coleoptera > Brentidae > Oxystoma > Oxystoma pomonae. The sequence goes on from OY998164.1 coordinate 97,480,493, forward strand.
TTTATTCTTAGGCGTAACTAAAAGATATGAAAACATGTATCTTAATCCTTCATTTCATAACAGCCTTCATAAAAATTATTCTTAAAGACTCTTTATTGTAACAACTTTTTTTTGAAACTGTGTCTTACAGCAGTAAAATCAATAATTCGTTTTGGCTATAAAATTTATGTAAACTTGATTATGATATTAATAAAACTTTACATAGGAACAAAAATAATATACAAAATACATTGGCTCAATGTATTTTTTTTTTAGAAAACGGTGCCTTTTTTGATTTAGTCTTATATGTTTTGACGTTTTAGATAGAACGTCATTGAAACTTCAGGTTATGAAGGTTGTTAACTAGGAGTGTTCGCTTTTGATGTTTTTAATAATTTCTGATATTTATAATGACATTTTCATTGGTCGTAGGTAAAGTACTAACTAACTAAGACACTAACTCGCATGTTATGGTCATTAAACGCTCAGATAAATTAAGACACTCGCCTGCGGCTTGCGTCTCAAACTTCATCTTCGCATTTAATGACCATCATAACATGCTTGTTATGTAAATACTATTTGACTTTCTTATGTTTATTAAGTAAAAATAAGAAATAACCAAATGTCTGCAACATAAGAAAAATAATTTTTTGAATGACCGTAATACTGGCTAGTACATGATGCTTTGTGCTCTGACATTTTTTTTAAATGTTCTATAAGACACTTCAAACTCACCGAGATTAAGGGGCAAGATAGAAGCAGGAATAAGTCATATATATATATATATATATATATATATATATAGTCAATATTTGTTGATATTTTATTGTATATAAAAAGATGTCTTTCAGAGAGCTCCTCTTAGGTTACCTTTTCAAATCTAGTCGAAACTTTTTTACTGTCATTTAATAGGCGAATAATTGTTGTTTTTAGAGTTTAGTTTTACAGAAAAATCTTGGTGCAAAAATGTTCAATACAATCGACATAATTTTACCATTTTCTTCAACTTACTTTATTTTTGTAGAGAACTATAAGTGATGCAAAAAAAAGTTGTAACGTTGTTTTATCGAAAATATGTTCTCTCTCAGGTTTCCCATCGCTTTTTCGGAAAATATATTTTGTTAAGTAACAGCATTAAAATTGAAAATTTGACAATTTTCCATTTTTTAAATATTTAAATTACGTTTATAAAAAATGGTTAGTACTACAAAAATGCTTATGTGTCTTTTTTGTCTAGAATGGAATTTTCTATAAGCTCAAATCCTTTATTTTTTAAAAATCTTGTTTTCTACATTTTGGGAAAAAATGACACATTTTTGACAGATTCTGACAGTAGGACGTATATGATAAAAATTTAATTTTTATCAGAATAACTATTTAGGGACGTCATCTACACAAAAATATAGCTTTCGAAAAGAGTATATTTTTTTTTCTTAAAATCAGTCAAAAAGTGTGGACCTTTATATGGTGCTACCATGAATATAATTATTATAACATATCAAAACTGGTCCATAATTTTGATAATATAAGTGGGTTGCAATCAGTTTGACATAAAGCAAAAGATAATAGATGGTTAAAAGAAAATTCAATTTTCATCTTGCCTACGAGAGTTATAGTAACACAAATTAGCTATACAGTGTCTGGAATAATGGATATTTTGAGAAAACTATAGGTTTTTTAAAAAAATTATACAGGATTATTTAAGCTAAAAAAGCGAACTTAAAAAAATGTATACTCTTTTATGCAAGGTGTTCCAAAAATAAGGCAAAACTCATTTTTAAAGAAAATGGACTCCCTGTAGTTAATGTTATTTCTGAATCCTTAAAAAATAAGCTTTTCAAAAATACCAAACACCATGGGAACAGCTTTTTGCTATTTCAAGATATTCAAGTTTAAATTTTTATGAAAGAGATAAGGAAATCGGAATAAACTAGATTTTAATTAGTTTTTTAATTATTAATACCTATTTAGAAATTTAAACTTGATTATACTTCGACTGGGCACATCCTAGTAGATATACCAGGTAATGATACTTCGTAGCACGTCATACGCAAGTTTTACAGATAAAAAAAATATACTGCCCTTGCAGCCTGCCTGATCTCTGCTAGGTACTTCGGTATACTTCTTGCGCAGTCACGCGACAAGTGAAGACGGTATCACGGGCGCGAATTGTGAAAATACGATTTTAAAGAACAAATCTAACAAAAGAAAACGTGAAAAGCAAATGGATTACCTAAAGAAGAAAATGAGGAACCTTAAAAAGGAAATGAAAAGGGAGCATCGTGTTTCGAGTAAGAAAGATATAGGCAAACTGTCAGTTTTTAAACAATGGACAAATATTATGCTTTAGGCTAACATTTTTTGGCATGGGTTTGTTTATTCTGTAAACACACATTTGTTTTTATTACTTATAAAAATTTAAACCCTGCATAGTTTCTGACTTATGCCCTCTAAATTAGTCTCAATAAAAAAAAAATCTATATGTTTACTTAAAGAATTAATATTAGCACGTCGTTTCTCATATATTATATGTGACGATGAACCTGACAGTTAAACGAATAAAATGCCGAAAAAATCTAACAAAAGAAAACGTGAAAAGCAAATGGATTACCTAAAGAAGAAAATGAGGAAACTGGGCAAGGAAAGGAAAAGGAAGCGTCGTGATTCAAGTAAGTAAGGCGCATTGTCAGTTTTAAACAGTGGAGTGAAAGAATGAAAAGGGAGCATCGTCTTTCGAGTAAGAAAGATATAGGCAAACTGTCAGTTTTTAAACAATGGAGTGAGACAAATATTAGGCTATTGGCTAATATTTTTTGGCATGGGTTTGTTTATTAAGCAATCACACATTTGTTTTTATGACTCATAAAAACTTAAACCCTGCATAGTTTTTGACTTATGCCCGCCATGTTAGTTTCAATAAAAAACTCCAGAATAATTATTATAACAAAACCCTAACAAAACTCTCAAACGAATTTTTCATGTAGTCGGAGCCTGACTCAGAATTTTTTTTCCTAGCACGCTATATCCTATATGCTGCACGTAAAAACAAATACTATCATATCTCACCCATGCTCCCGATGCATGGTTTACTTTACCGGGTGTCCAATTTTCTAAGTAGATTATAATATGTTTACTTAAAAAATTATTATTAGCACATCGTCTTTCATATTATTATATGTGACGACGAATGTGACAGATCCTCAACTCGTCAGACACTAGTAGTTCCTCGAACTCTAGCATAGAGAGGCACCCCTTAGAAAGTATATAGTACATTGGGTCCAGATATATCCGGAGAGCTAGCTTGCAGATAGAAGAAGTATCTTTGTATGGCAATATATAGATAAGGAAACTAAAAATAATCTCCTCGAAAAATACAAAATTCCCGGAAAAATTGCCAAATTCTTCAAGGACCAAAATTAAATCCAGGATGCTAGCATCGACAGAGCAAAAATGAGATACGTTACTCTTGAAATTGTAAACCATTTTGGGAAAAGGTTTGACAGCCTTAGAGCGGGTTTTCTCTAATTTGGCCTAAACAAAGAGGGAGAGACGAAGCACTTGATGAAGATCTTTTGGGTCTTGCCGAATTGGCGCAGTTGTTTTGCATTGGCCACAATATTGTTTCATGCAAAAATATAAAAAAATGCTACTGCGCAACATACAGATCTTTTATTTTTTTAGCGAAGGTTTTGCCGAAAATTGCAAAAATATAAAAAAGGCACCGACAGGAAATATTAGAGCTAAACGGTGAAATAACGTAAATTTTTTTCAGAAGAGTGGAATCAAATAACTCAAAATAAATTAACTTTGAGTTGGACAAAAGGTTACAAAATTCCCTTTGTGGACAAACCTTTTCAAGTTTTCACCCCCAAAACCTCAAAATTTACCAAAAATGAGTTAAAAATTTATTCGAAAAACATACAAAATTTATAAGTAGGAGCAGTTAAAACTGTTAATAATAAGTTTTTGTTAAGATATTTTTTAAGACAGAACGATAACAGGGGACTTTAGGTTTATCTTTAATCCTAGAAACCTAAATAAATTTCTTTCGCCCACGTCATTTTCAACTGGAAGATATTAAAGAACTTAATTACTAAAAACTGCTTCCTTGCGACATTAGATCTTTAAGATGCATATTTTTTAGTTCCAATGTTTGATGAATATAAAAAATATTTAAGATTTTCTTTTCAAAACAAAAGTTGAATTCCAATGTTTACCATTCGGTCTAGCAACTGCACTTTTTTTTCCACTCTTTCAGGCCTGTTTCTCTTATCTAAAAGATTAGGTTTTTTATTAACAATTAAAAAACCATACACAACCGACTCAAGAGATACAATTTTTAGAATTTATCCTTAATGCAAAAAAGATGTGGATATATATCGCACAAAAAAGAATAACAAAAATAAAAACAGCCATTAAGATTATTTAAAGAACAAAAAAAGGGAAAAAAATAACAATTAAAGAGGTTTCGCTAATTATAGGAAGGCTAGTCTCGGTTTGTTACGCTACAGAGTACGCCTTGTTGTACGTAAAATCCCTTGAGCGAGAAAAATATCGTGCCTTAAAGGCTAACAGGAACAACTATAACAAAAAGATGTTTGTTAGGTTCTTAGTTAAAAATGAACTTGAGTGGTGGTTAAAGCACATACTATTTTACACCCTAAATATAACATTAAAATTTTCTCCGATGCATACAAATCGGGATGGGGGCGTGTTACAATGGAAAGGAAGCAAAAGGGTTTTTTTTTGGCAACAAGGTGAATAGGAGAAACACATAAACATTCTTGAAATGAAGGCAGCTTTTTATGGCTTAATAAGCTTTGTAAAAAATTTTAAAATTTGTGATATTTTACTAAGAATTGATTGCTATTGAGAGAATGATGTGGCAGTGAGCTTAGGTATATTTTTTGTATTTGCCACGTACATAAATACGTTGAATAATCATATAGCGGATAAAAAATCTGGCATAAAAATTGTATATTTATTTGCAAGCTATCTGAACAAAAAATGCCACCGGTTTGTGTCGTGGCTTCCAGTGGATGCATTCACAATGAACTAGAAAAACCTTAATTCTTATATATTTCCTCCTTCCTCACTGTTTCCAAAAATGTAAAAAAGAAAAAATTGAAAACGATAATGCGATATGTCTGGTGGTTTTTTCTATCTGGGAAACTCTAGCATGGTATCCAAAATTAGATTCCACGATTCGCTTAAAAGTTATCGTTTTAAATCCGAAAGGTGATTAACTCTTATCTTCGTTTAGGGAACCCCACCCACTATGAAAGAATCTTTCCCTGGGGGTAGAAATCTTATCAAGGGGCGTTTGGGAGGAAGTTTTGCAACAATAATATTGAGACCATTTTGCAGCCTAATGTAAATCAAGTTGTATCCTTTTTATAAACAGAATCTCAAAATACTGGGAAATATTCAACGCTTAAAACACATAGGTCTGCCTTAAATTTAATTTGCGAGCAGAAAAATCAGAAATGGTAGATAGGTTTATGAGAGGCATTTTTAAGCTGCGCCCTCAATTTCTGAAATATAAACTTGGTATCCGGAACCAGTATTACCTTATATAGGTAACTTGTACCCTTTGGTAAATTTATCATTCGGGTTATTAACTATAAAAATGGTACTTTTTTTTACTCTTTATTCTGCTCATTTTCTATAAGTTAAGTAACATCAAAGCTAACGAAGAGGGCATAGAAATAATTCTTAAAGATTTTCTAAAAATATCTGGACCCAGAAGAATTCAGCCTTGGGAACCTATCCCTTTTTCAAAGAAAATTTACAGTCCTATTTCTACTTTACCATTATATATTGCATAAAGAAAACAAAACTATTTCGAGGCACAGAGGATACACTTATTTTAACAATTAAAAAGCCTCATAAGCCCGCTACATCCCAAAGCATTAGCAGCTGGATTTAAAAAGGTCTAAAAAACGCGGGAATAGAATCAAATTTTAAAGGACATAGCACAGGACATGTGGTGTCTTCCGCAGCATTAAGGGTTGGTGCATCAATCAAAAGTGTTAGAAAGGCTGCGGGATGTTCCGAAAAAAGGAAAACGTTCAATCGATTTAATAATAAACTTTTAATTTCAAAAGATTTCTTAGCTAATTATATTAAGAAATATATTTTAAATACATTTAAATTTTAAACCTTGTGTTTTCTTATTATTATTTAACTTTTTAACTAATATCGCCATATTCTCTAAACAACTACCTGGTATATCTAATAGGATGTGACCAGTCTCGTATAATTTGGATTGAACTTCATTACAGGTAAGTCGTTTATTCCTTAAATATCTTAGAAAAGATAAAAATCCCATGGAGCTTTAGAATACCTTCATAAACAACATACCGAAAGTCCCCTAAAATCCCCTGAGTTTGATAAATTTGGTTATCTTCCTATTTAAAATGGACAACTTAAATCTGCAACATTTAATGCAAGATGGCGGCCGTAATTTTTGACAGATGACAAGTGTACCCCAATTCTTATATTAAGACATTTATTGGTAGCCTGTGTACCAAATTTAACGAATGTAGCTAATCGGATTAGGAAGTTAGCTCAATAAATGAGAGAAGGTATTTTCAAATATGGCGGACCTATTTTTCATATTAGCAGGATGCTATCTTGGATTTTCATATTAGGTCCCAATGAGTACCTACATACCAAATCTTAGCTAGTTACGCCCATAAAAAACGATAATAACAAAATTATGTCAAATTCTGTAATTTTTTCAATATGGCGTACCTTGGATCCGGAGGATTTTAGGGGACTTTCGGTATGTTTTCGGATTTTGTTTACAAAGGTATGTTAAAGCTCTGTGCCAAAAATCAAAAATGTGTTATTTTTTCCACTTTTTTACTAGATTGATTGGAGTACTAATGTTTGGTAGTTTTGAAAACTTATTTTTTATGGATTAAGGAAATGACATAATATATAGGGCGTCCAATTAAAAAAAGTTTCTGTTATATCTTCCCTTTGGGACATCCTGTATAAAATCGTACAGGTACATTCTTTAAATCCGCTTTTATTACCTAAAATGATCACTCAGACATCTAGGTGGAGGATTTTTCTACAGGGAGGCCCCGAAACTTGTAATCACTATTTTTCCAAATATAAAATAATAATAATAAATAAAAAAGTTAGTTATTTCATGCCTTTTATAATTAGTGCTATTAGTTCTGTTAAAGTCCTCACCGAGATAACAAGGTGGGTTTTTTTTTAACAGGAAGGTCTCAAAACTTGCAAAAAATAATAGGTCTATGAAGTTCTTTCATATCTTTTTTGATTAGTGCTATTGTGTTAAATGCCCCACCAATATAGTAAAAAAATATATTGCACACCTGTAGGTCGGGTCGTTTTATACAGGTAGGCTTTAAAACTTGAAAAAAATAATTGCTATATGCACTCATTTCATCTCCTTTCTAATTAGAGCTATTATGTTAACGGCCACACAAAGATAGCAAAAAAAAATATTGGACCCCTCAGGGTGGGTGCATTTTTTACAAGGAGGCTTCAAAACTTGCAAAAAATAATTTGTGCTATTATGTTAAGGGCCACACTAAGATAAAAAAAAATATTCCACACCTCTGGGTGGGGGCGTTTTTTACAGGGAGGCGTCAAAACTTGTATAACATAATAGTTCTGTAGAAAGTGCCCCCACCCAGAGCTGTGTTATAATTTTTTTTGTTATCTTGGTATGTCCCTTAACAAAATAGCACTAATTAGAAAAGAGATTAATTAAGTTCATTTAGCAATTATTTTTTGTAAGTTTTGGGGCGTCTCTATAAAAAAAAGCCCCCACATAGAGAGGGGCAATAATTTTTTTTGTTATCTTGATGTCGCCCTTAACATATTAGCCCTAATCAGAAAAGAGATTAAATGACTTTATATAGCTATTATTTTTACAAGTATTAAGACCTCCCTGTAAGACAAGCCCCCACCTAGGGGTGTGCAATATATTTTAATATATAAAAAAGCATAATAATATTTTTACTTAATTCGTATGTATGTAAACTACAGTTTTATACTAGTTATATGAAATCATACACTTCAATTGCCACCACATCTCTATCCATCTAAAAAATTACTTGCCGTTATTCAAGACTATGCTGCTCTCTATCTAATTGTACCAGGTCTCTGAACTGATACAGAACATATTCGAGTGTTCTGTTAATCAATTTTGTGGTCAGTGTAAAGCTAACCATATAATGTGTATGGTGATCCAAAATGCCTATCCTACCGAATTTTCGGCATAAAGTAATATATAATTGTTCTTGTAATCAATTTTGTGGTCAGTGTTTAAACCATTAGTTATACATTTACAGATTTGTAGCAAGACTCATAAGCCATTGGCTCGTTGATCCAAAAGTCCTAACCTGTCGAATTTTCGCTCTATCCATAAATTGATACACCCCAATTGCTCAAATAAACGAGGGGCGCTGAAAGGCCAAATTTATTGACAGTTTGGCCAATTTTGTCGGAATAAGAGACCGATTTGTGAGTTTGTAGGCTTAAATGGGGCCATAGAAAACCTCTTTGTGCAATAAAACTTTTTATGATAGATAAATATCGAGGAAAAGGGGTTCCAAAAGTAAATGTATCAACTAAAAGGATGTTAATAATATTCACAAAAACATTTCAGTCTCTTTAAGAAGACCATACCTATTAACCTAAAAATCTTGAAGATTTGATAATTGTTCGAAACGTCATAAACAATTGAGGCGCGCGGTGGTTTTATACTTGCTAAGGACACAAATTTTGCCGTCAAGTTAACGAAAATGATCTAGATATATTAAAAATAACTGCAACTCTAAAAAATAACTACATTTTTTTACTGAAAATTATGCCTGTCTAGCAATAACAAATAAACCCACACCTAGCTATATCTGTTATCAGTAATTTTGAGTAAACTTATTCTTGGGCACTATGAAAAAGGTCGGATGTGCATTTTCTCGTCCTGAATACGAAATGGACAATTCTGTACCTCAAAATTGTGGATAAGGACTCGGCACACCAATCCAAAGGTGGGCAATTTTAGAGGTCGCGTGATGGATAGGGTAACCCCCACTATTTTCACATATATGATGTAGTAGTACCACAAGACCAAAAATCACCTGGTATGCCGGACCTCATTCATGGATAAGGGCTCGGCACACTAGGTGATTTTTGATCTTGTGGTACTACTACATCATATATGTGAAAATAGTGGGGGTTACCCTACCCCCTTTAAAATTGCCTACCTTTGGATTGGTGTGCCAAGCCCTTATCCATTTGAGGTACAGTATTGTCCATTTCGTATTCAGAACGAGAAAATTCACATATTATCAAAAAATGGCGAGGGTTATAGTCCAATTTTTTGATGAGCGGACTGACAAAGGGACAAAAGTATTTTTTTATGAACGTAAATTATTCATAAGAAATCAACGTTTCCCTTTCTATAGATAAAATATCGTTGAAAACCATAAAAAAAAAATGAGTGTTAAATTAATTTTTTATACGTACACTTCCGGCCACATAAAATGGGTAAGCCCATTTTATATAGTGTATTGTGGACCTTGAAACTCAGTAACCTTTTAGTTATTCCAAATTGACAAAAAATATCACTGTCAGGTTTTGTTGTTGTTGTCATATTATATTTAAAAATGCCCCAACTAAACGAATTCAATAAAGCCCAAATTTTGGCAAAATTAGACGGTGGTTGGTCGGTTCGAAGAGTAGCGGCCCATTATGGACTAAACAATGCTACAATTATAAGAATGAGAAGAAAGTATCAAGAAGAAGGAACTGTTCGACAAAGGTGAGGCACTGGCTTAACCCAGGTCAGTCCGCCTCAGCTGGATCAGCAACTAATCAACTTTCTTAAAGACCACCCATTTGCGATGGCCCCAGAGGCAAAAATTGAGGCACATTTTCCTGGATCTATATAAGAACGACGCGCAGACGGATAAGCCGTTTTAGGCTTAGATGTCGCGTTGCTGCCAAGAACATCTTACTTAGTGCAGAAAAGAAGCAAGCCAAATTAATATTTGCACTAAACTATTCACTACAAGAAGAATCTCGAAGAATATGAAGACCGGGCTGGAAGATTTTCTGTGAATGTGTGGAGTTGGCTTTCGGCGAGAGGATATGGGGCTATTTTTAGTCTGAGGTTTATGTTGATATGATGAGAAATGTTATGCTTCCAGAAGCAACCATTCTTTATCCAGAAGGTTCTGTGTATCAACAGGATAACTGGCCTATTCATACCGCACGTATTTCTAAACAGTGGTTCCAGCAAAACAACATCGAGGTTTTACCATGGCCGGCAACAATTCGATGCCACAAATTCTAACGACTTAATGGAGCTCATAGTCAGAGGGTGATGTAGCAGATTCCATGCCACGTAGACTGGCAAACATTATCTAGGCTGACGGGGCAATGATACGCTAGTAAAGAAACGTTTTCTTGTTTTTTTTTTTTAATTTACGTAGTGCTTTTTTAACAATTTCTTTTTTATATTGAACATTTTGGTTGTCTGCAGAGACTTAGATTACTCAAATTTACCGATCCTGCAGAGGTGCGCTGACTATGAATAAGTTATTGCTTTCCTTTCGCCAAACAGTTGCTTCTTCTCGATACTTTCTTCTTGTTCGCACAATTGTGGTCTAATTTGTCCTTAATAAGCTTTAAGAATAAGTTTTTATAATAAAATGTTAAATAATTAAAAAAAAAAATGTTTTATTCATTAGTATATTCTTAGTCTTACAGTAAAGTGTGGCCAGACTTTTTATTTTCATGTTTACAATGTCAAAATATCTAACCTGTAATCCGAAAACGTCAAAGTCAGTTACAGTAAGCAACGCAATGGGGCTTTCCCATAAAAAAAAAGTTACCTTTTTTTTGGAATATACATAAACATAAAGGTCCAAGAAATCCATCTAAAAACTTTTTTCCCCAAAAAATTTTCGTTTTCTATGTGAAAAATAATGTTTTTAATCGTCGATTCAGTGGCCTTACGATTTTTCAAAACGAATATAGGTGACGTCATAATCAATACAGGTGACGTCATTTTTGGCTGGTCCATTGTAATTTGTCAAGTGCAGTTTTTATTTGGACCACTGGGTTGCGGACTGCGGCCTGCGGCTAACTTTAAGTCATACTGTCAATTCGTTTTTTTTTGTGTTTTGCTTTTTTGGTTGTGATTCTTTTGAAGTTAATTTATAAAATTATAAACATTTAGTAGTGCGGAAGTTTATATTGTCGTTTAGAAAGCCTACAAGTAATATACAACTATATATGTAGTGAATGTTATTACAAACAGTACGGTTCCTGTCCACCATAGCCCTAGCTGCTAAGAAAATTTAAGCTGGGTTTATAAGCTTAATTCGGAGACAAGAAGAATAAGAACTTTTGATTGCGATTTTTAACAGAGTGTGCGCATACAAATTTTGATATTTGGTAAGTTTTTTTAAGTAATTTTATATAAGGGAGTGTCTATAAAGAGCCGACAATTCGGCTGAATAGTCGTGAGAGCCGACAATAATTATTTATTATGTGTTTCATATTTTCATATTTTTTTAAACTAAATTAACCCAACCTAACCTAAACAGACTCAAACCAACTTATTAAAAGCCAAAACAACCCAAACATTTTTTTTATGCCAAAAAAAGATGTAGGGGTTGTAGTGTGTTTTTTTGGGCTGTTTTGGCTTTGAATAAGTTGGTTTCTTTAGGTTAGGTTGGGTGAATTTAGTTGGTTTGAGTGTTTAGGTTAAGTTAATTTAGTTTAAAGTGTGTTTTTTTGGGTTGTTTTGGCTTTTAATAAGTTGGATTGAGTCTGTTTAGGTTAGGTTGGGTTAATTTAGTTTGAAAAAAAACGAAAATATGAAAAACACATAATAAATTGTCGGCTCTTTAGACACTCTCTTTATATAAAGCCGCTTTCTGATGCATCGTCAAAAACCACCATAAAAACTAAACCCCAGATCCAACAATTTTCATGCTTGCTACATGTCTATTAGAAGACAGAATTTTCTCCTAAAATCTATATCTTTTGATAGCTTTTCTTATTTGCTTGCAAAAGTGTAGATTCATACTAGTAACATTATAAAAACTTCGTTCTGCTATTGTTTAAAATCTGTATATTGGTACAGCCAACGGGTGAAATGATCCCATATTTTGTACGTCTCCTAGAAAAAGTGTCCATATTCCAGTTCCTCCTGGGTTTAGGATAAAATGAAACTCATAATATAGGAGGCCTGCAAGTGCTAAAATATAGTTCCTGCCAAATATTTTGTGCACTTGCTGGATTGGTTCACCCCTTGGGTACAGCCATGATGGTATTTTCAGACTTCAAATATAGCTATCTATTCTACAGCGATAATATTCTGTTCTTTTAATTTTTTTGCACTTATTTTAAAGGTTTCAATATTTATATTAAAAAAAGTATTGATAAAAAGATTTTTAAAGAGAGCTGTAGGTAAGTAGTTTTTTAACTAAGATTTTTTCTTGATTTTTTTTTAGAGAATATGGCTCAGAATATGGAGAAGGGATTTGTGAAGGGTGATTCTAACAACTTACCCAAAGTGGATCATGAGATAATTAATTTATATTATTTGGATAATATGGATTTCTTTAGCGCTGAGATGAAGAATGTTAAGACTGGAAAGTGAGTATGGTTTAACTGCGCACATTAAAAATCCAAATTGTGTCAAAATATATGAGTAAGACTGTTAAGCATTTGTCAAGTGACTTGAAATATGATTTTTGGACACCCTGTACATATTTTTTTTTAATTTAACTTTTTTTTCCCCGATTACAAAAATACAAACCTTGTTACTTTTTTATGCCAAGTAAGAAGAAGCAAGGTAACTTTTTGAGAAAGAACCTCAGCACAAGTAATTTAATTTATTTATTTATATTTATAGGGAACAGAAACCCCATTAAAATGAACAATGAAAAATATTTGAAAACAGACACACAACAGTATAAAATTTAACTAAAAAAAATATTTAGTCTGGTAAGATTCTTTTTGTTAGTCTTTTTAAGGAGTTAATAGATACATTAAAAACATTAATAACTGGTTACTGAGTTAAGCAATAAAGTTCTTTCAATAAATTATTTTTTTGTCTATAGTCAGTTGTATGAAAAGTAATTTGAAAAGTATGATGATGTCTAACAGTCAGTTAGACCGTTAATTTATGCATCAAACAAATGTCAGTAATTTTTTATGCCTCTCTAAACTATCAAGATTGAGCTAAATTCTGACATGATGATAATTTAGTGCTACATTACCATCAAATTTCTTTACTAACACATTAGGCTTATGACGGTAAAGTTTTTCAGAAAAATGCAATGTTAATTTCTAGTTTAAAAAAAATACAAAAGAATGTCAATAAAGTAAAAAACCAAACTAAAAATAAATATTTAAAATTAGGATTTTGGGTTTAATAAAACCTGATGACTAGCTTATTAAATCATTCAAGTATCTTTCAAAGAAAATCCCAAACATTTAATTAAAATGACTTTTAAACCAAAACATTATATAATAGTCAATTAATTTGTTGTGAAGTCGGTGGAATTGTAGCAGCTAGCAATTACATTTACGTTGAAGTCAGATCTATAGTTCTTGAAATATTCAAGGAAAATAAAATATACTTTTAGCAGCTAGCAACACACGGTTTTAATATTTAGATGGATAATTACAGTTCCAACAAAAACTATATCAGATTTGTAGTTTTTCAGATATTCAAGGAAATATTGGACTCAACAGGATTTCTTACTAGTTTTGACCAAGGTTTTGACCAACTTATTAAAAGCAAAATATAAATGTCAGTAAATAAGTAATTTATTACAGTTACTATATTTTAAACATCCTGGATTTTTTTGTAACAGTAAAAAGCTGCAAAATGTGAAGATAATAAAAAAGTCATTTGTAGGTACACCTAAAATTTTGCTATAAAATTTAAAACAAAATGTTAGAAAAGCTTTATCAGAAATAATTAACCACAGCTGTAAAATCTGGCAAAACTATTTTGAGATATATAACTAAGACAGATTTGTCTCAAGATTTGTAAAAATATAAAAAAAATTGTATTTTTTTTATCTTATATTTTTAATCTCAAAGAAGTTCCAAATTTAATTCATGTTATGAAAAATATCATAGCATGCATGCACAGCATATCAGTTATTCTCGTGTCATGAGAGTTGCAATTCTACGTGTATATGAAATTATTTTTACTTTGTTTGTACCTTAAAAATGTACATGGTCTGGTTGATTTGGTGTTAAAAGTGAGATGATTGAAGGCTTAAGTGTTATTGTTTATTTTAGAGTTACGAAGGAGGTCTATGGTGACAAGTTAAGAGAGAAGGAGATGTTTGCACAGTCAAGGCGAAAATAACTCCGGAGCACAGAGTAAGAAATACTCCTTATACTGTGGAAATTTCTGTTAATGAGAAGGAGGAAAAAGTGCTGCATTCTGAGTGCAAAGATTGTTCTGCTTCTGCAGGTAGTTTTAAAAACTTTTGAAACTATACACATTTTACATTACATTTTAAAAAAAATATTTGGTTAATCTCTTTTTAAAGTCTTCTTAAAATTACTTAATAATTGTGATTATTTACATTTTTTGAGAAAAAGAGGTAAAATTATAACTTTCAGAATAGCAGCTGCCACTGTTTTGCAATTACACCTGGTAGGAAAATTATATCTTTAAGGTATCCAAACTTACAGAATATTAGGCACTGCTCTTTTTTTTGTACATATCTGGGGTGGAAAATCCAAGTAAAACTGCTTTAATTTTTTAAAAGTTGACCTTTATGCATAGAGTTTTTAGAGCATACCAACACAAAAAGTTACGTTTGTTAGGACAAAATGAGGAGCTATGAACATTGGAATAATTTTTTTAGACATTAAAATGTTGCATCCCCAAACCATCTCCGAGACTTGTTTAATTATCAAATTTCGGCGTCATTTCACATTTCTCTGGTGGGGGGCATTCCTAACTTCAAAAACAAAAATATGTGCGAAAAAAAAAACACGTTATTTATACCAAAATAACTCAAATAAACATGAAAGACCTAAATACAAAATTTCTTCCCTGTGCCTGTCTGTCTGGACAACGATGACTGAAAAGCCACTAAAGTTAACCGATTTTGATGAAATTTGGCACAAAAATCCTTTGGAACCAAAGAATGAGCTGATTAGTTTTTGATGGGGGTGAGGGTTGTAAAGAGGGTAAGAAACGGGGTTGAAAATCATAACTCACAAACTGTATCAGCTAGCAACACACATTCAGTTTTCACATTAAAAGAAATAATTATATTTTCAACAAAAATTAGCAGATCAGTAATTTTTGAGATATTGAAGAAAAATAAAATTTATACATGCCTGCTGGTGCCATGTTTTAAAAAATATTTTTCTGGTATTTTCTAACTATGATGTATTTTTTGTACCAGTTTCTGTTAAGCTAGGAACACACAATGCAAATTTAGTTTTCACAAGATAAAAAAAGACGCAAGCAGAATGTGTCTCCTTTTAACCTGTTATTAGAAATTTGTTAACTGTTTTTAACTTTTCTTTTTTGATACTTACAGGGGGCTGCAAGCATGCCATTGCTGTCCTTTTTTGGCTTCACAGAAGAAGTGAAGAACCAGCCTGCACCTCTACAATGATGTTGGAAATGCCAAAATGGATTTGCAGTCACTTAAACGAAGACGTGCCAGCCCTCGGACCAAAAAGTCATAATTTATGTGTCTCAATTGATGTAAATCTGCGCAGATAAAAAAGGGGTAATGTATACCCTTTTGCGATCTGAAGACAAGTACACCTATATCGATGTATACCAGCTCTGGTTCAAGTTTAAAACTGCAGAGAAAATGGACCAAATGGAATGTTGACAGGTTCATTAATTACATGCGGTCAAATATGAGCGATTCCTTGTGTGTCGAAGCTGAAACGGATACTCGACTTCAAGCCAATTCTCCATTATGGCACAGCTTGCGATTTGGCAGAATAACGTTAACTGAGGCTATTTTTGGCGCTTCTAAACACCTGGGCACTGAGGCAGTGGAGAGGGGGAAAAAGTTAAAGATGAAGTCTTGAAGGAAATTCAAAAAATTAAAATTTCAAAATCAGGCTTGTACCTGAGAAGCCAATACCCATGTTTTGGTGTGGTGTCTTTTTGTTACATTAGTGGAGAGCTGCTAAACCGATTTTTATAAAAAAATTTACAAAATATCTTTGGCATCAAGCAATGAGTTTTTAATGGTCGTGGGAGGTTGGAAAGAGGGTTGAACTTCTAAAAACATCCTTACTTACTGTAGCTGCTAGCTAGAGATATTCAAGAAAAGGTTCTTTGGGCGATATATGTGTCTGCTAAAGCACTTTAAAAAATCCGTGTTTGTTTAATTAATATCTGCGGTTTTTTTTTTGGTTTTTTAATGTTTATATTTTTTTAAAGTCTCATTCGTTACTTAAATATCTGGTCATAAAACAAAAATTTAATCTCAAAGTGCCATAAAAAATGTAGATATCTCAAAACGCGCATACTTACAGTAATACCAAAAATATAGTTACTACCTAAACTAATGCAAAACATTGAGTTGTTTAATAAAACGCGGAAATTATTTATAAAACATGGATTTTTTTTTGTGAAAATCACAAAAATATATGATAAACTCCAAAAAATGTTGTCAGCCTGAATTTTTTTATCTCTGTAGAAACTTCAAAGTGATAGATCACAAATGACCCCCAAAATTGAAGTACCGTTTTTTATCAAATCTTGCAGTGTTCTATGTGAAACATTGTTTTTCGCCAATTTGAATAAAATTTTTTGTTTCATGTAAACCATTTATAATGTACAGGGTAAATCAGATATCGCGATTAAAATTTAAAACCTGCTATTAATATATTTATAGTTTAATGACCCAAGTACTCAGATTGCTAAAAAATCAATGAGCATAACTACTAAAGACTTAAAATAAGTGTTATAAAACACTTTTATGAAATTTTCGTTATGATTTCTGTATTGTGTATTTTGACTACGACAATAACATACTAAAATTTTATCCAAATTGGTGGAGCACAATTTTTTACAGAGGAGTCTTATGACAGGACCATCAAAAACTTAAAAAAACTGTTAAGAGATAAAACCTCAATGTAAGGTACCGCCAAATAAATTATAGGTTTTTGGTATTGCTAAAAAGGTCTTTTGACAAAGATTTTGAAAGAAAAAAAATCTTCACTGATTGATGTTAATAGATTGTTTTGATTCCCTGTACAAATCTTGGCATAATAAGAACCGAAGACAGGCTGTTAGGATAAAAAATTGTCTCTCTGAAGAGATATTAGTAAAGTCTGGAGTACCACAAGGGGACCTATGTCTACAATTATTTTCATTTGTTTTATTAATTATATTTCAGACTGTTTCTGTAACTGTGTAATCCTTCTATATGCAGACGATTAAAACATTTTTAGAATTGTTAAAGATTTTAGGGATTGTGAAAGAGTGCAGAATGATCTCAACACTTTTTCACGAAATTTAAAGACTTAAGGGTATTATTTGACCCAACCTTAAGCTTTAAAAATCACTATAACTTTATCTGTAACAAAGCTTTTAAACTACTGGGTTTCTTAAAAAGGAGCCTATCTGAATTTAACAATATAATCTGTTTTAAAAATGTTTATTGTTCTCTTGTTAGATCAATATTAGAATATTGTAGTTCCATATGGTCCCCATTCTATAAATGTCATGTAGAAAATCTGGAAAGGGTATTGAAGAAATTCTTACGTTTTGTAGCTTTTAAACTTAAAATTCCATCTGGGGAAATAGTTTATTGTGATGTTTTAAAATTACTAAAGGTTACAACTCTTGAAAACCGTAGAGTAATGTCTTGATCTAGCTTTTCTTTTCAAGATTTTAAATGCAATGTTTGATTCTCCTCAATTAATACATAGAATTGGCTTAAGGGTTCCACAGCGGAGTACAAGAAATAGGAATATTTTAACTTAGAATATTATAATACAAATTACAACCTTAATAGACCTATACGAAGAATGTGTAGCTCTGCTAATAATGTGTATATTTTTTTCCACCTCTTTGGATTCCTTCAGATATAATAAAGTTTTGTATATTTAGAATAATAAAAAATTGTATAATTAAAATAGTACATTTATTTATTTTGTTTTATTAATAATTTACTATTTTCTTGTGTATCTAACACTCCTTTTGTTTAAATAGTACGTATTTTTGACCATATTATTTAATAAAACTATTTAACTTTAGTCTTGATATTTTTTGTCCGCCTTTAAAAGCTTGAGTTTTAGAATACATAAAACATGATAAACGCTTTACAGTAGGTATATTTATTACTTACAAAACAAAAGAACAGGCAATGATTTTATTTCACTTCACTTATTAAAAATAAAAATTATATAAAACTATTGTAATATTAAAAATGACAATTTTTTCCATTGAAGGTCCCAAAATGAATCTTATTTATAGAACATGCTTCTAAAAAAAGATTGAAACAATTTCAGACAGTATAAAATCACTAGGCGCCCACCCCAAACATCATTTTGAATCACTCACAAATAGGCATCATTCCGCACTTGTACTTTCTTATAAGTCATCTGATATGGGTTCGTCCTGGCGATGGCGTGTTAATATTTCCAATAGGAATATGCTCATAAGGCAATTGAAACAAAAAAGAAATAAAAAAAAGAAGTTAAAAAAAACGCATCCAATTTTGAATTTCGTTTTTCCACCCAAGATTTTTTTCGGTTGAAAGTTATGAGAAAAAAGTCTTCTTGGGTGTTTGCCAGACATCTGTTATTTGACGGCTCATATGTCCTATCATATAAGATCCTCATAGAATTTCACTATTTTGACCTTTGGTACAATACATTAAAATACGCTTACGTTTTACAAGTTTTTGTGCAGGGGTTCTTTCAAAAATTTTGCTTGTGGCTCTATAATGGCATTAACAAATGTGAAAATAATGTCATTTTTAATATCATTTTCCACAAATTTTCGTCTGCAATGCATTAGTAACTTGATTTTCCCAACATCTAAAATTAAGACGAGATTCGACCCCAACCCAGTCCTTGGCAGGTAAACTAACCCAGAAGTTTTTGGTTTAAGAAAAATTTGGGAAGAAACATTGACTCTTGCTAATCAATGCATCTCTCTAAATGAACTTCTTAAACTTCAAAAAAATTAACCCTGAGGCAATAAATTTAAATATAAGTTTAAAAAAATTCCACTAAACTTGAAGAAAAAATATTAGAAAAAAATAACTTGAAGTGATTTACCATATTTTTTTATACTCCCATCACTGGAGCTAAAAAAAAGTTTTACAGAAGTTTTATACGTCCCTAGATTCCCATAAAGGTGGGGAGGACTGACCTTATCAGACTTTTCTATGTCATAAGTGGGAAGTTTGGCTCGATCAATTTTAAATAAATCTTTTCTTTCCAGTTTTTAAGCAAATCAACAAAAGTCTTATTACAGAATGAGATATAAATTCCCAATGTCTATAGTGGAGTTAAATATAAATAAAAAAAAGTTTTACCAACACAAAACTATTGGATTTTTGGCCTCCTCCACTAGTTCTACCACTGACTGGTTTCAAACAAATTCCCACTATCCATAGTAGCCATCATTTCTCATCCTGTTGTCTATAATGTTTTGCCGAGCATTTGTTCATGACTTGTTGATTTGATCGTTCGTATTATTTGTCTATAAAACCTTATGGCGTACAGATGATCCCCAACAAGGGTGAAACACATGTTTGCGTTTATTCTGCAAGTCGCACCCGGTATGTATTCTTGTGGTACTCCGGTGTATTTTGTAAAGTTCATTGTTTTTGTTATCGATTCGTTATAGTTGAAGGGCCGACTGGTGGATGGACTGTGTCTGAAACCAGTGGTGGTTGGTAAAACTCTTTTTTATTTAAAAACTTTATTGCTATATGATCATGAAATATTTTTTTGTAAAGAAAAATGTTTCCTTTGGGTGGCGATGTCTCTAACGGGGTTGTATTTGAATTTCAGCTGTGATCTTCACACACTATTGCGCCCAGCCGTGGATAATTTTTTCAGCTTTAGTGCCTCTAGAGCCACAATTTTCTTCTTGGTCACAAAGGGAAGGGCAAAAATATCTTAAATTTCCAGGGGAATTCTGACATTTACTTATTTTCACATCCGCGGAAAACGCACTTTTTCATTTTGATGCAGAAAAAGCTCGAGAAAAAATAAATACAACTTTTAACAGATTGTTTACTAAATAGAAATGACATTTAGTGACAGCTAAGCATTAAACTGAAGTTAGGAAGAGGCTGAGAAAAAGGTCACCACTCGCTACTTTTCTCGTAAAGTTAGTTGGCTAAAAAATTTTTTTGAGCGTTTTTGTAGAACTCCAACTTTAAAAAAATTTTTCTACAAAACCAAGAGTTTTTCAGAAGAAATAATAAATGCGTTTTGGATAACTCACTCTAAGGTACCAAATTCCGTTGCTTCCCAAAAATGCGGGAAAACCCCATTAGAAAAACTTAAATGCAACAGACCTGCAGCTAACTTCTGCTGTATGCATTTTATGTGGCCGGAAGTGTACCGGTTTGATGCAAGTAAAATTGACATTAAATGGAATGAGTACTTTTTATTAAAAAAATTTAATGATGCCAAACAATTTTCAGTGGCGCACCCAGGAATTCGCTTCGGAGAGGGGGAGGGGTTAAGGATAAGTAATAAGAAAACTTAATGTGAAGTAAAAATGATGTGACCATAATTGATACAAGGAAACAGGTGCTTACAAGCGCGGACTCAAATGTAGAGGGAAGGGAGAAATAACACTTAAAATGCAAATTTTGACTTTTCTTTTAGATCCGCTTTTAGAACGCTTATAATGGGTAGAAGTGATAGAGATTCAAGCAGCAGTTCCCGGCCCTCAAAAAAAACATCAGATCGGCAAGAATCGCCACGGTTTTGCCGACCAAGAGGAGAGTCTTCGATTTCGAGATCTCCTAAAAGAAGCAGGAACAGAGAGGCGTCACACTTCTGTTCCGCTAGGAAAGGTGAACCTTCACACTCGAGGTCTCCTTTCCCCAACAAGTTGTACTCTCGCAGGAGGAGGAAGCGATCCTCAAAGCAATCATCTTCAAGGTCTCGCTCGCCTAGAAAGGGTCACCACCACCATTCATATCGTTCACCAAGTAGAGCCCCGTATGCTAGTTCAAGATCATCTGCAACACGATATACTCAGGAAATAGAGACACTGACCAAAAAGGTGCCAAGAAGAATTTATGCAGCAGCACACAAATGGTGTCCCAATGAGTACAACTCAAACCAACCAAACACCGCCAGGTACACCACCTCCCACAACAGAACAAGGGTCTGAGGATAGAGTCGAAGATGGTAATGTTCTCCATATAGAGACACAGACACATTGGAGGCACTTGGTGTTGACTCCAATTCAAAAAATCCTGAAAGCTTCATGGTACATAAATCCTTTGAGGCAACCTGGCTTAAGCAAACAAGGGGTGGCCTACCCAAAGATGAAAGAATGGCATTGGCAGGTAAATATTAAAAGAGCCATATCTTCTTCAATAGTAAAAAGAGACATGTATTCCGAAATGAAGCAGAATACTACTACACAGTTAAGAAAATTTAAAGACCGAGGACGAGATGCTACGTACAATTAAAACAAAATAATTTAAAAAATAATAGTTATTTCCTTTGAGTTAAAGATTAAAAAAAACTTGGCAACAACGCGATTCGCTGCATACATGAGTCTCTGACCTCCGAACCTCTCTCCTCTCTACAGCACAGTGCATAGTGGATCTTCCGCTCTTCAATGTGAAGTATACGGTGAAGTTCGCAGAAACTCAAATCTTGCAGCTCAAATGTATCGCGACGGATTTCCCCAGCGGCTTAAAAGAAGTGTTTTTTGAGTGTTGTTAATAAGAAAAGGGTTTTTACAAATTTAAAAGAGCTTTTAAAATTGTATGACAGGTTTTTTTACAATAAAATATTGCTTTTCAGAGCAAAACTTTATTTCGAAACCCAAAAGGACTTTAAATAAACTTTTACAACGAAACGAGACGCTAAAATCAATTTTCGGTAAGTACACATTTATTTTTTTGCTTTTTACCATTTTCAAATAATGAATAGTTTGGAAAATGTGAAAAAAACCATCTCAAAGGTCATATGTTGATATTTACATTGCAGCCCGCCGCGCCACTCTATCATGAGATCTCCTTTAATTTTTTCGCACCTAAAAGCGCATTGTTGCCAAAGTGTGTTGAACTTAAAAGTCGTATATCTCCGCAAGCAGTAAGTTTTGACGCCCATATTATATGAACTTTTTGCTTGTTTTGGCTCCCCATATCACCTATTTAAATGAATATTATATCATTTACACTCTGTATATTTTCAGCGTTCATACTCAGTTTGACCATTTTTATTACGTAAATATGTAAATGAGATTTAATAAATATGTAATTTTATGTAACGATTTTGGGACCGTTTACACTCTGTATATTTTCAGCGTCCATACACAGTTTGAAAATATACAGCGTAAAATTGTCTGGCGGAAAACGGCGCCATTTGCTGCCAGACAATTTTACGCATTCTATTAGGAAAACAGTGTAAACAACCGGAAAAATGTTATCATGTTCGTTACCGGCAACCCCAAGTTAGCCTAAAAGCGTATACTACACGAGCAAACTTTTTTTTCCTAGAAAAATAGTAATAATAACCGGAAAAATGTTATAATATTCTTTACCGGCGACCCCAAGTTAGCCTAAAAGTATATATCTCACGAGCAATTTGATTGGTCAAATACATACAAAACATTGAAGGTGCACGCATTCTATTAGGAAAACAGTGTAAACAACCGGAAAAATGTTATCATGTTCGTTACCGGCAACCCCAAGTTAGCCTAAAAGTGTATACTACACGAGCATACTTTTTGGAGGTACAAAAACCACTTTCCGCAGTTAAGTAGGAAAAACACTTTACCGTATTCTTCTAGAAAAATAGTAATAATAACCGGCGACCCCAAGTTAGCCTAAAAGCATATATCTCACGAGCAATTTGATTGGTCAAATACAGGTACCAATGGGTACTAATTGGTAACATATTGGTATTAAGCTTTTGAATTATATTTGTCCATAAAGTTTGCATAACCTACCTATAAGTTATTTTAAATCACTTTTCGTATTTCTCCAATATTTCACAGATATTAAGAAACATTAAAGGTGCCTACCACTTTCGAAATTCATTGTACCACTCATGCTAAAAATATTTTTTTCAGCTAAGTGGCATTATTTTTAATAACATATGTGAAATTTTTTTAAATCTAGCTATTCGTTTTAAAGAAAATCAAAATTGTAATTTTTTAAAAAAACGGTCGTCTTCTTTCTTTTCAAAACTTACAAATCAGTGACTTTTCTAATGGTATTTCATTCCAGACAAATAGAGATTCGTATCATTTTTTTTCGGCGGTAATCAACAAAGATATGGAAAAAAAACTTGTACCATGCCCAAAAATATAGCCTAAAAACACGTCAACTTTAAAGTTCCAAATCTCAGAAAGTAATCCTGCTCCCTATCTCGTTTTTTTTTATTTTTGTGCTTTGTTGATCGAGTACTACAACATATAAAAAAATTATGACAATTAGCCCAAAGCCATTTTCAATGTAATTTTGAGAAAATTGTACTAAAAATAGCTTTTTTAATTATTAAAATTTAAATAAACTTGTAAATATCAAAAGTCACATACGAGGTCAAATAACATTTTTGATACATCCTTTAGGAAAGGTACGAAAAATATAACAAGAACAGCTACAAATATTAATTAATATTGATATTAAACAAAAAAAGTTCTTAATTTTCCATTTAAAATTCGATTTAAATCAATTTTTCTTACAAATTTTAATTTTTGTACTTGGACGTTTTGTGTTAAATCCACCTTCATGTTGATTAATGAAGGGTGGCCGGATTTTTTAAGCTTTGTGGAAGGGGCATGTGCGACCAGCATAGGAAGGCATCCGGGGTATCCGTACGAGGGGGATATTCAGGCCAATTTAAAAGACATATAATTTGTTTTTAGTGACGTCAGAGGGGGATAGATATAGACTGTTTTTTTTTTACAAATTCTTTTCGTGCGCCTTCCTAGGCTGGTCGCACTTTACAGCTCTCTTAAAACAGAAGGACGCCATGAAGAAAATTTTGAGAAACATAACGGTGTCGAAATCTTGTCACATTTTAAAAGAGATATCCGTTTTGATAAAACATATGTAAAATATGTAGGAAAAACTGAAAAAGTGGATGAACATGTAAGGATCTAAAATAGTTGGTCAATTATGTAAATATGTGTTTTATGTCTGCTGTTATTTGATTGTGCCAATTGTGTATAACTAGGCTTCTCGGGGGAGGGATTTTAACTCCAAAACCCCCCCTCGGTGCGCCACTGCAATTTTGCTATTTATAATGAGTGCAGCAGAAAGAGGCAATTTACCTACACGTAAATATTTATTCCAAAAATATATTTGTAAATTGGTGGAAAATTCACATATTTTCTGTATTGTATATTATAGTGGTAAAAATACATTAACCAGAGTTTTGCAAAATCGCATAAAAAATATGCAAATATTGATTTTCAATTTTTTAATGTATTATGTAAGTCTTAGTCTTAATGCTAATGTAAATTTAAATTTAAGGAATGGTGGAAAAAAGTGTGAAATTTTTTAAATCACTTATGTGTATATGGAATGGGACACAAAATGTGCCAATAATAGTTTCCGGGCTTTTATATTTAATTTAGAAGTTTGGAACATTTGGACTATTTTAAGTATGAGTAATATTTACCCTTTTCTTGAAAAAATATTGCATGCGACACTTTTAACATATATTATTGATAAAAAAATATTCAAGGGCAGAGGACTGTGTAATAACTAATGCTCTTGCTAATACTTGGACAGTAAGGGGCAAGGGGTAAATGGAAGTGTTACAAGGTGGAGAGGAGGGGTTTCCCAACTACATTACTTAACATTTACAACCCAAAAATAAGGTATAAAAATTAAATCAAAATATATGTTACATAATTTTATCACTGGGGAAGGGTCAGAAGTATTACGAGGGAAAGGGGAGACTAAATTTAGTAAAAATGGTGATACGTAGTCTATGGATGGTTCCTAGTACGAGCAAGAGGAAGTTACTGTGTACTCAATTCAATCGTGACATATGCTACAGTGATATGGCGTCCAGTACTGTGCACAAAGAAGTACAAAAACATGCTGATAAGAATGCATTGGAAAGCCTTACCAAGAGTAACCTGAGGCTACCGAACGATATCAGCGAAAGCAATTCATGTTATAACAGGAATCTCGCTCATAGACTTAATTGTCAAAGAAATTGTATATGAAAGATAAAAATGGACACCGTGAAGAAAACAAACAAATTGCAAAAGAGAAAACATTGGAATCCTAGCAAGCAAGATGGGACCGAAATACCGAAAAAGGACAATGGAAGAAAATAATTATTCCAGACATTAAAACATGGATAGACTTCAAACATTCAATCGTGACATATGCTACAGTGATATGGCGTCCAGTACTGCGCACAAAGAAGTACAAAAACATGCTGATAATAATGCATTGGAAAGCCTTACCAAGAGTAACCTGAGGCTACCGAACGATATCAACGAAAGCAATTCAATTAATTGTCAAAGAAATTGTATATGAAAGATAAAAATGGACACAGTGAAGAAAACAATCAAATTGCAAAAGAGAAAACATTGGAATCCTGGCAAGCAAGATGGGACCGAAATACCGAAAAAGGACAACGGAAGAAAATAATTATTCCAGACATTAAAACATGGATAGACTTCAAACAACAAAAATGGATTACTATATTACATGGATTTTTTAGGACATACACAAAGTGAATAGGGAAAACGGACGACATATGTCGGTACTGTCAAAGAATAGATGACGTAGAACATACGTTAATTTATTGTCCAAAATTTGAGAAGTACTGCCAAAAGAGAAGACATAATCTACAGAGAATATGATCAGATAAATTGAACCAGGGACATGACATGATAAGAACCATTCTAGAAATTAAACACGAAGACGAACGCACCTGATAGTGGGGCAGTATAGAGTAAGTTGTGGTGATTTTGATAAAAATTTAAAAAGTATATTTTTTAGTTTGGCGTCACATTACAGATGGTGTCGCGGCGCCCTAAATTACTTAAATGTCCCTATATTAGTTTTTATATATATCTCAAAAACTAAAGAGCTCGACTCATTTCTTTTTTGCAGATTTTGTTAACCAATAAAACTTTATTTGTACTCTTCACTACTGTGTCTAATATTGGATCAAAATTCAATATATCTATAATTCTGTCTTTTCAGTTTTTCTTGAAATCCAGTAAATTTATTTTTTTGAAGCCATTTTAAGGGTGATTTTGGTTTACCATACAAATTATTTTTTCTTTTGAGTTTCTGATAATTAATCGACCATATCTCATCAGATAAAATAATCGCAAATTTGCCAATGTCGAATTTTTACCAATTAACGTAGTTTTTGTCATCATTTCCTATTTTTTTTTGTAACATTTTACTCTAGCTTAAATTTTTCCAAAATTTTTGTTAACGTAAGAGAAAATAGTGCAAAAAAAATAAATTAGATCATATTTGTCATTTAAGTGTTCAAATTTTGTTTTTGTACATCTTCAAAACATCAAAAAAAAATATTGAAGAAAAAAACGATTTTTGGCTCCAGATTGACATACTTTTACTTTTGTCTATGAAAACATTTTTCATCTAATTATAATGCCTTCTTTAAAAACTGCTCCTTAGAGTACTAGTATTTAAACTATATAAAAAAATATCAAATAAAAATGAATTTTATTCGACCGGACGCGGACGGGTGCGAAAGTTGGTATTTTTACAGAATTCTAAGTTCGTCACAACATCATAACAAAATTTTGTAAAATGTATATGTTTTGGTCTTAATTGAAGTACAAATGTACCTAAAAATTAGTATTAAAATTTTAAAAATTAAAATAAAATTATAAGTTAAAGTAGGTATTGCATTTATTGTATTAGTATAGGTGCAAACGTCAATGTCATTTTGTTAATTTCGAATGAAAACATTATTACAATGACCACAATGGTCACATTTTATTTATATTAGGTTGGCAGTTATTTATAAACAGAATTGAACTTTAGTCGGGGTCCCAACTACAGTGACTATGGTTCTTAAAAAAGGAATTACTGTATGATTTTAAGTTTCGTTACTTAGAGCAACCAAGCGTCAGAATTTAAAAGCCACATACACAAGGCTACCTCAAATCCCTCTGCCCATAAAATCTGACAGTACCAGAGACGTACAAATACTAGATCTTTTTTTCTTAAAATTATGATGTCTACATTTAGTGCAATATTACTGGTAAAGAAAAATTACCGTAAATAACCACAAACTGTGGTACTTTTTGTAATTCATAATACCATAAAAGTTGAAATTTACATAACTATATTGATTTTTGTACTTAAGATCTATCAAAGTTTATTTTTTCTCTCAGCATCGCACCTAATTATGAAAAAGTCCAGGATAACAAAGTTCTATTTTAATTTAATTACCTAATATACTTAGTATATTATATTGGGCCTTAAATGGGACATTTCACATACAGGGTGACAATAAGACTAGTCACCTTTTGTTAGCTGTGCTTTTTTTATTAGGATGTAAAGTTGACATAGTAGACGACACCCCTACTAAAGTTCAATTATGTTTAAAAATAATTGGCAGCCTAATATAAATGAAATATGATCCAATCAATATAATAACATTTTATTTCCAAATTAATATAAAAATTATAAAGTTGACGTTTGCACCCATACTAATATAATAACTTTGGTTTTACGTTTTAAAATATTAATACTAATTTTTAGTTACATTTGTAACTCAATTAAGACAAAAACATATACATTTTACAATATTTTTTTATGATGTTTTGATGAATTTAGAGAAATCTCCAAAAATACCAACTTTCGCACCCATCCGGTTGAATGAAATTCATTGTTTGTGATATTTTTTATATAGTTTAAATACTAGTTCTCTGAGGAGAAGTGTTTTGAAGGGGCATCATAATGAGATGAAAAATGTAAAAGTTCCAGAATAAAAGTCAATTTGGAGCCAAAAATCGCTTTTCTCTTCCATATTTTTTTTATGTTTGAAGATGTATAAAAACAAAATATGATCACCTAAATGACAAACCTGATACGTTAATTTTTTTGCACTATTTTCTCTTATGTTAACAAAAATTTTAAAAAAATTAAGCTAGAGTAAAATGTTACAAAAAAAATAGGAAATGATGACAAAAACTACGATAAATAGTAAAAATGCGACATTGGCAAATTTGTGATTTTGTAATCACTTTATCTGATGAGATATGGTCTTTGCTAAAAACTTTCAGGAACTCAAAAGAAAAAATTATTTGTATGGTAAACCAAAATTACCCCTACAATGGCTTTAAAGAAATCAATTTACTGCATTTTAAGAAAAACTTAAAAGACGGAATGTTACATATATTGTATTTTGATCCAAAATTAGGTAATTTTATTGGTCAACAAAATCTGCAAAAAAAATTGTTTCGAGAGTTTTAGTTTTTGAGATACGTATAAAAACTTATGTAAGGACATTTAAGTAATTTAGGGCGCCGCGACGCCACCTGTAATGGGATGCCTTACTAAAAAATATTATTTTCGGATTTATTTTCGTCTGCTATATTACCGTACCAAAATATATCAAAATTACCACATAAATAAAGAAAATAGGTTTCTACTGCCCGACTATAATAGACCAAAGCAGTGAACGGCGAAATAGTGACGTTATATTCCTGAGAATGGACTCAATCAAGCAACATTAGTTTGTAACATTCTAGAACCATTCTAGAAATTAAACACGAAGACGAACGCACCTGATAGTGGGGCAGTATAGAGTGAAGTTGTGGTAATTTTGATAAAAATAGGCATAGTTGTAAAATAGACCAAAACTAATTTAAAAAGTATATTTTTTAGTTTGGCGTCACATTACAGATGGTGTCGCGGCGCCCTAAATTACTTAAATGTCCTTACATAAGTTTTTATACGTATCTCAAAAACTAAAACTCTTGAAACAATTTTTTTTGCAGATTTTGTTGACCAATAAAATTACCTAATTTTGGATCAAAATACAATATATGTAACATTCCGTCTTTTAAGTTTTTCTTAAAATGCAGTAAATTGATTTCTTTAAAGCCATTGTAGGGGTAATTTTGGTTTACCATACAAATAATTTTTTCTTTTGGTCGTACTTTCACGTCAACGAAACTCAATTTGGATATTGTAAAAATTAAGTACTAATTATGTACTAATTTAGTCCCCTTTAAAATTTTTTATACTTAATGAATAACGGAGTTATTCGCACTTAAAGAGAGGGGGGGGTATGGCTTGGTGCTAAGCTGCGCCCCCCCATGCCTAGGAGACAGATTTAAAGAAAGTTGACATGTCATTATTTTGTACTAATTATGTACTCTTAAAGAAGGGTACTTTTAGTTTAAAAAAATGAACGGTTCCTAAGATTATTGTTTGTTTGTTATGGGGTATGTAAAAATGAAGTTATCTTGAGAGTAGGCAATTTTTTAGAAGGGGATGATATTAATAGATAATTCGTACCAAATTCTGGCATAGTCACTTTTGATCGAATCTCTTTTGAGATAAGGTATACACACAAATAATTTTCATTGAAATAATTATCCATATACGGGGTGTTGCATTTTTCATTGTTCTCCAGTATATTTACGTTAAAACAAGGGAACTTTGTGCATGGCGTTATGCAGAACGTGGAAGTTACTTTTTACCTTGTTGCGATATTAGAAGTATATTAATATTATATACACAAAATGACTTTACTTTTACATAAATTTTACATACCAATACGTAATATTTATATAACATTTATATTATAAATTCAGATAGTAATTACATCGAGAGTACGTTATTTCCCTGACGTCAAGTTTACCTTGATGTTACTTGCCAGAGATATAAATATTATGCAAACCAAATTACCCCAATTTTACCTTTCAATTTACTTTCATAGTTACTAGATAATCAATATCTGCCACTTCCCAATTTTTTGTTCCCATGTATTATTTACGTTATTTTAATTACATATTATTTACGTAAAAAGTAGGGAAGTTTGTGCATGGTGTTATGCAGAACATGGAAGTTAATTTTTACCTTGTTTGAAAGTTTGAGACAATGATGTGTTTGAAATTAACTCTGTGTTTCGGACTTCAGGTTGCACCTGAAGACGATCAGAGATTTTAATGATCGAAACGTCGTGTATAAATAAAATATGGACAATGGAAGTCCGAAACACAGAGTTAATTTCAATTTTTACCTTGTTATGACTTCTAGTTTACCAAGAATTTATGTAACAAAGTAATCATGTGTTGCAACTTTTACGTCATATTTACGTAACTGTGTTGGGTGAGTCCTGGACTAGTTATTAGACTTCACGTTGTTTCATACACAAAGCTGATGCTTCTATACCTTTAAACCTTTTTTTTATTTTTGAGATTTTCCCATTTTGTCCTAAAAGTGTGCAAAAACTTTATAAATATTATTTTAATGCAAACGTTGGCGCAAACTACCATCCAATTATTTTAAAATAGTGTTGAATGAATGGGTGGATTTGTAGTATTTTGGCAGACAAATTGCCGGGTCGTTAAAATAGTTTTAAACCTGTAATAAATTTTGACCGGGAAAATAGAGCATTTTACAATCTTAACCGCGAATGTTTTGTTTTTAAAGTTAATGACTATGAGCTTGAAAAAATAAATAAACTACATATTATATGTTATATAGGTGGATACATGGACTAAAATAACAAATATTACATGGGAAACAAAAATGTTTGACTTCAAATAAATACACTAAAAGGCATAAAATAAAATAATTTATATATAAATTTATTATAGTTCATACTTTTTAGTGTTTTTTTTTTCAAGTACGATCAAGTTTTTATTTTTTAATTTTTAGTGGTAAAGGCTTTCCGAACATAGTTCATGGCTTTTTTAATGTACCACCTTATATTATAGATTTTTTTCAAAAAAATATAATTATACAAATATCGAATATGTATCGAATAAAATAGAATTATAAAAATTATCTGAGCTGTTTTTAAAGTTATGGTAAAAAGTTGGAGCATTGAATAGACTAGAGAAATCCTTAATAAGTATTGTTTTAGTGCAACATGTGCAATAGGGTTTATTATTATTCGCCACCATAAATCAACACAATATTTTCGTTGTTGCAAGCTCCCGGTGTAACTCGTGACATTACTAGAAACCACCTTTTTCCGTGGCCTATTTTGCCTATTTAAAACCTTAGTTTGTTTCTTAGGTATGTCTAAAAAAATTAATAAAGATAATTGAATTTAAAAAAATTTTGTTCTGTATATTTAAAAGCATTTAATTAATTAATCATTTCTATAATATTTCCCTCAACACGATATTATTAAGGTACAACTGGCAATGCCGCCAACCGCGGGTAGTTTTGGAATGTCCTCTTGTTGAAGGTTACGCTTTTTAGTTTCGTTTTCGGTTCGATTTTAAAAGTGTTTTTTTAAATGTTCTGTTGTGGTTTTGGACCGTTATCATCCATTATGGTGATTATGGTGAAAACGATGTGAATTTTGCCTCAGTACTTCAAAGAAGATAATCGCTCTTTCATAAGTAAGTAAACAGCTGATATTTCATTAAACAAAACGTTCCATGGGCGTGGTGAAAATGCTTTCTTAAATCCCAAACATTAATATCTAATTATCCAACAAATTTTTTTTTTGTTTCCTTCAAATTATGAGTTAATTCCTACCAATTTTGGGTTGCGAAAAACGAATATGACAAAGAAAATTTTTTATTAGCTCTAGTTTCTGTGATAAAAAATAATGACTTTTTTATTTAATAAGGATTATGAGGCAACGAAAAATATTAATTATGTATGCTAACAATATTAAAAGGTGTATTTTTAATGACAGTTATACACTACAAATGACAAAAGAACACTCACCGGTGGTTTAATATATGAAGAATTAATTGGGGGTTTCATGAGATCGCTGTCTTTTGGCTTTCCTCTTGCAAGTCATTTCTGGAGCATCCCTATACATAAACCAGCAGTAATCCGCGAGCATTGCTTCATTCCAGCGGCCCTGATATCTCCGTTCCTGGTGGAATCTTTCCCCATGCTCATCACTGACAGCTTCACAACTGGGTGGGAAAAAATCAAGATGGGAGTGGAGAAAATGTATTTTTAGTGACATAATACATCCGAGTTGATGGTACTTTTCTGGAAGTACTTTTACCAATCGAGTGTAATTTTCCTCCCTTCTGTACCCTAAAAATCCATGCATAACTCCCTTAAGAGCTTCCCAAGCTTCCTTTTCTTTTCCTTTCAGAACTAGGTCGAAAGCAGGATCCTTTACGAGTTCACGTATTTGTGGCCCAACGAAGATGCCTTCCTTGACTTTTGCATCACTTAGCTTGGGAAATTTTTCTCTCAAATATTTAAAAGCCTGACCATATTGGCTTAAGCCTTTGGATTCACGAGAGGCTCGGCAACGACATTTTTTCTCGCTAGGTTTAAGATTACTTGCAGGCCAATCTACTTGGATATAGTGTGATTTCCTATTTATACTATCCCACATACATAAAAAGCAACAGTATTTAGTGTACCCTAATTGCATTCCTAATAGTATAGCAATGACTTTTAGGTCGCCACAGATTTTCCACTTATGGTCAGCATATTTGATTGAGTTGAGGAGGGTTGCTATATTTGCATGAGTCTCCTTCATATGAACTGCGTGACCAACAGGAACAGAAGGAAGACGATTGCCATTATGAAGCAATACACCTTTTACACTAAGCTTGAAGAAGATTCCATTACTGTAAACTTGATCCTAGAAGTTCTGACTTCTCCTGTTACAAGTCAAGACCTCGAATGAGATCATTTAACTCAGATTGGCTCAATCTGTGTGGCTGATCATCTTTTTCTTCAAAATCAGGGTCGTGTGATATTGAAGGCATGTTTATTTCCTCATCTTCTACATTGTCTTGACTCTCTACTTCCAATTCATAGTTTTGGGGTGGAGTAGGAATTGGTAAACTGTCTGAATGTGGTATAGGTCGAATAGCAGATGGGAGATTCGGAGATTGAACTGTTCCTCTTTTTTTCATTGACAATCCTGCATTGAAAGGCGGAGTCAAGCAAAAATATCAGTCATTTATGTGGTTTGTAGGCTCCCGCCAAACCATGGGCACCCTAAAAGCCATCGATCGTTTTTTTTATTTTCAAACTATTCTCGTAATAGAACTGAACACGAGTTGCAACATATATGTGGAGCTCATGACTTATCCTGGTCTTCTACCTTCATTCCAAAATAATGTTGGTAAGCAGTCTTCACAAGAGGCGTCAAATTGCGTTTCTGTGAAGAAAACGTTATTTCTCGTTGTGTTGCATCAATATCCAATGAATCTTCCATTGATTCAAACTTGCAAAAGTTTTGGGAACTTGAGTGTGTTCCTCACAACATATCCTTGACTTTAGAGGAACAAAAATGTGAAGATTTCTTCATTTCATCGCATTCTAGAGATTCTAGTGGTCGATACATTGTTCGACTTCCTGTTAAGGACAGTTTTCCTGAGCTGGGTGACACCAAGGGCCAAGCACTCCATTGCTTTAATTTGCTTGAATCTAGATTGAATAAAAATCCAACTCTTCGTACCTTGTACTGTGATTTTATGAGAGATTACTTAGATCAAGGGCATATGCAACTTTGTCCATTATCTGACTTACCGTCCTACCATTTTCCGCACCATGGCATTGTGAAGTATGATGATGGCTCTCCGAAGATTAGAGTGGTGTTTGATGGATCAGCTAAGGGCTCCAATGGTGTTAGTTTGAATGATGTGTTGCTAGTTGGTCCAAAACTACAGAATGACATTGTCAAAATCTTAATGTGTTTTAGGTTTTTTCCTATTGTGTTCAGCACTGACATCCGTCAGATGTACAGAAATATAGTTGTGGACCCCAGAGATGTTCATTATCAAAAGATTTTGTGGAGATTTGAATCTGCTAGTCCCATCCAAGAGTTCAACCTACTTACTGTAACCTATGGGTTAAACTGCAGTCCTTATCTGGCCATTCGCACATTGCACCAACTAGCGGCAGACCATGGAAAAGAATATCCATTGGCCTCAAACATTCTTATCCATTCCACATACGTGGATGATATAATTGGATTTGCCAACTCCATTGACGAAGCTTTAGAGTTACAGAGGCAACTAATTGGTTTATTGAGTTGTGCAAAGTTTGAATTGCGAAAATGGACTTCAAATTGCAAGGATTTGCTAATTTCTGTACCAGAAAATCATCAAAGAAATATTTCTTTCTCAGATAAGGACAATTCTCTCCTAAAAATTTTAGGTCTTCAGTGGAACCCCAAAAAGTCCGTAGCTAGAAACTGTACAAAACGTGTCATCCTATCCGAGATTACCAAAATCTATGACCCCCTAGGATTTGTTGCCCCAGTTGTGTTAGTGGTCAAATGCTTGATCCAGCGTTTGTGGATTTAAGGGGTTGATTGGGATGAAGGTCCATCCTTGGATATAATCAATAAATGGCAATTATATGTCTCTGAACTCCCATTATTGTCTTCTGTTTCGATTCCCCGTTGTGTGATGATGGAGGATGCTGTTGTCACCGAATTGCATGGCTTCAGTGATGCATCTTTGTTAGCTTACGGTGGTGTTATTTATGTAAGACAAATTAATTCGCAAGAT
Organism: Oxystoma pomonae; assembly: GCA_963921995.1. Lineage (NCBI taxonomy): Eukaryota > Metazoa > Arthropoda > Insecta > Coleoptera > Brentidae > Oxystoma > Oxystoma pomonae. Next base: position 97,515,351 of record OY998164.1, read on the forward strand.
GAAATATTTATTTCCTTGCTTTGTGCCAAAAGTAAAGTTTGTCTATTGAAAATAGTGTCAGTTCCAAGACTTAAATTCTGTGACTACCACTCCAATAAAAATTGATTATAATTATGCTTGGTCAGATTCCAGTGTGGCTCTTTATTGGATAAAAAATCATCCATCCCAATACCGACCTTTTGTGGCTAACCGTGTATCCCAAATTCAGGATAAAGTCCCTCCAAACCGTTGGCTCCACATCAGTGGTACTGAAAATCCAGCCGACTGTTTATCGAGGAGTCTGTTGCCTAGTCAATTTATTGATCACCCATTGTGGTTTACCGGACCTCCATGGTTGAAAGCGTCCAATGAATTGTTGCCAACTACTTGATTTGATTTTGATCCAAAATCTAATCCCAGCATTTCCCAAGAAGAACGAAAAGTTGTGTTGACTGCTCAAAAGGATTGTTGCTTCTGCCATTATTTGAAAAGTTTTCATCTTTGAAAACCATAAAGGCCATTGTTGCATATTTTCTTCGTTTTATTAGTGTTCTTAAGAAATAATCTGCCCCAAAATCCCAGGCTTTGAGTTCTGATGAACTCTATAACTCTATGTGTTTAATTGTGAAATTAGTAGAAGAGGAGTCTTTACCCGAGATCCTAAAGAATCTGCGTGAAAATAAATCTTGCTTCAAGCCACTTAGAAAGTTAGCTCCTTTTTTGGACTTAGCGGGAGTTATTAGGGTGGGCGGCAGGCTGCGCAACGCGGACTTGAAGTTTGACACCAAGCACCCTATGCTTCTTCCAAAGGATCACAAGCTAACTTCTTTGATTATTGAGTACCTTCACCAAAATCATGGCCATCCAGGTCCTCAACACCTTCAATACTTGTTGAGACAACAGTATTGGATAATGTCCGTAGGTCGAGCAGTACATTCCGTAATTTCAAAATGTTTCAGGTGTGCTCGAGTGAAGCCAAGCCCCTTTTCTCCCTTTATGGGTGATTTACCCCCAATTAGAGTGTCTTAAGTAAAACCTTTCTTGCATTGTGGAGTGGACTACATGGGTCCAATTGCAATAACCATGTTGAGAAGGCGTGGCGTTCAAAGCCAAAAGGGCTATATATGTATCTTCATCTGTATGTCCACAAATTTTAAGTGCCTTTCGGCGATTTGTGGCTCGACGTGGCAGATGTAATGATGTTTACAGTGACCAAGGGTCAAACTTTGTAGGGTCACTTGGTTTAATGAGGTCGTACCTTCAATCCTCTGCGGAGAAATTGTCCATTAAGTGGCATTTCAACCCGCCTTCAGCTCCCCACTTCGGAGGTTTGTGGGAGTCTGGAGTAAAGTCTGTTAAAAACTCAATTATACCATGTTATTGGTCATCAAGTTTTATCTTTTGAGGAGATATCAACTGTATTAGCTCAATATGAGGGGTGCTCAACTCGCGTCCTCTCTGCGAGTTAAGCCCAGATCCAAATGACTTGAAAAGCCTAACCCCAGGCCACTTCCTCACGCTTGAGGCTCTAACGGCCCCTCCAGATGAGAATGTAATTGATGTTCCTGCTAATCGAGTTAAAAGATGGCAGATGATCCAACAGATCTTTCAAAGTTTCTGGAAGAGGTGGTCGTTGGAATACTTAACTGCGCTTCAACAGCGACAAAAATAGAATCTTCCCGATTCCCCTCCCACAGTGGGTTCATTGGTTGTTATAAAGGACAATAATCAACCTCCACTTCGTTGGGTGATGGGTAGAATTGAAAAAATATATCCAAGTCCGGATACCATTCCCCGGGTTGTGAAGGTTCGGACGTCAAAGGGTTTTTTGGACCGTCCCTTAGTGAAGGTTTGTCCACTACCCTCTAAATAATAACGTCACCAACCAACAACCAACTTCTCCGTATATTGTGTCGTAATATAGAATTTTTCTTTAGTTTTTTTTTTGGGTAAAACTGCGATAAGGAAACCAAAGGAATCACATGGTTTCTCACGTTATTTAAACTTTTTTGAAAAAAATAAGTGTATTTTTTAGTGGGCGGTAATGTTCATGAATGATATTAATTTGAATTTTGCGCCCATTTTATTCATTTCAATTTTTGAGCAATTGGCAATACTGATTTTTAATCGCGCATGCTCTCACGATCGGCTTTTGACAAGAACGTGCGCAATTTTCACTTCTTCGAAAAAACCGGCATGCTAACTACAGCGCCGTAAGAAAAGACACGATTTTCTACACATCCAGAGGCAGAGGCAGAGAATGGCCGGCCAATAATCCTGCAAGACATCGACAGAAAGACTGGTAAGTCGTTCGTGAGACCGTTTGTCGATATTTTCCAAATTTGCTAATTTTCAAGTGATGTGAGTTTTTTTTTCTTGTGCCAAATTTTTCTTATTTAATGCAAACATGAGCAGTACCACTATTTCTAACTCCCCACTCTATCCACTTCTCTGCTCTTTCTATTATTTTCTCTTTCGATGCTTTTAGAGGATATAAAATGTAAAATATCACCTTATCTCCAAAACTAGAGCTAATCTCTAATTTTTATGGTGATTTTTGAATTCAGTGGATGAGAATACTTAAGAATTAGCTATTTTTGAGCCCGAAACATTTTCATTGTTGGACAGTGTTATTAAACACATAATAGGTAACTCTTGATAGAATACAATATTTAAAGTAGGTAAGTAGCTTTATTCTTGAATTTGTAATTTTTGAAATAAATTAGACAGTTTTTTGACATTTGCAAAATGACACTCACCCTTTTAGGGTAGGTAAGTATATATTAGAATTTTCGTAAGACACAACCCTTTCGAAAAAAAAGTGAGTTTCATCACCAGAATTTAAATAGAGAAATAAGTGGGTCAAGTGATATCTTCATAATAATCTTTAAATGCCTTAAAAAAAGTGTTAACTTTTATGAATGTAGCGATTGGTCTTTGAGATAGTCACTTTTAAAATAAGCTGCACCCCACGTAGGGATCTATCCTAAAAGAAAAAACCAAAAAATACAATGAAAAATTAACGCAAAATCAAAATGTCTCGGGATTTCTCAATAAAAGTAAAATAAAGCGATTTTTGCATTAGTCCATGCACTTTTATATGGAATATCTCAAAAACTAATCTGAAAAATGAACTTCAAAATAAGATATCACTTGGTCCATTTCTGTTCTTTAAATGTTAATCTCCACCGTAACGTTTTATATATATATACCAGGTCTAAAGATGCCTATGTTGCCGAAACACGTGTAACCTACCAAACTTACAAGTCGCTAAGTAGTGTCTAAAATATTGCTTTTTTTTACAAGCTTTAATTTAAATAACGAGCGCAGCGAGGTATTTAAAAACGCGAGTAAGAGAAGCACAGTTTAGACGAGAGTTGTTAACACTATTTTTTTAATACCTTTATCAAAAAGTCCAAGAAAAACAGGAAAATACTTTTAAAAATCTCGAACAAAGAGCACTTCTCGCAACCCACTATTTTTACACTATAAATCAAGGCGGCTGGTAAATAAAATAACAATGGTTTCCATAGCGATGTGACGTTCATTGTTGCGACATTTTAATCTTTGACAGTTTGATATTTGGACGATGTTTTTAAATGATTTTTTCGTAAATACTTGGTGAAAACTGGCGGAAATGGCCATTTTTAGGTAATTAGATTTTTTTAGTATTACTATTTTCCGCTCTCTCTTTAATTTTGGGAAAAAACGGACAGAAATCTTTTTTTGCACCCGTGATCAAAAAAAAAGTTTTTTTGCATCGGTAATCAAAAAAAGCCATGCTTCAGTTATCTGCAGACAGTTACTAAAATCATCTTTTTGATGAAGTTAAAAAAAATCTTTTGCCTGTTTTGTGTATTCAATAATTTTGCAATACATGGAGTTTTTAGTACCTTATTCAAAAACTTCGGTAACAATGCCTTATTGCATATAACTCGCAGGTGACCATAAATCCTCGGCGACCTTTAAAATATCTCGAGAATCACATTCAAAGGAAACATTTTGGCCCATTTTTTTTATATTCTCACCATACTTCATTATTATTTTCGGGAGTTTTATGGCTCGAACAGCAGGAAGCGATTTATCAAAGGCATAAGAAAGGATGAAGGTCAAAAAGCACAACAATCTTTCATCGCGCGAAAATGATTATGACAAAAAGAGTTGCAAACGTTTTATGTCGAAAGCTTTGAGATTAGAAACTATGCATATAACTGTAGTCTATAAGATGCTATATAGACACTGGACAGTATTTACTAAGATGAACTAAGGCAGTAGTTCCCAAACTTTTTCAGTTTGCAGCACACTTACAGGTTTAGTATTTTGTCAGGGCGCCCCTACTCGCAATATGCATATATAGTTGTGCCGAACAAAGTGTTGCATATGTATAATGTAATATATGTGCTTTGCAACTTGCTTAGTGTATAGTAGCAAAGCGCAAGCGTTGTACAACACTGTAAACATATTGGCACTAGTTACAAAACACATGAATGAAAACAACTCCAATCTAACGCTCATATAGGTTTATTATTAAACTAACACACAAGAATACATTATTATTGAAGGAAAGAAAATCAGTGTGATGGGTGAGCTTGGTGATCTGCACACATTTTTTCAAAGCGGGGAATAAGGCTTCACGCTGCCACTTTCATTTCTTGCTCCACGTTGATCTTTGAACGATATTTGCTCTTTATCACAGCTACAGCTGAAAATTCAGCTTCGCATAAATAGGATGTTGCAAAGGGGATTAGAATCCTCAAAGCTTTTAAACTTAGAGCCGGATATTCATTTTTGACGGATACCCAAAACGCCACCAAATCAGAAGAAGCGAATTTTGATTTTAGGCTGTTGTCGCAAAAGAGTTCAATAAGACTTTATTCTTCTAGTGAAGTGAATTCTGGTGGAAATTGTGCATGAAAAGGATCTTGAATCCATGCAAATTTTTCGATATTTTTCAAACCATTCTAAGAGTTTCGAAAGGTGTTCGGTGAAAAGGGATAGCAAGTCTTGTATGCAATTCTGGAAAACAATCTTGACCGACATCTTCATTAATTTTTCTTATCCACAACCGCAGTTTTTTCCTAAATGCTGCAATTTTTTTTGTCTGGTTTTTAGCGGCCTAGTTTTTGTTTAGTTAACTACGTCTATGATACGTTCCATAACCAAATTCAATTCACAGCCCAACGATTTCGATGGAAGTGCTTCCCTATGATTGATGCAATGGGTTCACATGGCATACGGTGCTTTACTGCGAATAATTGCTTGAAAGCCACCATAACGGCCAGACATTGATCGAGCGCTATCAGTACAAACTCTAATACACTTCCCCAATCTAATTTATTCTCTGTTATAAACTTGTCAAGAATTTGAAACAAGTCTTGAGCCTTTCCGCTTTCATCGATACTTTTGCAGAAAAGAAGGTCTTCAACAATAATATTATTATCCAGGAAGCGTACGTAACAAATAAGGTGTGCATCCATATTACTGTCAGTAGCCTCATCAAGTTGCAGACCAAATTCCTTGCCTTTCATTTTCTCTATCAATTGATCATTAAGATCCTCAGCTATATGATTCTCCTATCATAATGTTAACAATATCGACAGCAGCCGGTAAAATAAGTTTTTCTGCGATGGTGTGAGGTTTCTTGCACTTCGCCACCCTGTATGCCACTTTGAAAGAGGACAGCACTGCATTGCTAGGTACTAAAGTTTGTTGAGTAAACACGTTCTTTTGTTTTTGTACATTCTGCAACTTTCTTATGAAAAATTCGTGTGACTTTCCAACCATCGTAGGATGAATGGTTTCGAGATGTTGTTTTACCTTACTTGGGAGCATATTTTCGACCGCTAGAATTTTCAAACAGAGCGGACACTGCGGTATTTCCTCATGATTTACTTCTACTGAAGTAAAACCAAAGTTTAAATAGCTATCATCGTATTTGCGATATTTCCTTTTTTTTACTCCTCCGTCACTTGTCAATGCTTGATCTCTCTGTCTCGATCTATCAATTTCCTTACTTAATAAAAATCTTTCCATCTTGTGACTAATTTTTTACTACTAAAACTCCCTATTACTACTTCTATTTATCATAACAGTTCAACCGGTTACAATTCCTCTTACGGAAAACTAACCTAGCAAAGCGGACTATGGCGACTTAAATACTGTCAAAGAGCGCTCGCGAAAATTCTCGTCGAGCGACGCGCAGGTCAAATACGGGCTTCTGGAAATTCTAGAAATTTCCTCTGCTCTCTCGGGCTCGAGGCTCGATTAATAGCGGATGCGGCGCCGGCGTTGCCAAATGCAACTCAAATTCTACCTTATCAGGAGCGCCTGGCCCGGGGCGCCGCAACGCACACTTTGGGAACCACTGGACTAAGGTTTAGGACTATGGGACGCATATCGTTTTTAATCTAATTATTTGAGTTTTTCTTTAAACCTTAGTGCAGCCTGTTGGAATTTTGGACACTATAATCACGTAAGTGATTTCGCAAGGGGAAAACAAAGGTTTCCCGTATTTGCGTTTTACATCTGACACCAATTTTGGTAAATTTTAATTTTTCTTTGGAAGATTTTGAAATGTCCCCCCCTCCTTAAGTTAGATAACAAATTTTTTTTTCTTTATCATTTTTCAGAAAAAAATGGTAACGGAAAGCCGTTGCGAACTTGCCCCCCCCCGCGCTTGCAACACTTCACCTACTGCCCCACGATGCCTTACGTACTTTATAGACGCCATCAACAAGAAGGCCTGGGAGAAATGCAGGAAGTGAGGGGAGTCGGAGACTGCTCTCCTTCTTTTATTGTTTCTGCAAAAACTCGCCGAACTTTCATAAAAAATCACACGTTACTTTCCCGGCCCCTTGCGCACCAGAATTTACCGCAAAAGACTTTTATCGCGCAGGACCCCCAAAATAAAAAAAAATACATTTTAATGAGGTGAATCCTTATCAACCCAAACATTATTTTTTTATACTTGTAGAATGGTTTAACGATCCTATTTTTAATTTTTTTGAAGGTGTAGGTTTATGGATTTTGAAATGCCAACGTTTCGGAAATAAGCAAATAAATTTTGCGAAACGTTGGCATTTCACAGAAAGGACGATTTATTAATAAGATCTCTCAACCTACACCTTCAAAAAAATAATTTTTCTTGCTTGCGCGGTTAAATTCGCGGACCTTTTATTATACGATTTTTTACATGCTCTTTTCTTTAACCCAAATTATTTATGTGAAGATGGACACTGTAACGGTTCCGTCTTGCAGTTCGTAAAATGTTATAATTTAGTGTTAGCTTTTGATGTTTGAAATGAATTTAGTGGCCTATGTGTTATGACCTAATGGGCGGTAAAACTGCCTTGTTAGTAATAGGTCAAGTACGAACATCATCTTAATTTAGTGACCGCCATTTTATTTTGGCCTTTATTTTGATTTAGTGAACTTAGTTATCATTAATGGATGACATTTGAAAACTACTAGTTAGTAATTGATCATGTAGGATATCATTTTGTTGTAGAGTTTCTTTTGTTTAAAAATGACTTCGTTTGTTTAAACAAATATTGTTTATTTTTTTCGAAAAACATTTATTTTGTAAGTTTCTCCAGAGCACCGTTCGAGTTATGGCAGTCATGCGCTTTTTGGGCAAGGACACAACCCCATGAAATGAAATAGGCCTTTTACATATAAATTAAAAGTAAAAAAAAAATAAAGAATTTCTAACATTTTCCTAATCTGCATTGCACCAATAGCATTTTTTAACTATTTTATAAACAAAATTTATGACAAATAATAAGAAAAAACATTATCTTGATCGCGGTCGCAACTGCTCCTAGCTAATTTTTGGAGCTTTATAACACCGATGTCCCACCAGTTATTAAACAATGGTTTAACGATCGCAAATGTTCGGTCTCTTTCGTGCGGCTCTTTCTATAAAGCTTAGACCGCCGTCACACTCAATGCGTGCCGCTGCTGCTGCTATCTCTTTTTTTTATACGGTAAGTCACTAAAGCCTTATCAAAATTTTAGAAGGATGCAGTTTACCCTTTTGAAGCTAGTTGGATCTAAGCTTGAACGCGGCTCTGGACAGACAACATGTTTTATGATAAAGATTTTTAACAAAAACCAATAAATTGTTAAAGCGTTTTTTTTTATTCAATTATATTTGCTTGAAATGGCCCTATTGCTAAAAACGCTTTAGTTCAATATGGTCGACGCAAGATGGCTACTGACATATGTCAATTTTGCGTCTTATTTAAGTAACATTAGAAAACCTTAAAATGTATAAAAAGTTTTGTTTAAATCGGGCAAAATATAACAAAGGTCAATATGGCCCTTGTAAGATGGCTACTGACATATGTCAATTTTGGACCAAAATTGGATGTTGCTGAAAACGCTTTATGTGCGTCAAAAGTTTTGTTTAAACCGGACAAAAAATAACGAAGTTTAATATGGCCGACGCAAGATGGAGACTGATATCTGTCAGTTTTCTGTCACAGTTGGGTGTTTTGGAAACATTTTATAATTCAGAGAAAGGTTCGTTTAAATCAGATAATAAATAAAAAACTTTAATATGGCGGATCTAACATGGCAGTGCAATTTTGACGTTTAAAATTTTATTTTTAGAAAGGCAGTTATGTCAAATTCAAAAAGGAAAAAAGGACTTTGGTCAGTTTGCAAATAAGGTCAGTAAAACAATTCAAAAATTCCTAAAAAGTGCGAAATCGATGACTTTTCGGGTACTTCTGGGAGGAGTAAAGAGTTGCCGCAATAAAACAAAAATTTTTTTAGGACGTGTACTTCAACATATAAAAAAATCAGACAATTCTACCAAATACAAAATTACATTTAAAAAGGGCGATATCATTTAACAAGAAATTTATAGTGAAATGTTCAACCGAAGATATTTGTTACGTCAATTTAGAAGCGCAAATTGTGAGTAAAATAGGTTATATTCTGTCAGGCCGAACAGATCAGGCCACTGTGGCATGAATCTGTCCGCTATGGAAAGTTGGGCGAACCATACTGCCTGTAGCCTGTAGGTGGTGGGATGTAGTGACCCCCGCCCACGATTCGAGTCTAGTGCTCAATCGTGCAATCAGCTGGCCTAATCTCGAGGGACCCAATCGTCGTATTCCTTACGGCATTGGGTCGTCACTCGTTATTAGGGACCGTGGGCTTGCTGACTGTGCATCAGCATGTCCACGTTAATAAAAGTCCCGCACGGGCATTCTCTACTCTGAGATCCTATACTTTCTAGGACACATAAGACCATGAAGTCCAAGCACACCAAAGTCTTTCCGCGATCGGCAAGTTGCTACGGGAGAAGGACAGTGTAGTCTGAAAGCTCTTAGTGACAATCCCGCACGAAAGCGGCGAAAGCGTGATCGCCGTTTTGCTCAAGGATTGGCTGTAGAGCAACTCGTGTGCTGCATCCGTGACTGAGCAGCCCTATTTAGGACCCACTCTGCTCACCCTGAAAGGGAAGGGGCTATAAAAGGTGCCCTAAACATAGTCAGCCAACAACTGTCCGACTGGACAACGGCATCCAGTGGGTACACCACTTGTGGTCAAAACAAAAGAAAAAGAAATGCAATGAACTTTGCCACATGGAATATCCTTACACTTATGGATGCAGACACAACCACAAGACCACAAAGAAGAACGGCAATAGTGGCACGTGAACTAAGGAAATATAACATCGATATCGCTGCTCTCAGTGCAACTAGAAGAACAGGCGAAGGGCAACTTAAAGAACACGGAGGAGGCTACACATTTTTCTGGAAAGGAAAAGGAGAAGATGAACCACGTATTCACGGAGTGGGTTTGGCTATAAAAAATGAGATTGTGGACCACCTAACCGAATTTCAATCCGGAATAAGCGAAAGATTGATGATATTGTGCCTAAACCTTAGCAACCACCAACACGCTACTATAATCAGCACCTACGCTCCAACTCTTGCAGCTTATGAAATTCAAAAAGATGAATTTTATTCTCAACTTAGTGAAGTCATAACATCTGTACTTAAATCTGATAAACTTATTATCCTAGGTGATTTCAATGCTCGAGTTGGTACGAATTCAAACCTATGGAAGGGCATAGGCAAGGAAGGTGTTGGAAACATGAACTCAAACGGACTGCGCCTATTAACCTTATGTTCGGAATATGCCCTCATAATCTCAAATACAATTTTCCGACAAAAATAAAAATTCAAGACCTCCTGGCAACACCCGAGGTCAAAACACTGTCATCTGATTGATTACATTGTTGTAGAGAGCAATAACGAGTGCAGAGGACGGCTGGACAGATCATCGCCTGATACGAGTCAAAATGAACTTGCACATTCCACCAAGAAGTAGCCGTCAAAAAAAAACAAATCAGAAGAAGATTCAATGTAGAACGCCTTAAAGATGATCAAACCAGAACAAAATTCCAAGTCTCTCTGAATAAAAAGTTGGGTACTTTAGAATACCCGGAGAATATTGACGATCGCTGGAGAATGTTGAAGACAGCAATAACATATGCCTCTGAAGCAACAGTCGGCTTTACACAAAGAAAACTTCAAGACTGGTTTGATGAGCACGACAAAGAAATTCAAGACCTTATTGAGAGAAAGAGAAAAGCCCATAATGCTTAGAAAAGCCACCCTAACTCTAACGAAAAGAAAAGACAATATAAAGAAGCCAAAGCAGAAGTACAAAGGCAAACACAAAGATTAAAAAACCAATGGTGGACAACAAAATCACGTGACATGCAACATCAAGCTGAGTCCAACAACACCAGAGCCTTCTTTCAAGCTACTTAGATGATATATGGTTCCACTACACAGGGTATCAATCCCTTACAATCCAAAGATGGAACAAGGCTGCTTAAAGACAGATCCTCTATCAATTCACGATGCAAAGAACACTTTCAAGAACTACTCAACAGAGAGTCTCAGGTCGATAATGACATCTTCGACAAAATTGCGGAGAAAACTATACAACAACAACTAAATGAGATTCCAAAATTTCAGAGGAGGTCGAAAAGGCAAACACACAGCTAAAGAATAACAAGTCAGCAGGCACGATGGTATCGCTGCTGAACTCTACAAACAATACAAACAAGGGGGTCCCGCACTTAATTCCCAAAGGCACATTCTAATAAGTAAAATATGGGCCACCGAGACCATCCCTGCCGAACTCAGAGACGCCTCTATAGTTACCATTTTCAAAAAAGGCGACAAGGCCCAATGTGGAAACTACAGAGATATATCTCTTCTTTCTGTTGCTGGAAAGATACTGGCACGGATACTATCAAACCGATTAATTCCGAACAAAATCTGCCAGACACATTGTGGATGGAGGCCCAATCGAGGCACAGCTGACATGATCTTCAGTACCAGACAAATGCAAGAGAAATCTAGAGAACAAAATCGCCCTCTCTTCATGGCCTTCATAGACCTAGTCAAAGCATTTGACTCAATCAATAGAGAAGCTCTTTGGAAAATATTGGCAAAAGCTGGATGCCCTCAAAAATATATTCAAATTCTTAGACTACTACACGACAATATGAATCCAACAGTCCTAAGCAACGATGGACCAGGAAAGTCATTCCAGATTACGACAGGCGTTGGGTGTGTTATTGCGCCCACCCTATTCTCTATATTTTTAGGTGCCATGCTTCACCTTGTTGAGGAACATCTACCGCCGGGAGTGGAAATTCTATATAGATTCGACGGTGGCCTACTTAACCTAGGCAGACTGCGAGCAAAAACTAAGGTCTCGACGACCTCGGTAATCGAACTGCAGTACGCCGATGACAACGTCGTTATGACCGATACAGAGGAAGGTCTACAGCTGGTAATCAACGGATTGAAGCAAGCCTACAAAAGCATTGGCTTAGAGGTCAATCTTGCCAAAAACGCAAATTATTCACCAACCAGAACCAGGTACGAATCCCCAAGCTCCAAACATTTCCATAAATGGCCATCCTCTGCAAAACGTGGAACATTACCCATACCTTGGGAGCTACCTATCATCAAATGCAACTATTGACGCAGAAACTGCTAGCGTAGCGTTCGGACGGCTTTCGGAGGGAGTCTTCAACAATCACGACATCAATGCGGAGACCAAGCTTCGTGTCCACAACACAGTTATAATACCATTTCTAACATACGGATGCGAAACGTGGACCACCTACAGAAGGCATATCAAACGACTAGAAAAATATCACAATCACATCAAGTTGTTTAAGACGAATACTGAGAATCCAATGGCAAGACCGACGAACAAACATAACTGTTTTAGAAGAAGCCAGAACAACTAGTATAGAAGCCCTTATCTTCAAGCACCAGCTTTGTTGGACTGGTCACATTATCCGCATGCCCGAAACACGTCTCCCAATGTAGATATTTTATGGACAACTGAAGGAGGGAAAGAGAAATCAAGGAGGTCAACAAAAAAGGTACAAGGACGTTCTCAAAGGTAACAGGAACAGTACATAAGGGAGCACAAAATTTTGAAGAGCAACAACGTAGACTAGAGACGGAAAAGAGAGAACGTAGAAAGGAGCGACAAAATGGAAGAATGGATGACCAACAATACCCGGAAGGGTGTGCGGCTCGAGAATTGGCTTACATAGCCATCAAAAAACGCACAACAGATAGCAACGCTACAGAATAGAGGAAAATCATACTCGGTATCGAGTGATTGCCTATGATGATGATGATGATGATGATTGTCAGGTTAATTTCAGAGCACTAGCTTGTCAGGTTAATTTCAGGGCATTCAGGTTATTTTCACGGCACTAGCTGGTCAGGTTAATTTCAGGGCACTAGGTCTCTTTGATTGCGCATAGAAACCTTACAACTTTTCGGCAATAAAAATCTTAATTATTCCTAAGCCGTAGTCTCATTTTACCTAATTAAAAACGAACCCATAAATTTTCGTTACAACACGTTTGCGATGTAATGGCATGCGCCGTTTTTGCTTGCTAAACAGCACAATCATTTACCGCTAATTTTTATTGTTTTAATAATCTAAAATTAATTAATTGATTGATTTAAGATGGCAGCGGTCTGTTTGAATCACACTGAAAAAAAAGAAATTGGCCCGAGGTTTATATGCTATTTTATGCACTTTAGGAAAAGATCTTTGCTAAATTACGTTATTTCTACGCCAAATGGTTCATCAACTACAAGAAAGGGTGCTAAGAATAAAATCTTGGCCAAGAGCAAGTGCTGTTTGGCTTGACTTGCCATAAATTTAATTATAATTTTCTAGGTATTAGCTTTTTTTTAATCCCTGAGGGATTAAATTTATTTTTAATCCCTTAGGGATTATTTGCACCCGTGATCAAATAAAAAGTTTTTTTGCATCTGCAATCAAAAAAGGCATGCTTTAGTTATCTGCAGACATTATTCTGAACGGTGTTTAACATGACGCAATTAGTTTCGATACGCTTGCCCGAGAATCATTTTTTGGCTAAAATTAGCTAGCGAACAGACACTTAGACCATTGAGGCTTAATATATGTGAGGTAGTTTTTTATTTTTCAATGCTACACTGAATTCTTACGTTCTTATACTATACTCCAAATGTCTTTCTTATATAAAATAATAAATTATCAAGTTCCATTATTAAATTAAAAACACCGACTGGACCTTTCTGATTACCATTCAGTCCTGAGTCTAAGTGATACTGTTTTTAAGGTTTTTCTGGGACCATGAGTGATTAAAGTAAAGTATAATTTATTTCTATGCTTAATATACATAATATACATAATATACATAATATACATAATATACATAATATACATAATATACATAATATACATAATATACATAATATAAATAATATACATAATATAAATAATATACATAATATATAATAATATAATACACCGAGGGACTAAAGTGTAACTTTTTATCCTGAGGCGAAAAGTTTGTTTTTTAGGCCGACTGAAGTGAGGGATACAATTCGTCGAGGAATAAAAAGACACTTTAGTCCAGCGGTTTATATATTGCTTTTCGCACTTCTGCATTATGTTTTACAAAAAAATATTATAGAGAAAAATCAAGAAAATTAAGGCACCCTATCAAAACCAAAATGCAAAAATAATGTAGGGTGGTAAACAGTTTCGACTATATTCGAAAATTGTGCGAAATATTTGGTTGCAAAGGTATTTGTGATGTAACAAATGCAAGGTCTAAACAAAGTTTAGTTGACAATTAAATTTTTTTGCATAAATCGTTAAATCGTGTCGCTAAACTTAAAAATGGACATTGAAGCTGCTGTTCAAGCGGCAGTAAATTAACTTTTGCCAGAAAAGTCTCAGAATATCTACGAACAACAGTTCAAGAAGTTTAAAGAATGGCGCACATGCAACAATATTGAAAACACATGCCAACGAGAATGTTCTTCTTGCATTATTTTTTGGAAGAATCAAAGACATTCAAATCGTTGACTTTGCAACAAGTAGGTAATATTTATGTGGGTAATATTGGTGTAAATTAAATACTGTGTTATATTTTAATATTACATTGTTTTTAATAAAAAAAAATAAAAAAACACTTAGTAGCACTTTAGTAACCACTTTAGACCTTGAAGTTCTTATACTCAATGTTATTCACATTCTATTGGTTATTCCGTACGGTGTTTAATATGACGCAATGAATTTCGGTGCAATTGCCTGGCATTCATTTTTTGGCTAAAATTAGCTGGCGAACAGATATTCAGACCATTCAGGCTTAATTTATGTAATCTAATTTGTCATTTTTTAATGGAGAACTAAATTTTGACGTTCTTATACTATACTCCAAATATCTTTCTTACATAAAATTATAAATAATATAGGTCCAGTTATAAATTGAAAACACATACGACGCAACTGGACCTTTCTGATTATCATTTATCCTTGTGTCTGACTGACACTGTTTTTAATGATTTTTAAGGACTCATAAATGATTAAACCAAAGTAGAATTTATTTCTATGCTTAAAAGTTCTTGTACTCACTGTGAGGTGAGCATTTACCTTCTTGTGCAATCCTATTTATTATTCCGTACAGTGTTTAATATGGCGCAATTAATTTCGGCGCGCTTGCCTGGCACTCATTTTTTGCCTAAAATTAGCCTGCAAACAGACACTCAGACATTCCGACACGACGGACAGACATTCGTTTGCCGTTGCGGGTAACAAACGACATCGTAAGGAATTAGCCGTCCGCAACTCCAGAATCCCGAAAGAGAAATCTCGAAGGGAACATTAAGACAGAGCCCGCCCGAGTAAATAGTAGTCATCATAATGCTTTATTGGCTTGTATTTTAACGGCTCGAACTTCTCGAAGTCATTGTCTTTCTCATTTAAGTAATGGGTGGCATGACCTCCAAGTTACACAGTCTATACACTTAAGATTTTACAGCTAACCCATATAGCTGTGGGTGGGTTGCGACAGCAATGTTTTTGCCGTAAAGTAGCTAACATAAGTCAAGCTACCAATCCAAAATTACAGCTACATTTTTTATATTCTAGTAAGAGCTACATCTCAGCTTACCGAATAGGAATAAATTTTAGACTTTTTAAGTTATACACCCGCCCCCCCCCCCTCACAGTTGGTCAAGAGATGTGTTTTAAGAAACAAAATATATAATCTTTAAAACATATATTTTTGTTTTGGATACATCGCCAACTACTATTTACCGTAAAAAGTAAAATCCCCTATGTAGCTCTTCTCTGGGGGGCTATTTTTGGAAAATATTCTGAGAACCTTAAATAGCAACCCTCTATTTTAACTTCATATTTGAATTCTCGCTGAATTTTATTTTTCAATATTGACTTTCAAAATGTCAAAAATTCAATTTTCAAAGGCCCCTATCATAGAAACTAAAGAAAATATCTGTATTGCGTTTGTTATCGATTTGAGGGTTTTTTAAGAGCAAATAAACAATGATAACAGTGTGACGTTTGCACATTTCTATTTACAGTTTATTGATTTTTAGTGATTTTGACAATATTATTCCAAAAATACCAAATTGTCAAACTTTTACATACATCTGTTTCCTCTTAAAAAACCCCTAAAGTCAATATTGAACACAATAGAGATATTTTCTTTAGTTTCCAAGATATGGTCCTTTAAAAATTGAATTTTTGAAATTTTAAAAGCCAATATCTCGAAAATTAGTGAAGTACCCGTATGATATGGGGTACTGTTGGAAAGAGAATTTCAGCGAGAATTCAAATATGAAGTCAAAATAGGAAGCTGCAATTTAAGATTTTCAGAATATTTGTCAAAAATGGACCCCAAAAAAGGTAAATGGTAGTTGGAGATGTATCGAAAATAAAAATTTAAATTTTAAAGATTAGGCCTTTAAAATACATACACAATACTTGTGAATCAAGGGGTCCTTTAGGAATTATTTATTTATTTATTTCCGTTTATAGTTTCGTTCGCGGTTGTCTCGAGATAAAACGGGGCAGACCAAGAAATCATACTTCGCAAGATGGAAACTTCGGTGCATGCTTAACATAACATCATTGCTAGACGTCAGGAGATTCAGCTCAGTCAAGCTACACCCTCCTCCTCAACGAAACTCAGTTTGCATATTGTAAAAATTTTGTACTAATTATGTACTAATTTAGTCCCCTTTTAAAAGATTTTGTACTTAATGAATAACGGAGTTATTCGCAATTAACAGAGGCGGGTGTGGCTTGCCGCTAAGCTGTTCCCTTCCCCCCATGCGGGGGAGATAGATTTAATGAAAGTTGATATGTCATAATTTTGTACTAATTATGATTATGTACTCTTAATGAAGGGTACTTTTAGTTTAGAGAAACCGTCGGATCCTAAGATTATTGTTTGTTTGTTATGGGTTGTGTAGCTTGATATCAAGGTACACCCCATCTGCTTATAGGAAAGAGATTCGACCAAAAGTGACTATGCCATAATTTGCTACTAATTATGTACTAATTTTGTCCCCTTCTAGAAAATTGACTACTTTCGCGATAACTTCATTTTTTTTTTTTTTTTATGGGGTGTGTAGCTTGATATCAAGGCACACTCTACTCTGCCTAGGAAAGAGTTTTGAAAAAAGTAACTATTCCATAATTGGCTACTAATTACGTAGTTATTTCGTCCCATTCTAAAAAATTGCCTACTCTCAATATAACTTATTTTTTTTTTATTTTGTGGAGTGTCCCTTGCTATCAAGCTACAACCCATCAAAAACAAAAAAAGGTATCTTGAGGGTAGGCAATTTTCTAGAAGGGGACGAAATTAGTACATAATTAGTAGCAAATTATGGCATAATTATTTTTTTTTCAAATCTCTTTCCTAGGCAGAAAGGCTATATCAAGCTACACACACTCGGGCTGTAAATGTCAGTTTTTTGCTGTTTTATATCAATATTTTTTTTAGGTTAACCTTGAGGTAAGGTAACTTTCTTTCACCTTGAAGCCCTAGTTACCCTGGAGTTAATTTTATCCCGCTTTTTAAAGGTTTTTGCAAGGTTATGTTGCTCCAGTTAACGCTAACTCACTATTGAGAAACCGGCCCTAAATTGAATTTCGTGTGATGAGATGCAATTTGGACATTATTTTAAGTCAAAATGATATTTATTTAGTTTAGTCAGATCTATAGTCAACACGATATACCATATACCAACTATAAAAGCACAGGTCAAACCACTTGACCCACAGTTATGAAAATTTAAGGACATATTGAGTTTGTGACGTGGCGCTCGCTAAGAAAGGATTTTTGAAAATATTACCCTTAAGGGAGTAAAAATAGGGGTTGCAATTTTATAGAAATCTTCTATATCTCGAAAACGAAAAGCCGCAGAGGTCTGAAAATTAGTATGTAGATTCTACTAATAAAACAAGTAAAGACCTGTTTTGGCGTTTTTCGAAATTTCAACTGGGGGTGGACGAATAGGGGTAATTCGATTTCGAAGAGGATAAAGGAAGAAAAAAGTCACAGAGGTATTATAGACTCTACTAATAAAATAGATAGACAGGTGTTTCAGCATTTTTCTTCCAACGCCCTATTAAGAGGGGGGATTATCCCCCATATTTGATAAACATTTAGATCTGTTAAAAAATATGGGTTGTTGGGTATCAAACTGAAGAAGATAAAGCCCGGAATCGCAAAAAGTGTTTTCCTATTAACTTTCGCAAATTTTTCATTACTCGTTCCCCCGTCTCAACCCTATATTTTATGAAAATATTGACCGACTAAAATATGGGTGGTGTGGCATGAAACTAAAAGAAATAAACTCCGGAATAGAAAAAAGTGTTTATTCTCCCCTCTCCACCATGTTTGATAAAATCAATGCACTGTTAAAACATAATTTACCAAAGAAAGTGTTTTTTATAGAATATTTTTTTGTACTATGACTTTTCACCAGCCCATCCGGATCAATCGTCCTGTTATATGACGTAACTATACAAAAAACCAGTAGGTAACCAAGAAAAACTTTTTTTAAGTCTTGGCTTGGCCGAGAATCGAACCCGGTCATCTTTTTTGGTAATCTTAGCTCCTGAGTAGATGGCTACAAATATTGTATACAAATGAGTTTTTAGAATAAAGTTTTATGGTTGCTTTTAAAACATAAAAATCTTAATCCAAGTTTCAGTCTTTACACTCAGAAAACCATCCCGAGTGAAGTGTCTACTTACCTTTTTTTGTTAGTAGTAAGTAAAGTTTCTATTCACCCTAAGTTATAAATTAAATTGCTGCAAGTAAAACGTCCTAATTAGACCCGAGTTTGTTAACCGTTATCAACTTAAATACTTACCAATAATATTATGCGACGTCACTTAACTTTCCCTTCACTTGGGGTTAGTGAATTTTTCTACTACTTTGTTAACCCTTCGGGATTTATCTACCTACCAATATGTGACAACTCGCTCAAATTTCCGTTCACTTATGGTAAGTGAATTTTTCTACTAAGGATAAGTGAAGGCATCAAATAATAAAAAATCATGCGGAAAAATATATTTATCCTAACAATAAAGCATGACTATAATGATTTGTCAACGTATTGCCATCATAAGAATATAAGAATATTTATAGGGAGATCATGATAGAAATAAGTTCAAAAAAACTCGAAAAAAAATCGATGACTGGAAATGAACCCGGTAACCTTTGGTTTAGAGATGCTGGTCCATATATATCCACCAAACGTGAAAATTCTCTGATTAACCTTTAATCATGATTAGCACTTTTCTCAGTCGACTAATAAGATCCGTCAAAACATTTATATTCCGCGGTTTCAACCTATTTCTGAAGGTTGTTGGTTCGAACGCCGTCGACGCGTCGCACTTTTTTTTTATTATTTTTGTTTATTTTTTTTTCTTAGGGTGCGTTGTATGTTTGGCGGTTGCAGGCTCGCGCGGTTGTTGATTTGCGCGGTGGTGAGCTTGTGCGGTGGTGGGCGGACGCGGTACTGATATTGCGTGGTCTTGGCCAGCGCGGTTGTGGTCCACGCGGTTTGTGTTTGCGCGGTGGTGTCCGCAAACCTTATTTTAGGAGTTATGCTGGTTTTGTGCTACTATAGATTTACTAAGAGTTAGTAGATACTTCACTTACTTAGTAGACACTAAAGTTAATTTTCGGTTTTATCAGCATTCGTATCATTATCTCTATCGATTCGACCTATCGAGCAGGTGTACTTTTAAACTAATGGCGAATGCGTGACAGCTCCAGCTGATCAAATGTGTGAAAACATCGTTTTGTACGCAGGGATGAACGTAACGTTACGACTCCCTTATCGTACCTAACGAGATTTTCGTGCATTTGATCAGCTGGAGCTGTCACGCATTCGCCATGATTTTAAAAGTGCACCTGCTTGATTTGTCGACTCGATAGAGATAAGGATACGAATGCTGATAAACCTGAAAATTAACTTTAAGTGTCTATTAAGTTTTTACTTATGGTTAATATGTTACTTTATAACCTCAAATAGGCGAGAAAACTTATAGAAAGTACACAGTTCACTTGTCTCATATTTAAATGAAGTTTCTACTTGGAGCTAAAGAATTCTTACTTAGGATTAGTGGATATTTTTCTCAGTGTATGAGGTCCTATTCAGTGTGTTAAAAATAAAAAAAACTTTAAACAAAAAAAGTATAAAAATGATAAATGAACAATTTCTTTTGCTTGATTATTTTTATGTGTGCATGCCTTTAGAGAAATAAAGTGTTCTCTCCCTATAAGAAAAATCATCAAAAAAAAAATAAAAATGGAAAAAAATCACAAGAAACATTGAAAAAATAATAAAATGATATAAAATAAAAAAAAAACGTTTAGAAAAAGAACAAAAAGCTAAGAAACTGTTGGAGCATCAAAAAAACAATATTTTTTTCTAAATATAAAATTATCATAAAAAACTGCTCGAAAATTGGAAAAAAAATACCCTTAGAAAATCAACAAAAAAAATTAAAAACAATGTTAAAAAAATAAGGGAGTAATGTTGAAGTGCAAAATTCAGAGCAAAATTTTAATATTTATTTCCACGCTATCAAATTAACGGGTAATCAGCTACGCTCTAATAAAAATAGTCTCTAGGTAAAGAAAAGCTTTTGCTTATATTTTTTCTTTTAAAATATTTTTAATTTCGGTTTTAATTTCTCATCTGCTCTAAGGCAAAACGGGCTAGTTGTTCGGGGGTAAAAGGAGGTGCCGTGTTTTCAACTTACTATACCCCATTTTATCCCAAAGGATTAAATATTGTAATGGATCTCGAGAAACTATAATAAACGAAGGACACAAGGGCAAAGTTGATCCGTGACATCCAGTTCAGAGAAATGGGTCTAAAAAGCGTACCACCACTTTAATGTACCTTAAACTAAATTGAATAGCTGCGCGCTGGGGGTATATAGCGATGATGAAGATACATTTTTTATTTGTCAATTTTGCCAGCCTTGGAAACCAGTCAATACTTAAAGTTGTTTTGTGTGTTAAAAAAACATTTTGTTTATGCTTTGTTTAACTCTTTCAGGGGCCGCGGTACATAAACTGTACCCATCGAAAAATGAGTTTCACTTTGCTAGCATTCAGTTGATAGCATATTTAGAGCATAGAAATAGAAGAAGTTGAGAATGGGCAAAGACGACTGCGCATCCAATTTTCGAGGACCGCAAAGGAGTCAGCCATTTTAAACTACACCATAGAACAAAATTGGTCAAATAGCCTATTTTTGCAGTTAGCCACGCTGAGTATAACAAACCAATTTTTATACTCTAGTTGAAGTTTGTCATATTATTTTGACAATATACTATATTTACATATTTTCGCCAAGAAAAGTCCACCTTCCGGCTCTAAAAACCTTTAAAAATAATCTAGGTAAGTCACAGATTACACCTTTGTAGCTACCGTACGGATTTTTGTTAAATACCTATCTCAAAATTGATATTTGTTTACCTCTTTAAAATTAATTTAAACCTTCTTTATTTTGTATTTCTTGTGCTTTTAGGTCAGTTCCGAGTGGTAAGAAGGCAGATGCATGTAAATAGAAGAAGTTCCCCCTTTTATTTCTATGGGCAGATGGTTGCCCCACCCAGATAAATAAACAAAGAACATTAAAAGAGTAAGAAATATTAAAATTAAAGTGGAAAACAAGCACAAAGACGTAAGACGCTCCAAACTTAATCTGGCCCAGCTCTAAGTGAGTGGACAATGCTCCTTGGGGAAGTCGAGGACTGTTGATATCCAAACCGATCATAACAGGTGGGTGTTTTGTCAATTGACGACAAAAAGAAAGCCATTTTGTATAATCAATACCATATTAGGGACTTTTGACTTTTGACAACTTTTGTGGCTATCGTTATTTGACAAACAGTCAACAATAAAGTTATTATGGTTTATTTTCCCAACTGTTTTTATGATTACCTATAAAGCAAAATAGCAAAAGACTTTGACGTGGATTGACAGAAGTGAATATAAACAAAATAAAGTTAACAACAAAAATTATGTGATTTGGCAGCTAATAAGCACCTTGTTTATCTTTATCTACAGTTTTTATGCATATTTCCATATTCTTCTGTCAATCAGTTTCAAAGTCTTTGTGTTTTTGGCAATTTTTTTCAAAAAGAATGTTTAGAATTGTTAGTTTTTGATTGAGGGAGACACTGAATATATTGTTTTATAGGTAAACGTAGAAATAGCTAGGAAAATAACGGAAATAACTTTATTCCTGATGGCTTTTCAAATAATGATAGCCACAAAAGTTGTTATTTTCATAAACTGCTCAGATGTTTGTGATAAACTTGCTTCTGTTATTTTTAGAAAATATAAGGAGCCCTTGACTATATAGTTACAAGTTCAAGGATCAACAATGACTAAACTCTTCTATTTCTATGACAACAAACAACTGGACGGACACCAGTTTCTGTAAGTACCTACACAAGAAAACTAAGTCTCCTTTTTTGACACGATTTATAAGAGTCACTGTATTATTATCTTCTTTATTTTTGGGTTTTAAAAATTGACATGGTTAGAATTTATCATAATAAGTCTGAATAAAAAAAAACTTCTAACTAGTTTTGGGGTTTGAACTTTGAGCTAGGCTGACCGAAAGGGTCTTAAGTTATATCATTTTTCTTTGTTTCAGGATACTGCGGAGCCCAGAGCAACCTTTTTGAGATGTGAACAAGTTGACTATTGGATAAATTTCCATTTGACTTAGACTGGATAATTAGTTAATAAATATTTGAAAAAGTTTGACTTTGTATAGTTATTTTCATAATACATTTTATTTAATATACTAATAGTAATTAAATTAACTTGTTTACTAAAAAGGAAGATTTTAATAATTTAATTTACTCTGTGTTTCGGACTTCCATTGTCTATATTTTATTTATACACGACGTTTTAATCAGTACAATCTCTGATCGTTGCATCTGAAGACAATCAGAGATTTTACTGATCGAAACGTCGTGTATAAGTAAAATATAGACAATGGAAGTCCGAGATTTCGATGTTGTTTTATTTTAAATATTTCCATTTAAAATAATCACGATTTTAGTATAATTTAACAGCAATAAAAGGTAAATATTTTGAACAGGGCAATCCCATTCACAAAATAAACTACATACTCTGGTCAAATATAGAAAAAAATATTTAAATATAGGAATCCTTTACCTGGGTAACTGCATGGCTTTTGAAAGACTTAAGGCGCGTTTCTGCGAGCTTAACATTTTCAAATTTTTAGTTTCATTCAGTTTATTTAAACGTCCACAAACTTCTTTTCATTAACGCACTCCAAAATAATACACTTTGTTTAGTTTGGAAAAAAATATAAATGTAATTTGATGAATACATCTGTTGCAAATTTAAATTTCCCGCCTGTCAAGGAGGCCTACTCTTGTTTACAAACAAAGTTCAAATAGACTTCAACTTTTAAATTAACTACATAAATTAAAGTAAAATTGTCAAATCTAACTTTTAATTAATTATTTAAAGATCCAATTACAAAAGTTTACCATTTTTATAATAAACACTGTAAAAACTTTAGTAAAAATGAATCATTTGTTTATTCTTAATTTTATTTAAGTTTCGATGTAAACCGTGTAATGCTGGAACAACACATCTAACCAACTGTTTTTCTCTGGTATAGTTTAAAATGGCTGCCCACTTTGTTGATTCTTTTGCGCAGGTTAAAGCCCATTTTTTAATCCCTTCTATTTCTATGATTTAGAGCGGATTTTCGGCGGTCGTGCGCTTTATTTTCTTGATTTATCATTTTGAGGTTAGTTTTTGTCAGGGAAACCACTAAAGTCTTGTCCGTTTTTCTGTTTTTTATTTTAAAAAGTGGAAAGGTAAATATAAATTAGTTTTTTTTCATTTAGCAATCATAATTTAGATTATTAAAGTTCTCTGACAATATTTTCATAAGAAAAAATTATATATATTTTTTACTTTTTTGGAAATTTCGAAAATTGTTGTGCTACGTTTTTTGTACCACCGCGCGTTAATGCAAAAAAAAGATTACTTCACTTTTTTGTATTTTTTAGGAGAAATGGACGATTTTCCATTCAAGTTGGTCAATATGACCTATGAACAGCTTATGGACGAAATTGATGGTATAGACAGCATCCCGTCGGTAGTTGACGGATCTGGAGACGAAGATGAAGAACACGAATACCCAAAAAATATGACCCAGATGAAGATCTGCCACTGTCAGCTTGGCGTTTGAAGTATCTCGGACTATCAGCTGTGTCTAATAATAGCCGTGATTGCTCGAATTGTTCATATCCCAAGCAACCAGGTGACTTTGTCAGCGATTCTGGTTGACGCTGAATGCCTTTATTCTGCACAAAGAACTGAATTTTCCAAAAAAATGTTTTTAACAGCTGAAACAGTAGTGAAAAGAAAATCATTGATAGATGCTTGTAGCATTTCAGTAAAAAGAAATAAACCTTTTGTTCCCCATGAAATCCGCAAAAACCAGAGTACTCACCAGACCCAAAGGGATTCACGAAGATGCTGTGCTCTTTGCAGTAGTTCAGAAAAGCAAGTTAGGACAGAATGGATATGTTCAGTCTGCAACGTGCCTCTCTGCTTGGGAAAAAACAAGACTTGTTTTCAAAAGTACCACTCATAAAAAGTCAAGTAAAATTCTAAGAACTTCTTCTTAGTGCGCGGTGGTAAAACAAATAAACCACCAGTTTTTGACAGGTTGTTAAAACTTTGTTTTAATTATGTTAATTTTTTTAGTATAAGGAGCCTATGTTTACTTTGTTTAGAGTTATAAAAATAAAAAAAAATTGATTTTTATATTTCTGCCCATCTAGGACATTTTTCACTTTAAATCTCCTGCCCCTGAAAGAGTTAAAACAAGTTATTGTTTTATATATATTTTTTTATTATTATTATTTTATATTCCTAAATAAATGCGGTTTCCTAATTAAACTTTTTTACCCCAACTAAGGGGGACGTTTGAAATGCTCTTGACAAACACTGCTTAAAATTAAATTAAAATTGCAACAGGTTTTGTAGTTTAAACAGAACACTCTTCAAAAGTTTTGATCTTTTTGCGTTTTTTTATGAAATATTTAAAAAAACTGGGTTTGGTCAGCTGTCAAGGGTTGGGATGCAATCTGGTCTCAATTCTATATTTCTTGCCAAAATCATGTCATAAATGAGCTCCAGGCGAGAATTGTGTAAAAAATTACCAAAACTGTCAGTTTTTATAGATACATGTCGCTGAAAAAAATTATTTAAAATTAAACCAAAGTTTTAACAATCAATGTGTTATAGGGACGTAGACAAAATTTTTGGCCGTATAACTGGAAAACTAAAAATAAAATAAAACTAAAATTCTATGTAACAATCAGAGACTTTATGTCGAAACTACTTTTTTTTGGGTTTTTCGGCACCAAGTTAAGGAAATTTTTTCAAAAATTATTAAAATTCTAGTTAGGATTTGCGTTTGTGTAGGCAAACTTTTTATCTTATTTAAAAATCACTGACAAACGAACAAAATTTTTTCTTTAGGAATTTATGCAATGGGTTTTAACATACTTTTGTAAAAATTTCCATAACTTAGTGGCGAAAAACTAAAAAAAAGGTAGTTTTGACATTATGAATCCGCCACAAACATATAGATTTTTTTCAGAGACTGTAGAGCAAGGCAAAATTTTTAGATTTTTTTGTAAATAATTTAAGAAAATAACCATCATTTTCTTAAATTATTTACAAAAAAATCTAAAAATTTTGCCTTGTCAGCTACATAGGTGAGGGGGAAGGGAGCGATCGCCTCCCCTTGTCTCCGCCACTGCTTTGCTTCGTGTCTCTTGTTTTATTCGATTTCACATCTGATATATTAAGCAGTAAAAATATCCCTATAATTTTCCGTGTTCTCTTGGATTTTTCTTCTGTTTCGTCAAGTGCCCTTGATTTAAGTGCCAGCGTTAAAAGGTTTAAGATGTAGTTAATGACGTGTCCTTTGTAAAAATGTAATATGGTACAGGCTTTTGCTTCGTGGTGTTCTACTTTAACCTCAATGGACTGAATAAGGTTGAAAAACTGGATCTGTGCTAAAAATACTGCAAGTCCAACCCAAAAAATCAAGTTGAGCTGCTAAAAAATAGGTGCAAGCTAAGATTGAAGCCTACAAGCGTTTAAAGCTTTTTTTATACCTTCATCAAAATCATGATTTTAGTAACTGTCTAAAAAAATCTAATTATTCTTGTCTAAAAATTAAGCCATTTCCGCTAGTTTTTACCAACTATTTACGAAAAAAATCATTTAAAAGCATCGTCAAAATATCAAACTGTCAAAGATTAAAATGTCTTAACAATGAAAATCACGAGTAGAAAGGCACATCGCTATGAAAACCATTGTTGTTTCATTTACCAGCCGACTTGATTTATAGTGTAAAGATGGTGTATTGCGAGAAGTGCTCTTCGTTCGGCAATTTTAAAAGTATTTTCCTGTGTTTCTTGGATTTTTTTATAAAGGTATTTAAAAAAATAGTGTTAACAACTCGCGGCAAATGCACTATTTTAACCACTAGTTGTGAAAACTACTATTTGCTGTTATTTTGTTATTACATATATTTATTTAAAAATTTCCCCTTTGCAAATTTAACTGGCAATTTTACAGATAAATTTCCAAAAATTTCCAAGAAATTATTAGAGGAAATATTTGTTATTTTAGTTAGACTTCATAAACTGGAGAAAATTCCTACCAAAACATAACACGTGCATAAAATATTTCCTAACTGTAATTTTTTAAAAACTTAATCTTCACCCAATCTTATAAAGAAAATCATTCGTGCATAGCACCAAAGAAAAAATTCCCCAGCAGGATCGTGATTTTTTCAGAAAAATTGGCTTCGACAAAATTTTCAGAAATATTTTATGTACTAGTTTATTATTAATATTTATCTATTATTATATTATACTGGAAATTTAATAAACCATCAAACTTGCTCATCTGCTTGATTAAATTAGGCTAGTTTATTATTATTAGTTATAGGTACTGAAAATTTAATAAATCATCAAAGTTGCTCATCTGCTTAATTAAATTAGGCTAGATATTTTATCTGTAACAAAAAACAAAGACTGAGCCGAAAACATCGATAGATTGGTAATACGAACGGCCGAATCAAAGAAAGCAAGATAGAAAAACTGGTCCTAAAATCTAAAATATGGAAATGTCGACGCGTTTTGAATAGTCTATTCGCTTTTAGCAATTTTTTGTAAGCTTACTATCATTACTATTGTTTTCTTTTTTTAATTGCATCGGTCTCAGAGAGATCAAGCTTACCAGAAAATACTCCTCCTGCACCCCTCTACCCATGAAAATATAATCTCCTTGATTATCGTTGACAGATATACGGGATCGAAGGGTGTACAGGCGGGTCTGACATGCCATTTTCCTAGTAAGTTGTAGTATGCTGGATCCCTCTCAGCCAAATACATGTAGCAAAAGAGAACAACAGTAACTATAGTAAGCTCACAAAAATTTGTTATTTGAGGCCGCCGTGTTTTTAAACGATTTTATTTAACTTCACAGAACCGGGCTGCCTATCTATCAAATTTTGCGATTCATCTTTGACACACTTCACGCGAACCGATTTTTATGAAATTTGGTACAGTAATATATGAGGTAGGGAGTGATTGAATGGGTGTAAAGGGGGTAAATTCAGGACTTTGTAATGAAAACAGATACAAAGACATGCGGTTTTCCGATTTATGATTTTTTCTGGTGAATAAGAAAAATCGTTAAGTACTAGCTATTATGTTCCTCTATGCGGTTTCGGAAACAGTAATTACACATGAACCAATAAGCTTCTATAGGAATGTAAAACTATGAGTTTTTATCTGAATGATTTCAATATGTTTTATATAAAGCTGTCAACAAGAAGTCATGGCCAACTTGGCCATAAATGGAACCGAAAAAGGATCAAGGGACCGAAAAATTGAAAAAAAGATCCTTTATTGATAGTGGAAATATACCAAAAGAACATGAATTGTAATGTAGAACTTTCTGTACGAAAAATTTTACGGAAAGTGGCGTCTGAAAAAAAAATACATTCACATTAACTGTTCGTTTCAAATTCTCCGGACTCATTTCATTATGTTGGCTAACATTTGCCTATATCTCGGAGGTGTCGATGTTCTTTTTTTTTTCGACTAAAATATTCATTCTTAAAAAAATCAGCTTTTCGCATCTACGCAATTAATTATATAATTAAATGTCGTTTTTAACGAGAGTTAATATCCAGGTCATTGGAATAATAGCTAGTATTTCTGCTTTTTGCGAAAAAATGGAAATGAAAATCTTCTTGTTTTAAAACATAAAAAATTTTGCTACGGATCTATCAAAACTGTGTTACCGGTTGGTTTCTGAAGTTGACCCACGTGCAAAAACTAGAAGCTGTTTTAGCGATTATCTTTTAGATGGAAAGTGGGGTCACGTTGTCATAAATAAACAACGAAAAAAATTGTTGGGGGGGGTCTAAAAGTATGATCCTTAAGGTTGTGTTTCCCCCACTCCTCGGAAACCATCCGCCATTTTGAAAAAACTTTGTAATTAACTTTTCTCCATTTGTATTGGTCGGAGGCAAAAAAGTCTGAAAACAAAAATATTCGGCATAAAATTTTCAACATTTTTGTCCAAGTGCTCAACTTTCTGTAGTTTCCAAAAAGTTAGATGGCGCCGAAGTTACAAAAAACAAAACAAAAAATTATATATATTGTTTATAAATAATTAAATAGTCTCTGATCGGTAAAATTCTTTGAGAACCGCTTTCTGCTTGTGCATGAAGTCGCGTGTTGTGGATTATATATTATTATTTATAGTAATAGCAGTACACAAAAAATTACCCGGTCTATTGGAAGGAAAATTGCCGAAAGTACCTGACAGACTGACATTTAGTCGTCCAACTGATTTTTCGTAACTTTAACGCCCTCTATCTTTTTAAAAACTAACTACAGAGAGTTAACACAAAAATATTGAAAATATTTTGCCGAAGATTTTTGTTTCTGAACCTTTTTGCCTCCGACCAACAGAAATGGAGAAAATCGGTTCCAAAGATTTTTCAAAATGGCGGATAGTTCCTCAGGGTGGGGGAAGCACAAACTTAGAAGTTTTACTTTCAGACCCCCCCAAAGAACATACAAAAAACTCAGCCTGTTCGCAGTGGTGGTCCCCGCCATTCGAAAGGGGGGGGGGCCGGTTTCGATACGAGGAAAAAATAGAATAAAAGCATAGCTTTTATGAGGAACATATCAATATATGTAAACAAAACTTAGTAACTACAAGCGAGGATTTGGTCTCAAATCTAGGGGGGTTACTCAGATTCGAAGTCGTTTATTTCATACATTTTTTGTTTTAAAAAATGTTTAAGAAAATTTTTGAGAAAATTACATTAAAACTATAATTTTTAGTCGAAATAAACTAAAATCGTAAATATCAATGGTATTATAGCGCCGCAGGCGAAAATTTTTAAGAAAATTGTTTTCAAAATGCGTTTTTTTATTTGAAATTAAAGTAAAATTGTAAATATATCAGTGGTTTCAAAGAGCAGCAGACGAAAATTTTTAAGAAAATGACAATACAAATGGAATTTTTAATAGAAAATTCAACTAATACCGTAAATATCAAAGGTGTTATAGTGCCGCAATTTATATCCTACTTTTGATTTTCTAATGTTTTCATAAAAAATTTGAAGCCAGGGTAGGGAGAGGTTAATACCCCCTATCCTCCTGAAATCCGCGCTTGTGTAACTACGTATCATTTTTTAAGTTATAAAAAACATAGATAACAAACAAATCACAAACAAAACCTAATAGCTAAATACTTTTTTTGTGAGGTCTATAAAGCTTTTTGTTGAAACATTATCTTTTATATGGCATATCTCAAACATAAGATGCCCATCTCAAAAAAAAAATAATTTACAGTTTGTTGAACAAACCGGTCAATGACTTGCTTTGACGGAAAAATATTGCCACACTTGTTCATTGCCTCGAAAACGTCATCAGGTATGTTTTGATTTAAGCTTTTGCCTACTTCTGACCAATATTGTTTCCAAATACTGACTTCTCCCAATAAAAGTTCAAGAATTTGTATTTTGGATTAATATAACAGTTTATAATATTTAGGGGACGATCGCCTCTCCCCTCCACCCTCCCCCTGGGACCGCCACTACACTGTTCTGCACTGTACTAATATGTAAAACCATTTTTCCAAATTTTGACCCCTCCCCCCCTGCAATACTTTATAGCATTTTTGCAACCCCTTCCCCCTCCCTTTTAGTACTTAATAATACTTCTACCTACCCCTCCAACCCCTCTTGTCGCGTTTATGCAAGCGATGCATAGATGGTTACCCAAAAAGACTCGACTATCGGTACCCGACTAAGTGTCAGTCTGTCAGATACTTTCGGCAATTTTCATGCCGACAGACTCGGTTATTTGTGTAATGTACATCACAAGATTTAATTTAATACCTCATTTGTACCGCTCGTCATATAAATAATAATATGTAATCCACAACACGCGACTTCATGCATGCCCAGAAAGCGGTTCTCAAAAGAATTTTACCGATTTTCAGTCGCTGTAGCTCAGAGACTGTTTAATTAATTATAAATATTATACATATTTTTATAGGATTTTTCCGAAATCCACAACTTTCTAAGTTTAAAAAAAAATCAGTTTTTGTTGGTCAAAATACGTTAAAACTGATTTTTTGGTAACTTTGGCGCCCTCTATCTGTTTGAAAATTAACTACAGAAAGTTGAGGACTGGGACAAAATTGTTGCAAATTTTTCGCCCAATACCTTTGTTCTCAGACTTTTTCGCCTCCGGCCAATAGAAATGGAGAAAAGTCGGTTACAAAATTTTTTCAAAATGGCGGATGGTTCCCGAGGATTGGGGGAAACACACAATTGGGAGGTTTACTTTCAGACGCCCAGGATCCCAATTTTTGAATTGTGAGAGAAGGAACGTTCTCCTAAGCGATGTGATCGAAACGAACTAATTTTTCATGTTAAAGGCCTACTCTAACTATTACGTTTTCTCCGCCGCAGTGCCGAATTAACCTCATTTTCGGGAAAAACTTCTTTGGTTTTTGCAGTTCACCTCTGTGGTTGGTTTTCTGTGTTTTTGTAATAAAAATTAGTGGGGACGGAGGCTCGGGCGTTTCTTTTAAAAGGAAGGTCCCACATAAAACAATCCAAAAAAAAATTATCATAGAATTCATGGCCAAAAACCCGAAACTTCGAGCAGGAACTTTTTCCAACATCTCGCTGATTTTCCAACTTTTAATTTCTAAATTTATCCTTTAAAAAAAACAGACACAAATTAAAAAAACAAAACGAGTAATAGAGCTTAGAAAATCGTGTGTTCTCTTACTTGAAACCCGCCGGATCGGATCTCACACTTTTTGCGAGAATGTGAGCAAGTTTCCATATATCGTTCAAAAATACATCACGGGATAGATCCCTAACGACTGGTGATGATTCGCACAAAAAACCACACGTTCCCGTTTTAAAAATTGGGGTCCAGTAAGAACAAACGAAAAACTCAACCTCCCCGGATTTTTTTCGACGTCACATGACAATTTTACTGTACTAGACTTTAGATACCACAAACAAAAAATAAAAACAAAAAATTATATATATTGTTTATAAATAATTAAATAGTCTCTGATCGGTAAAATTCTTTGAGAACCGCTTTCTGCTTTTGCATGAAGTCGCGTGTTGTGGATTATATATTATTATTTATGGTAATAGCAATACACAAAAAATTACCCGGTCTATTGGAAGGAAAATTGCCGAAAGTACCTGACACACTGACAATTAGTCGTCCAACTGATTTTTCGTAACTTTAACGCCCTCTATCTTTTTAAAAACTAACTACAGAGAGTTAACACAAAAATATTGGAAATATTTTGCCGAAGATTTTTGTTTCTGAACCTTTTTGCCTCCGACCAACAGAAATGGAGAAAATCGGTTCCAAAGATTTTTCAAAATGGCGGATAGTTCCTCAGGGTGGGGGAAGCACAAACTTAGAAGTTTTACTTTCAGACCCCTCCAAAGAACATACAAAAAACTCAGCCTGTTCGCAGTGGCGGTCCCAGCCATTTGAAAAGGGGGGGGGGGGTCGGTTTCGATACGAGAAAAAAATAGAATAAAAGCATAGCTTTTATGAGGAACATATCAATATATGTAAACAAAACTTAGTAATTACAAGCGAGGATTTGGTCTCAAATCTAGGGGGGTTACTCAGATTCGAAGTCGTTTATTTCATACATTTTTTATTTTAAAAAATGTTTAAGAAAATTTTTGAGAAAATTACATTAAAACTATAATTTTTAGTCGAAATAAACTAAAATTGTAAATATCAATGGTATTATAGCGCCGCAGGCAAAAATTTTTAAGAAAATTGTTTTAAAAAATGCGTTTTTTTATTTGAAATTAAAGTAAAATTGTAAATATATCAGTGGTTTCAAAGAGCAGCAGACGAAAATTTTTAAGAAAATGACAATACAAATGGAATTTTTAATAGAAAATTCAACTAATACCGTAAATATCAAAGGTGTTATAGTGCCGCAATTTATACCCTACTTTTGATTTTCTAATGTTTTAATAAAAAATTTGAAGCCAGGGTAGGGAGGGGTTAATACCCCCTATCCTCCTGAAATCCGCGCTTGTGTAACTACGTATAATTTTTTAAGTTATAAAAAACATAGATAACAAACAAATCACAAACAAAACCTAATAGCTAAATACTTTTTTTGTGAGGTCTAGAAAGCTTTTTGTTGAAACATTATCTTTTATATGGCATATCTCCAACATAAGATGCCCATCTCAAAAAAAAATAATTTAGAGTTTGTTGAACAAACCGGTCAATGACTTGCTTTGACAGAAAAATATTGCCACACTTGTTCATTGCCTCGAAAACGTCATCAGGTATGTTTTGATTTAAGCTTTTGCCTACTTCTGACCAATATTGTTTCCAAATACTGGCTTCTCCCAATAAAAGTTCAACAATTTGTGTTTTGGATTAATATAACAGTTTATAGTATTTAGGGGACGATCGCCGCTCCCTCCACCCTCCCCCTGGGACCGCCACTGCACTGTTCGGTTTTTTTTTTCGACTTCAAATGACAATTTTACTAATACGTAAAACCATTTTTCCAAATTTTGACCCCTCCCCCCCTGCAATACTTTATAACATTTTTGCAACCCCTTCCCCCTCCCTTTTGGTACTTAATAATACTTCTACCTACCCCTCCAACCCCTCTTGTCACGTTGATGCAAGCGATGCATAGATGGTTACCCAAAAGGACTCGACTATCGGTACCCGACTAAGTGTCAGTCGGTCAGATACTTTCGGCAATTTTCATGCCGACAGACTCGGTTATTTGTGTAATGTACAGCACAAGATTTAATTTAATACCTCATTTGTACCGCTCGTCGTATAAATAATAATATATAATCCACAACACGCGACTTCATGCATGCCCAGAAAGCGGTTCTCAAAAGAATTTTACCGATTTTCAGTCGCTGTAGCTCAGAGACTGTTTAATTAATTATAAATAATATACATATTTTTATAGGATTTTTCCGAAATCCACAACTTTCTAAGTTTAAAAAAAAATCACTTTTTGTTGGTCAAAATACGTTAAAACTGATTTTTTGGTAACTTTGGCGCCCTCTATCTGTTTGAAAATTAACTACAGAAAGTTGAGGACTGGGACAAAATTGTTGCAAATTTTTCGCCCAATACCTTTGTTCTCAGACTTTTTCGCCTCCGGCCAATAGAAATGGAGAAAAGTCGGTTACAAAAATTTTTCAAAATGGCGGATGGTTCCCGAGGATTGGGGGAAACACACAATTGGGAGGTTTACTTTCAGACGCCCAGGATCCCAATTTTTGAATTGTGAGAGAAGGAACGTTCTCCTAAGCGATGTGATCGAAACGAGCTAATTTTTCATGTTAAAGGCCTACTCTAACTATTACGTTTTCTCCGCCGCAGTGCCGAATTAACCTCATTTTCGGGAAAAACTTCTTTGGTTTTTGCAGTTCACCTCTGTGGTTGGTTTTCTGTGTTTTTGTAATAAAAATTAGTGGGGAAGGAGGCTCGGGCGTTCCTTTTAAAAGGAAGGTCCCACATAAAACAATCCAAAAAAAAATTATCATAGAATTCATGGCCAAAAACCCGAAACTTCAAGCAGGAACTTTTTCCAACATCTCGTTGATTTTCCTTTTCTTCCTTTAAAAAAAAAACAACAGACACAAATTAAAAAAACAAAACGAGTAATAGAGCTTAGAAAATCGTGTGTTCTACGCAGGCGTCTCTCGAAAAAAGCGGTGTTCTCTTACTTGAAACCCGCCGGATCGGATCTCCCACTTTTTGCGAGAATGTGAGCAAGTTTCCATATATCGTTCAGAAATACATCACGGGATAGATCCCTACCGACTGGTGATGATTCGCACAAAAAACCACACGTTCCCGTTTTAAAAATTGGGGTCCAGAAAGAACAAACCAAAAACTCAACCTCCCCGGATTTTAATTTTACTGTACTAGACTTTAGATACCACAAACAAAAAATAAATGCCAGTCAACATAAGAAAAGTGGTATACCATTAAATACAACAACAAATAAAAAAAATGGCACTTTTATTATTGATAGCAACTAACGGAAGTTTAAAAGGGTTAAAAATATACATTAATCTGCCTAAAAGGTACAAGAAAATGTCGACAACTAACTTCGCGCTCGATATAATCGCCAATCTGCAATTGGCACTCGACCAAAACAATCAGAACACAGAGAAATTGTGCACATTGCTCTTGATGGACGACTAAGTGAGTGAAAATGAAAGTTACATAAGAAACTCACCTGATAATGTACGGATAATTTATTTTAGTTAGATGTTAGCGATAAATAGTCGGGTATGTACCGTAAAGTCAGTGGCGGAGCAGGAGGGTTGGTACTCCGCAGAGCTCTAATTCCAAGTGTTACTAAAGCTCCCCCTCCTTTAACTGGTAAAGAAAAATATATCCCTGTAGTTTTTTTTCTAAAATGACGTTTCAGTAGACCATTCTGGAATTAACCAACTACCTTATTTACCTTTCAACCGAGTCAAAGTAGGTGAGAAGAGCGCAACAAGCTCACACTTACGTGCACGAGCGTCAAGAATACCGGTCCAGACCCAACTAACATTTAAAGTTGCCACGACGTAACCGGCACAAATTAAAATTTTTTAAAAACAACAAAATGGATCTCGTGTCCGCAAATAAAAAGTCAGGCATGTTAGAGTGACCTTATACTTTTATCGGTTTCTACTTTATAACCTGCTGAAAGGTACAGGATTCTGTATTTACGATGTTCTGCATTTTTCAATTTTGATGTTTTTGTTTCTCGGTTTATTCGACAGGTGGCGCACACAGTTACTACGTCCCCACGGATTACACACTTTTTGTTTTAAATTCGAGAGGTGTGCATGGTCACTGTGTAGCTTCAACTGCCAGGTAAAATCCTATGACTCCCTGATGATTCCTAATAAGGATGAAACAGGTCTGTAGGTGGTGGATTCTCCATTAGACATTGGAGGCCTGGTCGTAATGAAGTGAGAAAAAAAAACGCTTTGTCCGATATGCCACGAGTGTTACTCAAATTAAAATTTGCGAAAAGTAATTGCAACTTGCCCCCGCTACGTACCTGTATACCATACCGCGACGTATTAATTCCCTAAGTGGAAACACTTTTATTATTACGAAGCCACGACGGAAGTAAGGTACCAAATACCATACTGCTATGTGGCAACCTCGTTCCTGATACGTCGCGGAGGCGCTTTTTTTTATGTGATGGGGTCGAAAAACTAGTGGATTAGTTCCAAAATTCCTATTCGGTTCTTTTTTTACTGTCTAACAAAAAATCAATTTCTAGGTTTGGTCATGGCTAGTATGTATTATATACGATCAAAAAATGCCAAGTTTGACGAGTAGAGTCAAAATTAAAATATGACCGAAATTCATGGAATATACATGTTTATTGTAAAAATAAAGAGCGTCCTCTAAATTCTGCCGTTTTCTTATGGCTGATGCAATTTTTTTGTTGTGGTTTTTAAAGTTATGTTTTTGCAACCAGGAGCTGGGCATCTTAAAGTGTGTTGGATATACACATTTGCTGAACATAATATAATTTGGGTATAAAACAATTTATTTCTTTAATGACGTCTGCTCATTGCATCAGAAAATTGATATTGGAGTTCCTCAGGGCTCAGTAAATGGCTCGTTTCTGTTCCGTATTTACAACACTGCTTTGCTGTTTTTGAGCCAATCTTTACCGGGCAGAATATCGGAAACGAGAAAACGGAATCTGTTGAAATTTAGCAAGAATGTTTATTTTTGAATTCCTCACAACCGTATCCAGACAGTTTTTTGCTGGACTTTCTCATTCTAGAAACAAAATAAACACGGCTAATAATAGTCAAAAACCTTAACTGGCTTTTTATTTAGCCTCGTCGATAATACAGAAATCTGTAAC
Organism: Oxystoma pomonae; assembly: GCA_963921995.1. Classification (NCBI taxonomy): domain Eukaryota; kingdom Metazoa; phylum Arthropoda; class Insecta; order Coleoptera; family Brentidae; genus Oxystoma; species Oxystoma pomonae. The sequence continues at coordinate 97,551,799 of OY998164.1, forward strand.
AACAATTTTGGGATCTTTTAAATTTTTGAAAAAAATACACCAAATTTTGCAAAATTCTTTGGATACGGTTGTACATTTTTATAAATCCTATTATCTGATAACAAAAAAGTTATGGTTATTTTCTTTATAAGCGAGATTCTGCCGGAATTCTGAAACGCCAAGGTCACGTAATTTGGTAGGCCCAGGGAAACTGAGTGAGTTCGATTGGGGTATTGGAATTTAGGTTCGGAACGATGCCTATTTGTAAGTGATTCAAAGTTGGAAATCAAAGTGTATGACGGTGTTTAATGATGTATGGTGTCGGGTGACCAGTGAAACCATTGATGAGCCCACGCTGGTTACTCAGGGCGAAACATCGTTTAATAATTTCTCTTTTCGCTTTGGTCCTTTGTGTGTTCCTTATGGGATGCTCATCCAAGTTTGAATTTTCGTTATTTCCACCCAAGATCTTTTGATCTTTTGTTTTTTAGTTTCTTTTCGGTTGAAGTAACTGATTTGGAGGTTTTTTAACTCCTTTTTTTGTTTTAATAATGCTGTTGTTATTTTCTGCCAAAACGTTTTGAAAACTTCATCAAAATGTTGCCGCAGCGATTTTGAGGATTTTTTTTTGCCTGTGACAATATTAACGGCCGCTAAAAATCAATGCCAACGGCATTTTAAAATACAGCATTTTTGCACAAGCATGCAATATGTTGTTTACAATTTGACTCGCCTGACAAAAGATGTACTTGAAAGTAGCAAGTGTAACAAAATTGTCTAAAAGATGGAGACATATAAAATAAAATTAATGATGATGTTTAACTAAACTACTATTTGTTTATACCAAAGAAATTAAAATAAACTAGAAGGCGCATTCCATATACCGTGGACACTGGAATCTTATGTGATAAACTTTCATACTTTGGGTATGATGAGAAGTCAGTTAACTTAGTGACCAAACGATCACAGCAAATTATTTATAACAACAATAAGTCAAAGGGTCTTTCAATCACACAAGGCATAGTCTTGGGACCGTTATTTTTCTCGACATACATATCGGATTTTTCCACTCTCTTAAAAAAAACCTCCTTTCAATTTTGCACATGATGCCCAGTTGCGATATTCCTTTGACCCTCTGAATATACTAGAAGCTTCTGAAAAAATAAACAGTGATCTAAAAACGTATTTTCACATATCATCAGCGCATAATTTAAAAGTAAATGCGAATAAGTCAGTACCTTTAATCTTTAGCCCCAAACAAAAAGGTAGATTTTGCTAGAAGCAACCTAATAATTTATATCAATGGGACTGACATTAATATAAAACCAGAGGTGAAAAATTTGGGGTTGTGGATGGATTTGATCCTTCGTTTTACAAAACATGTCAGTTAGCTCTGTCAAGACTCTTACGGACTACTAAGACAACTATATTCTAATCGAAATGTAATGAGCTCTGACTTAAAATTGGCTATTACTGATTCCCTAATAATTTCTAGATTATCAGCACTTTTAAATAAAGACAGCATAAGACTTTAAAAAATCCAAAAAGCTTGTGTCAGGTTTGCCTTTAATTTAAGAAAATATGAAGAATTAGTTATAAAATCCGCCAACAGAAAAGTGTTAAACTAAAATCTTTGAGAAATTTACACATTTTAGATCTTACATTTAAAACCGTTAAAAGTAAAAATCCGCCTTATCTAAGAAAAAAATTAAAACTTTTTAGCGAAACCCATAATGCAAACATAAGAAAAAAACAGCTACTTATCGATTTTTCCAAAACATAGAACTGAAATGTTTCATTCATTCTGTTATAAAACGCCAAAATTGATTAATATGTTACCAACAGGCTTTCTTAATACCCGATGCATACCAACGCGTGTCCTTGCGTGTCCACGCATGGCATCACGTGATTCTGCATTAAAACCATTGGAAATATATGTCGTATATGGTGCGTTTTTTTGAAGCAGGGTAGGCACGTGTTGGTGTGCACAGTGGCTTACGGCTTGACATTTTTAAATTATAAAAAAATACTCAGATTATAAAGGGTGGGCCAAAAAAAAATGGAACTTTTTTGATTGTCTATTAATGAAAAGATAACTGTCCGATTTTAATAATTTTGGTCATTTTAAAAAGCCGGGACATCAGAATTGTGGAATCTGATGTTAAATTTGACATTTCGTAAAAATCCAAGAGATGGCGGACAATTTTAAAAAATAGGTATTTTTGACCCCCCCATGCAAATAATTTTTTGTGTGCGCCACTGGTGCAAAAGTAAAAATATATTTCGAAAACCATGTGTCTCCTTAGTTTACTGATGTATCGCTTGTTAAAATGGGGTAAGAAATAAGAAAGTTAAACATTTTTCAAATAGGTGCGTTTAATAAGCATAGATAAAAAAAAGCTTTTTGTTTGGCTATACTTTTTGATGTATTTGTCCATTTTTATTAGTGCTGACCATTTTGAAAAGCCAAGGTTTTAAAATTTATTACTTTTTTGCCAAAATTGACATTTCAAAAAAAAGGTTGTTTTGACTCCCCTGCAAATTTTTTGTGTCCGCCACTGATGCAAAAGTTAAATTTGACGTGTAGCTTTCGCATCAAATTCAAATGATCTTTTTTTAGCCTGAATGAATTTAGTTACCAAAAGCACCCATTTGAAGAAATCGTAACTTTCTTACTTCTTAGCTGATCTTTATTAGCGACCCATTGGTAGACTCGAAAATGATGAGGCTCTACACGTAAATTTAACTTTAGACCCAGTGGCGCACACAAAAATTTGCGGGAGAGTTCAAAACAACCTATTTTTTACAAGTGTCCGCCATTTTGAATTTTTCCAAAATGTCAATTTTGCAAAAAAAGTAATAAATTTTAAATACTTGGCTTTTCAAAATTAAAATCGGACAAATACATCGAAAAGCATAGCCAAGCAAAAATGATGCGTTTTTTATTTGGCTAAATTAGGCTTCCCAAACGAACTTATTTGAAAAATTTATAACTTTCTTATTTCTTACCCGATTTTAACAAGCAATACATCAGGAAACTAAGGAAGGACATGGCTCTCGAAATGTATTTCTACTTTTGCACCAGTGGTGCACACAAAAAATTGTCCGCCATCTTGGATTTGTACAAAATGTCATTTTTTTTTATACTGGGACTTTGCATGCAAAGTTACAGGCAAACACAAAATATCCATGCAGCTAGCCGGGATTCGAACCCGGAACCTTCCGTGCGGCAGGCAGATACGCTGCCCACTGCGCTACGGCGGCCGACTGTCAATTTTGACATCAGATCCCAAAATTCCGATGTCAGGTAGTTTTTAAGTAATAGAGAATCAAGAAAGTCCCGTTTTTTTTGGCCCACCCTATATATTTATTGTATTTTTTGATTAATTATTTCAAATTTTTTAAACGTTGAAAAGACAGATCGAGTTTAAAAGCGCCCTTTAGGGAGGGACTTCGCCTTTTATCCAAGTATTAAGTTCTCAAGTAGGTATTATTTAAGAACTAAGTTTTTAAGTAGCTATTGCTGTTATTGTCAAACAATTTTTTTAATAGGGTGTTATCTGTATAGTTGAAAAATATACCGTGTAAATGATTCTTTTTACTGTAATATAATTGCATTTCAATTGATTTTATGGTAAAACAATTTTATAATTATGCCATAGTATTTAAATTGTCCTTTTAACCGCTATTTGTAATTTTCCCAACAATTTTGTAAGTACAAAATTTTCCGCGAACGCAATTAGTAGGAGATCCGGCTGCAATTTTTTTTTATTTCCTAAACATGATCTATTGCACGTTGTATACCAGTCGCACTAGCTGGTTCTTGTAAAGAAATCAGAGAGAGCCGATTAACCATAAAATACAAATTTTAAAAACTTCTACTAAGAACCAACTTTTGGTGCTTTTTGTTTGTTTTTTTGTGTTGGGAAAAATCAGAAAAAACTAAAATTATCCTTTAAAAAAGCAATATTTTTAAAAAACTTGCAAGTATGTTCTTGATTTATGTATCTTAACGTGTAATATGGCATGTTCAAGAGAGGGCAAAAAACTAGTTATTTAAACTAGGACATATTGTGGAAAAAAGGAAAAACGCATATTTAAAGTCACTCATTTTTATACGCCATTAGTTTTTTTTTTGTGGAATAGTTTTCGATATAATCATTAAAAATCTCACGACAAATAAAAAATTACCTATTTCCGCCATTTTTTCAATATTGCGGAGTAAGGACACATCAGATTTTCGAAAACTTGTTGGGGATTCTTGGCATTTATAACATATTTATAAAAAAAATTGTGGCTACTAAATTTAAAAAACTCGCTTCAATACTAATCGGCCCGCGAGTATTCAGAATAAAATCATTGGTGCCGTGCACTTCCGGTCAGACTTGGAGCGGCACCATTTAATACTCGTAATTTGATACTTCCCAGACAGCGTCATTCGTCCCAGGGACGTACATTTTACATCCATTTTACGTCCTGGGTCCTACTGGTACGTAAAATGTACGTACAGCAAAAACGTATTATTACATTATTTTTAGGTCTTTGTTTGTACGAACTTATGCATGCATACGCATCGCACTCTGCTATCAAGTGCTACGCCGATTCCTCTTTGAGCTCGCAAGCGGGACACACGGGATCTCCTGCTACTCTTATTTGCCTCAGATGTTTTTTCAGCCGATTGTGCCCAGCCAGCATCCCTGTCAGCAGGCCAATATCCTTTCGGGTTTTGCCTAAGAGCCATTAAGTTCTGGCCACATTCAGACCATCCACGAATACCTTGGACTGTCTGCACTTCAACTCTTGCCTCCAGGGCGTCTTCAGTTCATTGTTCGCCCATTTGTTGAGCTCACTTTGTACCTGCTTCCTTGTTATTCCTAGAAGATGTTCCGGTCCAATGTATTGGGTCCGGCTCCTAGCCTGGCAAGTTCGTCCGCTTTCTCGTTCCCTGGTATTCCCTCATGACCTGGGACCCACATCAGTGTTACCCTCTTGTCTTGAACCAGTGTTTGTAGTACTTTAGCGCACTCCTCCACCAGACTACTAAGTAATGTCCCTCCTGCCATTCCTAACATCGTAGCGTGTTCTCCAAGTGGATAACTTTTCTGAACTTCTAGGCTTTCAGCGTACACTCCTACGCCTGTTGTCTACCTGGATGACAGTTTAGAGCCATCCGTCTAGCAGACCGTCGCCTCTCAGCTTAATTCCGTTCGGAATTCTTCCCTTTGCCACTCATTTCGTTCTGGTATTGTGACCTTGTACTTTTTATCGAACCTTCATGGTTTAAGAGGTGATTTCATTGGCAGTCTTAGGAGGAGCAACTCGTTCGTCGCCGTCGCCAGTCGCTCGACTGCCAGATGGCTCTCTCTTTCCTCCCTGCCCTACTATCTAAGACGTACATAGCGTTGGAAAGTGCACGTAATATCTACGTCCCTATTACGTACAATGGAGTTAGCGAATGTACTATGTACGTACACTCTTCGTCCGAGGCTTAGATACAAGGTAAGTATCTGGTACGTAACTTTGCTGTCTGGGCTCAATCAAGTGGGTTGGGTTGGGTACGTTATGGGTCGAATTAGCTTAAAAAAATGGGTTAAAAAAAATTTGTAACTTTTGGCCAAAACTCGACTGGCATTATGAACTGTCTTAAAATAGTTACCACTAATCTTTACTTTTTCAAATATTTTGAGTGGTCACGCGAACGGTCAAAATATTTGCAGCCGGATCTCTTACTAAATAATTAAGTTGTTATTTAGGTTAAAATAATTTAATTTTATTTGTATTATTAGCTTTCAAAAAGCTATCCGAAACGTTTAGCAACTAAACCAGTGGACGATTTACTACTTATACAAGTGACGAATACCGTGTTTAGATTTAAATTCCCAAGGGTTTACATGATAGTTTTTAGATCGATTTGAGAACTTCGACACTTCAATCATGTAGTCCAATCCGCGCTCACGCTCAAATGAAAATTACTACGTTTACTTCGACTATTCGATCCGAATTGAAACTCAAGCCGCTTGAAATTTTAATGCCTAATCTTGAGCGTTTATATCGCAGGATTAAAATTTAAATCCCTAATCTAGACTGTTTACCTGTAGAATGGATTGAGTGCAATTTTGATTTTTTTGTGGTCTTCAAATGTTGTTTGTTGTCTTTTCATATTGAAATCAAGATGGAAAGAAGAAACAATTGGACAAATAGTGTAGGGGCATATGTCGACAATTTCTGTCCCGTGGGATTTTTTATGAAGGAGTTTTGTGACTATGTGGGATTGATAGCTCTTTAGTCACATAATCAAGTGTTACCGGGTGTTTTGTTCGTATTCGTGTAGAAGGGGTTGATATGACGATATCTTTCAAGATGGCGGCCAAAAATCATAAAAAATACAACTTTTGCAACCGAGGCATGATTATACTCGATCCCATATAACTCGAGGTCGAAGATTCCAAAAAATTCACTTTTAAGGTCATTTGACCTTAAGTAACCTTGAAAATTGCAAAAAACTAGATTTCTGCCATTTTCTCTTCAAAAAATCTTAATAATTCGGCGTTTTGTTAGACCAACTTCAAATGTGCCTCAAACTATTAGGCATGTATGCCAAATTCGATCCTTAGAGTTTGATGCATTTTAAAGTTTTATGACCTGAAAAAATACCCCAATAAAAATATCATACTAAATGGCGTTATTCATCAACTATTAAAGCGAAGAGGACCAAATTTGGTGATAAAAATAAGAAGGTCAAATCCAACAATTTTGTTAAAAAAATTTTGTTCAGCTATGACGCGTTTCAATATGGCGACGAAATTTACTACTTACTTATTGCCGCTTACTATGAAAAAAAAGTTAAGTTGATGCACGACATTGACTGACCTTAAACATACCAAGTTCAATTAAAAAACAAGCTTTTTGTAGTGTCTTTTTCCAATTTACCACTACGCAAAACTTTAATTCCGGAGATGAAATTAACATCTTAGCCATAGATACACACTTCATTTTAAACCCCCCTACCATTTTTTTTTGATGTGGCGTTCCAGATGTTTTTGCTATACTCTGGTACATGAATGTGTGACTAAATAGCTGTTAAATCCTTATCCTTGAATCTTATTATGAATGTTAATAAACAAGTATAGTTATGTCCTACTAGCATAATTAGAATTTTTTATGATTTTTCGACCGCCACTTTGGCAAATGGCATCCAAAACACCTGCTCCAGTATATGGTAATGTATACCTAACTCCTGTTAACTCTCTTATCGGTAATTTAAATGACTTTGTTGGCTAGACAAGTGAGTAGAACATACAATTAACGACAGACATATAGGTCATATTTACCGAACTATAGCATATACATCTGGGACGCCAGATCAAAAAAAATAGTAGGGGGGTTTAAAATGAAGTGTTTGTCTATGGGTAGTAATAAATTGATAAGAACACTACAAGAAGCTTGTTTTTTAATTGTACATGGCATGTTCCAGGTCAATCAAGATCATGCTTCAACTTAACTGTTTTTTTCATATTAAGCGGCAAAAAGTAAACAAGAATTGATAGCCACCTTGTCATTTTCGTTGTTTACGAAATTGGATAAAATAAAATGTGATTATAGATCGCCATTTTGATATATCAGCCGCCATATTGAAACGCGTCAAAGCAGAACTATTTTTTTTTAGCAAAATTGTTGTACTTGACCTTCTTATCTTTGTTACCAAATTTGATCCTCTTCGCTTTAATAGTTGATGAATGGCGCCCTTTAGTATGTTATTTTTGTAATTTGTTAATTTTACTGGGGTATTTTTTAAGGTCATAAAGCTTCAAACTGCATCAAACTCTAAGGATCCAATTTAGCGTATATGCTTAATAGTTTGAGGTACATTTGAAGTTGGTCTGACAGAACGTCGAATTATTAAGATTTTTTGAAGAGAAAATGGCAAAAATCTTGTTTTTTGCAATTTTCAAAGCAATTTAAAATCGGATGACCTTGAAAGTGATTTTTTTGGAATCCTTGTCTTCGAGTTATATAGAATCTAGTATAATCATGCCCCGGTTGCGAAAGTTGTATTTTTTATGATTTTTGGTCGCCGTCTTTAAATATGTCGTCATATTAACCCCTTCTACACAAAACTCCTTCATATAAAATCCCATGGACTTACACATGCCCCTTCACTAAAAGGAGGAAACCATATATTAAATAATAAAATCTTAAATAAAATAACAAATCTTAAAAAAAAGAGACTATAACCAACAAATTCTCGGGTAGAAAATTAGCAATTTTCTCTTCTTCTCGAAAAATTTCGGGCCCCAAAGCCAGAATCAAGGCCGACGCGTTTATTTCGGCGGACTGACTTGATTTCATTCAATACAATCCCAAAAATTTCAGGATTGGATCGAAGTTTTCGATCTCTTAATCCCACGTATTTATATTGGAGATTTAAGCGAGATTTGTAAAGCCAATCCGCTTCCAATTCGGATAGAGCTGTCAAAATAAACGTAGTAAATATTAGGATACGAGCTCGGTTTGATTCCCATATACGATTCCCCATGAAATCGTTCTGAAATCCATCAAAATAAAGATTACATGGGAATCAGTCTCGACTCAAAACAAACTCAGTTACATACCTATATACGTGGTAGTTATTAAAGCAAGTCTAAAGCCCTATGCAAACTGACGCGTGAGGTTTTTGAAGCGTGCGTGTCGACCTTGAAAATGAATGGTGAAAAGTGGTATGCGTTTTCCGTTCACACCTATGCACCCTTTTTACACAGAATAATATTAAAGGTGATTTTTATAGTTCCATATATTGATTAATGAATGCCTTGGGGGTCTGAAATAAAAGAAGTATATTATATTGCCGCCAGATGGCGCCAGATTGCATGCATTTTGCCAAAAATGTAAATACTAATATTTTGTAAAAATAAATAAATTATTTCTTTATTATTATTGTATTGTAGTAAATAAATAAATAAATAAACAACTAATAAATAAATAAACTCCCTTAAATATGACAGAAACAGAATAAAAAAATTCCTAATATTTATACTTAATGTAAACTTGTTGTGAAAGATTAAATTTAAATAAAACACTACGTGTGTGTATTATACTTTATAATTTTTATTATTATTTTTTTATTAGAAGACTATGTGTTTTACTTTTATTCTCATTAAATAAAATACTTTACATATCCTCTATAGAGAAGTGTAGGTAGAAGAATGTGCAATAAAGAATTGTGTGACGCGCAACTTGTTACTTGTAGTATCGAAAATAAAATAAAAAAAAACATTAGCAACAGAAATAGTTTTAACAACTAGTGGCTAAAATAGTGTGAAGCTTACGGAGAGGAATCTCTTTAAATCTCGAAAAGAACGAAAACAAAAAACTGTTTTAAAACTTAGCAACAAAATTACCGAATCATCATCTGGTTTAATTTGTACGGGTGTACCTCAAGGTAATATTTTTGGACCCTTACTTTTTGTGATATATAAACGGCATGCCGGGGTGCCTGTAAACAAATCGGAAAATATTGATGAAAAGTGTCTGGAAGTTCTGCATGAAGTGAAAGACTGACTGGGAATTAATCAGCTGCTACTAAATAAAGAAAAAACAAAAATAATAGTAATAAGTAATCAAAATCTATCACCAAGTGCATCACTAGTATTTAACGATAAAGAAATTGACTTTGTCAGTAATGCCAAGCTGTTGGGAATTACAATAGACACAAATCTCAATTATTCTGTAGATATTCAGAACTTGTGTCTTAAACTTAATAAGATGGCTATGCAGTAAGAATTACGGCTAAGATTTAAACAAAAATATCAATGGTATAAGAACTATTACGGCATGTATTACTCGCATTTAAAGTATGGAATTTTGTTTTGGGACAATAGCGGCCATGCAAATAGTGTTTGTGCAACAAAAAAGAGTAATTTGCGTTATATTTGGCCTTAAGTTCATTGAGAGCTGCCGGGGCGTATTTAGAAAAAATACACTTTTGTCAGTATTAGGCATATATATTTATGAATGTACCTCATACCTCAAGAAAAACATCAACAAATTTATTTATCTTATACCAAATCATACTTACGAGACGAGAAAAAAACAACAAAAAGACTTTTTAAACTATCCGAATTACACACACAAATCGACTACAGAGAAAGGACCCGACTACGCGGCCATTAAATACTTTAATAAACTTCCACGAGATATAAGGGAGATAAATAGCTTTAAAATCTTCCTTAAAGCGACTTTTAATTTTCTATGTGATATTAAGCCTTAAGAATATTTAAACTTTTAGCATAATATAAAAACTAACATTTTTTATATTTTATATGATCTATGTTTTTATTTTATTTTTAATTTTTTTGTGTGATTCTAAAAGGCGTGTTTATATTTTGTTTTATTCATAATGTTTTTGTTTGTTGAGTGTCAAGTTCACAGTCTTCTTTTGTTAATATTCCGTGTTTTATCAAATTTAAATTTTAACTGTGACATTGAACTTTATAGTATTCAAAAATGTTAAACTTTTAGCATTGATATGTTTTTATTCTATTTTCAGCTTTTGTGTAATTTTGTATATTGTTTTATTCCTGATGTTTTTGTTTGTTAAATTTTAAGTGCACGGTCGATTTCAATAATATTCTGTGTTTTAACAAATTTTAATTTACGTTTTCTGTACAACCCTATTTTAAGAAAAATATTCACACAAATAAACTAAAAATGACAACAATTAGAAATTAGGTTCTTATACAATTATAAATTATATTTTAGCATTGACATACTATATATATATATAATGTATGACCATTGTATATTTAATATGGCAAATAAATTTATCTAACCTATTCTAATCTAATCATCTATTTGTAAGATTATTTATTTTGCCATCAAAGAAACGGGAACAAATAACAAGAAAAACAAGATAATGGTTTTTTCTAAAAAGACACTCAATTATTTATGGAATCCTAAAGTTAAAGAAAATCGCTCCTCTTTGTAATTTGCGACAAAAAAAATTAGTTCTTGGAATATGGTAAAGGAAAGAAGTCTTTGGCAGCTAAATAATGGCAATTTGAGACTTGTTAAAACTCGGATTAATGGTTGATTAAAAAAGATTGATCGATACATTTTTAAATAACTTGTTTTGATTTTAAACGCATGCCAACACAAGACGGTGTAACGCATACAGATACATAAAGGTGCAGTTAGACTGTGGTGGTAGCTGTAGTGAATTGTTTTCCATAGATAATGCAGAACAGGATATTTTACAGATACATAGTTAACAACATTTTTTGGTACACACTTTTTGATATAATTTAAATTGTTTAATGTTTTAAACAAATATTGGTGATAACAGACCCTCCTGCAAAAATTGGAACATATTAAAAGATCCACCTTACATACCTAGTTCTTTTGTATTAACCGAGAAAGTTCCGTTTTTTCTCAATATAAGTTCAAAAATGTTTAATTTTAAAATTAGGGTTGATTGGGTACCAAAGATGAACAAAATAAAACTTGGGGAAGAAAAAAATGTGGTAATTTTGTATTTGCATATATACATACAGTCAATAGTGTATTCAGTGATATTACCGATAAATTAACAAGGTACTATAGTTGTTATATCTGATATGCTGATTAATCATTATGGTTTATTTGTTTATTATAATTGCGAAGAAATTAGGGACTTTTTTTAAGTGTCAAAAAGCACTTACTTTTAGCATTACTTTGCTTGCATGGACAAATTATATCAAATAATTTATCTTCTTAATCTTATGTATTGCTTTAGTAATAACCTTTAGAAAAGTTATAGAACCGTATTATCAGCAGTGCACGGTGGTTGTAGTCAAAAAGACTCACACAGATATAGGTAGATATTTTCGGAAGCGCATGAAAGAGATGACATGAACACACCAACTTCTTTTAAGAACAGTTTCCCTCTCAAATATTACTTTTATTACCCACTAGACATATTGCTTTTATTACACACTAGTCACCGCCGCGCCACTTTGCCCGCGGTTTTACCCATTTTTCCCGTTTTTATCCCTTTAAATGTCGTAACTTTTGTTTCCGTAAACCGATTTTGATGAAGTAAATACCTATGTGTTGTCCAGAGATACAAGAAATGCAATAGTGCAATAGTGAAAGTCGTATCAAAATCGGCTGGGCGGTCATTGCGTGATGCTGGAACAAACAGACATACAGACAGACAAAAATTGCAAAATTGCATTTTTGGTATCTCGTTTGGTCAGACAATTAAAAAAAATATTCAGAAATGGTCCTTTCAGAGAGTTATTATACGTATAGATAAAGAACTAATTATAGTCAGGGGGATAAGTCCCGGATTTTTAATCGAGCCCGGATTTTCTCCCCAGATTATGAATCCGCCGGATGACATCTCGAAAATGTTGAACGTATTGAGATATTCAGCGCAAAATCCAAAAAAGCGGCCAATGACTAAATTTTATTTTTTTATTTTTTGTGCAGAGACAAATTGATGGTGTTTGATATCAATGTATAGGTTTTAGAATACGAGGAGTTTGAATCTTTTATCAAAAACTACCTAAAATGACATTTGACACATTTTTTACAGCCATTGAGTACATAAAAATGGATATATATTATTGAAAAAATATTTATTTTTATTTCCTTTACGAAAATGAACGACTTTTAATATCGTTTTATAGATTCTTTGATGTGAGAAACTTGTATCTCTTAACGAAATTTGCAATAAATGACATTGTCAGCATGTAAACCATAAACCAGGTATTATCCAATCGGTCCCTTTTTACCTTACCCCAGGTATTTTAAGTAATATTTATATTCCTATCCGCACATCAATCATTCTGGCTCATTATAACTGACCAACCGATGTTAATAATATTAATGATTCGCCTAGCATTATTATTATTAACATCGGTTGGTAAGGGGATGGGGACATGGTAAATACAATACCTTGTTCATTTTAAAAAATATCTACCTATTTCTGTGTGAGCCTTTTTGACCAGAACAACGGCTGATACGGTACTATAACTTTTCTAAAGGTTATTACTAGCAAAATATGGGATTAAAAATGTAAATCACTTTATATAATTTGTCCATACAAGCGGGGAAATAATGCTAAAAGTAAGTGCGTTTCATCACTTAGAAAAAGAGCCCTAATTTCTTCAGAATTATAATAAAGCAGTATGATTGATTAGCGGATATACATATAGGAATATACCCAAATAACACTTACAATATCTTGTTAATTTATTTTTTGTGTCACTGAACACACTATCGATTGTCTATATGTATGCAGACACAATACTGCCAGCTTTTTTCTCCTTTTTTTTTCCCTAGGTTTAATTTTGTATTTCTTTGCTACCCTATAAATCTCAATTTTAATATTAAAGCATTTTTGAACTATTTAAATATTAAGAAAAAACGGAACTTACTCGGTCAATACCAAAGAAATATGTAAGATAAAACTTTTAACATATTCCAAAATTTAGCAGGAGGGTCTATTACCACCAATATTTGTTTAAAGCATTTAGAAAGTAAATTATATTAAAAAATGTGTACAAAAACTATTGGTAACTATTTATCTATTAAAATAATCCATTCTGCATTATCTATGGAAAACAATTCACTACAGCTACAACACAACTAAGACGACACTACCACAGTCTAAATGCACCTTAATGTAGGTACAGAGATTGATATACCTTACACCCACAACGGACTTGGATTGGTCGTTATACAAAAAAAAATCTGCTGCAAGAGAATATATATATAATACCACACTGCTTTAAAAAACAAGGAATACATAGCGATACCTGCCGCTTCAATAGAGAGTAGGTACTACTAAGACCACTGGAACTTTGTGTAAACGATTCACTCAAAAACGTTCTACCACTTTATCAAAACTTTATATTTTTTACTCTCTACTTTTGTTTTGCTAACTAGTTAGCATTTTTAGAAGAAGAGTTTACTCCTGAAGACGCTTAATTAGCGAAATACTTGAAGATATAGTGAAAAGGTGGTAAAACGTTTTGGAATTATTTAATAGGGATATGGAATGTATATTACCCTACTTTTTATAAACCTATTACTTTATTTATACGTCATTTGCTGCTTTTACCTTTTCCATAAAATCTTTAAAAAAAAACAAACAAAAATTTTCTTTCACAAATGCAAAAATGCAATTATCTATCTTAATGTAAAAACCGCATTTCGCTGGCTGCTACGATTCGTGAGTTAAAGTATATTTTAATTTTTCTTAGATATCTCAAAAACTACGAATCTGACAGACTTTCATATTATAATATAATTATACGTCTAAATATTAAAACCGTCTGTCCCTAGCTGTTACAATTCGTGGGTTACGATTTTTATAAGTATATTTTTGTTTTGTTTAAATATCTCAAAACCACCGGATCTGACAGACTTCATCGTAATTATCATTTTTATACAAAATATAATTATAAATCTTATCGTGAAAACCGGGTGTTGCTAACTGCTATACGGTTCGCAAGTTACGATATTTTAAAAAGTTTAACCATTTCTACCCTCTTCGCAGCCCCCCACCTCCACCGAAAACTAATCAGCTCATCGCCTGGTGCCAGAAAAGTTTTTCGCCAAATTTCATAATTCATCATTAAGCGGTTTTTGAGTAATCGTGTTACAGACACACAGACACCATGACAAAATTTTGATTTTGATCTCTTTTGACCCAAGTAACTTATTTTTAGTGAAAATAAAAAAACTTTTTTTTAATAATCCCAATAGCCTCCATACTATAGATGAAGGGTTAAAAAGCGTTAATTTTTAGAACTTACATACGTAGTACATTGAACCCATCATTTTAATTTTCAGCATGAGAGTTTTATTATGTCAAATTTGCATGCAGTTGGCCTGCAGTGAGCAATTAGGCTATAACCTTTGCCGTTTTTTAATGGAGACCTTAATCAAGTTGTTATTTATTACAAGAATTTTTTATTCAATATCACAATTTATTAAAAAATAATCCTGGGAATTTTTGTAAGTTGGAAGATGCTATTTAGTCGGGGGTTTTTTCAAACCTATAGAAAGATTTTTGGTGATTTTGTTTTAATTTGGCACACACCTAGGCATGACTTCGGGGATGACCAAACCAATATAAAATTTTTCGGCGACGGCGTACGTTAACCCTGGGAATTTTTGTAAGTTGGAAGATGCTATTTAGTGGGGGATTTTTTTCAAAGCTATAGAAAGATTTTTAGTAATTTTGTTCTAATTTGGCACACACTTAGGCATGACTTCGGGGATCACCAAACCAATATAAAATTTTTCGGCGATGGCGTACGTTAGGCGTCGCGACGCCCTAAACTTTTTTTTAGGACTTAGGGTCATTTTGACACCTATATCTCGGTCAAGTGACAACATTTTAAAATTTTGGTTAAACTCCTTAAAAGGCTACGTGATATTTCACTTTCGGTTGATTGCATAAAAAAATAACCAATTTGAAATTTAATGAAAAAAATTCTCTATTTATGAATGGGATTGTGCAAATTCATTTTGATGTGACTGTAAAAAGGTCCTAGCTATTTGCCGATATCAAAAAAATGTAAATTCATGCCACGGACAAATCACAAAAAATCGTAAATTGACGCATATTCAGAAAATTTACAAAATCTCAATTTTTTGACCCCGGCTGCTTAACTTCAAATTTTTTAATCCACATTCCCTTTACAGATCTGTCAAATATGTTTTTAAAAGGCTATATAACACGCTAGAATACTAAATGTAACAAGGCACGATGGGCTCCCAAGTTTCAATAAAATTAAACAACATACATAAAAAAGGCTTCTTGCTAAAAACTTCAAAAATAACAAAAATTATGTCACGCTTTATATTTTGTCGTGTGTTTAGAAACTTTTCCAGGGAATTCCAAAAATTTTGACGGCTGCTTGATGAAAATGAAATATTCTTTTAAGAACACCAAACTTGAGTCTTGAATGCCTTTAGGATTTTTGTCTGTGAGCTGTCAAACATAGAAGATTTTTACAAGTCGTCCAATTTTACTTAAAAGAGCAGGTAAGTATTTTTTATCGGCGTGGGTGCACCTAATCGGCAACACTTACACAAAATTAACATTTTCCCATTTGATGGTTTAATCCATAATAATATATGGGAAGGGCCAGAAAATCTTGGACTGATTTAATTTTCTAATTACTTTTTTGTTCCTTAGCCGATTTTTATAAAGTTTGGCATTTTAGGAAGTTAAAAGAACAAAGTTTACTATTTTTGTACAAAAGATGTAAAAACTCAAAAGTTTAGTCTGGAAAAAAAGATCTGAAACTTTTCTGCGACCTCCCTGTAATTTTTTATTTCCAAAATACAAAACCTTATGCCTGTCTAATGCGGTAGCATAGATAAAATTCGGTTAGGTAGTTAGTTAAGTATTATTCTAACCACACCAAAATAATGTCTCTTGTTTGAAAGTTTGAGACAATGATGTGTTTGAAATTATTTAGTAGTTTGCACCTGAAGACGATCAGAGATTGTACTGATCGAAACGTCGTGTATAAATAAAATATAGACAATGGAAGTCCGAAACACAGAGTTAATTTCAATGTCTCTTGTTGTTTCACAAGAACTTTCTTACTTCTTATCGGATTTTTACAAATTTATATTATTTCTGGAAAGATAAATAAACCGTCAAAACGTCAAATGTCAAAAACCCAAAATAACGGACATAGCAAAAAATTACTTTTTTGACCTTCCTGTAATCTTTTATTGCAAATCTAGAAAAGCATTTCACGTTTAACGAGATATCACTCATAAAATTCGGTTAAGTAGTAGAAAAGTATAAGAATCGTCGTTTTCGTTAAAATTAGCTTTTTTTGGAAAAGTAATTTTTGACTAGGTATGTCCGCCATCTTGGGTTTTTGACATTTGACATTTTGACTTGGTTTATTTACCTTTGCAGACAGGATACACCTGTAAAAATCCGATGAGAAGTAAGAATGTTCTTGGTAAATTAAAAAAACATAATTTTTTGGTGGCAACGTTTTGCGATATGTTGAGCCAATGCAACTTTTGTATGTTGTCACTTGACCGAGATATAGCTGTCAAAATGACTCTAAGTCCTAAAAAAAGTTTAGGGCATCGCGACGCCTAACGTACGCCGTCGCCGAAGAAACTAATATTCATTTAGTGGTCCTCGAAGTCATACCTAAGGGTGTACCGAGTTAAAACAAAATCACCAAAAATCTTCCTATACATTGGGAAAAAGATATAAAAAAACCCCCGACTAATTTTAATTTTCGAAACATTACAAAATTTATTATACCTTACAATCAATTACAAAGATTTTTTTTTAAATTTATTCACTAATGCCTATTATCCCTGAAGCGTTTCGAGCAAATAAAGCTAATCTTCAAAGGGTTCCAATAAAACTTATATCTAAAACAATAATAACTTTGGTCAAAAAACGATTTCTTTAAAGAAACGTATTTAAATATAAAAAAAGAATGCTAAACTTACAGCAAAGAGAGGCTCCTGTATGGACCATAACATAGTTTCTAAGGACATATTTTTAAAAAATTATATATAAAACATTTACACTTAAGAAATATAAAAATTACTTTCAACAAAGTGTTTTCTGGTTTTTATCAAACCCTTCAACAAAATGTGTTTTTGGTTCATATCGAACCTTCCAGCAGCTCTTATTAAAAGTTTCAATAAATGTATTTTTGGTTGTTATCAAACATTTCAACAGTATGTTATTCTAGTCTTTATCAACCATCTAACAAATAAATTTCTAGTCCTCACTTAAATTTCCAACAAAATGTGTTTCTGGTCCTTATCCAATCTTCAAACAAATTGTGTTCTTAATCTTTCCAGCAAAAAGTGTGTCTCGAGATTTTATTAAACCTCGTACAAAATTATTTTCCTTACTTGAAAGCTGTCTTTCTTATAAGATTAACGAAACCTTTCTACTGAAAGAGTACAATTAAAAATGCCAATTACTTTTTCTGTCAAAAGAGATTGACGTTTGTCGCGCTCCAAAAATTAAATTAATTTTTGTATTTTTTAAATGTGAACGTTTTATGTATACTTTTTTTAAAATATGTCCTTAAAAACTATGTTATGGTCCATACAGGAGCTTCTCTTTGTTGTAAGTTTAGCATTCTTAGTTTTTTTTAATTGGAACCCTTTGAAGATGGGCTTTATTTGCTCGAAACGCGTCAGGGATAATAGGCATTAGTGAATAAATTAAAAAAAAAAAATGTGAAGGAAAAGGACTACTGTTTAAAATGACTACCAACCTTCTCCCTGGAGACCTTCAGAACCTTTACAGTCTATTGCCAGCATACTGGATTTTGGGTTTTTGTTGTAAATTACAATCTACAATAGAAATGGCTTTCCACATAAAACTGGTACAGTAGAAGGTAGCTTCAAATACGATTTTTTATAAAAAAAACAAAAGATCAAAAGATCTTGGGTGGAAATAACGAAAATTCAAACTTGGATGAGCATCCCACAGTTTCTTTTCGGTTGAAGTAACTGATTTGGAGGATTTTTAACTTCTTTACGATTTTTTATATTTTCTTATGTGCAACACTGACTTTTTTACTTTGTCATTTTGGGTTATATTTTTGACATATATAAATTTTTGATAAGGAGACGGCTTGTTTATTTTTTTACTAATTCAAAATATAAGACCACATTTCAAAAAAGCAAAAATGTTTTATTAACTAAACATAAGATACACAATAATTGGTCTATTCGACTAGCTGGTTATGAAAGAAGCAAGTCTACGATAGTAACCATAATAAATCGATTTCAAGAAGAAGGAACTGTCCCTTGAAAGGAAGGCACCGGTTTGACGAAAATTACTAGCCCAAAACAAGTAAAAGGCCAGGTCAAGTTAATAAAACAAAAAAAATAACAAAATTAAAAACATATGGCTGCAATAATGCTTTGAAGTGGTCTGGGCATTGAATTGGCTAAATTTTCAAATAAGTTTGGATTTTCAGCAAAACCTTTCCATAGGCCTTTACGATGAGTTCCATTAGATGTTCTAAATTCCTGATAATGATAAGTCCCCAAACGTTCTCTATTAGATTCGCATCAGGGGTTTTTGCAGGCCAAGGCAAAACTTCAATATTATTATTCTGGAACCATCGCTGCGCAATTCTGGCCGTATGAACTAAACAGTTATCTTGTTGGAATACAAAATGATTTGGATAAGGGACTCGCACCTCTCATTAATTCTAAATAGAGCGCCATGTCCTTTAGCCGATATTCAGCCCCAAAAATTCACCAAAAATCTTCCCGCCCGGTCTTTGTTTCCAGCAATATACTGTTCTTCGTATGGGGTTCTTGGCGGTCGATAAACCAGAATTTGTTTTTTTATCGCTGTTGGACTTAAAGATCTTCTCATCTGTGAAAACCACCTGCTGCCAAAATTCTTCGTCCTTTAGAGATTAATTCAATGCAAAAATTAATCGGAACTGCTTCTTTTCCTTACTTAGTTTAATTTTTTTGCCGCAATGCGACACTTTAGCCTCGAACGTTTAATCCTCCTACCTAACGTTGTGATGGATCCTGGAAATTGATTGCTTTTTGATCTTCCTCTGGGCTAGTATCTTTCGTCAAACCGGTGCTTTCCTGTCGGTGGAAAGTTCCGCAGTTCCCTCCTCTTGAAATCGGTTTTTTATGTTTACTATCGTAGACTTGCTCCTCCCATAATGAACAGCTACTTGCCGAGTAGACCAACCACCGACTAGTTTTGCTAAAATTTGAGCTTTTTCAAATTCGGAAAGATACCGCGGTATTTTTTTAAATTTGGATGACACTGACATGCAAAACATGATGTTGTCAGGAGTCTGTGATATTATTATTTATAGGAAGACAATGCCGTACTATAAACATTTTAAACATTAAACAGGCTGCTAACTTCTGCTGTACCAGTTTTATGTGGAGAGAAGTGTACATATAAAGTAAACTGTTTTACATGAAAATATTTACATAAAATTTAGAATAAAGTAACACTCGTGTCATATCGGGCAAAGCGTTTTTGTTTCTCACTTCATTACGACCAGTCTAATGGAGAATAAAGACACCTACAGACTTATTTCATCCTTATTAGGAGTCATCATGGAGTCACAAGATTGTACTACATTCACCCTCGCTAAATTCCTTTTTAGAAAATCATAAAAAGAACACAAAAGTTAAACTTGCGACTATATATATATATACAGGGTTCCTAAGCAAATCCTTAGGGGGCCAAGCAGCCGTGTATAAGACGCAGACAAACGGAAAAGCACATTAGGCAGAAAAGAATGGGCATGGGGCGGTGTTGTCACTACATCTTACACGTAGTAAATCCATTCCAGGTTGTTGTTTTCTAATGTTTTCCTTTTTCACACCTTTAGGAATAGGAATAGAAATTGTTTTTGCTCGACTTTTATACCAAACTGATGAAAGATATTGTAAAAAAAAATATTCTTCGGCTTTTCATTTTGTAACCATTGTCCTTACGCACTGTTTACAAGCTGGGGACTGAGATACATGCAAATGCCTAACCTAAAGCGTTCATATACGGCCGGAGAAATCGACTGAGATATTTCCGTAGAAACTTTATTAACCAAATAGGACGGGTTGACGCCTTCGAACGTCCAATCCGGGTTTTGCACTTTGATTCTAAATCAAAAACGAGGAACAGTCAGATGTGGGGCCGTGCACAAATTACGTAACGGTGATTTTACCAATTTTTGACCCCCTCCCTATGTAATGTTTTGTAACGGTTTGGCACGCCACTCCCCTAATATTACGTAACGATTTCAAGACCACTACCCCCCCCCCCACAAAAAAAAACTTCACTTATTTTCATTCCAAATTTTCTTAGTTTCACACAAATGCAAACGCTGTTGAAAACCCCCCTGCCCCCTACGTAACGTTTTGTAACCCCCCTCCCCCCTATGACCATTACGTAATTTGTGCACGGCCCCTGTAGTCCCAGTGGAGGAGGGCGAGAAAATTGATATTTTTTTCTTAAAAATTATACTCTTTAAACCAATTTCTTTGCGTTCCCGAAATTACGTAATTTTTGAAAAAAAATTGTAAGCGGCGCCATTTTTATTTCGTGCTTTGTTTTTCTAACCTTTTTGGCGTTCGGTTAATTTAATTGAAAAATTTTTGCCTGCGGCGTCCTTTATCTTCTCACTCGAAACCAAGATCCCCCGTTTTAGGAAAACTGATCCCGTGTCTGTTTCTAAATTTTTTCGAATAAAAGTAGAGTATGACCATGGGGGAAATAATTTGTTTCTATGGTATGACGAAAATTTTGAGAAAGTTGAAGAAAAAAATGAAAAAAGTGGCAGAGCTCAAGTTTTTCGTAAAAAAAAAACGTTTTTTGGTAAAGAAACAGAGCAAAATAAATCTTTTCACCCCTTTTTAGGTGTTACAAATATTGGCAGCCCCTTATTTTTCGCTTTTACCTTCCTGCTAGTTTTAAAGAATTGGTTCGCTACATGTTTCGAGATCATGTCATAAAATCTCGCAAGCAAAAAGCTCTGCAGGAAAAACAGCGCCGTTTATTGATTTCTTTGGCTGCTAGTGCTAGCTGCATGGTTTGGCCGTTTCCGGATAGATGTCACTAGTAGAAGAGAATGGAAAGAAATTTAATTAAAAGCGAAGATATTTCTTTCTAATCTTAACAACCTCACGAATTTATCGCTCAGTATCGTAAATAATGGACTCTGCCGCCTCCTTTAAGCAAGAAAAAGCTGTGGTTTAGACCTGAAAATATCTAATTTTTCCTCGATCATCTCATGGTGTGGCCGCCATCTAGCGGAATTTGCAGACATCTTGTCAACAGTTATTATTGCAACTATGATTTATGCTCACAATGAAAGAGTGGCGACAATTTTTGCTCATGAAAGCAGTCCGGAGATAATAACAAACTGGCACCATTGCTCAATATACCTGTTTCTTTTGTGCGCGCAGAACTTTCTATGCCATTTCTGTTTGATTTATTGAAATCCCAGCCCTAAGAAAAATCTTAGGAACCCTGTATATATATATTTTAATTTAGTGAATAGTGTCTAAAAACTTAGAAATGGAGTAAAAAGCGTTTTGGCACAAAAAGTTTTTTAATTGCTTTTTATCAGGAAGAGAGTTGTATAAGCGTATTTTCGCAAAAATTGGAGAATTTTTAATATATTAATGTATATGCCTCTGAGAAAATTTGTTACGGTTTCTTGTGGAGTATTCATGAAAAGTTCCGTTAAACACAAGATTTGACTTATTTTTATGAATGTAAGTTGAAATATTAAGTGAGTAAACCACAGGAAGAATCTTATATTTTTGAAAGTATCTCTATAACTAGCATTAAATGGTATGCCAAACATGAGTACGATGAATCTCTTTTATGCAATGAGAACCCCCTAGACATCGCTCGCCTGTCCCCAAATGACAATGTTGTATGACGTAGTGGAGTAAGCTAAAGAATAATAAACATTGAGTAGTAATTTTTTTATTTAGTGAGTTTTTTAAAGAACTTAACATAAATATTATTATTTTATACGGCATTTACATAAAAACTTATGGCATGATTACATTATACGTTGTGATGATATTTGCAGTTATGTAATTATTATGTAAATAGTAAGACTTTTATTTTACATAAAAGTTAACACTAAATATTATGTCCTTTGTTGTATGATATACGTAAAATCAATATATTTTTTTGTTATGTTTATATACCATTTACACTATTAATTTGTATATAATTTACATAAAGAGTACGCCATTTACAAGACGTTAAGTCGACTTTTAAAACATATAAATATCATATAAATAATTTTCCCAACTTGACTTTTAAGTTACATAATATTTACGTAAAATATATATGTCAAAGAAGACCAATAACCACCATATTGTTAAATCAGGTAAATATAAAGAATATATCCATTTTCTGTTTTTTATCTATTTTTTGTGCCTAGCATAAATTATGTTCACTTAGTTACATCTTACTTACTTAATAAGAAGAAAACTTTGTGTGTGGCATAATGTATAATAATATGTATGTTACATTTTACCTTATTGTGATTTCCAAGTTGCCTAGAATTTATGTAACCAAGTAATCAGTTGATGTATTTTTTACGTAATATTTACGTAAAATTGGTTTTAGAAATATATCTAGAATTAAAACTATATTCTGCCCAAAGATTTGACATTGATTTAAAATATTAATATTAAAATATAATAGGCAATCCATTGAAATGTCCTCATTCGACGTCAAACCATTTATTTACAAAACAATTATAGAAAGTACCCAAAACAGGATCGGCTTCGAATTAAATCAAACACCCGTTAAATGGAGTCTTATACTTGTAACTTTTTGCATCGTTATAAAAAGAAGTCAAAATTGCAGAGGAATGTTAAATGACGCGGCAAGAAGAATCACTTTTTCGAGTATCTCGGATCTGGGGTGTCAAATTACGGCCAATATATCATTCTTTTTTACTACCGATGAAATTTTAATAAAATTGACTTCACTTTTTGATAGTGTTTTTAAATGATGCGTTTTAATAATTTTTGGTGACATCACTACGTTTCTGAAACTAGAAATCAATGACAAAAGGGTGTCAATTTGTGTCAAATAGCACTGAAAAATTGCAAAAAGTAAAATAATTTCTGAGACGGCAAATTTACTTTATCTAGTATAAAATCTTCAAAAAATCGAAAACAAAACAAAGCTGATTGTTTCCCTAAAAAAACTTGCTTTGGTTTCCCTTGGTGTCATTTTTTTTAGTTGGACAGCTGATTGTGACAGTTTCTTAGACGGACCTAATTATACAGGGTGCCTCAAAAGTAGTCGAGTACATAAATATCTCAAAAATTTATAAGAAAAAAGTTTAAGAACTGAATCCTTATATTGTCGTCTGGGGAAAGGCTAATTTTTTAATTATATAGGGTGTTCCAAAAAAAAACGCACTTTTTAAAATTATTATAACTTAGCGCGAAATTGTCCGATTTTAATAATATTTAAATTTTCAGAAAGCTAAAGCTTCAAAATTTATAGGACCAATGTGAAACTTGACATTTCCTAAACTTCTAAGATGTCGGACCTATTTAAACAAATAGGCATTTTTAACCCTCCTAGATATGTTTTTGTGTTGCAACAATGTAATAAATCTGAAACAATGGTTACGAAGCCACATTCTTTCGAAGTATATCGATATATCATTTTAAAAATTCGGACAAGAAATAAGGAAGTTTACTTGTTAAATAGACCAGAGTTTACCTGCAAAATCAAGCTTATTAACAAAAAATCTACTTGTTTAAATAGCAATATCTGTTTCAAAAATTGATTGATTATAATAAGTTTAAACTTTTTAAAAGGCACAAGCTTAATTTTTTTTAGAACTAATAATAAAACTGACATTTACTAAAAATCCAAGATGACGGACCTATTTAAATAATAGGCGTATTTCACCCTCCCAGAAAAAACTTTTTCTGCGACACTGTATTCATTCTCAAACATCGGTTACAAAACCACATCCTTTCCAAGCAAATTCGTACATGAAATAAAGATTTAATTAAAACTTCCTTATTTCTTTCCCGAATTTTTAGAATATTTCATTGGTGTGCTTCATGTTTGAAAAAAAATACAGTGTTGCAGAAAAACTTTTTTCTAGGGTGCTAAAAACTGCCTGTTTTCTAAATAAGAAACTTGAATTTTTAACAAATGTCATTTTTAACACAAGTTCTATAAATCTCGAGGCCTGTTCCTTTTAAAAGTTTAAACTCATTTAAATCCATCCGTTTTTGAAAAAGTTATTGCTATTTAAACAAGTAGATTTTTTCTTATTGAACTTGATTTTGCAGGTAAACTCTGGTCTATTTGAAAATTGCAAACTTCCTTATTCCTGTCCGATTTTTTAAAATGTTACATCGATGTGCTTCGAAAGAATGTGCCTTCCTAACCGATGTTTCAGATTTATTACAGTGTCGCGCACAAGAAAATATCTAGGGGGTTAAAAATGCCTATTTTTCAAATAGGATTGGATTTCTAGAAAATTTCAAGTTTGACATTGGTCCTATAAGTTTTGAACATTTGTCTTTGTATATAAATTTAGAAAAGTGCGGTTTGTTTGGCACGCCCTATATTAACTACTTATATAATAAAAAAATTAGTTTTTTACTAAACGACAATATTGGGATCTAATTCTAAAACTTTTACGTTAAACTTTTTTCTGATAAGTTTTTGAGTTATAAGATTTACATAAACTTTACTTGAGTTAATACTTATACTAATATTATATACAGACCGCTTCAAGCTACTGCGAACATAGGGGGAATCAAGTCCAATTTACTCTCCGTGCCGTACGACCGAGGTGGATTCGAAGCACGCTGCAGTGTTATCTTTTGGAAATTCATTTTGTTTTTATTATTTTGTTTTATTTCTGCCTTGCTCGAGAAACAGATGGGTAAGTTCTTAATTGAAATAATACATTTTTAAAACCAAAAATGGATGTCTACGAAGTTGCCGAAAAAGTGCAGATGGTCAAATGGTCAAATCGTCATAACCCAACACACGTTCGATATTGGTTGAGGGAAAATTTTCATTTGTATTTTGACGTAAGAACACAGTATCCCCAAAAACTAAATGTTTGGGGGGAGTATTATAGGGGAACACGTAATTGGGCCATTTTTTATTAACGGCAATTGTAATTTGAATGGTCCTAGATACTTGGATCTACTGCAGCAGCACATTATTCCAACTGCTAGGCAGTTTTTAGGTGTAAGATTTGGTGAAACATGGTTTCAACAAGATGGTTGTTCCGCTCACAATGTTGGCCTTGTTAGGGAATATCTTGATAATGTATTTCCTAATCGGGTTATAAGTACACGGGGAACTATTTTATGGCCAGCTCGATCTCCCGATCTTGCTCCTAATGACTTCTATCTGTTTTTGAAGAAGCTTTTCGAATTATCACCCCTAACATGCTTGGAAACGTTAGAAGGGGTTTTTATAGTAGGCTCGGATATTATCTAGCCGAGCAAGGAGGACTTTTCGAACATTTGCTTTAATTTTTTTTTGACTGGGAGAATCTTTTTGGTTTTTAGAATGTATTATTTTATTTTGAGAACTTGCTTTTATTTTGTTTCTCCTTATTATTTTCATTGTAACACGTCGTCACTGATAAATCTGAGCAGTTGACAATAAAACGCTCTTATTTATCAGTGACAAAAAATAAGAAAATTACGTTATAAAAATTTGCGTATTTATTGACCAAATTCCGGTTTTATTGACTACGCTCCACACAGCACCGTGGTTAGAGGCGTACTAAATACCAAAGGAAAGTCATGCAAGTGGTGATCGCAAGCCTGAGTATTGGTTGCTTCACTGATAGGCGTGCGGTGTCTCTGCATGTACGTATACTGGCAAATTAGACTTCTTCCGCCCTATGTTCGCAGTAGCTTGAAGCGGTCTGTATACGAGCGGCCCCACTTCTCAGCTGCGGAGCTGCCAAAAAAGGACGACCTGGACTTCTCCTAGATCGGGACTCCATGGGACGCGGCTGGACTTCGACAGATTTGGTAGCGGGAGTGGACAGAGGGTGACTTGGAAGAGGCGGTACCACCTTCGGGTAGCAGGACCACTCCAAAAAGATGCATCTGAAGACTCCGACGGCGACCTCGACCAGCGAAACCGGGACCTCGATTTTCGGGTCAACCTATATGAAGGCGGGCTGCTGGGGAGAAAAGCCTACCGTGAACCAAGTTCTGCTGGCAGTTAAAATTAAGTCCTCTTAGAGAAAGAAAACTTGCATCTTAAGGGGCACGTACATCAGTCGGGGGTGCACGGGGGCTACTACTAATATAATAGGGTAAGGTTTCGCGATCTTTGTGGATATATTTATTTTTAATGTTCGCATAAAAAGATTTCGGTCAGGTTTAGTTTATTTTTATAGTTGACGTTAACTATAAACTAATTTTTTTTGTAGTTTTTTTTTTAATTTTTTTTGATATGCTCACGGATTATTCATATATTAAAATTTTCGTTCTGCCGTTCTAAAAACAACTTTATAAATAAGCCTTTTAAAAATATTGCGTACAAAATTATTAAAAATTACGATAAGCATATAGTTATTTCTCCTTAAATACCAGAAGCCAGTAAGATTAATGACCATAATGTAATGACATTTAGCAACTGCGCAGTCGCAAAAATACTCACAATAATAACAAAGAATCGAAAACCATGGCCAAAAAGACCCTAGTCTAAACATATAATAAATCTCTAGAAAAATCATTTCTGTAGGTACATTAAATAATTTTTAAAAATTCTTAGTGTTGGCTTCTAACCAAACGATATAGATAACAAAAATCTAGTTTTTAGAACTACTGGACCGATTTTAATGTGACATTCACTTGTGACATTCCTTGAACTCCTGGGAAGTACACAGTTAGCTCCTAGGAGTTCCTAAACAAAAATGTTAAAATATCCAAGTACTAAAATTATGTTGACCTTGAAACGACCATGAAAATTAAAAAACAGTGCTTAATTTGTGGGATATTTTGGTATTCAGCTACCTTTGGGACACCCTCTATGGAACTATCGATATTATATTTAAAAATTATAGCAGTTTTGAACATAATGAACAATTTTTTTTCTAATTTGCACCAACCAACATAAAAAAAGATTATTTTACAGCATTTCAAATTGATATAAATGGTACGCTTTCTATTAAAACTTTTTCAAACAATACTATGTTGGTTTTTCTTGTGGGATTTTCTGTAAAGTTTCTAAGAACGCAGAATTCTAATGCGAACAAAACATGATGGTAGAGGAAAGGAGAAAGCCCTATAAAATAAAACATTTTACTGCAGTCTGACCCACATTTTTTATGTATTCATAAAACCTCTATGAGAGATCTAGGTAAATATTTTCTGGTTGAGAGCAATTTGCAATAAATAACAAAGTTTAAAGGAGATTGACTCCGTTTTATTATTGGTGATTTTTTTTGGCTCAATTTGTATTTTGCGTTTATTTTATATTGGATCTTCTCAACCTGCAAACATAAAAAGGCATTAAATTGTTACCTGCAAGTTACCTGATACGGATTCGTCCTGGCGTGTTAATATTTCCAAATGGATTATGATCCTAAAGCAATTAAAAGACCTTTTGATCTTTTGATTTTTGGTTTTGCTTTCTTTTTGGTTGAAGTAACTGATTTGGTTGTTTTTTTAACTTCTGTTTTTGTTTTAGTTGCCTTAGGAACATAATCCTATTAGAAATATTAACACGCCAGGACGAATCCGTATCAGGTAACTTGGATAAGTACCAGTGCAAAACGATGCCTATTTGTGAGTGATTCAAGGTTGGAAATCAAAGTGTATGATGGTGTTTAATGATGTATGAAGAGGGTGACCAGTGAAACCACTGATGAGCTCACGCTGGTTACTCAGAGCAAAACATCGTTTAATCATTTCTTTTTTCGCTTTGGTCCTTTTTGTGTTCCTTGTAGGATGCTTATCCAAGTTTGAATTTTCGTTATTTCCACCCAAGATCTTTTGATCTTTTGCTTTTTGGTTTCTTTTCGGTTGAAGTAACTGATTTGGTTGTTTTTTAACTTCTTTTTTTTTTTTTAATTGCCTTAGGAGCATAATCCTATTGGAAATATTAACACGCCAGGACGAATCCGTATTAGGTAACTTAGATAAGTACCAGTGCGGAACGTTGCCTATTTGTGAGTGATTCAAGGTTGGAAATCAAAGTGTATGATGGTGTTTGATGATGTATGGGGAGGGTGACCAGTGAAACCACTGATGAGCTCACGCTGGTTACCCAGAGCGAAACATCGTTTAATCATTTCTCTTTTCGCTTTGGTCCTTTGTGTGTTCCTTGTGGGATGCTCATCCAAGTTTGAATTTTTTTTATTTCCACCCAAGATCTTTTAATCTTTTGTTTTTTTTTTATACTTATTGTTGTAGGGTTGTCCTAATAACTTAATAATTGGTTAAACTTTTTCTTTAAAATACTTTTAAGGGGAAAGGTTTAGACAATTTTTAAACCGCTTGCTAAGACAGCATGTGTGATATATTATCTAATTTTCTATATTATAGGTAACGGCCCTTTACAAGTTGGCACTCTATAAAATGCTTTATATCTTATAATTAAAATAGACACAAATCAATATAATATTAAAAGCTTATTTTCCCGACTAAATAAGGTACCTCTTAACAACTATTAAAAAAGGAGTTTATCTACTTTTCTGCTTTCATAAGTCTCCCTCATACAAAAGGAGTGCCTTTGGGGGTGCATTTATGAAAAAATGGGAATTATTTTAGTATAGATTCATACTCTAAAATGTTGCACAACTTTACTAAGGGTGGAAAATTAATCTTTTTAGAAAATTTGGACTAAGCGAACTCTATAGCGCCCACTAGGTGCTCAAAGTGATAGATTCTTTTCAATTTAAATTGTTATGTTACCAAGACAGTGGCGCACTGAGCCCAAACCAACCCAACTCTCCCCCTCCCCCACCGAGAAGAAAAGAAAATCTTTAAAAAATCCTAAATTGCAAAATCTTTCACCTGCGGCGCTATACCACCTATCATTTATACCGTTTGGTGTCAAAATGGTATTTTTATCAAAACATGGCATTTTAAGTGTCACATTTGCAAAAATTTTCGCCTGCGGCGCATTTTACCATTTTTACAAACAATTTAAAAGTAAATAAACAACTGAAATTCTCAAAACCCCATCAATATTTACGATTTTAGTTTAATTTTAAGTTAAAAATTGCATTTTAAGTGTTGACATCAAATTTTCGGTAAATAAACAATTTGAGCCCAGGTCCGCGCTTGTAAGAAGCTGTTTCCTTGTATCAATTATGAAAATATTTTTACTTCAAATTAAGTTTTTTATTATTTATCCTGAAACACCCCAATCATTTCCTTCCTCCGCCACTGCCAAAAACTCTTGTTTTAGTATTAGATGACACCGATTTTACCCGTTTTACTTTTTATTATTATATTATTACAAAATAATCAATTTTAATTGTTTAAACTCTTGTCGTAAAAATAACAGTAGATTTTTAGAGGTAAAAGACACGTTATTATAGTTAAGTTAATAGAGTAAATAACGCCAAAAGTCTATTTTGAAAAAAGACAGATCTAAAAGATGGCAAGCTTATATTTTTACCCGACTAAAACATTTACCTCTACTAAACTGAAAATACAATTTTTATGGATCAAATCTAACGGAAACTAGACTTTTTTATACGATTTTGGGAGAAAATTGATTCGCTTTCATAACAAAAAGGAAACATTTTTCGAAAAGACCTAAAAAATTATGCCTTTTTCAGTCCTTTATTTCAATATTCCAAGCACCACATATGTATCTAACAATTTGTTGCAAAAAAATACCTCACTAACAGCTGTATTTTGTTGAAAATAAAATACTAGTTTTACAACTAGTGGTTAAAATAAGGTACACGGGTCAAATATGCCCAGGTTTACAATACGCCCATCCTCTGGTTAAATTTGGAATTGCCACGTTTTGAACACAAGGTGGCGTGCATCTAAAATGTAGGTTTAGCGGATTATTTTACTACTTTAGAGAAGAAAACAATATTGTAAAATAGTAGGTTATGTTAGGATTGTTATGAGTGGTACAATATTGCACCCTCCACTCCGACCTAAGAGGTCTATTTTAATTTGTCACTATGTTTACAATACTAAGTTCAATTTGAATAGTACATTAATTCTATATAACCAATTTTATGGCACTCGTGTACAAAAAATAGTTTCGCCTGTTTGATACGCAAGCATAGAACGAACCTTAAAAAACCAAGGATCTGGCATACTTTAACCAAAATAGTATAGTTATTGATTTTCCCTGCACAAAAAAAAACTGGATTTTGTTGTTAGTTCAGGCTCCAGGGGGACATGCCCCCTTCTCCCTATGCCACCCTGCCAAAAAAAACCGCGTCAAATCTTTTAGAAAAGCTTGACGAGTTTTAC
Organism: Oxystoma pomonae; assembly: GCA_963921995.1. Taxonomy (NCBI): domain Eukaryota; kingdom Metazoa; phylum Arthropoda; class Insecta; order Coleoptera; family Brentidae; genus Oxystoma; species Oxystoma pomonae. The sequence goes on from OY998164.1 coordinate 97,582,768, forward strand.
AATATCTTCTCAGGTTTTATATGTTTTCTATGCGGTATTTGAAACAAATTGTAATTGCTCTGTAAAATCAATTTTTAAGCCACCATAGTTTTTAATATATAAAAATTACCTTCCATGTGAAAAATATATGCCTTGATTTTTCTTTAAATTGTTATCAACAAAAAAATTTGGTGCGATATATACTAAGATGGGTTAGAGTTTAGGACTATAGGGTTTTCTTTAAACACAAGTAAAACTTGTTGAAATTTTGGAATTACTATAATCATATAAGTGATTTCGCAAGGCAAAACCAAAGGTTTTCCAAAAATTTCGTGAAAGAAATAGAAAAAATTAAATTGACGGTGGAGTTTTTACCTTTATAGCGGACCTTTTAACTAAACATAATTGGGTAACTTACTCACCGCCGATCCGGAGGCATTTGATTGGGGGGGAGATAAACGCCATTTTCCCAACTAATATTTAAAGCTATTCCCAAGTTACCTGAAACTTTGAGATTTGTTGCATTATTTTTTAAAGAAATTAGAAATAAAAATATTTTGTAAAATTTACTTTAGTTACCCAAGTAAACCTTCATATTTCCCAACTGCAAGCAACATTGGGAGGGGAGGCTTACTCCCCCATCCCCGCCAAGGATCGCCGGTGCACTTACTTATGTTTTTTATATCGCATTATATTCCATATGAGAAAAAACATCCTCACAAAACACATATTCAATATGATGACAAAAATAAAATTTTTAATTCATATATTTTTATCGATTGAAAACTGTCAAAAAGCTTAACTCACGTTTTACTCGCTGACGTTTTGCTCAAGCCTTCCGTGAAATACCAATTTTGACAAATTTTAATTTCGTCCATCTTTATCATATTTTCGAAACCCTTAACCTCTTTAAATAAAGCACAAATATTTTTAATTTTGCAGTATTTAGTTATTTTATTATTTTCTTTATAATTTTCAGTTACAAATGGTAACGAAACACAGTTGCGAATTCTCCCCTCCCTCCCTTTACCTGCATGGAGAAAGAGGAGTGCTCTCCCTATTCCCGGCTTCTGCAAAAAATCTCCAACAATTGCCAAAATCGCACATTACTTATCCGAGCCCTAGCGCGCAAGAATTAACCGCGGAAGACTTTTACCGGCGTGTAATATGACATCACCGCCCAAGTCACAAAATCGCGCAAAATCATAAAAATAAAAAAAAATAGGCAACCCAAAAATGCATATTTTTGCTTAAATTCGTATTTTAAACGTAACTTTATGCACCATATATTATTTTGACAAAGAGGGTCATGCACTTTTTTTTGGCTTGCTTAACAGTACAAGCATTAGTATGCACCGCACAAAATTTACCCCAAATTTTTTAGAGCGTGTTTTTTTACCGCGTTAGCATATATAGATACGCAAACCATTTACCGCAAGTGGTGCGATCCAATACAGCTCAAGCTGTTTTGGTTTAATTATTTAATTTTTTTTAAATTTAAGACGGCAATGATCACTCTGAATCAACAATTAAAATACTTATTTTAAAAACTTAAGAAGCATCCGAATCACTGCGTTGTATTTCTTATAAAAAAGTCGGTTTATGCGAAGTTAATATAGCATACCGGTATATATTTTTGCGAGTAACTACACCTTACCATGACGTAACATTTAACTTAGGTGTGACGTCATGGTTACATTGCTTTTTTCTTTGGTTGGCAAGCCTGAATATGAAAATAAATTGAAAACAATTTTTATAGATTTTTTGTGGATTTTTGTTAAAAGTTTGAAGTTTTGTGGTGAAAACACACAGCCTTAAGTTGCATAGGACATATGTCTGCCTTACTTAAGCAAACAAAGTAAAGTAAACCTGTTGTAGAAACCACAAAAAATATGGAACTTACAGGCTAAAAAAGCACACAAAGACATATGAAACGTATGCTTCAACTTTGGTGTGGCCCAGCTCTAAGAAAGTTAATAAGACTCTTTGAGAAAGTCGAGGACACTTGGGCTCTAACAGGTGGGTGTTTTGCAAGGAACTAATAACCATGGAATGGCCTCTAAGCGCTATTGCAGAATGAGATGGAGCTTATGGGCAAAATATTGAGAAAGAGTGACAAGAGTTAGTCTGGGCAAATGGGCAAAACTATTACTGTCTCTTTCTGTTAAAGGCAAACTTTTCCTGGAGTAGCTCCATCTCATGTTAACAACAAAGGTAGAGCATAGATTCTGGTATTTTCAGGACACAAATAGGGAGCCCTTGAGCTCTACATGTGTAAATTTCAGCCCTTTCAGAGAGAATGTAAAACTTCCAAGATTAATGAGAACAGGAACTAAAAATCTCAACGAATGGACCAACACCAGTTTCTAATAGGTTTGTACACAAGATAGCGAAGTATTTTTCTCATAGGTACTTTTTAAATTTATTTTTGTCGTTTTAGTTGACTGGGTTACTATATGATATAATATAAGAGCAGGTTTATGCAGCAACTTAACTTAGGTACTTAATTTTTCATCTCTGTCTTTTTCTCATGCTATGTTAGAAAGAGATAGAGTTATAAAGTAAGGCACTAAATGCATTTAGTTGCTCGGTAATCCAGCCATTACCTATATAAATTAACATGTACAAATTCCTTGGCAGATTTACATGTACAAATTTGGATCAGTTGTTACCTCCTCAGTCTATAACTAAAAAAGGGGTTTATTCTAGTAAATTAATAAGTTGTGGATTTGAATTATGATAGAGATATGTTATGTTTTCTTGTTTATTTTTGGTTACTGCAGAGGCCAGAAAGACCTTTTTGGCTAAAAAGTTGACTATTGGATTAATTTACTTGTTAAATTATACAATGAAAAATACCAGTAGGGTTACAACTGCTTCCCACGCGTGCTGACCCAGACTCAAAAAATGCATCAAGCGACTCTATACTTACAACAACTGCAAATCCATGTCCCGTGGTGGGAACCGGGCGTTAGGTATTATAGCTTTAGTTAGAAAAGTTTTGACTTTGTATTAAAGAAAATATACTTATTAAGTATAGACATTAATTTTAGTGTTTTAATGATGTTTTATTTAAAGTTTTTAAATTTTTTTAAAAATTTAACTACAAGAAATGAATTTTAATATAGTTACTTATATCTTAACCTCAGTAAAAAGTAAAAGACCACAAAATGAACATCGTGCTCTAGGAACTGTAATTCAAATAAAACAAAAATTATTTAATCAATCAATCAGATTATTCTCAAATTCTGAAACAGGAAAAATTTTGACCCACAGGGAAAAATTATTTCTTGACCTATGATTTTAAACTAGAAGGTGGCGCTGGCGGATCTGCGAACTTTGGATAATGAGAAAGGGTGGTCCTGCGATCTAGGGGTTACGTGATTTTTCCTTTTTTTAATTTTTGAGAACCTCTCATTACTATTATTCATTTAATATTTTATTAATTGTACTACTGTTGTCTCATAAGAGGTGCAACAGGTAAAATAAACGTAAATTATAATATACCACGAGCATCTAACTACCTTCGAAAGGTAGTTAGATAGTATGGAATGTTAAACGTCATACCTGACGTTATAGTATACGTTGTTACTCGCAAAAATACGATACAAAAATGTATATTTTTAAAGTTTAGTATGTTTCGTGTTTTTGCCAAAAAAAATTATTTCTTGGTATTGCCTCTTTAAAATAAAATATAAATTAATATATTTTTACTTACAAACTACCTGACATTTAAAAAAAAAATCGTTTTTTTTTTGTTTTTAGATTAGCCATAATACCAAATATGTCACGTGACTGCTATAACTGTATTTATGGTTTTAAAATTAACCTTGCAGATGTAAAATAAAAGTGTCAAATTTAAACTATAGGCCGACTTTTAATAAATTAAAACGCACTTTATTAAAAACAATTTGTAAATCCACGTCTTTATTGTTCAATGCGGCAACAAGGCGAATTCAGTCTGGCAACAACATACCGTGACGTCATTAATTTTGCCATACCGGTATGCTGTATTAACCCCGCAGAAACAGGCCTAAAATAATTAATTTCAACGCTTAGTGCCTTTCTGTCATTCCTTCAAATGTTAGTACATTTCTCCGTTATTAACATATTCCTAAAGTTTGTTTTTATGAATTAAATAAATTTGTAAATAAATATGTTAAAATTTTTTAAAACATAATATTACTATATTTGTAAAAGTGCTTAGTTATTACTAAATCACGATATTCGTATATTTCCTATATTAATTTTGCACAATTTATTTTATTTGTAATAATTTTAATACTATAGACGAGAAAAGTTAATTAAAACACCTGGTATTGGAGATATTTGTTTTAATGAAAAATAGAAAAATATAATAACAAGCACGAACCACCAACCCTGGAAGAATATATAGTAGAAAACTATTGAATTTGAAAAATAAACTATCATACCCGAGTATAACGTTTTAATTTTTTTTACTCTGATCATACTAGGTTTAATAGCTAGGTAGCTAATAAATGAACCATAGATGTAACCCAGCCATTACTTCAGCAAAATATAATAAGGAGTTACTTTTTTCTTTTCTTTTATTTATTTTTATCATCCGTAAGCGATTCACCATTCTTACCAAAATCATGCTTCATCGATTCGTTAACGAACCTACCTAATGTCAGCAAAATATAATATGAAGTTACTTTTTTCTTTTCTTTTATTTATTTTTATCATCCGTAAGCGAATATATATACAGAGAGTAATTATAATCAGAGAAATGGACCCACACGTACTTATACAGGGTTCCTAAGATTTTCCTTAGGGATAGGATTTCAATAAATCAAACAGAAATGGCATAGACAGTTCTGCGCGCACAAAAGAAACAGGTATATTGAGCAATGGTGCCAGTTTGTTATTATCTCCGGACTGCTTTCATGAGAAAAAATTGTCGCCACTCTTTCATTGTGAGCATAAATCATAGTTGCAATAATAACCGTTGACAAGATGTCTGCAAATTCCGCTAGATGGCGGCCGTCTAATCTAATTAAAAATTAGATGTTTTCAGGTCCAAACCACAGCTTTTTCTTGCTTAAAGGAGGCGGCAGGGTCCATTATTTACGATACTGAGCGATAAACTCGTGAGGTTGTTAACATTAGAAAGAAATATCTATCTGACATCTATCCGGAAACGGCCAAACCATGCAGCTAGCACTAGCAGCCAAAGAAGTCAATAAACGGCGCAGTTTTTCCTGCAGAGCTTTTTGCTTTCGATATTATTGATTTTAAATAAAGCTGGGCCTACACTACATTTGATATTTTCGAGGTGTTTTATGACATGATTTCGAAACATGTAGCGAACCAATTCTTCAAAACTAGCGGGAGGGTAAAAGCAAAAAATAAGGGGCTGCCAATATTTGTAATACCCAAAAAGGGGTGAAAAGATTTATTTGTTTGCTCTGTTTCTTTACAAAAAACGTTTTTTTTACGAAAAACTTGAGCTCTACCACTTTTTTTATTTTTTTCTTCAACTTTCTCGAAATTTTCGTCATACCGTAGAAAAAAATTATTTCCCCCCTGGTCATACTCTACTTTTATTCGAAAAAATTTAGAAACAGAGACGGGATCAGTTTTCCTAAAACGGGGGATCTTGGTTTCGAGTGAGAAGGTAAAGAGCGCCGCAGGCAAAAATTTTTCAATTAAATTAGCCGAACGCAAAAATGTTAGAAAAAGAAAGCACGAAATAAAAATTAATTACAATTTTTTTTCAAAAATTACGTAATTCCGGGAACGCAAAGAAATAGGTCTAAAGAGTATAATTTTTAAGAAAAAAATATCAATTTTCTCGCCCTCCTCCACTGGGACTACAGGGGCCGTGCGCAAATTACGTAATGGTCATAGGGGGGAGGGGGGTTACAAAACGTTACGTAGGGGGGAGGGGGGTTTTCGACAGCGTTTGCATTTGTGTGAAACTAAGAAAATTTGGAATGAAAATAAGTGAAAAGTTTTTTTTTTTTGGGGGGGGGGGGTAGTGGTCCTGAAATCGTTACGTAATATTAGGGGAGTGGCGTGCCAAATCGTTACAAAACATTACATAGGGAGGGGATCAAAAATTGGTAAAATCACCGTTACGTAATTTGTGCACGGCCCCACTTCTGACTGTTCCTCCTTTTTGATTTCGAATCAAAGTTCAAAACACGGGTTGGACGTTCGAAGGCGTCAACTCGTCCTATTTGCTTGAGAAAGTTTCTACGGAAATATCTCAGTCGATTTCTCCGGCCGTGTATGAAGCTTTAGGTTAGGCATTTGCATGTATCTCAGTCCCCAGCCTGTAAACAGTGCGTAAGGATAAAGGTTACAAAATGAAAAGCCGAAAAATATTTTTTTACGATATCTTTCATCAGTTTGGTATTAAAGTCGAGCAAAAACAATTTTTATTCCAGTCCTAAAGGTATGAAAATGGAAAACATTAGAAGACAACAACCTGGAATGGATTTACTACGTGTAAGATGTAGTGACAACATCGCCCCATGCCCATCCTTTTCTGCCTAATGTGCTTTTCCGTTTGTCTGCGTCTTATACACGGCTGCTTGGCCCCCTAAGGATTTGCTTAGGAACCCTGTATAGGTGCACGTGTAACAAAAATTAATTTTTTGGGTTAGCGCAACACAGTCACCGAAAGCATAACTCTCTAATTGGTTTATTTTCTCTGTTTGGTATATGTTTTCTAAAGGAGATAATTGGCCCTATAAGGTTTTGAGATCATCTTTCCGGAAGGAATAAAAGTTGGAAAGCGAATTGTTTGTATAAAGTAAGTGTGTTCCAACGTAAACGAAACAGGAGCTTCTTTACGTATTTAAAGTCTGATTTTGGAAAAATTCTGAAATACGATGATTTTTTATTCGAGATTCGAGGGGTACACTTTTTAAAAGTTTTTGATACTTAAAGGGTCCATTTTAAATAGGGAAAGTCGGGTCAAGTGATACCTTGTTTAGTAGTGGCGCACCCAGGAATTGACTTCGGGGGGGGGGGGGCGGAGTTAGGGATAAATAATAAAATAAACTTAATTTGAAGTCAAACGATGACCATAACCTGGCTTCGGGGAGGTGGGGGGGTTTAACCCCAAAACCCTCCCCTCTTGGTTCACCACTGCCTTGTTTCAAAGTTTAGTGCCTTCACAAAAGTTCGCCAAGATCGTTTTTTATGAAATGTGAACGAAATACTCGCCGTAGTAGTAATATTTTTAATGTGTTTGTTCACGTCTTTTTAAAAGTTTTTGATCAAAATTACGGTGTAAAAATAATGCCCTTTTACCGAAGGATGACGTCTATTGGTAATACAATTGACATATGGAACGCCCGCCTTGAATAGCCCTGAAGAAGCAAATAAATTTTACGAAACGTTTGCATTAAAAAAAAAACGTTTCATTAATAAGATTCCTCAACCCATAAACCTACACCTTCAAAAAAATTAAAAATAGGATCGTTAAACCATTCTACAATTATTAAAATTTGATGTTTTGGAAATGCCTAGGATACATTCCTACTACAAAGGAAATTTACCTGCCTAATTTGAACTTACTTGAAAGTGAATATCTCAAAAACGAATCCAAGGGGTAAAATTTACCCCTATATTTTAAATAATCTTGTGTTGTGTGTGCGTGCTACAAAACTGTCAAGACACGTTTGGGAGGCTCAGTTAAAACTTTGTATATTTTTATGCATTACTTATTAAAAAAAGAGGTTGTTATTATAAAACATTTAAAACAGTCTTTTCAAACCACTTTTGCTTTGGTTTAAATAGTTTAAACATTTTAAATTGCTAAAAGTTTGTGCCATCCATACAAACGCTTTAGAAACAAGTACAGGGAGTTAGAAATCAAAGTGGATGATGATGTCAGGTGTGGTTTGGGGAGGTTAAAACTGAGAAATCGAGGTCTGTAAAGTAATTTGCTGAGTTGAGTAAATATTTTAGCTGAAATCTCAAAGCAATTTTCGTGTAGTTGAAAAGTTCACTTTTCAGTACACTTAACTGCCTTTAACAATATTGGCAGGTACCGCTGCGTTGCTTTTTTACACCAGAAGAGTGTTTTTATATTATTTTATTTTTACTTTTCAATATTGAGCATTTTGCAAGCCTAGCTCAAAATCATGCTGGAATTGGAAAGTCGTCTTCGCAACAGTTGCTTTATTATCAAAGGGGAGAACATTCGAACCACAGATCTACAGGAGAAACGGTTTTAAGGACTTACCTAAATTCTAAGCATAAATTTGGTCATAATTCTGTGTGTCTGTCTTTTATTTTGATAAGGAAGAAAAAAGACAGATATACAAAGTTAGCATTAAATATATGCTTATGAGTTGGGTGACTGCCTTTAGTGAAAAAACTTAATTTTTTAACAAATTGCATATTTTTAAGTGTCAAACGCACAAAACTTTCGTGGTTGGTAAAGTATCGTTAATAATGGGAATAATCATTGGAATAGTCGTAATTTTTGTTATAACGCACGCTCTGTCACTGTCTTATTAACATGAAAGCGCATGAATATGAAAAAAAAATAGTTTTGCTGTTTTGTGCATATATAAGCATTTTTCAGGGGGTGTAACGTGGAGTTGTTAATAGACAATAGAAAAAGTGCGGTTTTTATGGAACACTATATATTTTTCCTGATTTAAAAAAAAAGGACACACCAGTATACAAAAATACTCTCCAATTCTACAAAAAAACTCTCCTGCGTGTAAATTTTATGGTGTATAAAAAAAGCTTCTATGACATAAGTTACGTGCGCCTGCAAAAAGCACTTTCATTTTAATTTCAACAAAATGTTGTTTAAAAGTAGCAAAGTATCTGTCTGTCTGCAACAGAAAGCATTTTTATTTTTTTTATTTTCAGGAAATATTATCTTTTGTCACACTTTCGTGCAAAGTTTCTTTCCTAAGACAGCAGTGATCATTACGTAAGTAGGTTTTTAAAGTATATCAGAAAAGTGAACTTTGCTAACATAGCAAAGTGCTTCGCTGGCGCTATAGGTAGACAGCAATTTAGCTGGGACGGTGAAGAAATGAGTTTTTCTTTGTAAAACCGCTTATTTTTGTTTTTCAAAAAATCGTTTTGAATACTACTTCAACGTTAAAAGAAGCCAAAATATTTTAAAGGTCTTGTATTATTACCCCCTGGTTATTTAATGCGCTAACTATTCCAATAGGTTTCGTGACATGGAGTTTTATGGATATGAAAAATGTTAACAGATTGGCTAGGTTGAATCCTCGTTGCGTAAGAGTCAACAAGTAATTATCATGGCCTTTTTATTGTAACCTATTTCAACCTACCTATAGGTTCTATTTCTATAGCAAAAACAAAATATATTATAGAATTAGAAATATTTTGTTGTTGAATATAGAACTAAAGCATTGGTGCGGCGCCGGTGGGTATTAAGAAAGTTTCTAAAAGGAAATATTGAATATCTCAAAAATCTTCGTTTTCACAAAAACAATTTATTTGACTGTAGGTTTAAAATAAATAAATATAAAACTGGAAAATTTTAGCTTCAAAATTTCTTCATTAAAATTTAATAAGTAATATACATATATATAACAATATTTTGCATTCGTCGTTTTCTCAAATCACAGAGCCATAAATCATTGTCTTGTTTCTTTTTTCTTAACCAAAAAAACATACAGTGCTTATGAATAAAAATTTGGGTGAAAAATCTTACATTTACAAATTGGTAGCAATTTTTCAAAGTTTTCAAAGTAAGCAATGATTTATATAATTTAGTATAGTCATACTCTACTCTATAGTGTAATTATACTAGGGTCATCAGATTTAAATAACAAAACTTTGACATTAAGCAAAATGTTTTTTTTTTAGTAAAATCTATTCGTTGCGGTAGCAACTCTACTGTTTATAACCCAAATTGATAAAAATATAAAAAATATATTGTGCAAAAAATTTAATCTAAAATATACCACAGCTGCAAATGTCTTCAAAAAAGTCCGCCTAAAACAATAAAGAACAAAATCAGCATTCTAATTAAGAAAATGAATTTGGTACTTATTTTTAATGGTCCATACAAACGCTGACTAACATTAAAACTCTCTGGTGAGTCTAACTGCATCCCGTTGTAGATAAAGTGCACATAAAAACAACAGTTAACTCTATAAGCCTTTCCAGTTTTATTGGAGAATAACAGTAGATTTGTTGTGTTATACTTTTTTCATTGTCACACTCTGTTCTCTAATTTTATTTTAATACCCAAGAAGCGCAAAATACCTACGGAACAGAGTAGAGATGCAATGCTTATGAAACCTAAATGAAACCGGAATGGATGGCAGGGTTTTGCAGAGACTTATTAAATAACTAAACTATATTTTTATATGAAATCAAATTCCTGATCATATAATTACGAGATTTATTATCGGTACGACTTTTTTTCGGAAAATGCAAGGGCAGGGCCGCTATAATAGTAGGAACCGTTTCAGTGGTGATCGTCCCCCCCCCTTTGCCCCAGAAAAAAGTAAACAACAAAGATGCTGATGGTAACCATGCAGTCTCTGGAGAAAAAACGAGAAATTGCAGATAGTTCCTTTAAAGACATTCTGAAATCCCAACAGTATAAAACCGGCGCTATTTAATGTTGTGTTAAAAATGTGATTTGTAGTGCCATTTTCTTAAAAATTGATATTTTCAATTTTCATTTAATTCGATTCAAAAATTGCATTTTTAATGTAATTTTCTCAAAAATTTTCGGCGCATTTAAATATTCTTTAAAACAAAAAATGTATAAAATAAACGACTTTAAATCTGAGAACCCCCCCTAGATTTGAGACCAAATCCGCGCTTGCAGTTACTTAGTTTTGTTTGAATATATTGATATGATCCTCATAAAAGCTATGCTTTTATTGGAGTTTTTTTTCGTATTAAAACCGCCTTCCCCCTTTTCAAATGGCTGGGACCGCCACTAACCTTTTGCACTTCTTATTAAAAATCCCCATTAGGTGAGTCTCAGTCATTTGCACCAACATATTTACTTATTTAGGGGTCATCTAGAATAAGGTGGCCTAGGTTAGAGAAGAGTTTCGTTTGTATTTTGAACTCCCCTAAACTACCTTAGGTGATCCCTAAATCTAGGGGCCCGTTTTTGGTCCCCTAGCGCTCCCCTAACCTAAAACTAAACTAGATTTAGGTGCCACCTAATGCTAGGTTACCCCTAAATATGTTGGTGCAAATGGCTGTTTATCGCTTAATAACGCGTTGTGACGTAGCTAACGTCACGTTATTTTTAAGGCAGCATTTTTAGTTTTTGATTGTTTATAGACCACTTTATACGATATTTATTATTATCAAGATTTACAAAGAGAATTTGTCCAATAATATTTTTCATTTAAAATATCTTATTCTTGTGTTTTTTACCCTGAATTTGAATTATTAATAATCTTTGAACAAACAACGAAGAAAAGGGAGATTATAATAAACAGATCGGAATCACTATCATAGTTGCCATTAAAATATTTGCATTCAAAAATCAATTAAATATTTTTTTTTCTACTTAACGTTTTACTGACGGCAACCATGTCAATTATAAGGGATACGATATTCACCAAACTTTATCGGTTAGTAAGGGAAAGCGTTATTTCTTATCAAGGGCGCATGCTTCAAATTAGGGATAAAGTAAAATTGGGCTAAAATAAGAGGTGCAAAAGTTCCCCATTTTTAAGATTCTTTCGTGTTTTAAAATAGGAAGCTTGCCAAGCATTAAATAAATATTTAAATGTGTAGTTTGATTCTTTACGTAAATTTAAAATCATATATTTGCCAGGTATTAAATTGCTATAAAATAGTATTCGCTTTTGGAGCCTGTTTATTTATTTTTTTATAAACTATATAGGTATAAAAATGTATACAATTATTTTACCTTTTTCTAAAAAAAAAGTATTGAAATGCAAGTAATTAAAGTGGTATATCAAGCCCCAAGTTTTATATCGAGGGTGGTAATCACTGTACATTTTGTCTGGGAATCAACTGGGAATCGCATAGAAATCACCTAGGAATCGCTGGGAGTTATTGGGAATATATAGCGAGTTTCCCTTCGTTTTATATACTTATTTATGTGTAAAAATAAATCCATAAAAAGATTAAAAAGTATTAAATCATAATAAAATCTTACCTAAAACGGTATTGAGGGTACAAAAAAGTATTCAATTTGAATAATTTTTTATAGTGAATTTTTTTTTTTAAATCTACATTTTCGTTATCTATTTTACAAAAAAGTGAAAGAAAAATAAATTTTCAGTTATTTTTAGAATCTACCCGTTACCATAATATTAATATTATTATGAATTGCAGACATTACCATAATGAAACTGTTTATATGCACATAGATAACCGGATTACAAAATAAAAATATTCTTGTTCAATTATCTAGAATTGTTTGTTGTAGGTAGCTAATGTTAGTCAAAACATTAGTATTTTGTTTGCTAGATGCACTTAGATAATATTGTCAGTAAATAGAAATTCGTCGCATAAAATTGCTAATATGTAAGTGTTTGACTTTGCTGACCTACTTTACTTTTTAGCCAACTGGGTTTGTTCTCTTTGATTTCCGCTTTATTTTTAGCTATTCATATCAGTATGGAGACTACTGGGATCCGCAAAAAACTTTTTTTACCTCAACAGCTACTAAATCAATTTTCACCAAATTTAGCACAAAAATTTGGTATTACGCGATGTACGGATTACCCACATAACATTGGAGAAATATTCATGTTATAGGAATATTCCCTCAAAGTGATTCTTGGAATATTCTATTTCGAATATGACAGGAATGTTCCAGGCCTATTTTCTGTTAAATATTCTCTAAGAGTTTGTGATAGTTATATTTCTTTGGTAATAAGCGTTATAATCAAGTTATTTCTATGACTATTCCTAATAAGAATATTTTTGTCAAAATTTTGGCATGTTTGCTGAAAATATTACTATCTTGTGAAAATATATATATAATTTAGTTTAATGTCTTCTATTGTAGATCAACGGCACTGGAATCAATATATTATAAATTTAAGACAGCAAAAAGTTATTTAGGTATTCTTTTGCTAACTAATCTCAAGTAGTACATAAACATAATGGTGATACATTGATATATTATATTGGTGAATATTTATGTGGATGTGGATATATATCCACTGCATATCTTATAGGATATCCATCTCGTTTCCATCTGAACATTGCTATGTGGGATATTATAATCAGTCCTAGGTATATTACTATATTCTGGTCGTATTATAATCATGTTTCACGTCACGTTTCTATCACATTTATATCACTTGTATGATCTAGAACGTAACTTATTGCCGGCATGTGTTAGTAATATTCCCAAGTATATGACTATTACATTACAGGAATGTTTAGTTGTTATGTGGATAGTTATTGATAAGAGTAAAGGGTTGGAAAGAGGGTAGGTTGGTGTTCACTTTATAGAATGCGGCGAATTACATTTTTAACATAAGCTATAATAACAAAAATAAGTAATAAATTCCCAATGTTCATGATGGAGTTAAATATACAAACTTTTACCAAAAGAGAACACTTTGTCTAAAATCAGTTACTAGGTAAAAAATTCAAAAGTGTTATCTTTTGGTAAAATTTTCTCTTTCTTATTTTTACAATAATAATGAAGAAAAAAGAAAAATTCTAAAAAAAAACATATTTTTAAAGCATCATTTATTATGAGGTGAATAAAACTCGAGATAAGTAAAACTTACTTCATGTTTTTTTTACTCCAAATAATACATAATTTTAACGAAGTCTAGCTCTATTCCGCATGGAGTTTCCAGATGTTTGTCCGACTCAATTAAGCCCAAATGGGCTATAACTTACAAGCAACTCGTAAGCCGAGCAAGCTAAGCTATATTTGTCCATTGAGACGTATATACGTCAGACTTATGAGATTGAATTAATGTTTTTGCAAATACCAGCGGGTTATAGAACCATTTTGCAAAGTAAAAATTATTTTTATAAAAAAAAATTATAATAAGTAGTTCCACGCTTTAAATCCATGATGAGGAATAATAGCTCTAACAAATAAAAATTGAACGCATTATTTTCAGTACAAACAAAAGACTCTTGATCAACTACTCCTTCAACAAATGCCTCGACAGGTATTGCATTATATTCTATATGCAAAAGCAAATCAACCGAGGTGTCGTATCGCAGTTTTTTCTTCTAGTGCAAAATGAACATCCTGGTCTTCGACTTTTCACACAGAAGGTGGAACCTAGAACTACGCCGTTTGGTCCTTATTAGGGACTCATCAGCTAGGTATACCACAACGACGTTTGTACAGTAATATTGCAAAATTTTAAAACGAATTAGGATGTGGCCTTGTGTAGCGCCATAGTCCTTGATTTATAGTGTAAAACAATGGTGACATGACAACTATTTTGTGTTTCTACTTTTTTGTTTGTTTTTTTTTCGTTTTGTGTTTTTTTTTCATTCAAGTATTAAAAAAAACTGGTGCACACAACTCGCAGCTAAATTGAGAGAACAATTATCCTTATGATAAGAATTTGATACTTTTGAAAATTCGGAGGATAAGGGGCAAACATTAAGCCAACATTGCAAAAAATGACAAAGCAATAAAAGTTTTGGCGTGCATACTAAGTGGATACATTGTTCCTTACTCTTTTGCTGCAAATATCAAAAAACTTACATATCAATAGCAACCCTTCAAAAAGCGAGAGAGCTACCAGATTTGGCACAAATATTTCTTCTCTCATGAATTAGTGGCTAAGATATGTTGTCTCCAAAAAGTCTTATGCCGAGTGCCTCAATTTTCGATGAAATTTGGTACAAATTTTTATTGTTGGGGAAGAACGTCGGGAACTGGAGAATTCAGTAGACGACCTTGGATTGGCAATATACATATATATTAAAATTTACCAGGATCTTAACAAACATTTTTATGCCAAATTTGATTGCTTTTATCATATTCGAAAAACTTTTTACGACTTTTGAGTTTGAGGGCCCTTTGTACAAATCATATTTACTGTTATACTCAAGCTCGGTTGTAAGTTCAATGATTTTTTTTGCGTTAAATGTGCGTTTTTGTTAATTAACTTTGGAAATAGGTGTTCTTTGTTAATATCTGTATATGTCATTTGGTACCAAGGCCCATATTTGTACCAAATTTGATTATCCTATCAATTCGTGTAAATAATATATACAGTGTTGATTTTTTCTATATAACTTCGGGAATTGAGGTAGTCTCCATAAAACTTTTAGGAGCTACATATCTGAAGCAATTGTTCATAAAGCTGTAAATATTTGTACCAAATCTGATAGTCTTATTGCTCTTTGGCGAGTTCCTATCGATAATGTGGATTTGTCCTGTTTTTTTGTTTAACGTCAATAGTTGAAACCCTTAACAAAAGATCCTGAGTGCTAGGAGTATAATAAAACTCAACTTCTGTGACAAATTTTATCGCTCCACCATATAGTACAGTAAAATTGTCATAAATAAGGGGGGTACCTCGAAAAAAATCTGGAAAAGCTGAAATTTTTGTAGGTTGTTGGGGGGAGGGGTCTAAAAGTAAGATCTTTAAGTTTGTGTTTCCTCCATTCCTCGGGAACCATCCGCCATTTTGAAAAAACTTTGTAACCGAGTTTTCTCCATTTCTATTGGTCGAAGGCGAAACAGTCTGAGAACAAAAATATTCGGCATAAAATTTTCAACGTTTTTGTGTTCAACTTTGTGTAGTTATATAGTTTACAAAAAGTTAGATGTCGCCGAAGTTACAAAAAATCAGTTTTAAGGTATTTTGACCAGCAAAAAGTGATTTTTTTAAAAACTTTTAATGAAAAAGTTGTACATCTAGGAAAAATTCTATAAAAATATGTATATTGTTTATAATTAATTAAACAGTCCCTGAGCTATAGCAACTGAGAGTCGATAAAATTCTTTGAGAATCGCTTTTGTTGTGGATTATATATTATTATTTATATTAAGAGCAGTACAAATGAGGTATCAAATTATAGCTTGTGCCGTGCGCTACATAAATGACCCGGTTTGTCGGTATGAAAATTGCCGAAAGTATCTGACAGACTGACCCCTATTAATAGGGGGTTGGTAGTTGGTATTTTATTAATAGAGTCGATGTAGAGTCTATAATACCAATTTCTAAACATCTGTGACTTTTTTCTTGTGAGATATATAAGATCTCTTTGATCTCTTTACCCCTCGCTTTACCCCCTTCGAAATCGGATTAACCTTATTTCTTCCACCTCAGTTGAAATTTCTAAAAACGCCGAAACCTGTGTTTACTTACCTTCTTAGGAGTTAAATTTTCAAAACTGTAGGTGAAGCGGTTTGACTTGTGCGTTAATTGTTGGTTATGGTCGATGGTATATCGTTTTGACTACCGTTCTTTTATTAGTATAGATAATTAGCTGGGCTTGCTCATTATATCCGCGTTTATTTTGCGGAATTTTTGCACGTTTTTGTTTTTTGGCAAAAACTCACTTTTCCCTGACACACCCGTGAAAAAGATAATAGATATTCTTTTTTTATTTGGCAAAGAACCACACACAATTTAAATGGAAACTGGATCTCAGTGGGTATTCAACGCCGTTTAAGTAAGTATTATTGGGACAGTCCCTGAGAGCATTTTGTCTCATAGATACAGGTGCCGATATCTACAGGATGAGCCAATAATAGCTGCCAAAGTTTGGGATGAGCTTATTATTATTATGCTTATTATGTCCGATGTCGGCAAAAAAGCATCAATTTCCACTAAAATGACTACGCTGAATTTAAAAATTACATTTATTTTGACACCTGTCAAACCCTGTCAAAATAGCAAAAAAATAATTCATAAAATTGAACATTTTGGAAAAGTGAATATCTTCTTTTTACTTTGCTGAAGACATTAAACCGAAAACCGTAAAAAAAAGTTACAGTTGTCTTAACTGTCATTTACTGTTATGGAGTAAACCACTGGTGCGATGACAATAATTACAAGTGGGGACTCGACTCAACTAAACTGAGGTCGATAAGCTTAAAAATGTTTTTAGTTTTGACACCTGTAATAACCTGTCAAAATAACGAATAAATAATTTACAAACATGGAGGTTTGGGAAAAGCAAATACATTTTTTCTACTCTGTTGACAATATCGAAACAAAAACCGTAAAAAAAAGTGACAGTTGTCTTAACTGTCATTTACTTGACACGATAAATTGCAGTTGAAAAAAGAGTCCCGTTTTTATCTTTAAAAGAGTAAAAAGAAAGTATTAGCTTTTCCTAAAATTCGTTCATAAATTATTTATTTACCATTTTGACATGCGTTAAAATAAAAGACATTTTTGAGTTCATCGTCCTCAATTTAGTTTAAGTCCCTACTCGTAAATATGTGTCATCGCACCAGTGGTTTTCCCCATGGCAATTACCAGAGCTGTCACTTTTTCTAATGTCTTCAGCAGAGTAAAAAAACGTATTTGCTTTTCCAAAAATTTCATTCATTATTTTTCCTCCATTTTGATAGGGTTGATAGGTGTCAAAAGTAATAATATTTTTGAGTTCATCGCCCTCAATTTAGAGTAGTTTGAGTCTTCACTCCAGTGGATTTCCTCATAACAGTAAATGACAGTTGAGACAACTGTCACTTTTTTTACAGTTCTCGATTTAATGTTTTCAGCAGAGTACAAAAAATGTATATGCTTCTACAAAAACTTCAAGTTCATTAATTATTTTTTCGTCATTTTGATAGCGTTTGACACCTGTCAAAAATAATAACATTTTTGAGTTCATCGACCTCAATTTAGAGTAGTTCAAGTCCCCACTCGTAAATATGTGTCATCGCCCCAGTGGTATTTCCCATAACAGTAAATGACAGTTAAGACAACTGTCACTTTTTTATATTAGGTTTTCGATTTAATCTCTTCAGCAAAGTAAGAAAAAGTATTCGCTTTTACAAAAACTTCAATTTCGTTCATTATTTTTCCTTCATTTTGACAGGGTTTAACAGGTGTCAAAATAAATGTAACTTTTAAATTCAGCGTTGTCATTTTAGTGGGAGTTGATGATTTTGTTGCCGATATCGGTCATCATAAACATGATAACAGTAAGCTCATCCCAAACTTTGGCATTTATTATTGGCTCAACCTGTAGATCTCGGCAACTGTGTCTATAAAACAAAATGCTCTCACTGGCTGTCCCAATAACATACTTAACCGGCGTTGAAATCCCACTCAGATCCAGTTCCCATTTATATTGTGCGTTTGTTCCTTATTGTTGTTTTTTAAAATAATACATTAAAAAAAGATACAGGAAAATGACGTCAGGGCAACAGCTAAAAAATCGGACTATAGTGAGACACCCGGTAGTCCTGTACATTTAGCTTACTTCCAAAATGTAGCCAGACGCGCGCGAGTTTCGGTATAAAACAAGCTAAGCAGGTTCATAGAGGCTAAAACAACTCAACTCAAATCAAGCCAATTTCTCCCCAGTAGATACAGGCGATTCTTAAACAACTACTCCTGTGGCAAGATATTAAACAGTACGTATCGGCAGTCGCGTTCCGGTTATTCTATAAATAAAATACTAATTGCTGGTGATAATGGGGACGGTCTATTTTGTTGGTTTGGGCAAAAGTTATTTAATATTAAAATAAATGTTTACCAAAATATTAATTTTATTCTTTGTTACAGTTAAAAGTTCTATCTTATTGGTTTATCGTAAAAAAAGTTACATACCCTAACTCAACCTAATTTTTTTAAGTACAAGTCTGATGTTTATCAGATTAACAAACAATTTCTTTTTTACTTTTAGATCCTTCCAAGGAAAAATTGTTCAAAAAATTTTAAGTAACTAAATTTAAAAATTAAAATAAAACATCACGCAAAAGGCTCACTGATAAATTGTGATGGAACTTTCGCATTCGTTTTATTTTTAGCCACACGGAAATTTGGCAAATTACTTTTTCTACTTATCAGATTTTTCTGGAGTGATGACGTGTCATGCAATTGACGGAATGGAAAAAGAACATTATTTTGATTTTATGTTTTATGTTAGCTTCGTAAATCACAAACAATGCTGTTATAATTATTTTAAAGCGAGGCATAAAAAATTCAAAACATTGTGGTTTATAATTTACTTTAACTACGACCGACGAATAATACTAATTTTACAACCATCTCAACAATATTTTAATGGCTCATTTACGGTCCTAGGATAATAATAAAGCTTAGACGTAAACGAAAAGATGGCGTGCCAAGCGATGAAACTTTATTTTATATGAGCACTAATTGACGCAAAAATGTGAATTATTTTTCTATATTTTGAAGACAATAAATATTTATTAAAAGTAAATAAATCCAATATAATTTTAGTACCTAACCAAAAATAAGTCCGGTTAAATTGACATATTATGCATTTTTGAGAAAAAAAACCTTGCTTTTAAAAAGATATTTAAAAAGTCCCTTAGTAACCTTATTTGTTTTGACGTTTTATTTGAAACTTAAGTTTATGAAAGTTGTTGACTTAAGAGTGTTCGCGTTTGATATTTTTAATAATTTCTATTTAATAGGCCTTTCATCTACTCACGTTTTAGTGAGCTCTGAACGTATGTGGTCGCCATTTTGACAATTAACTGATGTAATAAATAACTGTCAACAGTGTCAGAAATGGCGGTGGCGTACGTGTAAAAGGGTACTAAAACGGAAGGTGTTGGCTGGCCTCAATGTCGGAGGTATCGTTCTGATATTTATGATGACATTTCCATTGGTCGTAGGTAAAGTATAGTATAGTCCAGTTTTTTGATGAGCGGGCTGACGTCATTTTTTTGGATCTCTATTTGATACATTGTTTTTGACAACCACAATAAATATGTAAATATCATGTCATTGATTGTTTCAGATGTTACTTCAAACTGAAAACAACGAATTATTTGACATGCAAACTGCTGACAACAAAGAAATACGTTTTCAGAGGCAAAAATGACGTCAGTCCGCTCATCAAAAAATTGGACTATACACTAACTCGCATGTTATGGTTATTACACGTTCAGATAAATTAGGAAACTCGCCTGCGGCTCGCGTCTCAAACTTCAATCTTCGCGTTTAATGACCACCATAACAAGCTTTTTATGTAAACTACTATAATTAAGCAGGATGAGTGAAGAAAAAGGTTTTTTTTACTTTTGTGGGGCAGCTAGTTTTCTAAGAGAGTAAAATTATTGTATTTTATTTTAATAAGAAATAAGCAGAAAAATTCAAGTTAAGAACTTAAATTGCCGGTGTGTTTTAAAGGGTCAAGTCCCAAAAAGTGGAATGCCCCAATTTTTTTAATGGAAAATAATTCTTTGAGTTCTCCAGATACTATATTTATTACGTGATGAATCGAAAAAAATCCCCAGAGCCGTTTTTTTTAGAACAACATTTTCTTAGCGAAAACATAAAATTGCATGTGTTTTACTAGTTTATGAAATAAATACTGTATAATACATCCCGTAGCTAAAACTACCGGTTCTTTAAAAATCACCCGTGTAATAAAGCACTCATTTCGCCACTTGTTGCATACACTACTATTTTATTATCTTTTCTTCAAAGCTCAAATGAATCTCTCTCAGTGAAATTATGTAACAATATATTTTGGTTAATTTATTTTAATTACTTATATAACAAATATAAATCTATTTAATGATTTCGGAAGATGTCTGCTATTATATTCAAGTTCAGTTTTCAATAAGAGTAATGTTAGTCTAAAGGCCGCCTCAGACACGCATGCTTTTCGATTGTTTTGCTTGCACAGTTGTTATGCAGGACGGTGTGTGTGTGTGAGGCATTAAACCCTAAATGCACCGTAGTCACTTAATCGCGACTGGCTATCTAATCCAGTCCTTTTTCTCTGTTGATCCCACATAAATCAACAAAGAGAAAGCATGGATTAGCTAAACTCATCTCAATATTTTTACGGTGCATCTGAGGGTTAGTCGTCCGTTTTGTTTATTGTGTACCGTCAATTGACTGGTTTGAACGCAATCAGCCGCCGGTTGATTTTTCGTTCGCGTTCCAACTTGCTTGCGAAAAAGACGTTGCGTCTGATTGGTCTTCAGTGTTGTATTACATCTCTTTACTTAATTTAAAATGGCTGATCTGAGACTGATGTCACGAGAGTTTCTCTCAGATTTCATTGAGTTGAACATTAAGAGCAAGGAATATTCCGACAAAAATAAAAAAAATGCTGCTTCCAATATCTTAATTGTAACACTAAAGGAAGTCGATCCGGCGGCCAACAAGGATATGGTGGTAAAAAAAATCAATTCCTTGAGGACCTGCTTCCGGAATGAATTAAAAAAATACAATAATTCCTTAAATTCGGGAACAGGAACAGAACAGATGATCAAAACTGCTGCTGCACAAAAAACTAAAGACTGACGACTGAAGAGAAAACTGTACTTTAATAAATAAGACGAAGTGTATGAAGGATCACCAGCGTTTAGTGTTGCATTGCAACTTAAGACTGCGCAAGTAAAACGAGCGAAAAGCATGCGTGTCTGAGCCGGCCTTAAGAGAGTGAATTTTGAGGAGGTGCTTAAATTTAAGTAATGAAAAGTATTAAAACTGGACTATGATTCAAAAGACTGGAGACTTTTCATTAATTTTTCAAAAGTAAGTCTTAAAGCTGTGTTACTCCATAATGGAAACAAGTTGCCTACTACAGTACTAGTTGGTCCTGCAGTTCATATGAAAGAAACGTGTATCAATTTGAAGTTGTTACCGGAGACCCTACAATATGAAAGTTATAAATGGCAAATTTAAAGCTTGTGGCAATTTTTCTTGGGAAGCAGCTAGGTTTTACCAAATACTGTTGCTTTCTCTACAAATGGGACAGTCGTGTACGATCGGATCACTATAAAAACAAAATTTGACCAAGAGTCTTTTGAACCAGGGAAAAAATGTAATCAGCGCGCCATTAGTTCCCCTAGAAAAGATTTTACTAACGCCACTTCATATAAAATTAGGAGTTATGAAAAATTTTGTGAAGGCCATGGACGAAGAAGGCTATGCTTTTAGTTATTTTACCTACTCGTGTGCAGTAAAGTGCACTCTTTTGAATGTGGTGTGCGGTAAAGTTAACGTTATGCCGCTTTACAGCACACTGTGCGGTAAAGTGACTACGTTTATTTCAGAAAAGTCAAATACAGATATTTGCATTTCTTTTTCGGGAATCTTTAAGGCTTATAGGAAAAATCTTGTACCTAACACATGCGTAAAGTGTCTTTATCGCCCTTGACGGCTTGACCGAACGAGTCGAGTGCCATAAATTATTACTTTCCGCACTTGTAAATAACTATAAAACTAGCAAACTTTTTGGAGATGCGCAATTCGATTCCCTACTTCAAGGCAAATGCATTTAAAATGGCTGCAACAAATTTTTTGGGAAACACTAAAGCAGAAAACTATAAAAACCTGGTTGCCCAACTCATTTTCCAGAAAATTGTGATGGAGTAAGTGACGAGCACATTGATAGGTTCCGTCAAGATATTTTAAACATGTAAAATAGATATCAGGGAAAATGGAACAGTGAGATGTTAGCCGACTAGTGCTGGAAATAATTGCACTATTCAGAGACAGTTTTATGGATTTACGCATAAATATGATGCAAAAATTACATATTCTGTCTCAGCTCATGCAGACTTTTAAAAGATCTGGAAAACAATTATCTCTCTGAAACGCACAGATCCTATTGGTCGACGCCACCGATTCCCTCAAAAATGACACTAATAACATGACTTTTGATGAAATTTGTTTCTACTGGTTTTTACTGAGAGAAATAAAAGATGCCAATTTCTATTAAAATATTGTTATTAGTGTCATTTGTGAGAGAAATCAGTGGCATTGACCAATGAGAACCGCGCATTTGTCAGGAATTATTTTCTTTTTCATGATCTCAAGAATAGCTACACTGGAGTAGTCACACTCGCGCTACTTTTTCGACTGTCCACGTTCAATCAATTTTTGTGTTAACGACCGCGCAAAATTACTGACTCTCCACCTTTTTAGTTTAGGTGCCTTGAAATTTAATTAAAATAAAGACGAATACAGGGCGCCTCATGAAAATATGACCTTTGAAAAAAGGAAAATATCTTAGTAATAAAATAGTAGTGTATACAACAAGTGGCGAAATGAGTGCTTTTTTACACGAGTGATTTTTAAAGAACCGGTAGTTTTAGCCACGGGATGTATTATCCCAGCAAACACGGTTCCCTCGGGCCTTCGTCGGCCCGATGTCGATTGCTGAGTTTGCCGTCATCGGCACGACGTCGATTTACGACATCGGACCAGTAGTACTTTTTGTCCGCTTTGCGATGTAGGCCCAATGTATGTTTGCCGACGCAACGTTAGACTGTAGCCCGCCGTCGGACCAATGGTAAATTTTACTTTTAGCTGACATCGGCATACCGTCGCCGTACGATTAAGGTCGAATATGTTTTAACCACATGGTACCGACCCTACGCCTATAAAGCTGCTTAATT
Organism: Oxystoma pomonae; assembly: GCA_963921995.1. Taxonomy (NCBI): domain Eukaryota; kingdom Metazoa; phylum Arthropoda; class Insecta; order Coleoptera; family Brentidae; genus Oxystoma; species Oxystoma pomonae. The sequence goes on from OY998164.1 coordinate 97,606,247, forward strand.
TGGTCAGTCTAATGTAGGCAAGCTGGTCTTGGCTCGACATCGGTAAACTATTCAAGTCCGACATTGGTTTCCTAAAGCGGCCCGACGTCGGTGATTGACGAAGGTCCGTCGGTGGTTGCTTGACAGTTTCGATAATGCGGGTGCTTAATAACCAGTCGGGATGGTTTAAGTGGCGGAAGAGGTGATTTCTTGTAGAGAAGTACCACCATCTTGTTAAGTCCGCATTCTAGTTTTGAAATATCTGGCCGATGTCGCCAAAGTCGACACACTGCCGACGTTGTCGACATCGGCCCGATTCAATGTCGGCAATTTGTGGATGCTGGAATACAATATTTATTTCGTAACCTAGTAAAACACATGCAATTTTCTGTTTTCGCTAAAAAAATGTAGTTTTATGTGGTTCAACACAAAACGGCTCTAGGGATTTTATTCGATTCATCACATATGGTATTTGTAGAACTCAAAAAACTATTTTCCGATGAAAAAATTGGGTCATTCAACTTTTTAGAATTTGACCCTTTAAATCCTGCCGTAAATTAGGGATTTTCGGAAAGACAAACACAACTTAATCCTATGTTGTAAACAGGGAAAATAGAACATATAGAGAATGGATATCCCAACCGACCAATCTAAAAAATTAGGGGTAACGATGCGATTGAAAGGTTAATAGCTAAAAAGGTATAACGGTTGGGGAAACGTCACATTTTCTATGCTTTGACACAAGGGGTTGACAACGGCTTTTCAAAATGGCGTATTTTATTGTTGTTTTTATGGTAATAATTTTAGTGATTTACGCTAGCCAGTGAGTTTAGAATGCAAAATAAAGTCCGGGCAGGAATTTTTAAACAACCCGCAAAGCAGAGCAATTCTAGAATTTGAAATGGAGCAGTTTATTAGATATCTTAAAGAAAAGATTCAAAAAAAGCCCAGAAATTCTAACTTTAAAAAGTAAACAACACAAAAGAAAAAGTAAACAAAAAAGTAAGGTTATACGTCAAGTCGGACCAGAGATAAAATTTACCCAGGGAATATAAATTTACCTAACCGTTATGTCTCTCAGATTGCTCCATTCGCTCGTTCAAAATTTTCCACTTTTTCTTTGGTGATATCGATTCCCTGATTGTAAACGAACCACAGAAATTGAATTTAACTATTGTATTGTAAAACAAAAAGTAGGTAAGGATGACGCAAACAACAAGGCGTAGTTTTAAAAAAATTATGGCCTATTTATTTTCAATCAAACATTTACCCAACGTGTTTCGGCCTTATTGGGCCATTTTCAAGGGTTCTAAAAATAGGAGGTAATAGACTAGCTTTAAATTTTCTTTTATTGTCTTTTTCCTAGTCCCGTAAATTAATTGTGCTACATTTTCTGAAAATTTGATTTTCAAAAACTTGTTATTTCATGTCAGTTTTAACCACTGTTTGTATATCTCCTTTATTTATTTTTTCAACTAGTTAATATAGTTTTGACAATAGAAGGTAATTGACTAATCTTAAATTTTCTTTTATTGTTTTTTTTTAGTTTTAAAACTGAAAAATAACTAGTTTTAGAACTAAAAAAAAATATAAAAGAAAATTTAAGGTTAGTCAATTACCTTCTATGGTCAAAACTATAACAAACAAAAACATCAAACTTAAATGAAATAACAAGTTATTGAAAATAAAATTTTCAGAAAATGTAGCACAATTAATGTACATGACTCATCATTTTAATTATTTTGATGTTTGTGGCGCCATTTCTAAGAATAGAAAATAAATAAACTTTATTTCCTTTTATTCAAAGTAAAATTGTGATGCTATTGCATTAGCTATCAAAGGATTTTTGTTTTAAATTATTGGCACTTGTTCTTCTTCAAGTGCCATGCTCTCTTCGAACGTTGGCTATCATCAGCGCGGTCTGTATCCTGTCCACTGCTTTTCAGAAAAGTGTCGTAGTGCTAACACCATACCTTTGTCTAAGATTTTGAAGCCATGATATCCGTCTACGACCCAAACCTCTTCTGCCTTCCATTCATTCCACTCAAAATATGGCCAAAACATCCACATTAGTTACTCTGTCCATCCAAGATATCTTAGAGTATTCTACGATAACACCACATCTCGAATACCTCTAACTTTTTGCACATGGTCTCAGTCAGTGTCCATGCTTCCATGCCATAATATAAGATGCTAAAAACATTACAACGAAGCATACGAATTCGGAGAGTGATATTAAGATCGCGACTACGCAACACTGATTTCATTTTGATAAAAGATGATCCGGCCTATTCAATTCTTGCACGAACTTCTTGCATTTTTTCCCAGTTCTCATTGAGAAAGAAACCCAAGTATTTGTATGAATCCACCCGTTCGACTTGCTGCCCATTTACTTCTAACATACCTCTGATGTTCTTTTCCTTGGATGTGACCATCCATTTTGTTTTCCCAACATTTAAGTTAAGCCCGAATTGCGAACTTTTGGCAGCAATTTGATTTAACAACTCTTGCAGGCTTTCCAGCGTGTATGCTATTATGACAGTGTCGTCGGCATATCGTAAATTGTTGATTTTTATTCCGTTTATGCTCAGACCCTCTTCGCAGTTATGACAGCGGAGACAATATACAACCTTGGCGCACACCTCTTCTTATTTGGACCTCTTCGGACATTTGATCATCAACCTTTATTTGAGCAGTCTGATTTAAGTAAAGAGTAGCGATTATCTTTAGATCTCGGTCATCTAGACCAGCTTCTTTTAGCGATTCTATAAGGATTTTGGAACTACATTTTTTATTTATGTTTATCATCTGCTTATCTAGTTCTACTTACTTTTCGGTGGATAAGCCATAAATTAAGCCAACTTTAATCAGTTTAATCCCCGGCACAACAGCTTAAATTAGCGTTCTTTTATTCAGCGGGCCTTTTTTAAATTAAATTAAGGAGTTTCAGGCATAAGGAACTTTTCATTAAGGTAGGTAAATTCCATGAAAGAGAACGTGTTTTTCTTGTTTAGCTTAAATGCAAAACGGTATGTTAGTTAATGAAGGGATTAACTTCTTGTAATTTGGGTTATTGCGGAAATTTTCGTTTCTTAATCGGATGATTTACTATGTCTTTACATAAAAGACTTTGGGCATAGAGTAATATACCTACGGAATCGAGGCGCAAAGCGGACCGAAGTGGATCGCAGGCTCCTGTGCAAATCCTCGCGAAAAGCCTTTCTGCGCACAAGTCTGCGATCCATTTCGGCCGGCTTTGCGCCTCTGTTCCGTAGGTATATTACTTTATGCTTTGGGTTAAATGAAAACTTTGGTAGCTTATAGTTTGGGTATACCAAGTGTAGCCCACTTGGCTGACTGCAGGCGTGCGCTGTGCCCGCCACTTCAGTCAGTTGTTATGACAATGCATCTACCATAAAAACGAGACTAAAAAATTTACGGAAAATATTTGTGGCGTAGAGGCCCAAGGGTGAGGGAATAAATTGGAAAAAAGTTTTTCCTCGACCAGGATTTGAACCCGAGACGTCTAGAATACCAGTGTAATGCTCTACTAACTGAGCTACTGAGGAACTGGGGTTTTAACTGGCTATCTTTGCCCTCTACGACACAAATTTTTTCTGAAAATTTATTAGGGCGCTAAATTATCTCTTCATTTTCTAAAAAATTTAGTTTCTTTTGCTTGAATTCTTTTGATATATCAGGGGACGGCGGCGTTCAGATTATTAGCGAATTCTTTTGACAAAAAAATGTACCACTAGTGCTGCACTGGTGCAATTTTTATATTATTTTGGGAAAACTAGTGCCAGTTTTGTGTTCTATTGAGCATCTGAAAAACCCAGTGTTGCCCTCAGTGCACATTTTTCAGCACGAGCTATAAGAGCTCGTGGGACACTCAATTTTTAAACTTTTATGGGGAATAAATTTGTGATTTTGGCAAGGAGAAGACATACCCCAAATATTTTTTTTAATAAAATGTCATTTATAGATCAGATATTTTTTTTATTTTTGTTTGACTTGTATTATAAACAAGTTGAATGACGTTTTCGTTGGTTAAAATAATAAATATTTATTAAAACTTAACCCAACTCATAGTGCATATTTTTTAATTGCATATTCAATTGGAAATATCAGTGCGCTAGTCGTATTCTATTAAAGCTGCCCTGCCTATTCGCTATGAACGTCGGGTGATGTCCGAGCGCCCTTCTTCCAATAAAAATACTTCTGCAGATTGCCGGTAAAAGTTTACTCAGCCATTCTGAGCCGCGTTCGAGCGTAATTGCAACGAGTCCCAAAAGGGTAAATTGCATCCGTCTAAAATTTTGATAAGGCTTTAGTGACTTGCCTTATTAAAAAATAAATAGCAACATGACCGGCTCGAGATTGAGTGTGATAGAGGTCCAAGCTTTATGGAAAAGGCCGCACGAAAGGGACCGAATATTCACGATTTTTAAACTACTGGTTGGAAAACGGTGTATTAAAGGCGGAAGCAAGCAAGCCAGCAAGCAATTGGAAAAAGTTTAGCTTATGGGAACACAGTCAAACGTTTATGCTCGCAAATGTCATATGTCAAGCGGAAGCGCAATTCAATATAACCTCGAAATTGATTTCAACTTTCCCAAATAAAACGAATGAAAAAATTTTGTTTTGTGTCAACTGTTGAATAATGAATATGTTTGAAAATCAGAGGCATAATCAACAGTTTCTTTAAGAGTCAGAAAATTTAAAAATCAAGTGAGGTATTCAGTGCATGTGTCAAGTTTCGGTTTGCTTAATTGCTTGCTTGCTTACCAGCGTAGATCCGTCTTAAAGCTTCAGAAAGTAGGTAGCAACAGTTGCAGGGAACAGGCGGAAGTAACTGTGACAGAACACCTATGATTTATCCAACCAGAAATTTATAAGACCTTTGGGTCTTCAACTAAAATAGACCCATCAAGTCATTCATAAATCACTTTGAAACGCGATCAGTCGTTAGACTTAGGAAAAAACATTTTATCTTCCACTGGCAACACTGGCCCAGGCAATAATACGCCACGTTTACCAACGGCCAGAAGCGGCTCATTATTTATAAATATAAAAAGGTTTGGTCTTTATTTTCAGACTTATCCAATTTTATGGAGGTATGGAGAGACATTATATTTGTCATTGTAAAAATATTTATGTAAAGAAATAACATAGAAAATATTAATTTTTTAAATGTTCTCCAGATAGTTAGTTGCCTAACTGGTACGGAAAGTGATACTTTTACGCACGGGAGGAGTTCGGGCGGGAAAGGTACTTTCGCAAGAGTTAGGTACAATTTTTTTCTACGAGTGTTTATCATGACTCTCTTGATGAAAAAATAATTTTGAGAACACACATTTCAAACTCAAAATTTAAAAATTTGGTCCATAAAGTACCATTTAAAAAAAAATGCGTGCGTTAAAAGTTTTTTTACAAACGCTAGGGCAATGTTTTATGCACGCCGTGCTTATTTTTTTACGCACGGCGTGTGGGAAGTTGAACTTTCCACATTAAAATTGGTATGTATAAGAAGACTTTTTCACACGCATTTGCGAAGTTGTGTTATTATCTATTTAATGTTAAGTGACCTGCAAAACTTTATTAAAAAATTACCATAGGCAAAAGTATTTTTAGATGCATTTATAAAGTAGGTTAAATTAAAAATGGGAACAAAATTATGTTTTGGTTTTAATTTTTTAAGTAGGAAATTGTTGTTCCAAAAATGTGTCAAAAGTGCCTTTTTCGCCCTTAACGGCCATCGCGTGCAGAACAGTATGACTTTCCGCACTGTTTAGGCAAATTACCAAAAAACCAATGTCGAAAAAATAAGCAAATTCGATTAAAAATAGTAGTATATTGAAAAAGGATGATACCTATATTATAGGTATTATATGATGGTTTTTCATTGTGTAAAGTATCTTTACATTTTTAATAAATACAGTGTATGTATGTAAATATTATAAATAAAAAGTTGTAACAAACATACATATAATATTTTAAATATTTATGTTTATACTGAGAACGCTTGTACTATTTATAAACAAATCTCGGCAGAAAAAATGAGCTGACTACAGATAGTATTAAAACTGTGAATGTAGTTATGAATAAATATCATACGCACCTCTTACATTTTTTTGCTACTCATATAAGATATTTAAAAATGTCGCAGCTGTTGGCAGCAATTAATTATAAGTGTGTATCATATTGTTTTTATCAGAAATTCGCAAAAATATCCCAAAAAAACTTATTTCTTTCCTATATTTATTAATTAAAATTTGTATTTATTGCAACACTAGTTGCATGCCTATGGCGGCCTATGACAAGATGGCGTCGGAAAAACATATGATAACTAACCTGTGAAATGTTTGATTTTCAGCTGCAATCTTCAGTTTTCGTCAGACCACGCACTTTGTCATATGACTTTTGCCACAAACACTTAAAAATCTATTTCAAAAATATTAAAAACTGTCCAATAATCTGTAAAATATACCAAAACCTCGATTCTGCTAAAGCTACAACGCCGACGACAAATTATGAATGGAGCAGCGTACAAACGCTTATATGGCTGACCCGCCACAAATGCGAGCTTGTCACATTGTTGTAGGTTTTATTCCCGATATGTATTGGCAAATCAAAAGAATTAATCTTTCGGCCAAAATATCAGGTATTTTATCTGATATTTCGATCGAAAAAATGAGGGATATTTCAAGTAAATTTATGTTTGTAAAAACATTACGTGTAGAGATACAACTTTCAGCGCAATCTGGCATCGTCGTCAAATTGTTTACCTTATGTCTGATCGCAACTGTGGTAAACATAATGCCTCTATTTAAGTTATACCTTTATGATAAGTCCGTATTTATTAGAAAAAGTTTATCGTAAGAACGATTCATCATAGAAACTGAAATTCTTTAAACCAATTTTTTATCCGAACCATACTTCATGAAACTTGTTCAATAACAAATTCGAAATTTAACACACCCGTTTTTAAATCATTTCATCAAACAAATTTAATATCAAATTTGTAAAACCCATTTTTAATAAAATCCGGAATTTGTCAAACCATTATTAATCAAAACCGGACTTCGTCAAACTCGTTGTTTATCAGAAAATATTGCTAAATTGATAGCGCATTCGCCAATAATACTTACATAAACTGGGAGACGTATACGAGGGTGGCGCGGCGTCACGACGTTTTGATGCATTTGTCATTCTATAAAAGTATTTACAGGTAGTGTTCAGTACTTTATGTATGTAAGTATTATTGGCGAATGCAAATATTTTCTGATTAACAACGAGTTTGACGAAATCAGGTTTTGATAAATAATGGTTTGACAAATTCCGGGTTTTATTAAAAATGGGTTTTAAAAATTAGAGTTTGGTTGGTTCGATTAAAAACGGGTCTGTTAAATTTCGAATTTGTTATTGAGTAGGTTTGATGAAATAAGGTTCGGATAAAAAATTGGTTTGACGAATTGCAGATTCTATAGTGAATGACTTTATTATTGAACTTTCTTTTATTTAACGGGTTTGATATTGCACATTCTGATGAACCGTGGGCGTTCCTGTGACACATGTTTTCGTGTGCGCAATCAAAGATTGATCAAAGACGGATGGCTACTGTCTCAGACATACGACGATTATGACCGCGATCAAAATAATGTTTTTTATTATTATTTGTCGTAAAGCTTGTTTGTAAAATAGTTGAAAAATGTTATTGGTGAAATGCAAATTAGGAAAAGGTAAGAAATTTTTTATTTAAGTTACGTTAATTTATACAATGAGCTTCAGGCTACTGCGAACATAGGGGGAATCAAGTCCAATTTACTCTCCGTGCCGTACGACCGAAGTGAATTCGAAGCACGCTGCAGTGTTATCTTTTGGAAATTTATTTTGTTTTTATCATTTTGTTTTATTTCTGCCTTGCTCGAGAAACAGATTGGTAAGTTCTTAAGTGAAATAATACATTTTTAAAACTAAAAATGGATATCTACGAAGTTGCCGAATAAGTACAGATAGTCAAATGGTACTATCAAGGCAGACCATTGAGACATTGAGAACTTTTTTTGGAGAATTCTGTAAATCGCCCAGAACCTAGTTTATCAACGATTCATAGGTTTGTGCAGAATTTTGAAAAGAAAAAACCCACTGTTTTGAATGACGAGCAGGAAGTACGAGGTGTGATGATTTGCGCTGCAGTGGAGGAAAATCGAAAGTTAACTAGACACCAAATTACCGAAGCAGTTGATACGTCTTCAGTCACTGTCTTACACGTTCTCAAAAAGAATGGTTATCATTCTTACAAAGCGTCAAAAATGCATCCCGAAGAAAAAATCTATTCTTTTCACAGATGATAGCACTTTTCCATGATTAAATCGTCATAACCCAACACACGTTCGATATTGGTCAAGGGAAAATTTGCATTTGTATTTTTTTTTAATGTTTGGGGGGGTATTGTAGGGGAACACGTCATTGGACCATTTTTTATTTACGGCAATTTGAATGGTCCTAGATACTCGGATCTACTGCAGCAGCATACTATGGTTTCAACAAAATTTTTGTCCCACTCACAATGTTGGCCTTATTAGGGAATATCTTGATAATGAATTTTCTAATCGGGTTATAAGTACACGGGGAACTATTTTATGGCTAGCTCGATCACCCGATCTTGCTCTTCTGGCTTCTATCTGTGGAGTTATATCAAAAATAAAGTTTACGGGCATGAAAAGGCTAATGACTTGAACTTCGGATTAAAATTGAACAAGCTTTTCAAACTATCACCCCTAACATGCTAGGAAACGTTAGAAGGGGTTTTTTATAATAGGCTTGGATATTGTCTAGCCGAGCAAGGAGGACTTTTCGAACCTTTGCTCTAAATTTTTTTTGACTCGGAGAATCTTTTTGGTTTTTAGAGTGTATTATTTTATTTTGAGAACTTGCTTTTATTTTGTTTTTCGTTATTATTTTCATTGTAACACGTTGTTAGTGATAAATCTGAGCAGTTTAAAATAAAACGCTTTAATTTATCAGTGACAAAAAACAAGAAAATATAAAAATTTGCGTATTTATTGACCAAATTCCGGTTTTATTGACTAGACTCCACATGGAATCGTGGTTAGAGGCGTACTAAACACAAGCCGCGAACGGCGATCGCAAGCCTGAGTGTTGGTTGCTCCACTGATAGGTGTACGTACACTGGCAAATTGGACTTCTTCCGGCCTATGTTCGCAGTAGCATGAAGCGGTCTGTATGTAAAAAGCCTATATGTCCTGCCTAAAAAGAGCGTTGACTGTCCTAGCTCGAACGCGGCTCTGGATATGCGAGACAATTTGTTAATTATTTAAAACACATATCTATAAATGACGCCACGTTCCATTTTAACATACAAATTTTGGTTTCTACAAAAATTTAAATTGTGCGGGTACTTTGGCATATAGATAAAAATATGGCTTAATTTGTTTAAATGATCCATATTTGTTCAATCGGCTAAGTGACGAAACATGTAGATTTCTCGTTTAAATAAAGGTGGTAACAATAATAGGCAGATTAAGTTAGGCATGCCACGCCATGCACCTACTGCTTATGCAGTGGGTACTATTTTTGGTTGTCGAAGGTTCAAACAGAGGGCACCATGGTCGGTACTCGACAGAAATTCCCTCCGCTTGAGCCGTAATCTTTGGCACATAAGCGTGATCGAAATTCTCTGTCGTTGTGGTACACCTAGCTGGTGAGTCCCTAATAAGGACGAAACGGCGTCGGCCTAGCTTCCACCACCCTCTGAAGTACAACACTTGTTTTTTCGTTAGATTTTCAGTGCCACAGCCATCTTCCGTTTGTTTTTTTAAATTGTGCAGTATGGCAACTTTCGGTTGTTTTGCGACTTAATCGCATGCTTGTAGACGAATCCTGCATACACATTACAGAGAGCCTTAAGTAGGTATGCGATTTTCAAAAATGTAGCCAAAAACTAATTTTTGATTATTTTTCCTGAACATTTGACCTCTTTGAAAACCCCTTTTTGTTCTTTTTTTAATAAAAAAGCGCATATTTTTTAAATTTAACAATATTTTAAACTTCTATATTAATTGAAAGTGTATCTAGTAAGTAGGCTTTGGATAGTTAGGATAGCATCTTTTGTTTCATTTAAAAGTATTTTTACCTGTCAAAACGTGATAATATGCTTACAGTTTCAAAAATCGAATTAAAAGTATTTATTTAAAATAAAAAAGTAGAAAAGTGTCAACAGCGTCAAATCATACAGAAAATCGGAAAAAAGTCTGCGTGGTATGTAGCTAAAAAATACTTTTCGTTAAAAACAAACCCATAAAGTTTCAAACAACAGATAAGCTTTACAATTTAACTCAAATTTATTGTTTGATGATTTCAAAAAGGTCACTTTCATTAGTAGATCCGGGGTTTAATAAAACTGTGTTGCATCCGGAAACCGGACAAACAGCGCTCAATTTCGTAACCCAAAAAAAGTAGTAGCAAAAAATATTTTTTATAGCATTTGTTTACAGCACACGTAACGAATTCCTTTTCCAATGTTCTGTAAGGATTTATAACAGACCTTATAATTCGCAATTGAGTGCTGGTTGTCTGGTTTCCGGATGCAACACAGTTTTATTAAACCCCGGATCCACTAAAGAAAGGTCAACTTTTTGTTTTTGTTTAAATAAAAAAGCGCATTTTTTTAAAAATTTAACAATATTTTAAAATGACATATTTATTGAAAGTGTTTTATGACACCACCTGTATCTAGTAAGTAGGCTTTGCATAATTAGGATAGCATCTTTTGTTTCACTTTCAAAGTATTTGAACCTTTTAGAAATCATGTAGAGCAAGACGACTATTACCACATAATGAAAAAGGATAGCATAAATTTTAGTTAAATTGCAGAGCCTATCTGTTGTTTGAAACTTTATGGGTTTGTTTTTACCGAAAAGTATTTTTTTTATACCTTCATCAAAAGCATTATTTTAGTAACTGTCTGCAGATAACTAAAGCATGGTTTTTTTGGTTACCGATGCAAAAAAAGATTTCTGTCTGGTTTTCACCCAAAATTAAAGAAAATAGTAATATTGAAAAAATCTAATTATCCTTGCCTAAAAATTAAGCCATTTCCGCCAGTTTTCACCAAGTATTTACGAAAAAATCATTTAAAAACATCGTCAAAAGATCAAGATTAAAATGTCGCACGTTACCGAGTAAAAAGGCACATCGCTATGAAAACCGTTGTTATTTCATTTACCAGCCGCCTTGATTTATAGTGTAAAGATGATGTGTTGCGGGAGTGCTCTTCGTTCGAGATTTTTAAAAGTATTTTCCTGTTTTTCTTAGATTGTTTGATAAAGATATTAAAAAAAATAGTGTTATCAACTCGCGGCTAAACTTTGCTTTTTTCTACTCGCGTTTTTAAATACCTCGCTGCCCTCGTTATTTAAACCAACGCTTGCAAATAAATCCTTATTTTAGCAACTAGTTGTGAAAACTACTATTTTGGAAACATACCACACAAACTTTTTTCCGATTTGACGCTCTTGACACTTTTTAACTTTTTTATTTCAAATAAACACTTTTAATTCGATTTTCAAAACTGTAAGCATATTATCAAGTTTTTACTGGTGAAAATACTTTGAAGTGAAACAAAAGATGCTATCCTAATTATTCAAAGCCTAGTTACTAGATATAGGTGGTGCCATAATACGCTTTCAATTAATATAGAATTTTAAAATGGTGTTACATTTTAAAAAATGTGCTTTTTTATTAAAAAAAACAAAAAGTTGAAAAAAAAGTGCATATCCTATCAGGCACGATTTCACAAAAGGTGTTTTCAAAGATATGCAGTGGGTACTCTTGGTTGTCGGAGGTTCAAACAGAGGGCACCAGAGATTACTCTATAAAAAAATCTTAATCTGCGTCTTTTTCCACTTTGCCAAACTTTTGATTTAAATTAGCATTACGTCTTATGGAAAAACGGGTTGTTTACCCTACACCGACCATATTGGATCGGCCATATTGTTTTTGTTAGACTCCCCTATTATCTTCTTGTGCCGCTTTAAAATGTTGTAAATAGGAAGACGCAAAATTACAAACAAAAACACCTCTGCGCTTAAATAATTATCATATGTACAACTTTTTATTCAAAACTCTTGTTTGTGTTTCTTGGGTTCTTGGATAGAAAACAACTTTTTGATAAAAAAATTTAAACCAATTTGAAGAATAGTTTTTTTTTATCCAAATGGGTTTTACATATTGGTGATCTTGGTGCATCATCAATCTTATATGTCACGAGCCGCCACTGGAGCTTATAAAGTTGGTGATTTTTTAGACCACTTCTGAGGGGTAGTATAAATTCACAGCCCCCAGAAAGGATTGTTTTGTGGCAATTGGTAATAAGTTTGTTTATAATTTCCCTAAGTAACCGTTTCTACAAGGATAAAAAATAAGGTAAATTAAACCTTATTTAATATCCAATCCAATTTTGTCTAGAAAGAAGCCATATTTTGAAACCGTTTTCATCAAAAAAATATATTTATGAAGGCACTACGAGGCAAAACAAACATAAGTGAAGGTCAGTGAGAAGAGAAGAGAAACATACCAAACAAAAAAAAAAACCAAAACAACTATATTCATTTACTTACAAACTAAAATTAAAACATTGAGGTTATCTAAAAGCTCAGTTAAAAAAACTTTCCTTACTCAAAGCCTATTCATTTCAAAGCTGGTGCAAGCCAAGGTACAAGAAGAGGTAAGATAACGGAACTCGCTGTTTGTGATTTCAAAACAGCTAATATTTTGAAACTGAGATTTCGACAGTGACAGAAATGTAAATAAAATTTTTATTTAAGTTTTTTAATACATTTCATAAATAAAAACACCTTTTAAATAAATATATTACATTAATCTACTCCTTATTTTATTATTACCCATCTAAATCGTTCTGTGACATCAAGAGTTAATTGGAAAAATTAATTAACAAGAGTAAGTTTTAATTAGAGTGACCAATGGTCGTATTGGAGTGACATATAACAACAATTTTAATTTGTTCTTCAGAGTGTTTACTATTTAAACCCCGCGTGGTTTAAATCTTTTAATTTTATTTTTTCTAAATTAAAACTTTCTTCTTAAATCCAACAAAAAATTGATGTGTTAAGATGATTATTCAATAAAAAAATTTATTACTTATATATCAAACTATGTCCAAAACTCAAGAAGAGTTGGTTTAAAATACTTAAAACCAAAAATTTCACTTAAACTTAGGAGCGTTCTAAAATAGACTAACCCCTTTTAGTAAATCTCACCGAAGTGTCTATTATGACAAGCTTAAACTGCCTTAACGATTATTATATGTCGAGTAATTTGCCGATAATTATGCATCTAGAACGCACAGTTTTCATAGGAACTTTAAAATTTTTATTAAATGTTCATTAAGTTTAAATTAGAGAAATTTTGGAACGCTTAAAATTTTGACAATTTTGACAACCGTTATGAAAGTGTTTAACAACCATTACCACTACCACTCGCCTATTTTACCTGAGTTTTTGCAAAACATTAAAAACTTTCACTTGCAAATAAATTTAGAGATGAGAAAAAACACAAAATAGGACTTTATTTTTAAAAATAATTGTTGATATGTTTAAGTCTGTTAATATTTTTTAATTTTTAAAATTAATTTTGCCAAAATTGTCTAAAATTAACCAAAAAAATTACCACAACCACAACAAAATGGATTCCTAGCTTACGGAAGTGGTAGTGGTTAATTACTACAAAGGAATGACATTGAGCTAGTGCGCAGACTGAGTAATTACCACAACAACTACGAAGTGTCAAATAAGCGTTCCAAAAAGAAAATTTGTGTTTCTTTGGCAATGGACTATGCAATGATTACTTAGTTTTTCCATCAATTATATTTGGTATATAATTTAAGGCATTTTTCAGCTATCATTTGAAATGATATTTATTTCAAGAAATTTTTCGTGATAAACATTAGCAATTAGTTTAGTTAGCAAAATAAAAGAAATTATTAAACGAAATTGGATTTTTGAAATATTCTGGTACCTATATATTTAAATTAAAGGCGTCGCCAGAGAGGGACAGCTGCTGAAGAAATTTTTCGTGATAAACATTAGCAATTAGTTTAGTTAGCAAAATAAAAGAAATTATTAAACGAAATTGGATTTTTGAAATATTCTGGTACCTATATATTTAAATTAAGGGCGTCGCCAGAGAGGGGCAGCTGCTGCTCCTAAAGATTCAAATCCAGCTAATAATTATAATTGAAAGTGAAAACAATCACGAATTAGAAATTTGTTTGTAGAAAGATTCAAAAACACCCCAAATAGCATTTTTCCATCTTCCGACTGGTTTTGTACGGCATCTAACATCAGAGGGAGTATAAAATATAGTCAGTCAGACAACTTTGGTGGTTTAAGTCAAGGATTATACTTTATCTTTCGTTGTCACGACGTCTTAGCTTGTGTAGACGGACGTGATCCGTCTAGATAACGTTTGTGTGTAGCCTAGTGCAGATTCCCGACAACGCTTCGACTTCGTTAAAGAGAACGTTGGTATGTAGTACAGAGTAAGACGTTGTCCCGACGTCTGAACTTGTAGTATTTGTGTTAGGAAAGTTTTCTGACGACGGTCCAACGTCTATGCTGCCAACGTTGCAATCAGTAAAAACTACGACGCGACGTCCGTCCCACGTCCGGGATGCGCCTGACACGGTTTTTCAACATTAGGGTTTGGAATCCAACCCAAAGTAGTGCAAATTAGACTTCCTTTTGGTATTTTCGTGCGAGCGGTACATTTTTGTCATTCTATGTATGTAACTAATAATTCCGAAGAAAAACCAATTCAAATATTCCAAAAATCTCATGGACCTTCAGCTCGCACTTATATTTCTTCCAGTCCACTTTATTTGGAGCATTAGTGGGGTGACACTCATATTGTTTAATGTCGCTTTTTTTTATGGGAAACCAACAATTGTTATCCTTCTCCGACATCTGCGAGACAGGCTCGAGGTCATTCAGTGCTTTAATAGGTACAATTTTAAAATAATCCATGTTTTTAAGGAAAAAACAAGAAAAAACGGAAAATATTTTTCTAGGTTATGTTCAGCTGAACTGTCATTCTTCTTTTAAGTCATTTTTGGTTACATGGCCAACGAAGAATGGAGTCGGATTCCGAACGTTTGCACATATTACGTACGTAATTTAACGTTGGCTAGTTAGATTTGGATAAACTTAGGGCTATAAATAAAATATGTAATAAAAGACACTTAATAATGCCTTAAAGATGCGTTTGGTATTATTCTTGAGTGATTTTAGTATTACTTACAACCGAGATAGTGCTTTAAAAAAATATATTTTTTTAGATATTTTTTCCTTTTTGCTATTTTGTGCTAATTTGGAATGGGGGGGGGGAGATATTTTTCGCTCCACCTTGACCAACTTTGTCAGTAAAGTGGCCATCGTAGAAATTTTTCGTTCTAGATTACTTGGTAAAGTCCCTTTTTAATAACATAACATTTATTAAAACACAAAAGATCAAAAGATCTTGAGTGGAAATAACGAAAATTCAAACTTGTATGAGCATCCCACAAGGAACATACAAAAGATCAAAGCGAAAAGAAAAATGATTAAACGATGTTTCGCCCTGGGTAACCAGCGTGGGCTCATCAGTAGTTTCACTGGTCACCCTCTACACATACATCATTAAACACCATCATACACTTTGATTTCCAACCTTGAACCACTCACAAATAGGCATCGTTCCGCACTGGCACTTACTTATTCAAGTTACCTAATACGAATTCGTCCTGGCGTGTTAATATTTGCTCATGCAAGTTTTAATTTTCGTTATTTCCACCCAAGATCTTTTGATCTTTTGTTTTGCAACGTTGCAAGTATAAAAATGTAGGAATATTTTTTGACCCTTGGATGTTATTTCGAATAAAAGCGTAGGTTTCCTAAATTTGGACAAAAATATGAAAGTTTTTTGTCCTGGCGTTAACTAAAATTTTTAGCAATACAAATTTTGGGCCTCAAATTTTTGTAAACCTACCCTCAGAAAGGTCTTTTCACACTCAACATTTTTTTCAAAAGAAAAAAAAAATCCAACCCGCTACGCGCAATGTTCCATAATTTAAGTAAGACACAATCATTTTTTGAGGATTTTTGGGACATGTATTGACAAATGTCAAAAAAAAATACACGAGCATTTTTCTTTTTCGATAAGCTTTCAAACCAGGTGCTACAAGCGGTGCCTTCTAATTTGAATAAAAAATTGTAAATGAATAGACGCCTTTCTGATGCCTGATAGCTATTTGTATGGGCCCTTAGAATAAGAAAGGGCGTAGATCAATTTTTTTTTCTAAGCTAACCCGACTTGTCCCAACAAAACTTAAACCAACGCAGATCAATCCAAAACATTTAAAAACCAACCCACCACTCCTTTAAATTTACCATAAAAAAATAAAAAATGTATTTTCCACGCCCTTTCTTATTCTAAGCTCGCATGCAAACACCTGTCAGACAGAGAACAGATTTTCGCCTTACCAACTTCTACATTGTATGATTTCTTTGGTTTCTTTGATATATATTTCTTCAAAGTTCAATTTGTACAAAAAAAGATTTTGCTAAAGCTTGTTTATATAAATAACGATTCTTGCACTTTACTTTTCTTTATTTTATGGGACCCCCCATGAGAAACTGTACTTTGTAGTAATCGAACTTTGGAGAAATGTACATAGAAGAAATAATAAAACAGAGAAACCGTACAACGAAGAAATTGGTAAGGCGAAAATCTTTTCTATGCCTGATAGTTGTATGTATATTTCTTCAAAGTTCGATTTCCACAAAATACGATTTTTCCAAAGTTTGCTTTTATAAATACCGATTCCTAAACACCTTTAAATTAATTTATTTATCGCAGTTGGGTCATTTCCGAGGATATTTCAAAACAAAAAAACGTTAATGCCAACTAAGTCACACTGAAAACTATTCCAGATTATCAAAAAAACAAGTAAAATATAAAAAACTTACACATTTCCCTTCCAAGCACCCAGGTTTCAGGCTTCGAATTGACTTCTACTAAAACAGTTGGGGTACAGACCAACAGCACCATCAAGTCGGCGATGCTTAAGTTGACCAGAAATATATTGGTGCTGTTGCGCATGTCTTTGGTCTTGAATATGACGATGGGCACCATCACGTTACCTATGACACCAAGGCACATGATGATGATGCAGAGGACCTGAAGAAAGAAATAGCACCAATAAAATAAATAATATTTAGGAAACATTCTTATGCCAGTTTTGCACTCACAATTAATCCATGGACATTTTTACACCTTAAAATTGTCGCCAAGGTCTCGGCACACCATCCTAAAGGAGGAAAATTTTGAAGGCCCTGTGAATCATTGCTGTCCAAGTTTTATAATTTAAGGCTGTAATTAATTACACTAGTCAACAGTCAAACTTTCTAACACGTAAGAATTTTAGGGTTACAGTTTCTGCAAAAATTAACGTGTATTTTATCACATTATTTTACACAAGTAATTTTTAGTTTACTGGAGCGCAAATTGGACACAATCTGGTAAAATTTTTAGTGTCTGCTTCGTACCAAACGATATATTGTACCAAAAATCCAAAGTTTAGAATGTTTGTTTGTGTGTTGTTCTGTCAGTTTTTCTCTCAGAGTGTTCCAGCATAACTCAAAAACTACTGAACGAATTTGAATGAAAGTTTTACTACCGAATTATTTGGAGTCCTGGGCAGAGCTTATATTTTAAAACTAGAAACTGGATTCGAGTACCACTACGTGTAGGTACGGGAATACTCTCTTTCATTATTATTTTATTTTTGGTTCTTTTAGTACTAAAGTGCATAAAATAGTGTATAAACCACGGACTAAAGTTCTTTTTAACCCCTCAGAGAATTGTGGCTCTCCCTCGAGATTAAAAGGGCCACCTTAATCTATAGGTTTATAATATAGTAGTAGTAGTAGTAGAATAGGGGAGGCCCGTGAGCCTGGCAATTAAGCCTCTTCATGGGCCCTTTCTTCCCCTATGCCTCTACGTCTGCTGCAACTATCTCTCCGGACCTCTCTGTCTTCTTTACGAAGTTCAGTATGTCGATGTCGGCCTATTTGAGCGAGTGCAGCTCTTCTTCCTCTATCGTGGGAAATCATCACTTCAGCTGCCTTGATCTGGCATATGCATCGCACTCTGCTATTAAGTGCTGCGCCGATTTCTCTTCGAGCCCGCAAGCGGGACACACAGGATCTCGTGCTACTCTTATTTGCGTCAGATGTTTGTTTAGCCGATTGTGCCCAGTCATTCGGATCATCCACGAATAGCTTGGATTGTCTGCACTTTGACTCTTGCCTCCAGGACGTCTTCAGTTAATTGTTCGCCTATTTGTTGAGCTCACTCTGTACCTGTTTCCTTGTTATTTCCAGAAGACGTTCCGGTCCAATGTATTGGGTTTCGGCCCTTAGTCTGGCAAGTTCGTCCGCTTTATCGTTCCTTGGTATTCCCTCATGACCTGGGATCCACATCAGTGTTACCCTCTTGCCTTGAGCCATCGTTTGCAGTGCTTTAACGCACTCCTCCACCAGACTACTGACTATTTTGGATGCACTTAGAGCCTTTAGGGCAGCCTGGCTGTCGAAGCAAATGGAATGGCAGGAGGGACATATACCTCCTTCCATTCCTGACCTCCGGTGAATAACTTTTCTGAACTTCTAGGCTTTCTGCGTACACTCCTGCGCCTGTTGTCTGTCTGACTGATAATTTAGAGCCATCCGTGTAGCAGACCGTCGCCTCTCTGCTATTGTGGTTAAACTTTTTATCGAATTTCCATGATTTAAGCGGTGGTTTTACTGGCAGTTTTAGGAGAGACAATTCTTTCATCATTAGTCCCTCGAACGCCAGATGACCCATTTTTTCCTCCCTGCCCTTTAAAAGTCGCTGGTGCGTCGCCATCGCCTCCTTCTTGATCCTAGTTGGAATCGAGGGGAGACCCAAGATTGTTTCCAGGGCGTGGGTGAGGGTCGTCCTCACTGCGCCGCTTATTCCTCTGCAGAAGAGCTCTTGTAGGCTCGTGAGCTTTTTGGATATGGTCAGCTTCTCTACAGCGGGCCACCAGATCACTGATTCGTATTGGATTCTTAGTTTTATGATGGCCGTGTATATCCAGTGTAGGATCCTTGCATGCTCGCTCCACTTGAGTCCCTTGTCTAGTGTGACTCCCAAATACTTAAGTTGTGATACCAAAGTTAAGGGTCTGCCGTATAATATTCTATTAAGCGTCAAAAAGTATTTTGTATTTTGTTCATATTTTTAAATCTTATTTTTTTGTTAAACGTAAAGTTTTGCAGCATAGACTTTCAAAAATGTTAGTTTATAGGTTTTAAAAACTTGTTTTATAATTATTTTTATGTTTGGACTTTTGCCCCATGCGAATGGTACTTTTACTACATATCATGGACTAATCTGCTCGTGTTAGCCTTTTGGCTCAAAACGACCTTATTTATAGTTTGATTCAAAAATGGCCTAAGAAGTATTTAGGTAGGATATTAGTCAACTATATAGCACTTGATAAAAAGTCCAATTGATAAAGAACCGTTTTCCTCGATCGATCTAAGCTAATAAATCTCTGAACATTCAACCATATCCAATTTATGAGAATATTTGTCTCTCTGTTTGCTTCAGCATCACGCGAAAACTACTGAACCGTCATCAACATCGGTTCATTAGTTGTCACCTCGATCAGCGAAACCACAACTAACCTTCGATTTTTCAACTTATATGACTGCGGACTGCTGGTGAGAAAAAAGTCTACCATCAAAAATCAAGTTCTGCTAGGACGATAGCAGATCACCCTTTAGAGGGGGTGTAAAGCCTGCGGTCCATTGTGTGTACTTGCTACGCAGTTTAAAGATCCCTGTCCTTGACAAAGAGGTGCAAAGTAAAATTGAGACCTCTTAAAGAAAGGTCATTTGCATTTTAAAGGCATACTTGCCTGGCATAAAAAAAGCCACCACTTCTCTACTACTACTACTAAAACCTGCAAGACCGAGTAATGTAAGACCCTTGCCCCTGTAGATTAGAAAGTTTGATTTAGGTGATATTCTGTAATTTTTTTTTCTTATAATACAATATAGAACTTACCATCGAAATCGTTTTAATATAGCTTGGAAAAATTGGAACCGAAAACGTGGCATTATAGGAAGCGTTATAAGTCGATGCGTTGTACAGAGTACTATATTCTGTACTATTATACGTAGTGTTGTATGTAGAGTTATATATTGCGCTGTTGCCGGATCCATCTAGTAATCCAGGATGCACGGGAAAAGTGCTCGTAAAATAGTTGACAGTTGCGTTTGGTTCGGAGGTTGCCGCTGCGAAGTTGCTGATGTTAAATGTTGTCGTTGCCAAGGTGACAATTTGTGAAATCATATCATAGTTTAGTGCTGTTGGTGAATAGTTTGGTGACGGTAATGGAAGTGATTCGAAAGCTTAGGTGACGCATTAGTACCTGGAAAAAAAAATATGTCAGTATCTTGGAAAACAGATTAATATAAGTATAAGTGGTTTAATAGTAGTTTACATAACAAGCATGTTATGATCGTCATTAAACGCGAAGAAGAAGTTTGAGATGAGAGCCGCAGGCGAGTGTCTTAATTTATCTGAGCTTGTACTATTTTAACTTTTAGAAATATCAATATCAAACGCGAATACTCTTAAGTCGTAACCTGAATAACAATGATGTTCTACCTAAAACGTCAAAACAAATAAGGTTACTAATGGTCCGTTTATTTCCTTAAAATTTGTAAAAAATGTGTAAGATTGTTTAAACTTTTATGACATGACACCATGACTATATTACAATATATAAAAAAATTAATTTTTTCATTTTCATTTTTCATTTCCAGAAAGCCAAATTTAACAAGGTAATCATTTTAATTTAAAAGTAAGTGGTATGATAACAGTAGCGGCTCGTTTTGGAAAAATGTTAAAATTTTAGCTTTTCCAACTTCTTTGCAAGTTATTTTCCTTTGTTCTGGTTTTTAGGTTTGAATATATTATATTATATTATTGAATTATATTTATTGACTTTGAAAAATGACTCATTATCTTTTTTTTGATACTTTTTAAAATATTTTCTGGTACATATTAGGCTACCCGTGGCCTTTTTAGCACAAAGGGTACCGAAATAATTGTTTTTTTTTTTTAAATCTGCAGCAGCACGGACTTTATTTTTTTTGTCTATAGATATATTGCCATTTTTTTTGTTATGTATATTTTTTGAATATCGTTTAAATATGCCTTTTAATCTTGTTACAATTTGTTTACTTTTCTTTTCAGTAGTGTCCTCAGCAACGGTTAAATTTGAAAAATCCACTAATTCAAAATTGTGAAAATTTTCCTCAAAAAATAAGAACGCAATATCTCGCTGGCATTTCTACAAACTTTGCGACATTTTGATAGGGCTATATTTTTTTATAGCTTTATTCATTCTCTTTTAAGGCTGCTATTATATATGCAAAAAAATTGAAGTGGGGCTATGCTAGAGAGGTTCTTCTATACCCATGTTAGTCGAAAGTTCGTACAAAAATCGCATATTAGTCCGCAAGATGAGAGGTTTAATTAGGAAAAAATAATAACAACCCTCAGATAATTTTGGTAAATGTTGCTAATATAAAGTTTTGTGAAAAGGGTCCCTATTTCCGAAAATAACACAAAAATTGTTAAAGGTCTAGAAATTATGGTGGAGCGATGAAATTTGGCGCAAATGGTCATTGACCCCGCAATTTTTTTTGTCGTGTGTTACTTATTCGAGGTTTCTTACCTAAGGCCCCATTTCTCGACGTTAAACAAAAAATAGGCAAATATTAATAACAGCCATCCAAAAAGTGAGAGAACTATCAGATTAATCACAAATATTTGTCGCTATATTAGCTTAAATTAAAAATTTAAAAATTTTCTGTAGAGGGCCTCAATTCCTGAAGTTTTTTGAAAAAAGCAACATTAAATATAAAGTTCGTGGTGCTACAGATTTCAAAAAAAATACAATTATTTCGGTACCCTTTGTGCTAAAAAAACCACGGGTAGTGTAATCTGTACCAGAAACTATTTTAAAAGGCATCAAAAGAAAGATAATGGGTGAATTTTTAAAGTCAATAAATATAATTTAGGAATACAAACCTAAAAACCAGAAAAAAGGAAAGTAACTTACAGAGAAGTTGAAAAAGCTCAAATTTTAACATTTTTCCGAAACGAGCCGCTACTGTTTTCGTACCACTTACTTTTAAATTAAAAAGAACACCCTGTTAAATAAGCCAATAATTTGGCTTTCCGGAAATGAAAACCGTTCTTAAGTGGATATTTTAGTTTTTGAGATATTCAGGAAAAACTTGAGCAATGCTTAGATTTTCCCCTTTTATATTAAAAATTCGGTTACCGCCCCCATAAAAGACGTAGGCCGAAATTATTTCACAAAGGGACTATAAGGGACTTTTCATATATCTTTTTAAAAACAAGGTTCTTTTTTCTTACAAATGCGTAATATGTCAATTTAACGGGACTTATTTTTGGTTAGGTACGAAAATTATATTAGATTTATTTACGTTTAATACAACGATAGACGGCAGGGATTGGACTTTGATATCTGCATTCGAGCGGAAGTCTTTGCTTTTGTACAGATAAAAGGAAGGCAGAATATTGCGCTATATTCCACGTTTGCGCGTACGTCCTATGACCATCTTAAAGTGTCTAATGTCTTAAAAATATAGAAAAATAATTCACATTTTTGCGTCAATTAGTGCTCTTATAAAATAAAGTTGCATCGCTTGTCACCCCATCTTATGCACAACTAACATTTACCAGGCGTAACCACATAGGATTTCCTGAAAGTAACTAAAACTTGACCCCGGTACCTGCCTTTATACCATACCGCGACGTAGTAATTCCCTAAGAGGGGAACAATTTTCCGGTTATTATTTCGTTGCCACAACTTCAAAGTTAGTTACCACATACCACATTGAAGGTGCTTTTTTATATGATGGAGTCGAAAAAGGAGTGGATTAGTTCCAAAATTTCTATTCGGTTCTTTTTGGCAACATAAATTCATACATGACAAAGTGATTAACAAAACAGTTTCGTCAAATTTGTTAGTTTGGTTATGGCTAGTATTCATTATATATATGCGATCAAAAAGTGCGAAGTTTTACAAGTAGAGAGTCAAAATTCAAGTGCGAAGGAAATTTTAATATAGCGATTTTGGTCAGGCAGTTTAACGGCAAATTTCGTTACTCTTATGGTTACCGCTACCGTAAATAAAGGTAACTTGAAGAGGTTAAAAATAGAGCTTTTGAACGTAGTCAATCGTTTAGCGGTAAACATTACCTTACTTTTTTATTGATTTTTGTTGTTTTTTTCTCAAATATTTTTGCTTTTCTAACCATATTATGGAGGAAATTATTAATTTAGTGATAGGACTGGGAGACGGACACCCCAACATAAATTTTGTCAGGCAAATGATTTTGCAAGATATCTTTGGTGGAGTAATAGTAGAAAATGAACCTGTGCCAACTATTTGTACTTACTCACCTGCTTACCAAAAAAAAACGGTAAAAAAGGCACCCCACTACTACTATAAATACGGGTAACAAAAAATAAAATCCAAATACACAAAATTTTTGCAAAAGAAAACAAAATTTCATAACCCCAAACTCTTCCACCACAGAATCACATCAAGTTTGTTGGTTGTTGTTTTAACGGTAAAGGTAGTCGCTATTCGACGCTAATTAGCACCAGTGGTTAACTTTAATAAAAGTAACAGCCTGACAGAGCGCTACTGCGCCTGCCCAGAATAAAGGTAAGGGTAACAAACTGACAAATGTTTTCGTTGTGGTTTCTGCGGTTATGTTTTCACAACCAGCAGCTGGGCCTCTCAAAATATATTGAGATAAAGACGTTTGCTGATATTTGGGTACAAAACAATTTATTTCTTTGTTATTAGGGATCAAAAAACGAAAATAAATGAAGGCAGATTTTATGTCCTACAAAAAAGATGGCCGACCGAGCATAATTCCCGGATAACAAAAAATGTTACTTCAAAAAGAGTTGCGACTTTGAAGTGATCATTTATGCAACTATGATGTCGTAAACTTTTGTAGTGAAATTTAAAGTAATTTCCTAGTTATGGCGTTCAATGTCGGCTACTTATTCAATGAGACTTAAATTTATTGAGGCAAATAAAACGAATAAAAGTCGGGGCTACTACAAATTCACGAATGAGAAAGAACCTTGGATGGATGGGAACTTGATATTGTCCCAGGCTCGGGGTAGGGCAGGAAGGCCTACTTGCCAGGCTTCGCGCCGCCCTTCTCTACTACTACTGGTATTATTCCAAGGTGGTAAGGAATACCTTCAAATGGCACTATAAAAGAATACGACTAAGAAGTCGTTTCTGAGGGTGATTATTAAGTAATGTGCAGTTTTACGGGATACTAGAGAGTATTCCAAACTTATAGTCCCAAATTGTTGTTCTGACGACCACCCTACTACGATAGGAAAGTGGCGAAGCCTTTATCCATGTAACTGTTACTATAAATGTCTAAAGGCGCATTTACACAGACAAACTTCACATTTACACGAGCCTCTTGAGCAAAATTTTCAAAAAAAAGTTTGAGCAAAATCTCGTACAAAAAGACTCACGGAAATTTTAGAGAGAATGTTGAGCAAAATTTATTTGAAGAATTGGGGGTAAATTCAAAATATATATTGTTATCGGAATTCATTGAACTTAACTGAAAATAGAAAAACAAAGTTTTGAAATAAGTTATTTTTAATCAAGCGCTTTCCCACGGAAAAACGATTTGGTGCCGAAATTCACATTTTACCTCATAAGCAACTTCGATTGATCTGATTTTTATAGGGGATATGCCAGTATACTTGTAACTTTTTTGGGGTTGTAAAAAAACTGGAATAAAAAAATTATATTTGGCACTTATTTATTGCTGCTGCCTGTAAAATGTAATGATAAAAATTTACGTTTAAAAGAATATCTCTTTATTTTACTTCCTAGTTTAAAACACAATACAATAATAATTAAGTCAAATTAAAAAACCTATATACATTTTATTAAATCTCAAATATATGAACAAAAGCACGTTCGGTCTAAATAAAACCCGTTTATTACCCACTTTTACAATCCTACGATCCCGACCCTTGTCTAAAAAAAATATAATTTAGCAGTACTAGAGTAGACTTCGGAATTGGAATGTTTCTCCTTTGCATATTGTTTGTTCAGTGTCAGTAATCGACCTTAATTATTACATTAAATTGACAGTAAATATCTATCTTCAGCATTTTCACGAACCTTTTGCTTTTTTAAGCAACCGTTGGGGCTTTAAACTAACTAGGTAAATCTGGTGTGAGGAATTAAAAAAAAACAATCAAAGCTAAGGGTAAAGTAAAGTTACAAAAATATGTTTAGAAAAAATCCCCTCGAGTTTTTTGCCGATATTTAAAAAACTCAAATTTTATGGAAAAGAAAAATTTTCCTGGGTTGTTTTTTGAATTTAGGAAAAAACCCTTGGAAATAAAAGAAATTCACAAGCAAATCCCAAAAAAACCCCCGGGCAAAAAAATCCGGGAAAATCCCTAAAAAAAATATTATAAGTAACCCTAATCCATGTGAAAAAACTGATAACCAAGAATAATGTTTCGCTTGCCGTCGGCTTTTTTTCACAAAAATTTAAAATAAAAGTTGGTGTTCCATTTTTTTAAAAGCTCTTTAAAAATATGTTTTCAAAACAGATAGCAATAATTTTCTCAAAAATTTACCCGAACAAAATGTTTAAAGAAAAGCTCACAAAAATGTTCACGCAAAAAATTTTAGATCTTTTGCACGAGCTTTTGTTTGAGCATGTTCGTCTGTGTAATTGTAGGCCGGCCACCCTTTTGAATCGCAATGTTGCCCTTTGCATATTGTTAGTTCAGTGTCAGTAATCGATTTTGATTATTACATTAAATTGACAGTAAATATCTCTATCTTCAGCATTTTCATGAACCATTTGCTTTTTTAAGCAACCTTTGGGACCTTTAACTAACTAGGTAAATCTGGTGTGAGGAATTAAAAAACAACAATAAAAGCTAAAGTTAAAGTAAAGTTACAAAAATATTGTTAAAAAAAATCCCCCTCCCCACCACTCCTTATAGTCGTGAGGCGCGGATTACCGCTTAAAAGTGCAATTTTTGAGTTCTTTGCCGATATTTGAAAAACTCAAAATTTTTTTGCAAAAGAAAAATATTCCTGGGTTTTTTTTTGACTTTAGAAAAAAACCCTTGGAAATAAAAAAAACTCGCAAGAAAATCCCAAAAAAATCCCGGGCAAAAAAATCCGGGAAAAACCATAAGAAAAAAATATTATAAGTAACCCTAATCCATGTGACAAAACTGATAGTAGAGCCAATAATAATGTTTCGCTTGCCGTCGGCTTTTTTTCACAAAAATTTTAAATAAAAGTTGGTGTCCCATTAAGATCTTAAAGGGTTTCTAAAGGCGCAATTACACAGACGAACATGCTCAAATAAAAGCTCGTGCAATAGATCTGAAATTTTTTGCGCGAACATTTTTGTGAGCTTTTCTTTGAACATTTTGTTCGGGTAAATTTTTGAGCAAGTTATTGCTATCTATTTTGGGAAAATATTTTTAAAGATGAGAATAAATATAATTTTACATCATTGATCAGTGATCTCAATTCTTTAAAAAAATGGAACCCCAACTTTTATTTTAAACTTTTTTGAAAAAAAGGCGACGGCAAGCGAAACATTATTATTGGCTATCAGTTTTGTCATATACAATGTTAAAATAGTTAATGATGGAGGTAATAACATTTAATTTTTTTCTTAACTTTTTTGGTTTTCTTTCATTATAAAAAGAAAACGGAAATGTCTTTGAAGTAATTACTTTTTAAAATGCAGGTGGATAATTTTAGAGAACTGTTCTGGAGACTAGTTAGTTGTTCCCTGGGGGGGGGGTAGGGAGGTTTAGACAGTCGCAACGCAGCGCTGTCAAACACTGCTGTAATTTTGTGTGTTAATGTTGATTTGACCAAAACTCCCTCTCACTAGTCTACGGTTTTTACCTTCTCCTAACCCAGCAACAGCAATGAATAAGTACCAATTTTTATTTTTTTTGATTCTCGTTTTTTTTACAACCCCAAAAAAGTTTCAAGTATACTGGCATATCCCCTATAAAAATCAGATCAATCGAAGTTGCTTATGAGGTAAAACGTGAATTTCGACATCAAATCGTTTTTCCGTCGGAAAGCACTTAATTAAAAATACCTTGTTTTAAAACGTAGTCTTTCTATTTTCAGTTAAGTTCAATGAATTCCCATAAAACTATAAAATTTAAATTTGTAAGAAATTTTTATTACCAATATTTCTTCAAACAAATTTTGCTCAACATTCTCTCCAAAATTTACGTGTGTTTTTTTGTACGCGATTTTGCTCGAACATTTCTTTGAACATTTTGCTCAAGAGGCTCGTGTAAATGTTTGTCGGAATTTCAACATCAAAGGAAAGTTTGTCTGTGTAAATGCGCCTTAATATGCTCAGGAAAAGGATTACAAGTCAAATCCTCGAAAATATTTAACAAATAAGGCGAAATTTGGATGGAATTAAGTCTTTTGAAGCTATTGGGATTTCGGTGGTACCCTCGGTGGGGCGCTGGTACTGAGCCTTCCCGGTAATGGGCGTTCCATATACACCAAAAGTCAAATTTGCCCTTTTATTATTTTATTGCGGGCAATATCTTTTCATGACAGTCAATGGATAAACATTTATGTTTTTATACTACTACCGTGTAGTTGGCTTTTGTCCACGGTCAGATTTTTTGAAAATATCTTACTTTATTATGGGTTTATTGAGGCAGTTGAAATTTTCGGATTTTACGCAAATAGTGGTGTTTTATGGGGTAAAAGTTAATTTTCAAGATTATATGGTCGATATCTCGATTTGAATAATTTATTGGGCCGTTGTTGGCAGAACGTTTTGACTAATTATTTGCGTTATTAATCGAATACTTAGCCAAGGAGTATCAAAAAGAGTTAAGGGTAAATAACTTTTTTAGGGCCTGAAAGATGAAACTTAATGTAAAGAGTCGTCTAAATACAAAACTGCTACTACGCGTAGCTACCAATAAACGTCAAAAAGTGTCGAAAATTCTCACCATGTACAAGGAAAGATAGAATTTGTGTGACTTTTCTAAACAGTGACAGCGACATATTCCATGGTCATCTATGGTTTTGTATGTTAAAAGTTTTAAAGGTTTGTTTATACACAAAATACATACATCTTTAAATAACAAAAGGGTTTTTCTCAAAAACTGCCTACAAAAAATCCAGAAGTATTTCTGAAGAATCCCGACCCTTGGAGACAAAAAATCTGCAAAGATAAGCTTCTTGTTACAAAAAATAAAAAAATTTGCCACAGGCCTGTCGAAATTGCGGTAAATAAGTACCGTTTGATTTTTGATAGGTGGCACACTTGCAAAGGCTATCAGTTGTTTTCGCGATTGTTTTGTGGACGAAAACTAGTGTCTTCAGACTTTAAGTATCCAGATCACAGGTCATCCCATTAAAAACTTTTAATACTTTTAACACATATTCTCATGTTATATTATTTGTCGGCAAATCAAACGCTTTAAGGTAAAGCGGGGGCTCCTTTTAACACCAACCCCTATGGGATGCGTCAGCAAAAAAGAAAATTGATAATTTTTTGAGTCTAGAATGAAATATTGGAATATTCCCTTTTTCTCCTTTTGACGAAGGTAATTGAAAATAATTTATTTTTTAATGACATAATTTTCGAAAATATAATCTAATAACCAGACGATAAACATAGATAACAAAAATCCATTTTTTGATGGCAGTTCCCTGCCGTTCCCTCTTTGTCACCGTAAAGTTAAAATTTTTAATTTACGCCCAGCGCTTTTATCATGGTATAAGAAAGATAAAAAATTATTTTCTACTTTTGAGGGCATTTAATAAAAGCTTCACCTTTAAAAGTTTTTTTTAATAAGAATTGATTTTTAAAAAAAACCCCTGTATGTATATGTATACAAACTTAATCTTTTCCCCCCTCCACTTCCCTCGTTAGAGGGAAGTGTGTTCCTAATAATACCATATTATTGTATTGTCGCCGGAACTATAAACGCTCACCAAATTTGAACAAACACCCTTAATTTTTAGATTTCTACCCTTAATCGTCCATTTTGAATCTGCCATCAAAAATTCAAAACCCCCTCCTTAAAAACCCCTGTATGCCAATTTTGATTGAAATAGAACAAACCTTCCCCCTCCACTTCCCCCGTTAGAGGGAGGTGGGTACCTGAGAATACCATATTATTGTATTTTTACCGGAACTATAAACGCACATCAAATTTGAACACAATCGGATGTAGGTAAGTTAAAATTGGTTAGCAAAATATCTTGAATCCGCCAAAAATTCGTATTCCTTTTCCCCAAAAGCCCCCGTACAGCAAGTTTGGTTGAAATCGGACAAACTTGGTGTTTTCCCCACTCCACTCCCCTCGTAGGGGGAGGGGTGCCTAACAATGACTTATTATTGTATTGTTACCGGAACTATAAACACATCAAAGCACAAAATCGTCCATCTTGAATCCGCCATATTGAATTTTCAAAATCTGATTAGAAATTCTCCATCCCCAAGTGCACTAACACACCAAATTTTAACGAAATCGAGCGTACTTCAACTGTACCCCCCCTCCACCTCCTTCGAGTAGGAGGGAGCTGTCAATTTCATCACACTATATTCTTGTGTTGTCATCGCAACTATATAAGCATGTCAAATTTGAAGCCGATCGGATGTCGGGAAGTTGGTAAAAATTAAGTTGCAAGATTCCACCCGAATAAACATATTTAATTACACTTCTCTCCACATAAAACTGATACAGCAGAAAGTAGCTGCAAACACGATTTTTTTATATTTTCCTATGTGCAACACTTACTTTTTGACTTCGTCATTTCAGGTTATATTTTTGGCATATATAAACTTTTTATAAAGAGACGGACGAAGAAGGAACTGTCCCTAAGGCACCGGTTTGACGAAAGTTACTAGCCCAAAACAATTGAAAGGAAGTTCACGAAATAAGACGATAATGACGCACTATTAAAAATGAGTCTTCTGGGCATTGAATTAGCTAAATTTTCAAATAAGTTTGGATTTTCCCTATATGCCCTTATGATGAGTTTCATTACATGTTCTGAATTTCTGGGAATGATATTAAAAATTGCTAATTCCCCAAAAGTTCTCTATTGGATTCACATTAGGGGTTTTTGCAAAACGTCGATATTATTATCCTGGAACCATCGCTGCGTAATTCTGGCCGCATGAACTGGACAGTTATCTGTTGGAATACAAAATGATCTGAATAAGGGACTCTCACCTCTGAAAGCATTACATTTTTCAGCATATGAACGTAAACTTCGGCTATAAATCGCCCATTTAATTCTAAATAGAGCGCCATGTCCTCTAGCCGATATCTAGCTCCAAAGATTTAACAAAAATCTTTTCGCTCGGTCTTCGTTTCCAGCAATATATCGTTCTTCGTATCGGGTTCTTGGCGGTCGATAAACCAGAATTTCTTTTTTATCGCTGTCAAAATTCTTCGTCCCTCAGAGAACCTGCTGCCAACTTCTGCTGTACCAGTTTTATGTGGGCCTGTATTCTTGACCAACACCGTTCTTAACTAAAAAACATGTTAACTCCTATCGCCTCAGTGCCCTTTAGCCTATTGTGGCTGTCATTTTTATAACCAAATTGACAAGTAAAACATGGATTTTCTGTCAGTTTGGTGTCAATATGACACCGATCATAGGCCAAAGGATACTAAAACGAAAATGAGTTAACTGGCTTCTTAGTTTAGTAGTGAGTGTGAACAAATTTCTCACTTCTCACCTGCTTTAAACCCTGTGAAAAGTGACTACTCACCTCACAGGCCGTCAAGAATACGGTCCGTGAAGAGAAGTGTACACTTGATTTAAAAAAAACTCATACATGCATTTTTTCCTATGCCACAAAATTTAGCTTTCCATTAGTGTATCCTTTTATAAGGCACCACCACCTTAGGATGTCTGACAGCTTAAAATTCAGTGTGACATCCTTAAAAATGCAACAGATATCAACACATACAAAAGTTCAAATTATCATTCGAGTTATAGAAAACAGCTGGTCTATAAGAAGAACGGTCACCCATTTTAGAGTTGATAAAGTGACGATAATGCGATGGAAAAAGCGATGGATTGAAAATAATTCTACGGATAGGAAAGATGGATCAGGACGACCAAAAGTAAGTTCTGAAGTGCAAGATGAGAGACTTATTGACCATCTCAGACAAAATCCTTTTTCAACGTCGGTTGAAGAAGCTAATGTAACATTATTTCCGGGTTCTTTAGCAACAGTAAATAGAAGAGGAACGAAATCAGAAGTCTCTTGTCGAGTTTCTGCAAAGAAGCCTTTTCTAACAGAAGAAGAAAAATAGGCCAGAGTGATTTTTGCACTGAACAACTATCTTCGTGATAATTACTTCTGGGAGAGGGTGGTTTTCACTGACAAAAAAATTTTTCTATCATCTTCAAGCAGCAGGAGAATTTTAGTTTATCGTCCACCAAATTCTAGATTTGAACCCGAATATACAAACCAAATTAAAAAAGCTGGACATTTTTCTGTAAACATGTGGGGCTGGTTTAGTGCTAGAAGTTTGGGTTTTTTTTTGGAGAATCGAAGGAAGATTCAATAGTGAACGATATATCCTTGAAAACGTTATGCTGCCATCTGTACAGACTTTACATGAAAATAATGACTTCGTTTATCAGCAGGACAACTGTCCAGTACACACGGCTAATGTTGTTCGCCAACGGTTTCAGATTAATAATATAGAAACACTTCCTTGGCTAGCCAACAGCCCTGACCTTAACCCAATGGAAAATATATGGAATCGTTAAAATAATATACCAAAGGAATTGGAGACCACGAAATGCTGAAGAGTTAAGCGATGCTATTTATCAGCTCTCAGAAGACCATCAGTATTTTCAAAATTTAACATTTTCAATGCCCAGACGTTTGCAGCTTGTAATAGAGAAAAATGATGATCCTATTAAATACTAAATTATTTATTTTAGGTCTTTTTTAAGTTAAAATAATTAATATTAAGTTTACCATCGTTTTTGTCCTAATCCAAGTTTCCTATTCGTCGAATTGTTTTCAATCTAGCCCTGTTTCCATCGTATTATTGTTATTTTATCAACTCCAAAATGGGTTACCGCCCTCTTTATAGAACAGCCTTCGTCCGTTACTCAAGTGATAATATGATATTGTTCAGTAAAGACTTTAATTACTAAAACATTATTTTTGCTGATTTTTTAGTATTATGCAAAATTTAATATATAAATAAGGTTGCCTTTAATTTAAGTAAAAAAATATTTTCAGTTTTAAGGCGCATTTACACAGACAAACTTTCCTTTGATGTTGAAATGTCGACAAACGTTTGCACGAGCCTCTTGAGCAAAATATTCAAAGAAAAGTTCGAGCAAAATCTCGTACAAAAAGACTCACGGAAATTTTGGAGAGAATGTTAAGCAAGATTTGTTTGAAGAAATGTTGGTATAGAAATTTATTATAAATTTAAATTTTATAATTTTATGAAAATTCATTGAACTTAACTGAAAATAGAAAGACTAAGTTTTAAAACAAGGTATTTTTAATTAAGTGCTTTCCGACAGAAAAACGATTTGATGTCGAAATTCACGTTTTACCTCATAAGCAACTTCGATTGATCTGATTTTTATAGGGAATATGACAGTATACTCGTAACTTTTTTGGGGTTGTAAAAAAACGAGAATAAAAGAAATAATAACTGGCACTTATTTATTCCTGTTGACTAACATGTAATGATAAAAATTTACGTTTAAAAGAATATCTCTTATTTTACTTCCTAGTTTAGTTAATATATGAACAAAAGCACGTTCGGTTTAAATAATACCCGTTTATTACCCACTTTTACAACCGTACGATCCCGACCCTTGTCTAAAAAATATAATTTAACAGTAATAGACTAGACTTTTGAATCGGAATGTTTCCCGTTTACATATTGTTTGTTCAGTGTCAGTAATTGACCTTGATTATTACATTAAATTGACAGTAAATATCTATATCTTTAGCATTTTCATGAACCTTTTGCTTTTTTAAGCAACGCTTGGGGCCTTAAACTAACTGGGTAACTGGGTGTGAAGAATTAATAAAAAACGATCAAAGCTAAGGGTAAATTACAGTTACAAAAATATGTTTAATAAAAAATCCCCTCCCCACCACTCCTCATAGTCGTGAGGCGCGGATTACCTTAAATTACACAGACGAACATGCTCAAATAAAAGTTCGTGCAAAAGATATAAAAATTTTTGCGTGAACATTTTTTTGAGCTTTTCTTTGAACATTTTGTTCGGGTAAATTTTTAAGAAAATTATTGCTATCTATTTTGGAAACATATTTTTAAAGATGAGAATAAATAAAATTTCACATCAGTGATCAGTGATCTCAATTCTTTAAAAAAATGTACCACCAACTTTTATTTTAAATTTTTGTGAAAAAAAGCCGACGAAAGCGATTCTTGGCTATCAGTTTTGTCACATGGATTAGGTTTACTTATAATATTTTTTTCTTAGGGTTGGGTTTTGCCCGGGGGTTTTTTTGGTATTTTCTTGTGAGTTTTTTCCTAAATTCAAAAAACAACCCAGGAAAATTTTTCTTTTCCAAAAAATTTGAGTTTTTCAAATATCGGCAAAAAACTCAAAAATTGCACTTTTAAGCTGTAATCCGCGCCTCACGTTTATGAGAAGTGGTGGGGAGGGGATTTTTTTTAAACCTATTTTTGTAACTTTACTTTACCCTTTACTTACCCTTAGCTTTGATTGTTTTTTTTTTAATTCCTGATACCAGATTTACCTAGTTCGTTTAAGGCCCCAACGGTTGCTTAAAAAAGCAAAAGGTTCATGAAAATGCTGAAGATAGATATTTACTGTCAATTTAATGTAATAATCAAGGTCGATTACTGACACCGAACAAACAATATGCAAAGGAGCAACATTCCGATTCAGAAGTCTAGTCTATTACTGCTAAATTATATTTTTTTAGACAAGGGTCGGGATCGTAGGGTTGTAAAAGTGGGTAATAAACGGTTATTATTTAGACCGAACGTGCTTTTGTTCATATATTTGAGATTTAATAAAATGTATATAGGGTTATTGTATTGTGTTTTTAACTAAGAAGAAAAATAAAGAGATATTCTTTTAAACGTAAATTTTTATCGTTACATTTTACAGGCAACAGCAATAAATATGTGTCAATTATAATTTTTTTATTCTCGTTTTTTTACAACCCCAAGAAAGTTACAAGTATACTGGCATATCACCTATAAAAATCAGGTCATTCGAAGTTGCTTATGAGGTAAAATGTGAATTTCGACATCAAATCGTTTTTCCGTCGGAAAACACTTAATTAAAAATACCTTGTTTTAAAACTTAGTCTTTCTATTTTCAGTTAAGTTCAATGAATTCTCATAAAACTATAAAATTTAAATTTGTAAGAAATTTCTATACCAACATTTCTTCAAACAAATTTTGCTTAACATTCTCTCCAAAATTTCCGTGAGTCTTTTTGTACGAGATTTTGCTCGAACATCACTTGGAACATTTTGCTCAAGAGGCTCTCGTAAATGTTTGTCGGCATTTCAACATCAAAGGAAAGTTTGTCGGTGTAAATGCGTTTTTATATTTCTATATTATGTAGTATCTATATACAATAATAATTAAAAAATAAGGCGGGGCGGAGGGGAAATGGCGTCTGAAATAATAATAATAACACGGAATTTTAATTATTTTCGCAGCTGTCGGTATTATACTGGATGATTGAAATATATATAAAAAAATTAAATCTTAATCTATTTAAAAATAGGTAACCAGTGACCAAAAACTTACTGCAGACCTATTTTGTGTGCTCGTGAATTTTTAAATTCACCGCCAGATTTTAGATTTACGCAGGCCTTTTCAAGAGTACATTCAAAGACTGATCCTACAAATCTTTGATTGAGAATGCATCCTTTTATCGCTTTTCCTGTTCATACTTATTTCTAAAATTCTTTAGCACTTTTAAATATTTTTTTCTGTAAACTAGACGTATAGGTTTGTCCTTGTTTATTGCTTTCTATAGATGGTTTTAAATTTTAAATAAAATTTCCAATAGTAATTTTATTACTAAAAATTCTATATTTTTCCCGTGTTGAATACTGTTGAAAAAATTGCTTAAAATTACATTAATAATATTAGCGTTAACACAGCAAGCAAAAAAATTGAAGTTTAAACTGAAAATTATTAGTAAAATATTGAAAAAAAGTTGGTTTGGTTACCTGCCAAAGATTAGGGTGGGATCATAATAAATTAAAATTAAAGCCTTTAATAATACCTAGTAGCACCGCCGCGCGGCGCATGCAAAAAAAATTGGAGTTTATTAAAAAAGAAGGTAGTGTTAGCTACCAAAGATTGGGTTGAGATATTGTCTAATTTCTAGACTCTTTACTAAAATCATACTATAACTGCGCCGTAGGTGAAAATTTTGATTTGGCTAGGGGTTAAAAATGCCTTTTTTATACTATATCAAAAACATGATTTTAGTAACTAGTGAAGGGACATGTGTAAGTCCGTGCTGGGATTTCGAATGAAGGAGTTTTGTGACTATATGGGTTGATAGCTCTTTAGTCATACAATCGAGTGTTACCGGGTATTTTTTTCGCATCCGTGTAGAAGGGGTTGATATGACTTCATCTTCCAAGATGGTGGTAAAAAAAATTAAAAAATACAACTTTTGCAACCGGGGCATGATTATACTCGATTCTATACAATTTGAGAACAAGGATCTCAAAAATTTACTTTTAAGGTCATCCGACCTTTTTTTTATGTTTTTATGTCAAACTAAGAGATTTTCAGTTTTAAAGTAATATTATTTTCGTTTGGCGTACACAAAATAGAAAAGTTTTTTAATCTAAGTTAACTTTTTTCCCAAAAAGAATATTTTTTTAGGAATTTGGCATGTTTGCTGAAAATATTTTACTGTCTTGCTAAAAGAACGCGATTTACATGATTTTATCACATTCCTAGTAAACATATCGGTAGTTCTAATAGGTATCGCAGTTTTTTGGTGGCAGTGCAAACGCCTATCAAAACCTACGGCTTTAAAGGAATCTTTAAAATACGGGAGAAATCAATAGATAAAATTTTCATTTGCATTTTTCTACTTCAAGATAAATGAAAACCTTGTGGTACACTAACTTTTTCTGAAATGACATTTTGTTACACATCAGTTAGAGTTTTCCGATTTAACTTATTTATGGTAAGAATTACTTCAGTAATGAAATACAAAATATTTAAACTAATTAAATTTTTAATAAGCAGACAGCACGCCTCTGTCATCCAGGAAAAGAGAAACGACTAAAACCCACTATGCGTTCCACGATTTCATTGGCCGACTCAATGTTACATGTTTGTGAGGTTAGGGCTTTTGTGTTTAAATCTTTCTCATCCATCACCTTTTATTTTCAAACGCACCCCAGCAGGATTTATTTGGTTAGATTGCAAAAACGGTTAGGCTCTGGGTTGGGCCGAATTGGTTTGTTGGGTAGGGTTGGTTTGGTTATTATTTGTTTTTTTTTTATATAACCTATAACCTCACATTCATGTAACCTTGAGTCGACCAATGAAAACGTACAACGCAAAGTGAGTTTTAGTCTTTCGTAGGAAAAAGACACTCTCTCTTGTCACTGTCTTTCTTTCTTCGGGGACAGAGTCGTGTTGTCTACTTTACTTTACTTAGGGCCGGTTTATCAATAGCAAGTTAGGAATTTAACCCCCGAGTTAACCTTCGGCTGTCTCATTCTGGCACTTGATATATGTCAGCCATCTTTCTCTTTAACTCGAGAGTTAAATGCCAACTGGCTGTTGATAAACCGGTCCTTAGGGTGTTTCATATAAAAATCAAAAGTTAACATTATTTTCCCAGAAACTGTAATAGTTTGACATGTGTCAATAGGACACAGTTTTGGGCTTTTACCGGTTCCAAAATTTCAGAATCCAATTCCTAAAAATAAAGGCGCTACGTTGCCATACCTATCCCTTGTTATACCCGGTATATGTGTAAAAATTACATTTTCAATACTAATTTTCATAAAATTTTTGCGTACCGCGCATTTATGACCTGATCCTACTCTAATTTTTGGACGCTAACCAAACCAACTTTTTTTTAAAATATTTTACCAAAACCGTGAAAGATAAAGATTTTTGAAAAATTTTCAATTTAAACTTTAATTTTTTTCCCTGCTGTGTTAACGTTAATATCATTAATGTAATTTTAATCAATTTTTTTACTAGATGATCCATTCAAGATTTGTAGAAATAAGTATGAACAGGAAAAATGATAAAAGAATGCACTCTCAATCAAAGAATTATAGGATCAGTCTTTGAATGTGCTCTTAAAAAGGCGAGCGTAAATCTTATATCTAGCAGTAAATTTAAAAATGAGTTAGGTAAACCTACCATAAGATCGTTTATTTATTAGTTAATTTAAAAAATGCAGGAGTGACAAATGCGAAAAATATTCTAGATAGATGGCATAAAACCCTGCAGGAAGAGGGCCAGGAAACTTATTGAGCTCACCCGACAGGAGATCCGGACAATGGTTGATCTATATACCGGACACTCTAGGCTGCAAGTGCCATTACACAGAATGGGTCTAAGTGAGGACACCGAATGTAGGCTCTATGGTTATGTCTATGGAGGAGGACAAGACGGTCAGATATGTGCTGTGCTCTTTAAGGGGCTGAATATTCAGTAGCAACAAACAATCTCAAAAGTGAGCCACAATAGACCCACTAGTGGTTGCAGTGGATAGCGCCAGACTGGCATACTCACAATTGAATCATCATCATCAAATCATCAATCCTATACAGAATAGGTCACAAGTTTTAATATGCAGGATATATGCAAATGTATCCATCCAATTATTATACATAGACTTTTGTCCACTGACTATCCAGCAAGGTATATGCCAGTCAGGTTATACTGATAAATATCCACTGGATGTAATAGCTATTTTTCTAACAAGTGCGTAAAAAAGGTTTTGGCACGTGTTAGGAACAATTTTTTTTCTTTGTGCGTAAGAAAAATATT
The DNA here is from genome assembly GCA_963921995.1 of Oxystoma pomonae. NCBI lineage: Eukaryota > Metazoa > Arthropoda > Insecta > Coleoptera > Brentidae > Oxystoma > Oxystoma pomonae. The sequence goes on from OY998164.1 coordinate 97,644,540, forward strand.
TACTTAAAAAAATTTTACCCCGTAATTTTATTTCATTTTGTAAATAAACAAACTTTCATCGACATTTACTTATTAGATATATTACAGTTGGTACAATTATTGGCACTATTTAAATTGAGCTAGCTTTTTTTAACTAAAGTGTCACCAAAATGACTTAAAAAAGAATGGGAGTTTTTTACCATGGTAAATAGACGCCTAAACAACTGGTTAGTTACACCATAGCAAGGAAATTTTTATTTGAAAGTTTGAGACAATGATGTGTTTGAAATTAACTCTGTGTTTCGGACTTCCATTGTGTATATTTTATTTATACACGAAGTTTCGATCAGTACAATCTCTGATCGTCTTTAGGTGCAAACTGCAATATCTTTTCAAGGCTACTTACTTATATATTATGGGAAATCACTTAACTGTGAAGTTTAAGTAGTTGGCTCCACCCAAGGAGGGGATTCCAAATATTTGGAATTTCAACACTTGGTTTACTGAAAATACCTTGATTCTGCCCAATAAAGGCAGCTTCAAGGAATTTTCGTTTCTTCCAATGTGACTCCTTGTGCAAAACCTTTGCTTCTGTTCACTTCATTCGGTGTTTTTTTGACCATGTATGTTCGGCGATTCCTGATTTCGTTTTTTCACCTCTTTGGGTATTCGTCTGATGTTCCGTAAGCCTAACAGGTAGTGATCTTTTTTGTTTCGCCTATGTATGATTCCACAAACTCACAAGGAACTTGGTAAATGCATTCTTTATTTTGTTTGTTCTCCGGAAACGTGAAACAACGAAATCAAGAATCGCCGAACATGCATGGTCAAAACAACACTGAATGAAGTCAGAAGCAAAGACTTTGCACAAGGATTTATACTGGAAGAAACGAAAATTTTTTGAAGCTGCCTTTATTGGACAGAATCAGGATATTTTCAGTAAACCAAGTGTTGAAATTCCAAATATTTGGAAGCCCCTCCTTGGGCGGAGCAAACTACTTAAACTTCATAATATACAAGTACACAGTCTCAGGAATAGATTTTAGTTTGCACCTGAAGACGATCAGAGATTGTACGGATCGAAACGTCGTGTATAAATAAAATATAGGCAATGGAAATCCGAAACACAGAGCAAGAAAAATTTTTCATAACCAATATGATGAATGGGGCGTTAAAATTACGTGTTTTTAATGATTTTCTATGATTTTCACACATCAGTGCGGAAAAAATCGAGTTTCCACACGTTCGTAGAAAAAAATGATTCTATTCCCAAAATATCCCTAGGTTTCGCTAAAAATATCCTAAAATTAATTTTTGTTTTGCGTTAAGATGCTAATTAGGGGACGAGGTAGTTGATAAATAACAGATATAAACTAGATAAATATTTAAAAAAAAAATAAATTCGCCAAGTTTGTTTTTAGTTAAAAAAAAGTACTAAGATTAAGGTGTCCTTAAAAGGTCTCTACCGAGAAATATCAAATCAAAGGACGCCTCTAGGGTCAATGTTTGTTGGTATAAGACCTTTATCTTTTGGTAATCTACTGACTGTGATCTACTTTATATGTACCAAATAAACCCCATTTAAATGCCAATTGATAAGATTTACCGTCAAGAATCTCAATGTTTCTTTCCTACTATTCAAGTGTCGTCCATTGATGCCCATAAATATTTGAAATGTCTTAAGCATCTTTTACATTCTTTTCTCTTTAATTTATAAAAAGAATATGTTTTTCTTTGAGTTTAAAGTAGATATTAAACAGGATATTTTGTGTTTCTTTGATAAAGCAAGTATTGCTTTCTACTTATATACGAAATGTTATTAGACACTTAAAGTAATATTTATACACATCGGTATCGGTATACCTAACGAGTTCGAAACAAAGCCGTGTTACGTTTTGAACGGTGCTTGCGTACGGAGGAATGTACATAACGTTACGCACCCACGAACGTACGTAACGATTCCAGCACCCTTCAAAAAAGCAGGCATCGAATAAACAAGTGAAAAATTTATTATATTTTGGCTTTATTTCGAACGCGTTAGGTATACCGATATCGATGTGTTGAAATATTTACTTTAAGTGTCTATTAAATTTTTTGCATACCGTACGTAAAGGTAAATTATAATGTGCAAAAAAAGTTTCGTTCCATACTAATTTTACTGTTTTAAATTACTTAGGTATTTTGATTTCTAACAAATAGCATATAGCATATTGTTATCTTGCAACTTTGTCTCTCCATTACCAAGAGTTCTACAGTGGAGTCAGACAAACATATTTTCTTAATGAACTTTGCGCAGATTTTTGCGAAGTTACTTCATTTACGACCAGGCCTTAAGATTGAATCGATTGAGAGTCCAGAAACCTACATTCCTGTTTCATCCTTATTAGGAATCATTAGGGAATCATAGGATTGTACCTGCATATGACGCTTTAAATGACACGAACACAATTAGATCTTGAAGTCCCGTTCATGAAGAATAAAAAAGCAAAATGTTGGTTCGACAGTCAACAAAACATTTTTTAAATTTTATTTTTCTCGGATTTTAGGAAATTTATTTTTTTGTTGTTAGTTGTTGACCAAAAAGAAAATCTACAAGAGAAAATATGCGACGCGGAACAAATAACATAAACATCTGATGCAGTGAGCTTATGTTATATCATAAATTAAGTTTTTACACAAATCGGTCAGTCGGAAAATAAATTCGAAACAAGTAAATGCTCGAAATATCGCTGAAAATTACATAAAATTGCCTGTTTAGCCTTTTTGTTTGCAGATATAATTAAACTTAACTCTTCCTTTTAAGTTTTTAAACGATTTTTCTTCTTCCAAAAAGAAGCTACATTTAATTAATAATAACCCTTGACGACTTGATAAGCCCTGATATTCGCTCTTTAGCGTTTTTTTTCTCATTTCTCCATTTCCCTGCATTTTTTTTTTCCACGTTCAAGGATGCTTCTTTTACAGGTTTTAATGGATATAAAGACCCGCAATGTGCTTGCAACATTATCATTTTCGTGCTTTTCAGCGTTTGTGGTGAAGGTGGATGTAATGGAGACTTTTAGCGTTTACAATTCTATTTTTAGAAAATTAACGAAGAGTGGTAACGTGAGTGTTGTAAGTATACAGGGTGGGTTTTTAACCTCAATTAAGGCAATTGCCCAAAAGTTGTTTTAGGTAATAAATTAAATTTTATATGCACCTATTACATGCAGAAGAGGGGGACATATTTTAAAATAAAGCAAATTTGGTTTTAAATGCTTAAACCACCTTAAACAGGGAAGGAAGATGCATCATATATTGCTTTATGGGTAAGAGTAATAGTAGTTTACAAAACAAACATGTTATGATGGTCATTTAAACGCGAGTATTAAGATACTTACCTGCGGCTTTATCTGAGTTACACGCTCCACGTCCATAACATGCGAGTTAGTGTACTATACTTTTTTCCAATGACCGGAAAATAGCCACTTTCCGTAGGATTTTTCGTGCGAAAAGATCTACATGACAAGGCTTGTTCTTTCGAAATATTTCCACTCCCAAGAAAGGACCTTTTTGTTCAATTTTCCGGTCCCTTGATCCTTTTTCGGTCCCATTTTTGGATAAGTTGGCTATGACTTCTTCTTAAGAGCTTTTAGTTTTTGTTATTTTTTGGCACATCTAAAAAAGCTCTTAAATTTGTTTCAAATGTTTGGTTTAGAAAAATAGACTCAGATCTATAAAATAAGTTGAATCCGGAGGAAATAATAGAAGCTTCAAGAGTCACTTTCGATTTGCTGCCGGAAAAATCTACAGAGCGCTACCAGCGGAACTTTGATGCATTTATAAACTGGTGCGAATTAAAAAACGTTAAGAAAATTAATGAATATATATTGGTGGCTTATTTTTGGGAAAAATCGACCACACATTTTTAATGCTCAAAGTAAGAAATATAGGTAAATAAATGAGTTGTTTTTAATATTAATTTGCCTGATAAGTCGGCCATGGTGGGCCATACCTGGTCGTCAGTCATCACTTAATTAGCTGTGTGAAGCTAATAGGCGCTTCACTATAATTTTTATAATGTTTTTTACAATTTTGCACAAGTTAAAAGTTCTTTTTCTAACGACAAAAGTTTACTTGTTTTTCTTTAGTTCTGATCTTAAAAACTACCGACCTCAGCGGCAGTGGCTATCTGGCGAACAAGAAGCAGAAGGCTAACATTTTCTTATTAGGGGACTGTTCATAAATTACGTAACGCGGCTAGGCGTTGACGAAAGTGGTAGGTACTAAAATATTTTTTCTGATCATTTTCAAAAAAACGTACGTACGATACACGACCGAAAAGCGTCGTTACAGGTCTCTGCAGGTTTACAGGACTCGCCTGCGGCTCGCCCTGTAAATTTTTTGCGTCGACGTGTAAAGACAAATTTTTCGGTCCAGTGACGTAAATACCTACTACCTACGGCCAATGAAAATGTTGTCATTAATATAAGAAATTATTAAAAGTATCAAACGCGAACACTCTTAAGTCAACAACCGTCATAACCTTGCACTGACGTTCTAGCTAAAACCTCAAAACAAATAAGGTTACTAAGGCTTTTCATAGATCCTTTTAAAAACAAGGTTTTTGTTTTCTTAAAAATGCGTAACATGTCAATTTAATGGGAGTTATTTTTGGTTAGGTACTAAAATTATGGATTTATTTACGTTTAATAAATATTTATTGCCTTAAAAATATAGAAAAATTATTCACATTTTTGCGTCAATTAGTGCTCTTATAAAATAAAGTTTCATCGCTTGTCACGTCATCTTGCGGTTTACGTCTAAGCTTTATTATTATCCTTGGACCGTAAATGAGCTACTAAATTCGTGTTGAGATGGTCGTAAAATTAGTATCATTCATTGGTCGTAGGTAAAAACAGTTATAGTATGGGACACTTTGGAAGGTTCATTATGGTGAATTGGAAACTAAATAACATAAAGCTGTGACTGGGTGCACTCAATAGGTACTTGCGTCTTGTTAAACATAGTAAAAGTCCCTGCGTTTCCGGGAACATTTTCCAAATGGCTCCGCCATCTTGAATTTTTGCGCATTTCGCTCGAATAAATAAAAAAATAAAGGTTTCTTTTGATAAAAACTGAAGAGACAAAAATGTCGACAACTAAATAAAAAACAAAATGTCATAAGACTCAAGATTGTGTAATTTATTGTTCAGGAGATACAATAATAATAGTATAATACTTATTTAAAAAAAGTCTGAATAACATGATAGTTAGATCCTTATAAAATTTGAAAAATTTTCCCGATACAGCTGGATTTTTGTCACATGTTAGTACCACCGCCATCTTGGATTAAAGATGATCGAAAACATATTATATCAATAAATTATTACTTTCCTATTTATAAACCGAATTGTCTTAGACAAATTTTCATGTATTTATAAAATATAACAGTCTTTAACCATTTTGAAAAAAACTACCTTTTTTACATGTTTCTAAATTTTTTTATGTGACACTGTGGTTGTCATGAAAAAACTTTAAAACAAAAAAAATGTTCGCCTTCAAGACGTTTTTATAATGGGTACCCTCAGACACAATTATTTTACTTTTTCTCAAAAGTCACAAAAGTCGGTAACAAACCGAAAAAGTCGAGAGTGATGTTATTTTGAATATTACTAGACTGAGGAAAATTTTTAGCAAAGTGATTCTGCCTGGCGCCTATTTAGACCAAACAATCTTGCTATGACAAAAATGTAGCTGTAACCAGTGTTACCAATAGCTTTGAGTAAAACTATGCTTCGCATCTGCGGAAATTATGCGATTTTGTTCTAAATTATTCTCCGTTGATCTTCGCGGCGGCGCGGCACGGCTCACTGCAAAATAAAACCAAATACACCACTTTTTTTCTGGGATTCACATCCGCGATACACTATGCGTAATATTCCGTCCCTTTCTATTACACGGACAAAGAACAAGACAGCCAGTCATCAGGTTGTTGGTGTCGTCGGTCGCCGCTCGAGCGTGCGAGAATTCGTTCGGCTCGTTTCCCACACAAAATCAATAGATTATGAAAACTAACTATGAGCGGCGCATTCGCCGACTGATATGTTGCTATGGGTGTGATTATATGCTCGTATTACGCGATTTGTTCTATATTATGCCCAATTATGCTTTTTTACCCATTGTGCTATTATTATGCTCCCGCTAGTGAAATTATGCCCAATTATGCTTTTTTACCCATTATGCTATCATTATGATCGCGCTAGTGAAATTATGCCCAATCGCATAATTATGCTCCGATTGGTAACACTGGCTGTAACAGAAGAGTATTAAGTAACACTAGCAAAAATATCAGTTAGACTAGCAAAAATAGTCTTCGCCAGGTAAAATTACTTTACTTAAAATTTTCTTCAGTGTAGTAGTTCGCACTTAAAGTTAACACGCTAAATATGGCAGTTTCAAGATAAGATATCCAGAGATTTAAATTATGTGTGCCCTACAAAAAAGTAATCTATTTTTTTTCACAGAAATGCTTGTTTCTCTTTTAAAAAAATCCATGGCACGTAAGTACGAAACAAATAGTATCTTGCTCGAAATAATGACTATATGGGAATATGCTTTGATTATATTCCGGTTACATAATCAAAGGTATATTAATAACTTACTTTTGGCAGAATATTATTTTAGCATCTTGGTACAGCTCCGTGAAAAAAATCTTAAAATACTTAATTGTTTGTAGGGCACATAATATACAATTTTAAATCTCTGTATATATTACACCCGGTTACAACTTTTTCAGGCGTGCAGCTCACGCGTCACTTGACTGTACGTAAATTAATCCCGTTTCTCACCAGAAGCGTGTCAGATTTTTCTGAGACCCCCCTGCAAGATGTACCCCCCTGTTATATTTTTTTTTCAACAACAAGAAAGTTAATGAACTAATGCGGAGGCCATCTTTAATGTAAAACTTTGATATTTTAGCCTTTATTTTATTATTACAAATATTTATAATATATAATAAAACCAACTAAGTATAAAGAAAACCAACAAACTAATGGGTTTCATGTACCCTCTGTATATTAGTACTCAAAATGTATGCAATATTAAAGGAGCCGAAAGGTATTTGTGTGCGTATTTGTTTTTATATGTTATATTCTTTTTTTTTGCTTTTTTTAAGACAAGGCGGATAAGAGGCCCCCAATATGCCGTGGGCCCCCCGCCTTGCGGGGGCGGCGGGGGCGTTTAACACGCCCCTGTTCCCCACTATGCATTTTCCCCATGCATCTTGAGAATTTGCATGCATTTTGAGGGTTCACACCATGCATTTTCCGCAAAAAAGATGCATGAACTCGAGATGCATTAAATAGAACTTGTTCTAATTTTTGTCAAAAGATGCATGCATTTTGCATTTTGGGGAATTTTCTAATAAATTTTGCTGCGACAACATAAATATTATGTTGGCAAGTCTATCAATTGTTATAAGCTGATTTTTTTCTTTCCCTTGGCTAAAAATTACATTTCTTGATGCACAGTGAGAACGCTTTTGGATTTCATGCATCTAGCAAAAGATGCATCTGCAAAATTCACGGGGCTTTACTCTATACCAAAACTGCCACACCCACTGGTATGGTGGTTTGGTTGCCGAGCGGACCCACTTTTTCAGGTTCTCCTGCGAAATCGTTGTTACAAAAACCGAGTCCCGAAGACTTTTCGATCAGGTATCAGGCAGACTCTCCTTCCAATCTCTTGATCGTGACTTTTTCCGATATAAAAGATTGTTGAGCAAACCTGAGGCACCACAAATGAACTTTCTTATCATTATATTGGCAAAATGTTAACTGGTTGTATACAGGGGCTAGTAAAAAAAAAACATTTTTTGGTATTTTTTATTTTTTTCCGATATAAAAATAAAAAATTATTTTTGAGCAAACATTAAACTGAACAAGTTTTTCTTCCCAGTAAGAGTTTATTTGTGTTACATGTTTTTTTTTCTATTTTTTTTATAGAAGCTTAACGAAAAATGTTTTTTACTACGAAATAATTATTTTGCAAGTTAAAAATCTAAATATTCTTTTGCATTCAGTTAAAGAGACGAGTAAATAAACTTTAAGTAAATTGATTTTTCTTATTTTTTTTCCTAGCTACGAAGTACAACATGCAAAAAGTTCAATATCATTAATTTTTATAAAAAAGTAATCAGTATTTAATTTCTTTAAAACTGATCGAGGGATTTTAATTTAATTTTGCGTACGCCTTTATCATACTTCTCGGCCATTTCAAGCGGTTGGACGAGACAAAAAAGTAACCCATTACTAGAAAAACCAACTGTGACTTCTATATGATTAAAATTATGACTATATTTTGAAAAAACCATAGGTTATGCAATAAAATAGTTTAAAATAATAAGTTGTAACCAGAGCTTAGAGGGCGAACCTTTAAACTTTGGGTTGGACGGGACAAGAAAAACCAAAATTTAATTTTAGTTAATTCTTACTTTTATATATTTAAATTTTTTGGAAAAAAGATTTGTCACGGCTTTTCCAAACTAAATAAAAGGCATTGGAATTAAAGGAGAAAGCATGTTGGTAACATTTATGTTAAAAGTTATTGTGAACCATTAATCAGTAAAGCTTTTCTTTTGGGTTGGACGGGACAAAAAGTACAATAATTGAAAAAATATTTTTTGGTTTAGGTCCGAAACTGTTTATATGTTTCGGCTGTGGTTTTATGATTTGAAGTTATTTCAAGATTTTTAGCAAAAACTAATAGATTGTTAAAGCGTTTTTCTTTTTTTTAATAAAATTACATTTGTTTGAAATGGCCCTTTTATCTAATACAGGGTGCAATTTTTTTGTCATTTTTTTATGTTTTGCATCTAGGATGATGATTACTTTTATGAGTGGAATTTTTTTTTGACTGTTCTTTATCATAATAATACTTCACACTTCTTCGGACAAGCCACTGACTTTGACTAGTACCCAATAGAGTATGTAGGTGCAGTGGCGTAGCCAGAAATTGTCTCTGGGTCATTACAGGGTTACTTTTATTATTATGGGTTAGGCCCTGTGGGGTATTTTAACCACCAAAACCTCCCTCTGGCTACGCCACTGTGTATGTATAAGGGAGCGAAATTATGCGTAATCATAAATTATGGCATATTATTGCTTTTTTTATTTAGTTTGGAAAAGCCGTGACAAATCTTTTTTCCAAAAAATTTAAATATATAAAAGTAAGAATTAACTAAAATTAAATTTTGGTTTTTCTTGTCCCGTCCAACCCAAAGTTTAAAGGTTCGCACTCTAAGCTCTGGTTATAACTTATTATTTTGAACTATTTTATTGCATAACCTATGGTTTTTTCAAAATATAGTCATAATTTTAATCATATAGAAGTCACAGTTGGTTTTTCTAGTAATGGGTTACTTTTTTGTCTCGTCCAACCGCTTGAAATGGCCGAGAAGTATGATAAAGGCGTACGCAAAATTAAATTAAAATCCCTCGATCAGTTTTAAAGAAATTAAATATTGATTACTTTTTTGTAAAAATTAATGATATATAACTTTCTGCATATACCTCGTAGCTCGGAAAAAAATAAAAAATAAAATTCAATTTATTTAAAGGTTTTTACCAATAACTTTAACTGAATGCAAAAGAATATTTAGATTTTTAAGTTGCAAAATAATTATTTCGTAGTAGAAAAGAATTTTCGTCAAGTTTTTATAGTAAAAAAAAACATGTAACGAAAAATAACTGTTACTGGGAAGAAAAACTTGATCAGTTTATCTAAAAAATACTAAAACATTATTGTTTGCTCAAAGATAATTTGTTAATTTTCATATTGGGAAAAAAAATTCACAATAAATGATTTTTTTGACTAGCCCCTGTATGCAACCTGGTAACATTTTACCAACTTAATAACAGGAAATTCCATCTTTGGTTCTTTAGCAATACATATTCGTTGAGTGTGCCCAATATACCTCAAAACAACGTTCTTTTTAAACTTTGACAGTCTATATCTCTGGAACTAAACATAGAAATCATTTTATATTTACACATTTTTCTTATCTGATAACCCACTATTACATACTAAAATTTTATCAAATTTATAATTTATAATAAATTGGAAAAAAGTTTTTCCCCAGGATTTGAATGTGTGCCCCCTTGTCTTCGTAACATCTCTAGGTTTTTGAAGCCGCAGTAGGCTTGAAATATCTTCCCACTACTAACAAATGAATCAGAAGAAAGGATTTCCGAATAGCCAGTCAAAACCCCATGTCCTCTGTAGCTCAGTTGGTAGAGCATTAGACTGGTATTCTAGAGGTCCCGGGTTTAAATCCTGGTCGAGGAAAATTTTTTTTCCGATTTATTATTATTATGAGGTCTATCGCATGGGATCTATCACCTCCCAACCAGCATTTTTTTCTCTGTAAGAGCCGAAAGAACATTCTTATAGCAAAAACTGCAGAAATTAATGCCTGTATAATTTGGCCTAGGCCGATTATCAGTGCAAAATGGGAACCACCATATAGAGCTTACTTACTTCTTTGATAAACCCATAAGAACTGTATAAAAGATCTGCGTTTAGGTGGTATTTATAGAATAGTTTCAACAGCCACCCATACTACAGGGTTCCTAAGCAAATCCTTAGGGGGCCAAGCAGCCGTGTATAAGACGCAGACAAACGGAAAAGCACATTAGGCAGAAAAGGATGGGCATGGGGCGATGTTGTCACTACATCTTACACGTAGTAAATCCATTCCAGGTTGTTGTTTTCTAATGTTTTCCATTTTCATACCTTTAGGACTGGAATAAGAATTGTTTTTGCTCGACTTTAATACCAAACTGATGAAAGATATCGTAAAAAAAATATTTTTCGGCTTTTCATTTTGTAACCATTGTCCTTACGCACTGTTTACAGGCTGGGGACTGAGATACATGCAAATGCCTAACCTAAAGCGTTGATACACGGCCGGAGAAATCGACTGAGATATTTCCGTAGAAACTTTATCAAGCAAATAGGACGGGTTGACGCCTTCGAACGTCCAACCCGGGTTTTGCATTTTGATTCGAAATCAAAAAGGAGGAACACTCAGATGTGGGGCCGTGCACAAATTACGTAACGGTGATTTTACCAATTTTTGACCCCCTCCCTATGTAATGTTTTGTAACGGTTTGGCACGCCACTGCCCTAATATTACGTAACGATTTCAAGACCACTACCCCCCCCCAAAAAAAAAAGAAAAAACTTTTCACTTATTTTCATTCCAAATTTTCTTAGTTTCACACAAATGCAAACGCTGTCGAAAACCCCCCTCCCCTCTACGTAACGTTTTGTAACCCCCCTCCCCCTATGACCATTACGTAGTTTGTGCACGGCCCCTGTATTCCCAGTGGAGGAGGGCGAGAAAATTGATATTTTTTTCTTAAAAATTATACTCTTTAGACCTATTTCTTTGCGTTCCCGAAATTACGTAATTTTTGAAAAAAAATTGTAAGCGGCGCCATTTTTATTTCGTGCTTTGTTTTTCTAACATTTTTGCGTTCGGCTAATTTAATTGAAAAATTTTTGCCTGCGACGCCCTTTATCTTCTCACTCGAAACCAAGATCCCCCGTTTTAGGAAAACTGATCCCGTCTCAGTTTGTAAATTTTTTCGAATAAAAGTAGAGTATGACCATGGGGGAAATAATTTTTTTCTACGGTATGACGAAAATTTCGAGAAATTTGAAGAAAAAAATAAAAAAAGTGGCAGAGCTCAAGTTTTTCGTAAAAAAAAAACGTTTTTTGTAAAGAAACAGAGCAAAATAAATCTTTTCACCCCTTTTTGGGTGTTGCAAATATTGGCAGCCCCTTATTTTTCGCTTTTACCCTCCCGCTAGTTTTAAAGAATTGGTTCGCTACATGTTTCGAGATCATGTCATAAAACACCTCGAAAATATCAAATGTAGTGTAGGGCCAGCTTTATTTAAAATCAATAATATCGCAAGCAAAAAGCTCTGCAGGAAAAACAGCGCCGTTTATTGATTTCTTTGGCTGCTAGTACTAGCTGCATGGTTTGGCCGTTTCCGGATAGATGTCACTAGTAGAACAGAATGGAGAGAAATTTAATTAAAAGTGAAGAAATTTCTTTCTACTGTTAACAACCTCACGAGTTTATCGCTTAGTATCGTAAATAATGGATCCTGCCGCCTCCTTTAAGCAAGAAAAAGCTGTGGTTTGGACCTGAAAACATCTAATTTTTAATTAGATTAGATGTGTGGCCGCCATCTAGCGGAATTTGCAGACATCTTGTCAACGGTTATTATTGCAACTATGATTTATGCTCACAATGAAAGAGTGGCGACAATTTTTTCTCATGAAAGCAGTCCGGAGATAATAACAAACTGGCACCATTGCTCAATATACCTGTTTCTTTTGTGCGCGCAGAACTTTCTATGCCATTTCTGTTTGATTTATTGAAATCCTATCCCTAAGGAAAATCTTAGGAACCCTGTATAAGGGAGTTCTTCTGGAAACAGTTATACAGTATTTTACTTCTGTCGATAGAATCGAAGTCCTCAATTAAGAGAAGAAATGTTTTTTAATGTGGTTTAAATAAATATTTAAATAACAAAATGGCCTTTTAACTAGGACTGATTTTTCCTCCACAGTAGGTAATAATGGCGACACCAAAACTTGACAATAAATAAATATTACGCGAAAACTTTACCTATCTTTGTTTGGAGCCTAAAATACTGTCTGTCTAAAAATAAAAAGTGGCAAAATATATACAGAAGAGGTTTTTTAAACAAATTATGTAATATTTGTGCATGGTTTATCATTTCTATGTATTTTTATGAATTATACCTTCATGTTATTCAGGTTTTTGTTGCTTTTGGGATATATTGTTAAGTTCATAGAAAGACAGAACATTTTGAAGATGAACGTCTTGTTGTAAATATTTATAACATAATATATAGCAAGTATACAATAACCATACAGTAATTTTTAGTTGTAGGGATTCCCGTCCGCCTTGGGTTTCCATTATCCGCATCTTTTCCAATTTGAGTGGTCCATGTTTATATTTTCAGTTCCTTTGTTTAAGGCGGATTTATAAACTTAAACTTTCTGTTTACTGTTTGTTGTTTAAGGTTATGTGAGACTGAGAAATTACGTTTAATTTCAATTGGGCAGTTGGCCAATTATGAGGATAACACAAAAGCAAGGTAAAATTAGAGAAGTGGCTAAATATTTTATCGACCATCAACCATTTAAGTGCATTTTTGTTTTATTAGAGATATCGGATATGATGGTAATCACTTTTTTGCTCTTGTAATGTATCTTCATAAAACAAAATTACTTATTATAGGGACTTTTTGGTTTAAAATTGTTGTATTATTGAGCCTGAAACACACTTATACAATACTTTAAGAACTTAAGTTCTTTGCAGCTATTCTTTTCTGTAGTAAAACCGTGTAAATATTCTTACAGAAAGAAGCAGAGCTTTTATAGGGCATTCCTTTAATTGTTGGTGGAAGAATATTCTTACAGAAAGCAAACTTATAGGTAGAACCTTATAAAACCCTTTTTATTATGAACCCTTTTGATACAACAACATAATCAGCACTAAATTGCTTCTAACACCTATATGAGTTTTTTGAAACTGTAACACAGCAAACTGGTAATCTGGTGACATTTATAAGGCACTAACATGCCAGAACTGCCCTGTAGTACATAAAAATTGTTATTTGGGCTCCCACGATCGAAAAGCAGTTTAGGAAACAATACATTTCAAGAAAAAACGTCTTTGTTGCACAAGAGTCACTTGATGCGATGCTTCAGACCATGCAATCGGGATCCGATCATCGCTTAAGAATATAATGTTTTCGTTCCATGTGATCATTCGCCATATATAGACCTATGCCGCTCCCTGTTCAAGAATACACGTCCAGGATATATTTATCGTGAGGAAAAATAAAAATCAGAAATCCAAAATAAGTTTTACAATTTTTTTTATGGCACAAGATGCGTTTAGATTTAAGATTAAAACGAAAATTGATGTTACAAAATACTATAATATAAATATTATTAATGAGTCACAAAAACGTACTTTATAAAGACGGACACAAAAAATAAATATATAAAAAAAAATGTTAAAAAGCGAGAGATAAAAATTGAACTATTTTTTTTGCATAAAGTTTCTATTGACAACCTGAGTGCGCCACTAGTGCAGTTTTAATGTTTTACCAACGTGGTCGAGTTCTTTTTTGATTGTGACCTGTTATCTGATCTGAAGCCGTTTAAAATAAATTTTTGGCTTTTTACGACTCTGAATTGGTAAGTAAATAATAAAGAAGACGTGAAAGAATAATTTTAAGCTCTAAATGTTGCAATACCTATTTAGCGAGTGGCGTACAACTTTTTAACGTAGAACAAAACAGTAAATGAGAATATAATGCTGGCCTACATGTTGGACATAGTAAGAATCAAGCATGAATATTTTTAAATTAAAAAATAACGTTTAATTTTATAATTATTTTGGAAAATATTTAAAAGAAATCAATTTCCTGATTTTAATGGTTATGTTTAGTCGAAAAAATCGAGCAGTTCCATATTGTGGGCCAAATACTCCATGCTGGTAGTAAATAAAAACGTCGACATCTCGAAATTTCCCAAAGTTATAGCCTTTCTGAAAAAAGGATCTATTGGTCATCAACCCAAGCAGTCAATAACAAGGCAAAACGTCAAAAGATTTTGCAAGATGCGCCGACGGAGAAATTTAAATTGATAAACGTAAGATTTGTTTAGCTTTTATTTAACGTTATAATAGTGGCGTAGTCAGAAACTGGCTCTGGGGGATTTTCTAAAAAATGATTAAAATGGCGCTGTTCCGCTGGTCTAAATTTTTTAAATTGTAATGCTGATTTTCTGAAAATTAATTTGAAAAAAAGAAGGATAAACCTAAGTAGTAATTTTTTAAGGTATATATAAGGGAGCTTAAAACTCAAACCCTCCTGTCTGTGTGTCCTTAACGATAACAATCATGTCATAATAAAAAAAATATAGGTACTATAAAGTATTCTGTATTGTTTCAGGTAATAGCACTGCTGGGCATCTGGGGAGGACGTAGAAGGGAGGAACTATGCAAACTAAATGAAGAGGACATAGAGGATACCGGATCCCAGTTGATTATATGCGTTAATCAGACTAAAACATATGTAAAAATGCTGTTCACAGTAATAAAAGAAGAGAAAATTTTCTAAAAACTTTCCATCGCTATCACAGCCTGCGTCCTAAAAAGCTACCAGAAAAAGCATTCTACGTAGGTCATAGAAAAGGCAAATGCATAAGTAAGAATAAACATGGTTAAGTCGGCCCGTGTTATTTTCTTTAAAAAATTTTGCCTGCTGCGCGTTGAAACCATACATATATTTACAATTTTAGTTTAATTTTAAATAAAAAAATGCATTTTTTAGTGCAATTTTCTTACAAAATTTCGCCTGCAGCGCTATGGTGCCGTTGATATTCACAATTTTAGTTTAATTTGACTCAAAAATTGCATTTTTAATGGAACTTTCCCAAAAATTTTTGGCGCATTTAAACATTTTTTCAAATAAAAAATGTATGAAATAAACAACTTAAAATCTGAGTAGCCCCTCCCCCCCCCTAGATTTGAGACCAAATCCGCGCTTGTAGTTAATAAGTTTAGTTTGCATATATTGATATGTTCCTCATAAAAGCTATGCTTTTATCCTAGTTTTTTTTTCTTATCGAAATCGCCCCCCCCTTTTCAAATGGCTGGGACCGTCACTGGAATAGCTGAAAAAACTGTATAGTAGTTTAGAAAATAGGCGGTAAGCATCTTTTGTGGGCAAATAATTTGACCGCTTTATGAAACATAAAGCTTTTATGACTAACTCAGACGGCTATTAATTTTCGAAATTGCGAACTTAACACCAAACTATCCATTAATAACAACCGTTCAAGGCCTTAATTGGTAAACGAACGATCGGGGAGTGCTTACGGACAGTAGACACTTAAAGTAAATATTTCAACGCATCGGTATCAGTATACCTAACGCGTTCACAACAAAGCCAAAAGACATTACATTTTTAACTTTTTACGGCATATTCTGAACGAGGCCTGCGTTTATGGTCGATTCGATGGGAGAACAGCTGACTCCACTCGTTGCGTACATTGGTAGGTCCGTAACGGTACGTACAAATACGTACATCCAATATTTTCTTTAAGTATTTCAACGCATCAGTACCGGTATACCTAACGCGTTCAAAACAAAGCCGAAAGACACTCCATTTTTCACTTGGCCATGGCTGGAACAGCTGATTGCAATCATGGCGTACGTTGATGGATAACATTACGTATACCTATACTTCCATATGCAACGAGTAGAATTAGCTGTTCTGTTATCACATTCCCTATAAAAGTGAGCCATGTTCAAAATATGGAACACTCATATAAAGGGTGGCCCATAAAAAACTGCTCATTTTTTGATGGTAAAGATTCGTGCCCAATTGTCCGATTTCAGAAATTTTTTATTGGAAAGCTAAAGCTTTAAGCTTACGGATCCTGTTACCAGAGTTGACATTTTGCTAAAATTCAAGATGGCGTACGCTTTTGAAATATGGTAATTTTTCGCCCCCCCCCCTGCCAATTGTTTGTCTGCGCCACTGTCTTTCTTGACTAACGTCAGTTAAAAAGTCACATCCTTGACGTGTTCAAAAAGATATCACTTTTTAAAATTGGTCATGAAATACGTTTTTAGCGAGTTTTTGGCCTTCTATTAAAAGTTGTTGGCTATTTTTGACATTACATTGACAATAGATCCAAATCCACGTTTTAGCAAAACCAAAACACTACTCTCTTGACTACTGGAGCGACAGGAATCTACTGATTCACACACATATTTCTGCTAATTTTTCCAAAGTATAGTAGAACTGTATGCTTAAACACAAAATTCATCTTTTACAGGCCAAAAAATTCACCCTATTAACTTTATTACATCTTTCATATTTCATGGCCAATTTTAACAAGTGATACCTTTTTGAACACGTCAAGGGTGTGGCTTTTTAACGGACGTTAGTGAGGAAAGACAGTGGCGCACATAAAAATTGGCAGAGGAAGCGAAAAATTGGAATTTTTCAAAAGCGTCCGCAATCTTGAATTTCAGCGAAATGTCAATCCTGGAGGCAGGATCTTATAGTGTGAAGCTTAGTCTTTCCAGTAAAACATAAAGTTTAAAAATAGGACAAGTGGTAACGAATTTATACCCTAAAAGAAAATGTGCGGTTTTTTTATGGGCTATATATTTCAACTATTAGGTATATAAAGGTACAGGATGCGAGAAAATCGTAGTGGCAACGGTCAAAATCTAGACTGCCATGATAAAGACGGCTCGATCTAAGCCTGCGCTTCCAGCTGACGCATGCGCATTGGAGCTTGTCATTAATTCATTGGCCCTGGAGTTTTCGCTACACTTTTTATCATACACAAGCAGGGCCTTTACAGTATCTTATAGTTATATGGGTATACAGATGAGTTGAAATATTTACTTTAAGAGTCTATTATGGGTATTTTTGCAGTAAATAAAATGCATAATCCTTATAGGTAGTCAAGTAATGAAAACGTACCGCATTCCAAATTCTCCGGTCCAATTTCAATATGGAGGCGACTGACAATTAAACACAGAATCTAAATGGAACTGTCATTGTCAGTATCAAAAAACTGGTCGTTAGCAACTTGGAATCGAGTGTACTTATCCATGTGACTGAGTTCGTTTTGAAAACCATTTTTGGACTTAAATTTTCAATAAATTATATGTGTTTAATACTCGTCAAATCTTTTAAAAAATTATCCCGGTAGAAACGGATATTGTTTGCATGCTTGTGCGCCTTCCGACTTGTTTACATTGATTAAGCCTTGTAAAATATTTGCTTTTGTTATCCTTGACATTTATGGTTTACTGGTTGCTCAGGAATATTTTGTTATTTTAAATACAACACCCTGTATATTGTTTAATTTTTTACTTCTCTGTCAAAAGACCTTTTAAGCAATACTACACAATAACGCTTTATTCCTTATGGTTTTATAGTTATTGAATGTCAAAAATCTTGTAAATGCCACCTTCAAAAATAAATATCTTGAAAACTAAAGGAGATTCATAAATTATTTTCGATTAATTTTACCTCATATATTTTTTGCAGGGACTATTTAAAAAATTCTGTGACATTTATGCCAATTACAAAAACCCCATTTTGAAAGAAACGATTTACACCTAAAGATAACAATCAATATTTCGAAAACTGTAAGAGATAAAGCCTTAGTTTGAGGTCTTTTGACAGAGATGTCAAAAAAAAAAGAAAATATATAGAGTGTGGGTCAAATTAACAAAACATTCCTACTGAACCAGTAAACTAAAAATGTCAAATATGACATAAGAATTGCCAAATGTAGGTAAAGTAATCTTTATTTGAATAGTCTAGGAAACTTTATAAATGATCACGCTGTACAATACGCGGCCGTGAAATGTCATTAAAGTACTCGTCTATAATGTAGCAAAACAATACAAAACGTACTTTCCTAAAATTTACAATAACAAATCGGTACTGAGCAAAAATTTTAAAATGACAAAACTGTGTAGCGGCTAAACAGTAATTGGTCAGAACGTACTGGCCTAAAACCTTACAATAAGAAAAGGTTACAAGGGCAAATCCGTAAAAACCTAAAATAGTTTAACATATATGATAGATTTTGCTGTGGTGTGATGGACACCGTTTTGTTTGTTAAGCCGGATTTATAATTAAGCAATCAAGCAAGCAAGCAAACAGGTGTGCCAACCTAAATCCTTTTTTTTTAATTTTCTCGGAAAGTATACTATTTTAAGACAATTAAAGAAGTTTAAAACAATGAGGGAATTCTTAGCTTGCTAACACCAATGCATTTTTTTATTGGTTCATTTCGATGAAATTCGAAAAAACAAAACGACAGCTGAAGCATATTGGTCGAACACCTTACCCCTATAGCCAATGGCATTTCTTATTTGTCGGCTATGTATGGCCATTATGATCTATTTCCATTTTGTGACAGTAAAGTTTTGCGTATTTATTGCTTTACGTAATACTAGTAGAGTACTTTTTGATAAATTATGCGCACCTTATCCGTAACTGCACAGTGTATTATAATAGTAACGTAAATTACTATTTTGTCATTCCCTAACAGGAAAAAAATAACATATAACGAATGGATATTACCAAATAAAAAGTGGCAAATTTTAATCAAGCGGATGGAGCAATCTGAGAGGCATAACGGTTAGGTAAATTTATATTCCCTGGGTAAATTTGATATCTGGTCCGACTTGACGTATAACTCCACTTTTTTGTTTACCTTCTCTTTTGTGTCATTTACTTTTTTGACTTGAAATTTCTTGTCCTTTTTTGAGCCTTTTTTATATATTTAATAAATTGCTTCATTTCAACTTCTAGAATTGTCCTACTACTAAAGAACCGATAAGGTATCCTAAATGTTAATTTGTAGCTTAAATTCCTGCCTTTGTTTCATTTTTAAAAGCCGTCGTCGATCCCTTGTGTCAAAACATAGAAAAAGTGACGTTTCCTCAACCGCTATGCCTTTTTAGCTATGAAAATGTCAATCGCATCATTACCCCTAAGTTTTTAGACTGGTCGGTTGGGATATCCATTCCCTATATGTTCTATTTTCCCTGTCCTCTAACCTCTAATACAGCAGACACTTCGATTACGTGATTATATCTGCGCACAGGCGTGCACAGCATTTTGCATTAGGGGGGGGGCATAGCACAATAAGAAATTAAAATCATAATAAGAAATATTATATAATATAATTCTTCTAATAATAATTCTTTTAGCAGAAACAGTTAGAACATCTATCTTTTTTACAATAAAACTAATCCAACTAATTTTTTTTCGATTAAAAAGTAGTTCACATAACAAGCTTGTTATGATGGTCATCAAATGCGAAGATGAAGTTTGAGACGCGAGCCGCAGGCGATTGTTTTAATTTATCTGAGAGTGTAATGACCATAACATGCGAGTTAGTGTACTATACTTTACCTACGAGAATACTCTTAAGTCAACAACCTTCACAACCTGAAGTTTCAATGACGTTCTATCTAAAACGTCAAAGCAAATAAGGGCACTAAGGGACTTCATATACCTTTTTTAAAAAAAGGTTTCTTTTTCTTAAAAATGCGTAACATGTCAATTTAACGTGACTTATTTTTGGTTGGGTACTAAAACTATATTGGATTTATTTACGTTTAATAAATATTTATTGTCTGAAAAATATAGAAAAATAATTCATATTCTTGCGTCAATACGTGCTCTTATAAAATAATTTTTATCGCTTGTCACGCCATCTTATGGTGATATTATCCTAGAACCATAAATAAGCCCTTAAAATCGTGTTAAGATAAATTAGTATTATTCGTTGGTCGTAGGTAAAATGTTAAATCGGTCTATGACTTCCTCATAATCTACATTATTAGTTCTTTTTTGTTCAACAAAAAAGAACAACAACGATTTAAGTCTTTCTTACTTCATATTTGACCGTAGTTTATCCTTGAAAACTGTCATTTTGGAAAATGACCTTTTGGAAGAGCACGTGGTAAGTGGCAGGGTTAAAAAAAAATTATTCCCTTAAAAAATTATGGTAGATCTTCTACATTCACTTTAAAAAAATGTGCTAGATTATCTTAATATATTAGGAGGGGGGCCAAGGCTATCCTGCTCCCCCCCTGCGCAGGCTTATGCATTTACTTTCTCTCTCTTCGCATTTGTTTATCGTCACTTTTTCGAGTCCCGTAGGCACTTTTAACCTAATAGAAGGGGTTACAAACTACTTTCGAACCCCAGACCAGCTCTTTTGTCCTCCAGTAGTCCACCTACTTAGTGAGCGTGTATCTAAGTCCGCCTCCACGTGATCCCATCCGGCCTGGTTACCGGCGTGAATGGGTGCCTAAGATACTGCTCACCAGACCGGTCTGATAAGCACCCCCTAGCAAGGCAGTTTTCTTTCCCTAGAAGGATTTAGACCTAAACCCTTTTGTCGGGGCTAGGAATCTTTAACGTGCTCCACTATCAATATATGGATGACACGGTACGGTCTTCTTAACGTCCTCTACGAGGGACGGTATGGGATCGTGTTAGCTTACTAGCTAACACGGCCTACTCCGCTCCATACGACGTTTTTCCTTAATATCACAAAACGATGTAATTTTATAAGAAAAAGTAAAAGTAGGCTACCGATGGCCCCGGGGATCGAATTGATAGACCAGGTATGTACCCACTATACCAACCAAGTTGGTATCTGTGTTTATATTAACATATGTATTAGGATAAGTGCTCGGGTCGTCCCCGTATCCAAAGAACCCCGCACGAAATACATGGGAAAATTGACTTCATCCGAATTTCATGTAACTTTGACATTTGATAGTACTATTCATGGCTTAGGAGATATGCTTTTATCAAGATTGTATGTCTAGTTCTTGAGATATTGGAGGTCAAAGTTTAAAAAACCCGTTGCAGTGGTACAAAAAAGAACTGTTTCTCAGCTGAAGTAGTGACAGGTATAAATTAATTTGTGTTGTTAAAGGATGGTCCATATTCACCAAATAACCACTACTGCTGAAAAATGGTTAGTTCTTATAATATAAAAACCAAACATGCACCAGCATTCTTCTATCTGCATCTATTTTAGATAGTTGAATTAGGATCACTTCATTTTTTGTCCATGCTTTTCATGGTACAATTTTTTGAAGTTTGACTGGTTTTCATCGCTTCAAAAACTCGACATGGTTATAGTCGAAATTATACCCATTTATAGTGACGCCATAATGGCAGCCAAAAACGTATGTCCACCGATATTTCTTTTGCAACAAACGACTGGTGGCTAATAAACGGGGATACATTTACTATAGGGTGATGGACATAATAAAAAATGTCATTTTAACTTTGGATATATATAGGGTGTCTAAAGCTCTCCATGCATGATCTATTTATTCGTGACCTTATAAATTAAGACTGGGTACCTACTTAAATTACCCGAAACAACACGATCTAATTTTATAACATTAGGGTGATTTTGGTCAGGTTTTTGGCCAGTCTGTTACCCGTACCTTTATTCTGGGTAGGCGCAGTAGCGCTCTAGCGCCACGCTATTACCTTTATTAAAGGTAACCACAGGCGCTAATTAGCTCCGAATAGCAATTACCTTTACCGTTAAAAAGCCAACTACCCAACTTAGCGTAATTCTGTGCAGAATATAAAAAATATTAACAATTAATTTACTTGTTTAAGAGAAAAAACCATCTTGATGAATAAATAACATAAATAAAAAAATACAGTTCCAAAAAAGTTGCCAAATTAATGTAATTGTAAAAAAATGACTCAAATACTTATACAATAAATTTCAAAATAAAATTAGTGTTGTTTCTTAGCCTTTTGTAGAAGATAAATATTATTTTTCTTTAGCCACCCGATTAGCCTATATATGCTTGATCCAAGATTTTCTTGGAAATCTAGCTTGCGTTGTTCGTGATTATTAAGACTTTGGAGGAAGATTTGAAACAAGCTGTGTTTGAAACCAATTTTAAAATTTTTTTCGGTTCATGTTGTCATAATAACCCACTTTTTGAATGTTAAATTAGCGCCTTTAATAAAGGCATCTTTTGTTCCCCCGTGGACCACAATATATCGATGACCTAAAATAAACCATTTAATTCTCTGATATTGCATTTTATATTTTTTAAATAAAAGTCATACTCGGAGTTATAGCAAACCATCCGATTGACCTTAACCCCTTAACTTAATTTAATTTTTTTTTAACTTTTGAACTTGCCTTCGAAAAGTGTCCTAGGTATTTAAAACAGGCGGGGCTTAATTCATAAGGGCAGATTTTGATCAAAAAATTCTAAAAAGATAACAAGATTATTTTTACCTTCACTGCTTTTTTTTAAATCTGTGTGCTTGGTGTCATTTGTTCTCTTGCTAAAGATCCACGTCTCGTCTATGAAAACTTGAGTAAGACCTTCGGGAGCAAAATTTTTGTTTTTAATGTACTTCCTTAAAAAGTTTATTCTTTTATGGACAATGTCTGGTAAGTCTTCCAAGATTTCCTTGGAATCTCTCCTGTTATATGTCAGAATGGTAGCTTGAGTTGTTCGTGATTATTAAGACTTTGGAGGGAGATTTGAAACAAGCTGTGTTTGAAACCAATTTTCAACATTTTTTCTGTTCATGTTGTCACAATAACCCACTTTTGAATGTTAAATTAGCGCATTTAATAAAGGCATCTTTTGTTCCCGCGTAGATCACAATATATCGATGACCTTAAAAAAACCGGAGATAACTTACTTAATTTAAATTTAACCCATGCTCTGTAATAGAACGTTAATTTTTCTAAAATATATAAACCACCACTAAATACATTGGAAAATTTAACATTTAATTCTCTTATATGGCATTTTATATATTTTTTAATAAAGGTGATGGTCAATCAAGTTGTTTAAAAGGCACGGTTCTTTAAGCGTCCCCAGAACTTCACAGTGAGGCAATATGAGAGTCATACTCGGAGTTATAGCAAACCTTCACTGTTTTTTTTAATCCGTGTGCTTGGTGTCATTTGATCCCTTGCGAAAGATCCACGTCTCGTCTATGAAAAGTCGAGTAAGACCTTCTGGACCAAAATTTTTATTTTTAATGTACTTCCTTAAAAAGTTTATTCTTTTATGGACAATGTCTCGTAAGTCCATTAAATATTTTCGACTGTTTGATTTCTTCCACTTAAAGTTGGATTTTGGCTTATTTTTGCCAACGTCACATATTCTTTTCTGGCGTACATTGAATAAATTGTTTCCCGAATTTAATTTTGTATATATTTTGTAATTTTGGTTTTGGCTGTGTTTTGTTTGAAAACATATTAGATGCGTAAGTTTTCTCAGCTTTTATCCCATTTTTCTTAATGTTTGCCATTGTTGTGGGATTTAATTTGGTTACTGCTACTGTTTGCTCTATTACACATTCTTAACTTGAAGGGCGGTTTTTGCGGACTCTGTCTTTTTCCAGTTAAAAAAAGCTAATATATTTAAAGTTATTAGCTGCTTCAGGTAAAAATCTAGAGGTGTTTACTTATAAAAAACGAACAATAATCAGACACCAATTTTTTTGAAAAATTTGTTGTCACTGCCGTTTGAAGTGTACCAGACAGAGATCTTTGAGCAATTTTGTCCCACTTCCAAAATCTATTCTAAATCTATTATGTGTTATTGTTAACACAGACAGAAAGTTTTGTTTTACTACGGGGTCCATCCAAAAACATTTTGTGTTCAACGTTTTTTGAATATTTACTTTATTTTTTGTGGTCAGTGAGTAAATAAGTTAATTTTCACAATATTTTACTGAAATGATACTATAACAGGGTTAAAGTTTACCCCTCAAAGGGGGCGCGTGCTATAAAATTTCAAGCGTCCCCCTCGACGTGTCCGAGGATTTTTCCAAAATCATACTCTATATTAGATCAAAACGCCTCTGTTGCATTTTCGTTACGACACACTGTAGTATCATACACATAATATAATTTTCCTAATCTCTTAATTAATGAAGTTTTTCCTCATCAATTAAGTTGCCAAACTGGGTCAAGGAAAACGTTGTTCATAATTCACTTTAGTCTTCAAATTAAAGTTCTTTCTAAGTTTATTTTATTTTAAACACTTTTTAAAACTACTCAAAAAATATACCTCAATACCTGATACTAAAAAATGCTAAGTCACGTTTTTTATCGTTGCATCGGCATCAAATTTGAAGTGAATAATTTGGTATCTTAAACGAAATCGGACGAAATTAGATGATACTACCTTGTACCCCCTCAAAGAAGGGAAACTGGTAACTTAATAATTTTATACGTCAAATTCGAAATCCTCTACACCAAATACCCTATATAACAATTCTGAACAATATCTGATTTTTTTAAATACCTCTCCTCCACTCCAAAAAGAGTCTATTCTTGAATCGAGAGAACATTTGCCCCAGGAAGTTAAATTAAATTCTCTCGCTACTATATGCATCTCATTGGTCCAAATCTTCGGTTTAAATCGGTTTCTCTCACTTTTGCCCGATATCGATTGAAAGTAATTCTAATGGTCTTGACTAATGCCCGAGTGCACGGGTTCGGCTTGACATGTAAGCCGAGCTTAAGCTTTAGTTTTGGTTTGCAAGGGTGTGGAATATCATGTAAGTGGCACTTAAGCTGCAGTTAAGATAAGTCGTAGAATTACTTTGGCTTAAGCGCATTTTTAGGTTATGTGTAAATCTTAAGGGTCACCCTCAGTTCAAGCGGCACTTGAACAACGGGCATAAGAGAACTAATTTCGATCAATATCGGGCAAAAGTGAGAGAAATCGATTTAAACCGAAGATTTGAACCAATGAGATGCATAGTAGCGAGAGAATTTGACTCCCTGGGAGCAAATTTTCTCTTGATTCAAGAATAGACCCACTGGACTGACAACACCATTACTTTTAAATTCTGTTCAAAAATTCGTGTTCCTCGACCCCAGAACCCCTAAACACCAATTTTGAAAGCCGTTGGTAGTACGTATATGGTCTTTACTACCCCACATGGAAGGGAAGGGGTTTCAAACTTCATAATGTCCCCACCTAAACCGCCTCTCTTTTTAATTCTCAAAACTGCATAAACTAGCAGCTCTGGTTAAAAGGTTATAAATTTTTAAATATATTTGGTCTCTCTGCCTCATCCCGTTAACTACCTTCCATCAACATAGTTTTTACCTCCAAAATTAGAAAATATTTGGTGAAATATAAAACTGAAAAATGCATATTCGCATTAACTTTGGTTGAAAAGTTATAAATTTTCACCTCCTCTCTTCCCCATAGCCACCCTTCAAAAAGGTAGTTTTTACTTAAAAAATTATAAAATACTTAGTGGAATATAAAACTAAAAACTGCATATTCGCAGCAGTTTTCATCCAAACGTTATAAATTTTTGAATTTTTAAATATGGTCGCGATTCTTTAAAAGCTGTCAGAATATCTCGCCCTTACAAAAAATCTGACGATTGTTAAAAACAAGTTTACACTTAATGCTTTTTTGTCAGGACTATTTGCTAATATTCCCTAAATATTTTTATGTGTAAACAAACCTTTAAAACTTTTAACATACAAAACCATAGATATCTATGGAATATTTCGCTGTCACTGTTCAGAAACAAATTCTGTCTTTCCTTTTACATAGTGAGAATTTTCGACGTTTATTGGTACGCGTAGTAACAATTTAGCTCCGCCTCCGAATATCTTTAAAATATAAAATTTACAAAATTTTAATAAAAAAAATGACGCTGTTTCTCCTACAATGTTAGGATAAATATGAAGGTTGCTGTGTTTTTATTTTAAATGAGGCGATAAGTAAAAATCACCACTTACCAGAATTCTGACGGGTGAGATTTTCTGTCGTTTCTGAACAATAGCTTCCTTCGTAACCCCACCAACGTGCAACGTAGTTTTTTCATAATAGACACTTTAAGTTGGTCATAGGACGTACGTGCAAACGTGGAATACAGGGCAATATTCTGTCTTCCTTTTATCTGTACAAAAGCAAAGACTTCCGCTCGAATAAAGATATCAAAGTCCAATCCCTGCGATCTATCGTAGATCTTATTCATCAAGATCACGTATTTAACATGTATAACGTTCAGACATGACGCTAACCTATGTAGTATAGCGTCTGTATCATGTTGCTAACGTGAAGAGATGGTAATATACGCAGCGAGTTTTACCGACGAGAGTCAAAAACTCATTAGACGAGCAGCCGAACCAAAGAAAGCAAAACAGAAACATTCGAGCAGGAAAATTTCACGTATACCGCTGGGCACCTCGTACAGGGTACTATATTTTGAACCCCTGGTTAGCGCTTTTATTATTGATGATAGATAAAGTTTAAATAGAAAAGATTTATAGTTTTTTAAAAGCCTTCCAACCCACATGACAGATGTTGTCAAATATCATTCCATATGTCAAAATTTGACATCAATTTTCTTATATTAAAAGCAACACCCTGTATATTTTTTAAAACTTCGATAGATCTTTTCTTCCTGATTCCAAAAATATACAATATGTTACTTTTTTCCTAAACGGTTATTGAACAAATTTAGAAAAACGTTGCAGCAAGAGCAATGTGTTGAACAAAGAACTATCTAAACTATTTTTCCTTGGCTAATACATTCCCGTTATAACAACGTTTTTCTATATTTCTTTAATAACCCTTCAAGACAAAAGCTCATGACAACAGGTTTTGCGCTTGGCTCATGCCAGCTACAAGCATTTTTATAAGTTTTTTACTTGTTTTTCATTTAATTTTTTAATTTTTTTCGTTTACAAAAATGGTTTTCTTGTGGTTCTAACTGCTATCATCAAAATATTTTCGGAAACACGAGTAAATCGGGTATTTATTTCTAAGCAAAGTTGCAATTTTAAAACGATTACTGTCCACACGACTTTTTAGTCCACCATACCAATATGCTATGGGGGACTATTAAAATCGTGAAATTTTGACTTTTCTTAATTTTATCAAAGATGAGTTACTGTGGTTCCAAAACACCTTAATCGACGAAAAAAAAAAAGTTGTCTGTCGGTCTGTTGTCTGTCTGTATACACGATAATTCAAGAACGCCTTAATCGATTTTAACGAAATTTGGTATAAAAATCCTCTATCGGCTGACCAGGAACTAATTAACTTTTTTGTTGGGATGGGGGAGGGGTTGAAGGGGAAAAAAGGGGAATAAAATATTTAAAAAAATTGTAACTTTGGAACAAAAGCAACTAGCGATATACGGTTTTTAGATTTAATTTTCCATGAATATGAACTACATATTTCGTTATAAAGTCCAAATTCGTGGGAGCTTTAGTTTCCGAGTTATTTGAAAAAAAAGCTAAAATATATTAAAAAAATCATAACTTTAGAAGTAAAGCATAAAATAATTTATTGTATGTGTGTGTTTTCTAGCACCATTTTTTTTTTCATATTTTAAAGCAAAATTGAAATTTTTGATCAACAGTCCTAAATAGATGGTAATGTATATAAAATTGGACCTAGCTCTGAAAATTGTTAAGATAAAGAGCGATTACATCAAATGTTACACATTTTTGACCGCCTTCTTTAACGACGTCAAACGTCGGGTAAAACCTTGCATAAAACTGTATAAAACATAACTTTAACTCAAAAATGGCCACGGAGGCCGCAAATTATAACATAGGCTGATAAACTATTTCTTTTGTATCTTCTTATGCACACTCCTTGTAAATGTATCGAGTACAGTTGCATGCGGCACGCACTGGTCGTAAATAAATTGTTTCGTTTATACGAGCTTTATACCGGTTTTATATAAGGACGGTTTTAAATAAAATCGCCTTCTACAAGGGTTTATACGTTATTAAAATCGTTCTCTAGCAGCTGATCAACGTACTGCCAACCCGCTAACCGTATGATAAGTTTCCCAAAAATTAAAAAAAATATATAAATAATTCACTCTTAAAAAAAACGCAAATAAAAAGTGTAGACAGAAGGTAACATAAAAAGTTGATGACAGAGTTTCTGTAAAAGTAAGATTCAGTATTTCTTTATTTAAGTATTCATACCGACCCCAAAATATCGGTTTTAAAGCGGATAAAACGACGCTTTCTTAAATCGCCTTAAAATAAAATCAGTTTATAAAGTTTATTGCTTAAAACGGTTTTAATGGTGTTTATACGACAAAATGTTCAAACCGCTTGAAGCGGCCCGTATAAACCAAGTAAATTCGAGTTTTTTTTTATATATTTAAGCCAAAGTATCGGTAACCTGATTAATTATTCTGCCAAGTTGGTAGGCGAGCCCCCACAAACTATTATTTTAATAGAATTTATTTTTATGTGTGTGTAAAATAAATGTCAAAAAGTTTTACAAATTGTTTAAAGTACCCTAAATAAATATATAAAATAAAATAAAATAATATCGCGCCTAAGAAAATATATTCAAAACCACTACTTGTATACACATGAGTCCTTAAATGCATTTTTGTATTTATTAAGAGGTTTTCATTTTAAATATTTCCGAGAAATTGTGGGTTGCGTTAGGTCGGGTTGGGTTTGGTTTGGTTAGGACTTATAGGTTGTTACCAGGATTGTTTAGAGTTTATGACTTTTCCAGGGTTTATCCAGACTTTCCGGGTATATCTAGACTTTTCTTGGGTGTATCCAGACTTTTCCAGGTTGAATCCAAACTTTTACATGGTCCAGAATTTTTTAAAATGTATCCATACTTCTCCAGCGTACATCCAGGCTGTTTTAGAGTGTACCCTGCCAAAAAAAACACTTCAAAACTCTTAAAAACTGATCAAGTCTTGATAAGATTTTAAGAAATTTTATTGGTTTGAAGAGACTTGACCTAGCAAAAATCTATGCCTCATGAAAACTGACAAATTCTTATGATGTTTCATGAGAACCATTTTCAAATAAAATCTAACTATTGAAAACTCACAAGATTTCAAAAGATCCTAAACTTCCTAAAGACAATAAAATTTCATGTTTGGATGTTTTACAAGACCAGACACATGAGATTTCATGAGGTTTAGCAAGCAAGATTTTTATGATATTTTATAAGATTTTGCAAGTCTAAAAGAAGGGACATTTTTAAAAGATTTTACAAGATTTCATGAGAAATAGGGTAAAGGGTTGTGAAGATTTGACAAGTTTATGTAAGTATTAAAGTGTAGAAAATAGACAAGCATCAGAAAGATTTGACAAGCAAGATGAGAAATTAAAAGATTTTATGAGTACCTATAAACATAAATTAAAAAGACTATCAAGATATTTTAAGAGATTTCGTAAGTTTATATCAGACACTGGAGATTTCATGAGATTTAGCAAGCAGGATTTTGATGGGATTTTAAAAATACAAATGAAGGGATGTTTTTTAGATTTTACAAGATTTCATGACAACTAAAGTGACGAGTTGTGTCAAGTGTAGAAAATAGACACGCACATCTATTTTTTGACAAGCAAGTTTTTCAATGAGAATAGAAAAGATTTTATCAGTACCTATATAAAAGTAAATTAACCAAAACATATTATAGATTTAAGCAGATTTGAGTAGCAAAAAATTTTAAGAGATTTGACAAGTTATAACAGCCGGAATAGAAAAAGACAATCTTACCAAAACTTGTCAAAGCCAGTAAAATCTTATCAACTTGTTTCTCTTAAAATCTGCTTAAAACTGCTGAAAACGTGGGCAATCTCATGAAATGTTGTGAAATCTTATTAACTTTATTTTATATTTCTGTTAAAATCTGCTCAAAACTGCTGAAAACACGTAAACTTGTCAAAACCAATGAAACCTTATCAACCTGTTTTTCTTAAAATCTTCTCAAAACTGCTAAAAACATGTTATTATGTGTGATCTGTGAAATCTGATGGAGGGTGGGTCTTCTAAAAATTGTTGAAAACATGTGTATTCTCATTTTTGTTAAAGTCTGCTCAAAACTTAACACAAACCAGTGGAAGTAGAGCCATTAAAATACTGGTGAAATCTTATTAACTCTTATCATAAATTCTTTTAAAAACTTTTCAAAACTCCTAAAAACGGATGACAGTGCTCATGCATGTTTGACGAGTTTTGAATCTCTTTCCAACTTTGAAAATTCATGAGATTTCACCCGAAAGTGGTGTTTCATAAACCGCATAAAATACCGACAAGAACTAGTGAACTTTCACTAGTTTTTTTCTACGAGTTTTGAAGCGGTATTTTTGGCAGGGTATCCAGACTTTTTGAGAGGTATCCAGACATTTCCTGGGTGTATTCAAACTTTTCCGGGGTGTACCTGGACTTTTCTATTATATTTTATATGTTCCATATATATATATATATATTTATATATGTTGTCAAAAATTTTAACGCCAATAAACTAAGATTTTTGAGATTAATCACAAAAAACGGCTGAACCGATTTGGAAGAAATTTAGTAAGAATATAGGGTGAAACCTGGATATTATCATACGCTAATTTTAATTGACATTTTGCCAATGACTTAAATTATTATATAGCAAACAAAATTTAATTTTTCAAAAGTTTTTTTAATTTTTTATGCATTATAAATATATATGTATATATTGTCAACAGCTTTGGCGCCATTAAACTAAGATTTTTATAAGCTTTACAACCCGGTATCACAAGATAAGAGAAAAAAATATTTTTTTTAAGGATGAAGTTTGCTGCGTCAATACAAGTAATCGTTATGTAAAATTTCGTTATGATTGGTGCAGGGGTTTTTGAGTTACTGTAGCTACAAAGTGAACGACGGACAGACCGACCGACAAACCGGCGTCCGGTAACGTGCTTATCTGTATTAAAAACCACCAAATTTGTGGAGGTTCACCAAAATCTTAAAATGCGATTTTTAGATGATCACATTATTAATTCCTTTAGCGAGGGAAGTAAAAAGGTACCTATTCTTCTAATTCTAAACATATGGGTTCGGGCAAAAAAGCAAATAATTTTTTTAATTTAAACGTATTTTTTACTTTTACCTTTAGCCACACCCAGTTTTGAAAAAAATTAACCACATAGAAGTAATCTTTCTTGCCTGATTCTCCCCTACTTATTAGGTTTAGATATCCGTGGCAAAAAAAGATGATTGATTGATTTTCTTTACAAGTTTTTACATTTTCTCTACCTGATTTTCAGCTATTTCCTTTTATAAAGTTGTTATGCAGAGATATTTTTAGCAAACAAGTCGAAATACCGTCTTATTTGTACACCCACGAAAATATATTATTTCGTTTCGTGTATGAAATTTATATCAACAAGAAAAATATATCGCATCTGCCAAATTCAAAATATTTAGCTCATTACCATACAAAAGGTTGAGAAGATGCTCCGGTCCAAAAATAAGTAAATTTTATTATTAGCGCCAAATAAAACAATACCCTGTTTGTTTTATACGTGAATGTTTTGCGGGATTTGGTTGCATAAAATATTACTTTTTTGTGGTCAAACAGTGTCAAACTTTACTCATGGACTACTAATAATAATGCGATTTTGATATTTTGTCGTTTTTGTAAAGCTTACTTCTTTTACTTTGTGGACGTGTATTCTTGAAAGTCATACAATCCGGTCCTTCTTTCGTGCGATGGGATCTATTGCCTGGGTGCCGATTTACCTCCTTGATATCGCGCAATAACGCGCTTTAAAGCTATCACGAGTTATCCGACTACAGCCGAACCTCACCCGATTGCCGTGTATTAAAGGAATCTTCCTACACTTTCATACACCTGCCTCTAAGCAGGAGAACGGGCGCTATTGAAAAACGATAACCGAGTCAGCTTTGCGCCTGCACCGTACAAGCAAACGAAGGATATGAACGTTCCCAGGCGACCATTCTCTCGAAATTGAAGAATCGGCACCCTGGGATATATCATCTCTAAACCTTTTTATTGCGCAAGCGCCACTAAATTTGACGCTGCTTCCCGGCTTCGGACTATGCAACAGGTAACGTATGATTTCGGTTCATCGCTCAAGTATATGACGTTTTCGTCCTATGTAATCATTCGCCATAGATCTATGACCCTCCCTGTTCAAGAAAGCACGTCCAAAGGATATGAGGAGTTTTCAATTAAATTACATCAAAGTTTTTTATTTACATTAGCACAATTCTCGTGATCTCCCACATACAATGTCTTGAGTGAAATGTTGAATGAATTTGGTAAAAGTATTTTAACTAGACCAAGATAAATATAGTTTTGGAAAAGTAGTAGAGTTTTTTTATTTTATCCTATTTTAGCTATATTGCTGCTTTTTTTGTGTTGTTAGAAATTTAAATAAATCTTGCCCATTTTTATTAACTCAATAAATAATTAGATAAAATATATCTAAATTATTCACTTCTTAATTGATTTTGGTTTTAGTCAAAAATCAATAAATAAGCTTGTTTTAATTGAGTATCCTCCCCTCTCATCAAAGTCTTTGGTTTAAATTAGTAAAATTATCTTATTAAATGTTAAATGAATTCGGTAAAAGTATTTTATACGTTATAGTGTGTCATTGTACGATTTTTTTTAGGTTATGTACTCTACTCTAAGTAAAAATTTTAAATGAATATTACAACAATTTTAAGGACTTTTCCTCATAAATTGAAAAAGTTTTAGCCTTCGACGCTATAACATCATTGATCTTTGCCATTTTAGTTTAATTTTGTGTAATTTTCTCAAAAATTTTCTTCTGGAGCAAGAAATTTAATATAATTTAACAAATTGGAATGTGATTAAGCCGGCCCTCTAGGTTGCCGCTTGGCATGCTTTTAACAAAATGCACTTTTAGCGCTCAAATAACCATCAAATATCCATAAATTTTGGCAAAAATGCTGGACAATCGTGAATATTTAACGTATTTGGGCCAGTGTTGCCAGTCTAGCACAATATTGTACTAGATCTAGTACTTTTTTGACATTTTCTCTACGCTAGTTCGTTTAAGCAAAAATCTAGTACTTTTTACACACTTTTTACACAATACATGAAAAAAAGAACAACAAAAAAAAAAAATTTATATATTGACCTGGAAAAAAGTTTTATTTTATGGTACAAATATCACGATTTAACTATCTTCAATATCATGGTCATTCGGCTTGATCCTTGTAAAAACGGTTACTTAGGGAAATCATAAATAAACTTATTACCAATCGTCACTTTCTGGGGGCTATAAATTTAAACCATTTGTCATTTTGAAACCTGTCAAAAAAAAATTAGTTTTAGAGCATTTTCTCCTAAAATATGATATATTTTAAGAAAAAAAAAAGCAGTTTTTCGGTGGTATTTTGCAATAACAATACAAAATAATCAATAACTTTGTGTCTTTTCTGTATGGGTAAGTGTTTTTTAAAAATTGGTAAAAAATTATGTAACCCCCCACATGTGTAAATATTTAGACCTGTGGAGGGTACTATTTTAGATCTTAGTAAATCTCACCAAGAAGTATGGATATCAATCATATGACCAGTTTTGAACGTCACTTCAACGTCGTTTCCTAAGCTAAGGTCACTACCAGCAAAAATAGAATCTCATACTCTTATTATATATTATTTGGATAAAATAATTATAAATGTTAATTTATTGTAGTGTGTTTTTCTCATAAGTCACGGAAAAATTCTTAAGTATGAGGTTTCAATTGCACTTTTAAGGCTCAAATAACTGTCAAACATTCATAAATTTTGGCAAAAAAACCTTCTCGAATAACTAAAGTGTTCGGCTTATTATGTTTTCGTCAAAAACGAATAAAACTCAATAACAAAATTAACTTGTTTTAATTAAGCATTTTTTCCTATTTTATATTAGTAAAATTATAGGGTGGGCCAAAAAATTTGTCACTTGCGCTATCGGCCGATTTTTGAAATTTTTACCTGTTTTTATAGAAAAAAGTTGAAACTTTATTAGCGCGACTCAAAATTTGACATATGTCAAAAATTGGTCGACTGGGTGAAAAGTTTTTGTGAAAACAATAGAGTTTTTGGTCTAAATACTCGTGGTATAAAATAATTGTAACCTCTCTATCTCATAACCAATTTAGATAAGTGATACCTCAGTAGGCGAAGAAGGTATGGGGCTTCTGAATAATTGACAAAAATTAGGTCGAGGGTTGCGCACAAATTTTTTGCAGGGGGGGGGTGAAACTTACCCATTTTTTATAGCTTTCGACCATCTTGGATTTTTTTAAATTAAAATTAATTATGTTAAAATATGAGTCGCGTCAGTAAAGTTTTTCTTTTTTTTTTATAAAAACCGGCAAAAATTTGAAAAATCGGCCGATTGGGTTCAAAGTTATAGCATGTTCAAAAAGTGACATTTTTTTATTATATATTTGGATTAAATAAATTTTAATCTTAATTTATTTTTTTTAGATTTAGTTTATGTTTTATTGCTACTCTAGCTAAATATCTTGTGTTCAAGTTAAATAAATACATTGCATGCAAAAATGCTGGCAAATCGTACAATTTTGCTAGAATGAATAACAAAAAAATTAATACTGAGAATGCTCTTGTGCCAATCAAATCTCATCAAAGTTTTTGGTTTAAATTAGTAAAATAATTTCGATAAAATAAATCTAAATCTTAATTCATTGTAGAAAGTTTTACTCAAAAATGGCAAAAATCAATCACTCAAAAAACACTTAAGTAATGACTGTATTTTAGAGCAATTCAGAGTTGCTTTTAGGTAAAAAAATACTTTAAGTTTAACCGCATGTGGTGTTCAGTATTTTCAACGTTAGGTCATTTACACTCAATTATAATTAATTTAGGTTCAGGTTTTGTCTTGTTACGTGTGAATTTAAAATTAATACATTTCATGCTTTCCCTAATTGCACTTTTAACGCTCAACTAACTGTCAAACATCCATAAATTTTGGCAAAAATGCTGGCAAATCGTGCAAATTTGCGCGAATGATTAACGCGTTCGCCGTCGACACCAAAACGATTTGTTTTTTCGATCGTGGCACGTCGCCACTCTACATTCATTAAAATTTACGTTTAAAAATACGACTTGTAGATATATTTTAGGAATTAGGAGATTTGTGAACAACTGAACACAGACACCGGTTTGTTTTAATGGTCCACAAAAAGAGTTTGATTCAGGGTGGTCTTGTATTAATACGTACTATACACCATTTTTAAATGTAATTCAGAAAGTATCAGTTGTTTTTCTGAATTCAACTTGATATTTTCTGAAATAAACTTCAAAATGCATGGTGCACTGAGAAACCATGGACAAGTAGGATTCCTACTTAACATTTTCCACTAGTGGTAAGTGGAGTTTCTGTTTACCCTAAACACACAACTCAGTTACTTTAAGCAGATCCAGCTATTTGGCTTGAACTTATTAGCCCTTAGTGATTTCTTATTAGCTCTAAGTGCATGTTTTATTTGTCATTAATATTTATCCACTTAACTTTAATATATTTGTGGTAAAGGAAGTATCTATCTGTGGTAGCCAAGTAACTTTATAACCACAAGTCATCAAATTATTAACCAAATAACTATTAACCCTTAAAGATTTTTCTTTTTACCGCTAAAGGATTTTTCTATTTTTCTATTTACTGCAAAAGAATTTTCGGTTTGTCACAAATAGGTACAATACAATTTAACAAATGTAATAAAATTATAAAATATTTCTGTGTCGACTTAATTCTGCGCCTAGAAAACCTAACAAAAAATATTTATATAAATAGTAACCATTTTATTCTTAATTTTTGAGAATAATTCAATCTTTAGTTTGGGGAGGGGAGGGCTTGAGCACTTAAATCGCCTCCTGCAAATGCTATCTTTTAATGACTTTCAAATCAGGAGACATTACGCAAGAGACACCATCCACAATAATTCTTCAATCATGTTAACAGCATAAAAAACTGCATCAAATTTATAGGGAATAAAAAAAACGTAAACATTTGGGTACAACATGCATTAAGTAAATATTTATAGGTATTATTAAATTGAAATTATATTAATTGTAAAAATGGTAATAAATAAATTTTTATTAAAAAAAATTATATAGTAAAAAAGTACTAATAATAATAATACAATTAAAACCCAGGAATACAATAATTACATCATTTTAAAAGATGTTTTTTTAAGTCTTTTTTAAATTTAATTTGTATATTCTTATGTTGGGAATTTGGAACCTTTGGTTGCACTAAAACAAAATTCTGATTGTTTTCAACAAACCAAAACTACACTTTTTTGGACTCGACGCGCGTTTCGCTAACAACGTTAGCATCATCAGGAGACGATAACCATTGAACTAAATTAATCTACGCTCTATCTTATATACAATCCTTTAGTGGGCGGAGATAAGACTAATAATTTGTGATTGATCACGATTTTTAATACTATCTCCCCTCAACCAAAAAATAAAGTGTACTAAACGGGATGGGTCCTCTATCTTTATTTAAACTATTTCTGGATTTAATGATTTCCATACTTTCATACGCATTCAAAAGTCTTTTGTTTGGTACACTTTTTAGAAGTTTTAGGTTATCTAATGTGAATCTATGATTGTTTTCAAAAGCATGCTCGGCCACACTTGACTTTTCTGTTCTTCCGTATTTTAAGTGTGCTAAGTGTTCTTTAAAACGTGTTTGAATAGAGCGTCTCGTTTGGCCAACATATTTTTTGTCACAATCCATCCAACTAATTTCGTAAATTCCACTTTTTTCTAGAACTGTAGTTTTATCCTTGGGATTTCCTAGTAAGCTTCTTATTGTGTTACCGGATTGATATACTAATTTAAGACCTATGTTATTAAATACTTTTTGTAATCTTTTCGTATAATTAGGATTATAAGGAATTGATACAAATTTTGAGTTGCAGGTATCTTTTTGTCTGAAAAAAGTAGAATTCCGAAAGGTCTTTTGAAAAGAATGTCTATTTATCAGCTTATTTATTAAGCCTTCGTCGTAACCGTTTTCGCCAGCTATATTCCTAATCCTATGCTCTTCTGCTTCAAATCTTTCTTTGTTTAAGGGGAAATTTACTAATCTATATGTTAAAAAGTGCAAACTTGCAAGCTTATGTTGTAAGCAATGAAAAGAGTCATTTGGAATATACCTGTTGGTGGCCGTTCCTTCTCTGTATAGGTCAAAGTCTTCTCTGTTTCATAAGTAAATTTAATAGTGGGAAATTTGTTATTTATTTTTTCGATAAAATTTTCAACACTAGTTACTTTAGTGTTGAATACTGCAAACACATCGTCTACATACCTGAACCATACTCTGGGGAAATACTAAAATTATTTACTTATATCTGATTCAAATTTGCTAATAAATAGGTTTGCGATAAAAGGTGATAAACTATTACCCATTGTGGTTCCTTCTAATTGCTGGTAATAGTTATTTTTATATTGAAAGTAATTTTGATTCATGCAGAGTTTTGTTAAAGATAGGTATTCTAAAGTCTGTCTGTCTTCTAGATTGTTTTTTCTTAGTAGTTCCTCCAGGTATTGTAAGGTATTGGGGATCGGCACACTAGGGAACAACGAACATTACTTGTTATTGTTAATATCAAGGTAGCCCTTTGGTTTATAAATGTTTTCTGTGGATTCTAAGAATGGAAATTTATGAATGCATTTGATTGCTTTACTTTGTAGTTTTTTTAATGGTTTTATTGTGATTTTATTTGCAAATCCCCAAATAGATATCATGTATTATAATTTTGATTAAATTATAGCATAATAAATGTCTTTTAGGTGTTTTAACGGTATGTAATGTCTTATTTTGTAAAGAACACCGATTAAAGGAGAAATAGAGTTTCTTAAATGTTCAATATGTTTATCTCAGCTTAATCTTTCATCGACGTATAATTCCAAAAATTTTGTAAAATTTGTATATTTAATTTCATTGTGATTAAATTTAATTGGTTCTTTTTTTTTATTTATTTTCTTTTTATTAATAAAAATACAAGATGGTTTATCATATTTAATTGTTAGTTTGTAAGAGTAGAACCATTTTTGAATAATATCTAGATCAAAGTAAATATCACTATAAATTTGGGAATGTTATTAAATTTGATTGGTTCTATTTTTTTATTTATTTTCTTTTTATTAATAAAAATATAAGATGGTTTATCATAGTTAATTGTTAGTTTGTAAGAGTAGAACCATTTTTGAATAATATCTAGATCAAACTGAATATCACTATAAATTTGGGAATAATTATTTGCAAAATAAACTATTCAATTCAATCTGGAAAAAGAAGAAAGTTGTCAGCTGCCTTTTTTTTGACGTTCTAGTCGCCAAAAAGAATTCAACCATAACCACTTCCGTATATTGCAAACCAACTCATACTGGTCAAGATCTAAACTTCAAATCAAACCACTCCACATCAGCTAAACTGAGAATTGCAAAATCTAATAGATCAAGCCATGCACCTGCAATACAGAAGAAGCTTTAAATAAAGAAAAATCAAAAAATTAAATTCGACCTGCGAAGGAACGGTTTCTTCAACTACCACAATCAATAAAACTCTTCAGAACCCACCAACACAAAGGACGGCAGACGTAAATACTGAAAAAAGGCGACACTTATAATTCTGCACATCAAAGAAATCTCAGAAAAGATAAGAAGAATAGGCAACCACTACCATCTTCGAACAGTCTTTAAAACGACCCCAACGATAAAATGTCAATTAACAAAAAGTAAACCATAACGCCACGATACGCGACACCAAGAACGGCATCTACCAGATACACACAAACGCAAAAAAGAGGCAAAGATCGTTGACAAGGAAGATCATTTATTTATTGTTTACTAGGTGTTTCTAAAACTCCTAGGACAACAAATCACACCAAAGTTAACCTAAAATATTTAATGTTTAATTTTAACATTTGTACATTTTATTTAAATAGGGTTAGAATTATTATTACATTTTTGACTTGGAGAAGAAACATAATTTGCTTTTTCGCAAAAGTTTGAAAAGCCATAAATTTTCTTCCCCAACAATAACTGGCATAAAAGAAAATAGGTTTCTTGGAGCGTAAGCATATAATAACCTTTTTATAAAACAAACGCGGTAACTTTGAGATCCCAACTGCCATAAATCCACTATAGGTAGAGTGCAATTGATTTTGCAGGAAATAATTGTTTTTCTATTCACTTCGTGTTGTTCTTCTAAATACATTATACAAACATTTAAATTAAGATTTTTTACTGCATTTTTGTAAAATTTTCACAGCCTTGACAGCATGTATGTTCTGATTTACACTAAAAACTATCAACTGCAACAAACGGACTGTTCAGTCAAAATTCTTCTGACCTTCAGTATGGCGACCACGGAAGTAAAAATAAAGGTGGAATAATATCCTATAATTAAAATGACCGCTAAATGTACTTGACATTTGTGAGTCTAAATCTGTTGGTATTGACAAAATTCCCCTAACTCTGGGGCTAATAATAAAAAGAGTTATCGCACAGCACTTATAAAAGGCAAAAAAACTAGTCATTCCGGTTGTACAACAGCACTGAACAAATCAAAACACTATATTTTTAGCAAAAACACGCGAAAAAAACGAAAACACTTTATTTTGACTAAAAAAACAACGCAGTAACATCCTAGTAACTTTTGGTTTGGTTTAAACAAGTGTGTGGCTAATAAAAAAGCAGGCAAATTTATATAATGTTTACAGGGGGACTTGAAACCCACCTAAAAATGATATAACTTTACTTTCTCTATTAACAAAAATTTGAAAAAACAAAATTATAATATATTACGAAACATACCATTTACTGATTGTGTGAAAAATAATGTCCAGCCGATTCGATTGATGTGACTACCTTCTTTTAGGCTTATAACTGTCACTTACATAAGGCGGTCATTTTTGTGAAATTTACCGTTAAACAGACAACCAACCAAACTTGATGTGATTCTGTAGTGGAAGATTTTTAGGTTATAAAAGTTTGTTTTGTTGTACAAAAATTTTGTGTATTTGAATTTTATTTTTTGTTAACCGTGTTTATAGTAGTAGTGGGGTACCTTTTTTACTGTTTTTTTTTTGTAAACAGGTGAGTAAGTAAAGATAAGTTTGCAGAGGCTCGTTTTCTTCTATTACTTCACCAAAGATATCTTGCAAAAAAATTTGCCTGACTAAATTTATGTTGGGGTGTCCGTCTCCCAGTCCTGTCACTAAAATAATATATTCCTCCATAACTACGTTCAAAAGTTCTATTTTTAACCTCATGAAGTTACCTTTATTTACGGTAACGGTAACCATAAGAGTAAAGAAATTGGCCGTTAAAATGTCTGACTAAAATCTCCCTACTGTCAAAAAAGTGGTTCGGTTAAATTTTTAGGGTTAGGTAGTTAATTACTTAAAGTACGTTTTCTGCGAGCTTAACATAGTTACTTATGTTCTCTTCTTCTAAATGGATTCGTCTGAGAGAGATGCAGCACACCAGGGAAATACCCGCCTGTATACCCTTCGACCTCACAACCTAAATAGAAAGTTTTGGGTCGTGCCAATTTGCATCTCGATAACTTCGCCGACAACGATAACTATAACACTATAGGACAGTTTAAAAGAGCCTTTTTGGTACAGGTTTTACGTGGAGGGTCCGGTTATTTGACGTTTGGGGTATTTTATTAGTTTTTGTTTTTAAGTTTCAAAATAAAATTAGTTTCTTAATTAAAGTCGTTTTTTGTCGTGAGATTTCGAAAACATTTCGAAATCATGCAAGAAATGTCATTTTGGCGTTGAACTGGTGACTCCACGGTTCAACACATTTCAAGGGATTTCAAAACCGCTCGTCGGACTGTTTCGAAAGTGCTTCAATCACGATTCCAATATGGCGTGAGTTGTCATTTGTCAAAATACGCGGGTAGTCTCGTGTTATGGAGCACCGGCTATTTTTTTTTCATGACCTTAACCACTCTTTGGTTTGTTAGGATACTGACGTAGAAATGACGTCACGGTTAACTCACTGGTTAGCAGCTGATTTGATTGAAAAATACAGTAAACCAATTTACGTTCTGTGATTTTGTCTTCTTCTAATCTCACTTTTATGCAAGTAAAAGGTTGGACATACTAGAACTACTACTACTATATCATGCTGCGTTATCAATCTAGAGACAGTTATCCATTTTTCGTATATTTGATTTTCAAAGAAATATGTCAAAAATGCATACCCACGTTGAATCTAGACCTACCTAGGTTCCCTAATAAAATTTAGAATTATAATTTCAACAGCATTTAGAGGCGTGTGGGTCATAAAAAAACAAAGAGACCAAAAAACGAGTAAAAAAATTAGTCTCTCCGAAAAAAAAATCGATATGCTTAACAGATTTTTATTGTGGCAATTTCCCGTGAAATATAAAGCAACACCATCAGTCTTTCGACAATTCATAGTTATTCAAACACCCATATACAACTTCAGGCACACTTGCAATTGCATTGTTTAAATAGGTAAGTATCAATAGCAATCGAAGATATATGCTACCTAGCAAAATTTACTAGCAATGCCGGGCAACAGGAAAATTATAAGATACACTATCGGCATCATAAAAGTGGTACACAATACTTTTTGTTGGTCTATTTTTACAAACAAAGTCACCCATTATTGTATTTTTCTGAAACTGTCAAAGTATTTCATTCTGTATTTCAGTCTGACAAATAAATAAAAAATGCCTCCACAAATTTATTTATTTGATAAAGTCCAACTTCTGGCAAAACTACAACTATGGTCAATGGTCAATTAGGGACGTGGCTAGACATTATCGACGCAGTAAAACCACGATTATAAAAATTAAAAAACGATGGGAAGAAGATCTGGACTTAATTAATTAAGTAATCTCTAACGGAACCAAAGTTTCGGCGAAAGGTAATATTTTCCGATGAAAAAGTTTTCCAGTCCTGTAGTGATAGAAAACAAATTCGGGTGTATCGTCCACCAAGAACGCGCTATGAGATCGCGCTGGAAGATTTTCGGTAAATATGTGGGGTTGGATTTCTGCTAGAGGTCATGTTGCTCTATTTCGAATCAATGGAAGGCTCACAGCACAGCTTTACGTGGACATTTTAGAGAACACTATGCTTCCAGCCGTCACAGAACTTTATCAAGACCAGTTTATTTTTCAACAAGACAACTACCCTGCTCATACGGCCAGAATTTGGCAAACTTGGTTTCGGGAGCAAAATATTTAAGTTCTTCCTTGAGCTGCGAAAACCCCAGACGCCAATCCTATGAAAGTATCTGGGGTCAACATCACTGGGTCCAGTTATGAAGAATTGATTGGTGAAAATGAAAACTTTTTTGAAATTTTGGCTGATTCTCTACCAAGAAGGTTAAACGGTATAATTGAGATGAAGGGCGCAATGACTAGATATTAAAATGTATATACCTAATAATTTGTTTCTATTGTTTTATAATTTTCGTTACAGTTGTGCTTTTTAATTTTTGTTACAGTTGTTTTATGCGTTAGCCTATTATTGTAATATAAAAATTATTTTTGAAAGCAATCTTGGATGTCAATATTTTCACATTTTAGTACCAGTCTGTCACAAAATATAATCCGGTAGTTAACCATAAAATTTAAAAAATACCTATGTTTATCACGTACCACTTTTATGATGCCGATAGTGTACATTCATTTTCTTATATTTTCAAACACCAATGGGTCATCTGTTTTGATAATAAAAAGATCTTTGTTAATGAGCACTGCATACTCCAGCATTATTACATACACCCACATAAATCTGTGTACCTATTGATGTGAAAAAATCAGAGATATGGAGAAGGGCAAACCCCCACTTATAAACTCGACGTTGGCCCGTGTCTCACTTTAAAGAATAATTTATAAATACAATGAAAATAAAAAAAGGTATTTCCAAACTGCAAAAAATATATCAACCAACACAGACCTCACCAAGCGAAGACCCACTAATTTCAATTTCAAACTACAATCACAAACCAACTGTAAGAGGTAATTTGCCAGGTTAGTTTGGTCTGACGTCAGGGTAAGAAAACCCACTTGCAAAAATGACATGGTTTTG
This sequence comes from Oxystoma pomonae, assembly GCA_963921995.1. Taxonomy (NCBI): domain Eukaryota; kingdom Metazoa; phylum Arthropoda; class Insecta; order Coleoptera; family Brentidae; genus Oxystoma; species Oxystoma pomonae. Next base: position 97,688,089 of record OY998164.1, read on the forward strand.
GTTTAGCTAAGAATGACGTCACACATGGTGCGCTATTTTAAATACAATTGATTGTGGTTTGCAAACCACACACGCGAAAATACGAGTGGTTTGGATAACCATAGCCATGGTATAAGCAGTTTACTATGAAAATTCAATTGGGAGAATTCCTCTTAGAGGTAGATTCGGACACTCTCAGGCAGCTTTCATCAGATACGTTGGTTAATGGTGGGTTTAGACATCAAAATAAGAAAATAACTCCGGATTTATAAACCGGGGTTAGAAAAAAAAAACCAAACGCTAACAAATATTTTATAGCAATAAGTTAGGTTAGGTTCTGTAAAACTGTCATTTTGGTGATAGCAAGAACCGATGACATTGTGGTTGAACCGGTGACGTCACATTTGGAAATCACGCAAACACTGTGTTCTATGCTAAAAAACGACTTAAGTTCCGAGAAAGTAGAGGATAAAAACCAGATTAATTTATTTATTTTATAAATGCGTTTTGAGTATACTGAGTGCAATGCCACCTTGTCGTTTTGCGGTATTTCACGGCACCCTTAACCATAGATGACGTTCAAATATCAACAGTGTCAAATAGCGTTAGTCGTCTATCTTGAGATAGGTTGAAGCGTGTGCAGGCGGGTATTTTTCTTGTTTTGGGTATGCTGGATCTCTCTTAGTCGAATGCATTTAGAGAAAGTGAACCATAGTAACTATGTTAAACTCGCAGAAACGGACCTTTTGTTTAAATGTTCTTTAAAACGAAATACTCATAGTGCGGTTAAAAACTCGCGATTTTAATTTTTGCTGGCAGAAAACTTCTAGGATAAAGAATTTTCGTACTCAGCTAAAGTAGACTCTGGCGCATTTTTAATGATAATAAAAATCAATCACCCCCCTCTGTATCCAGAGGCGCAGGCAAAAGATCATTTTTAGAAAATTAGCATGACACGCTCCAATGTACATCATCCGTGTGTCAACACTTGACATCCTACAAAGTTCTTTTATAACTCAATCGAGAGCCAAGAAATCTATCTTGCGTATATGTACGATTCTGAGTTTGACTATTTAAAAAATATCTAGAACGTTTTTGAAAATCGATCTTAGCCGTTTTTTAAGGAAATTTCGATTTTGGTAGTTGACTGACAATTTCCATGATAGTTCATAAAAATCCACACACAGGAAAATAATTTTTATTTTATGATATTCAGCAGAAATCAATCTTTCCAAAAAGTCTAAACTGGATCATAGTTATGATCAATTTTGAAGAGCGTTTATCAAAAATCATGGAACAGTGAAAATACTAAAAATTGCACCTTTTGCAAAATTACTGGGAGGATAGTTTTGTTAAAACTGCACCAAAATAATGATATTCTCTAAAAGGTTCTGTCACAATTTTGTTCAGTTCTTATCCATGAAGCCGACACGAAGGTTGAACTGCACGCTGTGTTCGAGTACATGGAATTTGGACGAATTTCGACATAACTACACATTCTTGTATTGCAAAAATATTTCGACCAACTCTTTTGCTTGTTGTTGTTGTTTGTTGGTTCGTTAAGAGAAATTATCGGTAAATCTTTGTGTTTTGCTAGAATTTGGATTACTTTTTTAGTTTCTGAGTAATACCTCTCCAAACACAATATTTAATTTTGTAAATTTGCGGAAAAAAATCTGAAATTTTACCGATTTTTGAAGGATTGTCTGTCCTTAATGTATAATAAGATTCTTGATTTGATTTCATCTATAGAAAGGGCATTTCAAGTCGATTCTAAAAATGTACAATGTGCGATGGTAGCTTAACCGGATGTCGGGTTTTGGTTTCACTTTTCTGTAAGGCACACTTTGAAACTCTGACACCTCAAGATTGGGGAATAAGCATGTGCATAAGCTGCACGACTGAATTTTTCCTTTAACCGACCCAACGCACAAATATAAGCACATAAAACGTTCCTTTGTACTATTTTGAATATTTCTCTCCAACAAGTAGGCTCACAGTGCTCAAAAATTCAAATGGTTAATCGTGTTTCTTACATTTTTTCTACGGTAACTACCTGCATAATAACAATTTTGGAGCATATTGTGATCTAGTTTTGAATGTATACACTGCTTGCTGTTCATACGATGCAGAACAAGCGAATACACACAATTAAAACATTTTCGGCACGCGTGTATAATAATTCCTCCGATTAGTTACAGATAAGAGTACAACGCGAAGTCTTCTTCAATTCATGATAATATGTAGATATAAATTATAGTTTAACGTTCTTTCATTTCCATAGTTGTATTATTCACTTTCTGGACCACTGTGCGTCGCTTGTTCTGCTATGAACAGTTTACAAGCAGTGTATACATTCAAAACTAGATCACAACATGCTACAAAATTGTTATTATGCAGGTAGTTACAGTACGAAAAATGTAAGAAACGCCATTAACCATTTGAATTTTTGAACATTGTGCCTAGTTGTTGGAGAGCTATATTCAAAATAGTACAAAAGAACGTTTTATGTGCTCATATTTGTGCATTGGTTCGATTAAAGGAATAAATAAATTCAGTCGTGCCACAAAAATTTGTCTTACACCGATGAGTAGATAGATTTCTTGGATCTCGATTGAGCTATAAAAGAACTTTGTAGCATGTCAAATGATGACACACGGGTGATACATACATACATTGGAGCGTGTCATGCTAATTTTCTAAAAATGATCTTTTGTCTGCGCCCCTGGATCCAAAGTTGGATGATTGATTTTAACTATCATTAAAAATGCGCCAGAGTCTACTTTAGCTGTGTACGACAATTCTTTGCCCTTTTAACCGCTCTATCAAAAATTTGATGGAAAAAGTGTAATATTTAAAATTAAAAAATTGGTTTTGGTTTCAATTTTTTATATTTTACTTTTTATTTAAGTACAGTGATTCACGTAAAAAAGAAGATTGTAAAAAAACAAAAAAATTTTCTACGACCATGCGGGAAACACCACTTTCCCATATGCATTTTAGTTCGGAAACTAAACTCTAACTAACTTTCTCACACTATATTACGGGTTTTTTTTCCACACCCGGATTTTTTATTATTGGAAAGTCAGGTGTCGTAGAAAATAGCTATTTTCCTAACAAGTGCGGAAAATCGATTTTTCCGCACGCAACTGCCGTTGATGGAACGACGCGCAGCGGAGTTCTGTCAAGCAGTTAAGTGCGGAAAAAAAGGTTTTCGCACGTGTTAGGAACAATTGTTTTTCTACAAGCATGAGGAAAATACACTGAAAATAGTTTTTTGCCACTGACAAATAAATGCATAAACAACTGGTTAGTCACACCATAGCAACCAAGGCATTTCATAGGCAATATGATGAACAGAAACTTCGAATCAGTACAGGTTTGTCGAAATTTGACATATCGGTGCGGAAAAATTTTTCCACACCATGCGGAGAAACAAATTTTTTGCACTAAAAATAGTGTAAAAAATGTGATTTTCCGCACGCTCGTAGAAAAAATATTGATCCTAACTCTAATATGTAAAGTACCTCTTCCACCCTTGCCTGCTTTTATATTTTGACCATTTTGAGAAGCCAAGTTTTTCAAATTTAAGAATTTGATGAGAAAAAATTGACAATTTATGAAAATCCAAGATGACGGATATTTTTAAGAAATTGAAATTTTTACAACCCCCTCCCCTCAAATGTTTTATGTGTGTCACTGGTAAAAAACTTAACTTTTGTGTATAGAGCCTTATCTTTTCCGAGTTTACTGATGTATCGCAGTGGCGGTCGCAGCTTTTCCAAAAGGGGAAGGCGTAAGGTCAAAATTTTGTAAAAGCAAAGAAAACGTTTTAGGCAAACGTTCAAAAATTAATGTAACTTTCGACCTAGCAGGGCGCCGCACTGTTTTTATGAAAAATTGGTGATTTTTTAAACAAATTTTCGAAAAAAGGAGGGGGAAATTTGACATATTGGTGAGGAAAAATTTTTCAACCGTGGGGAAAAACGAATTTTCCGCACTAAAAATAGTGTGGAAAATGCGATTTTCCGCACGCTCGTAGAAAAAATATTGATCCTAACTCTAATGTGTAAAGTATCTTTTCCGCCCTCGCCTGCTTTTGTATTTTAACCATTTTGAGAAGCCAAGTTTTTCAAATTTAAGAATTTGATGAGAAAAAATTGACAATTTATGAAAATCCAAGATGACGGATAGTTTTAAGAAATTGAAATTTTTACAACCCCCTCCCCCCTCCCCTCAAATGTTTTATGTGTGTCACTGGTGAAAAACTTAACTTTTGTGTATAGAGCCTTTTTTTTCCGAGTTTACTGATGTATCGCAGTGGCGGTCGCAGCTTTTCCAAAAGGGGAAGGCGTAAGGTCATAATTTTGTAAAAGCAAAAAGAACGTTTTAAGCAAACGTTTAAAAATTAATGTAACTTTCGACCTAGCAGGGCGCCGTAGGCAAAATTTTTTGGAAACCTATATAAAATTTACTGTTTTTATGAAAAATTGGCGATTTTTTAAACAAATTTTCAAAAAAAAGGGGGGGAGGTCGCCCTCACCGCCCCCTCCTGCGACCGTCAATGTGTATCGCTTGTTAAGATCAGGTAAGAAATAAGAAAGTTGTGAATGTTGAAATGAGTGCGCATAGTGACCCAAATTCAGTCTGATCAAAAAATATTTTGACTGGGCTATACCTTCAAATGTATTTGTCCGATTTTAATAATGCTGACCAGCTTTATGTGAATTTTTTGTTTGGTCTGACTTAATTTGGTTCACCAACAACTCATAACTTTCTTATTTTTTACCCGATGTAAACAAACGATACATCAATTTGCGGAAGGGTCAAAAATACCTAGTTTTTTAAATTTCCCGCCATCTTGGATTTTCGACGAGGCTGAGCGAACGGTAAGGCATTTTACTATACCTACTAGAATTTTTTCTAGTATCTTGATATTTGGCATAAAAAAATAAAAATAAACAAGCGTACTAAGGATAACAGGACTGTTTCACATTTATGTCAAAAAAGCCCAAGGCGAGTTACCTACACAGATAAGCCTATTGCCTTTATGACTTCACCTGCGTGAGTTTTTATGCTGATATGTTAGCCGTATACCCCAAAAAATAAAAACAATCAGTTTTTGTTAGAATTGGTTAACAAATAAGAAAAATGATATGAGAAGACAGGAATTTGATATAAAAGCTATGTAAAACATTACCAAAATATTTTAATTTTCAGAGTTTGTTAAAGGACCGAACCAAGTACAGAAAAGTACTACTTTCCGCCTTCAAATTGGTACATTTTACCGCACGCTCGTATTTTTATTTATTGCAACAGGTGTAATTTTATTTACAAATTGTTCTGTTTTGGTTTTTATAAACGTAATTTGCTTTTTCGCAATAGATAAACATAAAATATATATGTGGAGATTTTGGCAAAAACTTTTTCATATTGTTGGAAAAACTTATTTGCTTTCGTGGAAAATGCTTCCTTTTTCGTCACTGACGTATTACTTTTTTCAAACGTGTGTATATTTTCTAAATCACCAAGTATAAAAATTTCTTTTTGAGAAGATTTTATTTAATTTTACCCGTTTGTTTGTTGTTTTTTTTTTTGGTCAAGTCAAAGGCAATTTTGACTAACTGGAAGAAACTAAGTTAAAATTAATTATCTTGTAAAATTAAGTGAAAATCTTGGGAAAAATAGTTAAATAAACGATTAAATAAGGTTGACATTTCTTTCCTGTTTAAGGTATTAATAGATCAAAATTGTAATTCAAATCCCAAAACTTTAGTCACTCCGTATATCAATTTCATTAGCCGCCAGATTTAAAATTTAGGTATGACGAAAGGCCTGCGTATTTTTAAGAATATTTTGTTGGTCAAAATCATGTGGGTATCTTTTAACTGAAACTCTTTAATATTAATGCTTTGTAGACCATTATTAATTTTTGAATTTTATTATGAGATTTTTGGCAAAATTTCAAAATTTTTATCTTATATCTTCTCTATATTGACCACAATTAAAAACATAAATATTTTTCATGTTAAAAGTAGATGCGCCTATCAACTACTGTCTTTATACCGGACCCTTAAGGCGCTTTTATATGTAAGGACAATTTAAAAACTTTGTCGTATAAACACCAATAAAACCGTTTTAGGAACTAAATCGATTTTATTTTAAAGCGGTTTAAAAAAGCGGTTCATCCGCTTTAAAACCGATTTAGTGTTTGTAAAAATACTTTAAAATGAAGAAATACTTAACCCCACCTAAAAAAATCATTTGCGTTTTTTGTTAATTATATTATATATTACATATTATATATTATATATTATATATTATATATTATATATTATATATTATATATTATATATTATATATTATATATTATATATTATATATTATATATTATATATTATATATTATATATTATATATTATATATTATATATTATATATTATATATTATATATTATATATTATATATTATATATTATATATTATATATTATATATTATATATTATATATTATATTATATATTTTTTATTTTTGGAAAATTGGTCTAATGAAGGAAAGTTGTATAAACCCTAGCAGCAAGCGATTTTATTTAAAACTGTCCTTATACAAAACCGGTTTTAGGTGCGTATAAACATAGCAAATAAAAATGTATAAAGATCGCTGGCTTCTCTAAAAAAAAATATAAAACATGAAATGTATCATTATTTTCACGAACGTGTACAACTTATTTTGACGCTTGTTTTTAAAAGCTGACATCATCCTTTGTAAAACCGTTTAGTAAATTTACTGGCTAATCAAAGATACTAATACCCCAAAAATTTGTTACCCACCATATTTGGTAAGGTGTTAGCAAAGCTAATTATGATGAGAAGAAATCTCTATCGCATTATTTTGATGTTCCTTGACTGAAATTGTCTGTGAGAAAACAGCGGTTGAATTTTATTAGGTGGCAAACCGACTACGGTTTTGTTTTCTTGGCTGAGTTTTAGAATTTCAATTCTTACTTCAAACAATTTTAAAACCAGACTTAAGCCACAGCTTAAGATTTTTAACAATATTATATAAGAATATAAGCTTAGTTATTATTACCCGACTTTATATAAAACACGAGGGTAATTTTTTTCGAGTTGGATTAAAAACGCCTAAACCGATTTTAATAAAAGTGCTATCGTTGGAAAACTGAGAGTCTCGGTAGTGCTTTAATAATAGGCTATAATTTATTTTAAAAAATCAATATGGCAAATGTCAGCTTTTATATACTTTTCCAGGCGTAACATCATCTAAAAATGTAAAATATTTTTCCCTAATCATACAAAAAAGCCGCTGCTCTAGTTGCCAAGTTATTATTTTTTTAAATAATCAACCCCTTCGTTCGCCCTTTTTGGCGCAACTTACTCCGACCAAAAATTAAGCAGTTTTCCGTCGAGACCTATACTATTTCTGATCCAAATTAGGTTTAAAACAGTTTATCCGTTCTTAAGCGTTCGCGCCAACAGACATACATACAGACAAAACGCGACGTTTCCACTAAAATTGTGACTTACAAATACCTTTTTAACTGTCAGGCAAAACCAAAGAATATACTAAATACATTTTATGCACTTCAAAGATTAAATAGGTACTTTTAATCCCTCTTTTTAGGGACTAAAATGGCACTTCTAATCCCTAGGAGATTCAAAGAAAATTTAATCCCTCAGGGATTAAAAAAAAAACTAATCCCTGGAAAAGTATAATAAAATTTATGGCAAGTCAAGCCAAACAGCACTTGCTCTTGGCCAAGATTTCATTCTTAGCACCTTTTCTTGTAGTTGACGAACCATTTGGCGTAGAAATAACTTAATTTTAACAAAGATCTTTTCATGTGCACAGAATAGTATATAAACCTTGGGACTAAAGTGTCGTTTAATCCCTTAGCGTATTGTAGCCCTCCTTACGGTCGGGCTACAAACCTTTTGCTTCGGGATTAAATGTGGCACTTTAGTCCCTAGGTTTATAATGTACTATTAATTTTCGTCAAAGAAAAAGCCAAAACGCCGCCCCTTAGATATGCCGCCCCGGAAACATTATCTCAAAATCTTGACATACCTCAGTTTGGTATCCAGTAGCAAAAATTTTAGGTTCATCTGCTTTACAAAGTGTCCCAAAAAATCGCAAGCAACTTTTAAACCAATTACCAGGAACGTCAGGCAAATCTCATTCCTACTTTTTCTAATTATGTGGTGTGTGGTTTTCTCAGAAACTATTCGAGCTAGTGGCAATGGGAACCGAAATGAGGGTCTGCAAAAACTAGATACTAAAAATGGGCTAAATTTACATATGTTAATATGCCGCCTCGGAAACATTATCTCAAAATCTTGGCAAACTTCAGTTTCGTGTTCAGTAGCAAAAATTTTAGGTTTATCTGGTATACAAAGTGTCCCAAAAAATCGCAAACAACTTTTAAACGAATTACCAGGAAAGTCAGGCGGATCTCATTCCTACTTTTTCTAATTATGTGGTGTGTGGTTTTCTCAGAAACTATTCGAGCTAGTGGGAATGGGAACCGAAATGAGGGGCTGCAAAAACTAGATACTAAAAATGGGCTACATTTACATATGTTAAAACTTTTTTTATTTTTGGCCGCATTTGTTTTTGTAGAAAATAAATAAATTTGTATTTTTTTTCAATATTTTATACAGCCCTAGGCCTCAGTGCGCGAGTCCTCCTCACACTTCAGCTTCAACAGTGCTATTTCTGCAAATTATTGTTTTCTTTACTTTTTTTTAAAATTTTTCCTATCATCTCACATGATTTTATTTGAGATTATGTCTATTTCAGAATGTCTCACGGTCAAAAGAGACTATTTGGTTACCAGTACAAAATACGAAGGATGGAAAATGCAGAAATAAGCTACCGCCTGATGATCAACAAGTGGGCGAAGTCCATCCACAAATGAAAGCACTACAAAAATTTTCCAAATCAGTAACCAAATCTAAGGAAATTGCGAAGGACTGTTCATAGCAACATTGGAGATCCGCGTCCTGATTGGTTCTAAAGAAATATTCAAAATGTGGCTGTTTAATAGAGATGTGTTGTTTACCGTGAAAATATAGTTCCGGCGACTTTTCGGCATCTTTTTCACCTCATACACTTTTCATGTATTTTTATAAGTATTAAAACAATAAAATAAGTATAGTATATAAAATAAGTATAGTATACAGGGATAGGATTTCAATAAATCAAACAGAAATGGCATAGAAAGTTCTGCGCGCATAAAAGAAACAGGTATATTGAGCAATGGTGCTAGTTTGTTATTATCTCCGGATTGCTTTCATGAGAAAAAATTGTCGCCACTCTTTCATTGTGAGCATAAATCATAGTTGCAATAACAACCGTTGACAAGATGTCTGCAAATTCCGCTAGATGTTTTCAGGTCCAAACCACAGCTTTTTCTTACTTAAAGGAGGCGGCAGGGTCCATTATTTACGATACTGAGCGATAAACTCGTGAGGTTGTTAACATTAGAAAGAAATATCTTCGCTTTTAATTAAATTTCTTTCCATTCTGTTCTACTAGTGACATCTATCCGGAAACAACCAAACCATGCAGCTAGCACTAGCAGCCAAAGAAATCAATAAACGGCGCTTTTTTTCCTGCAGAGCTTTTTGCTTGCGATATTATTGATTTTAAATAAAGCTGGCCCTACACTACATTTGATATTTTCGAGGTGTTTTATGACATGATCTCGAAACATGTAGCGAACCAATTCTTCAAAACTAGCGGGAGGGTAAAAGCGAAAAATAAGGGGCTGCCAATATTTGTAACACCCAAAAAGGGGTGAAAAGATTTATTTTGCTCTGTTTCTTTACAAAAACCGTTTTTTTTTTACGAAAAACTTGAGCTCTGCCACTTTCTTTAATTTTTTCTTCAACTTTCCCGAAATTTTCGTCATACCGTAGAAAAAAATTATTTCCCCCATGGTCATACTCTACTTTTATTCGAAAACATTTAGAAAGGTAAACAGGATCAGTTTTCCTAAAACGGGGGATCTTCGTTTCGAGTGAGAAGATTTTTCAATTAAATTAGCCGAACGCAAAAATGTTAAAAAAACAAAGCACGAAATAAAAATGGCACCGCTTACAATTTTTTGCAAACATTACGTAATTTCGGGAACGCAAAGAAATAGGTCTAAAGAGTATAATCTTTAAGAAAAAAAAAACATCAATTTTCTCGCCCTCCTCCACTGGGACTACAGGGGCCGTGCACAAATTACGTAATGGTCATAGGGGGGAGTGGGGTTACAAAACGTTACGTAGGGGAGAGGGGGGTTTTCGACAGCGTTTGCATTTGTGTGAAACTAAGAAAATTTGGAGTGAAAATAAGTGAAAAGTTTTTTTTTTGGGGGTGGTTAGTGGTCTTGAAATCGTTACGTAATATTAGGGGAGTGGCGTGCGAAACCGTTACAAAACATTATATAGGGAGGGGGTCAAAAATTGGTAAAATCACCTTTACGTAATTTGTGCACGGCCCCACATCTGACTGTTCCTCCTTTTTGATTTCGAATCAAAGTGCAAAACCCGGGTTGGACGTTCGAAGGCGTCAACCCGTCCTATTTGCTTGATAAAGTTTCTACGGAAATATCTCAGTCGATTTCTCCGGCCGTGTATGAACGCTTTAGGTTAGGCAAACAGTGCGTAAGGACAATGGTTACAAAATGAAAAACTGAAAAATATTTTTTTTTACGATATTTTTCATCAGTTTGGTATTAAAGACGAGCAAAAACAATTTTTATTCCAGTCCTAAATGTATGAAAATGAAAAACATTAGAAAACAACAACCTGGAATGGATTTACTATGCCCATCCTTTTCTGGCTAATGTGATTTTCCGTTTGTCTGCGTCTTATACACGGCTGCTTGGCCCCCTAAGGATTTGCTTAGGAACCCTGTATAACAATTGCATAAAACACAACAAACAAACAAAAACCCGTCGGATCGGTCGGACCTAAGGTGGCAAACCAGGCCACAATAATTCAATAACTTTTTTGCCCAGGTTGTCAGATTGTCCTAACCCTGATTTCAATAATGATTTCTAGAAGGTAAAACAAAACATTATATTGAGTAAATTTTCTGATGCATTTTAAACTGAACTTCTTCTGCACTATACCTACTTTATCAGCGTAATATCTTGTATTATGCTACTTATTGCTATATTACATAATTCAGTCGTTCCCAAACTTTTTCAGTTTGCGGCTCACTCACAGGTTTAGTATTTTTTCAGGGCGCCTCTACTCGCAATATGCATATATAGTTGTGTCCAACAAAGTGTTACATATGTATAATGTATAAAATATGTGCTTTGCAACTTGCCTACTGTATAGTAGCTAAGCGCAAGCCTTGTACAACACTTTATTTAACACCATTGTAAATATATTGGCACTAGTTACAAAACACATGAATGAAAACAACTCCAATCTAACGCTCATATTGGTTTATTATTAAACTAACACACAAGAACACATTATTATTGAAGGAAAAAAAGTCAGTGTGACGGGTGGGCTTGGTGATCTGCACACATTTTTTCAAAGCTTGACACTATCACTCTCATTTCTTGCTCAACGTTGATCCTTTAATGATATTTGCTCTTTATCACAGCTACAGCTGAAAATCCAGCTTCGCATAAATAGGATGTTGTAAAGGGGATTAGAATCCTCAAAGCTTTTAAACTTAGAGCCAGATACTCATTTTTGACGGATACCCAAAACTCCAATAAATCAGAAGAAGCGAAATAGGATGTTGTAAAGGGGATTAGAATCCTCAAAGCTTTTAAACTTAGAGCCGGATACTCATTTTTGACGGATACCCAAAACTCCAATAAATCAGAAGAAGCGAATTATGATTTTAGGCTGGTGTCGCAAGAGAGTTCAATAAGACTCTCTTCTTCTAGTGAAATGAATTCTGGTAGAGATTGTGCATGAAAAGGATATTGAATCCATGCAAATTTTTCAATATTTTCCATGAAAACGGGATAAGACGTTTCCACGTGAAAGCCATCCTGTATACAAAGAATTTTGAATAGTCTGATTTTTAGCGGCCTAGTTTTTATGTAGTTAACTATGTCTATGATACGTTCCATAACCAAATTCAATTCACAGCCCAACGACTTCGATGCAAGTGCTTCCCTATGAATGCAATGGGTCCACATGGCATATGGTGCTTTACTGCGAACATAATGGCCAGACATTGATCGAGCGCCATCAGTACAAACTCCAATACACTTCTCCCAATCTAAATTATTCTCTGTTATAAACTTGTCAAGAATTTGAAACAAGTCTTGAGCCTTTCCGCTTTCATCGGTACTTTTGCAGAAAAGAAGGTCTTCAACAATAATATTATCATCCAGGAAGCGTACGTAACAAATAAGGTGTGCATCTTTATTACTGTCAGCAGCCTCATCAAGTTGCAGAGCAAATTCCTTGCCTTTTATTTTCTCTATCAATTGATCATTAAGATCCTCAGCTATACGATGAATTCTTCGACTAATAGTGTTGTTAGATAAAGGTACCTTTGAAATTAGTTTTTCCGCCGATTCTCCTATCATAATTTTAACCATGTCGACAGCAGCCGGTAAAATAAGTTCTTCTGTGATGGTGTGAGGTTTTTTGAACTTCGCCACCCTGTATGCCACTTTGAAAGAGGACAGCAGTGCGTTGCTAGGTACTGAAGTTTATTGCGTAAACACATTTTTTTGTTTTTGTACATTATGCAACTTTCTTGTCAAAAATTCGCGTGACTTTCCAACCATCGTAGGATAAATGGTTTCGAGATGTCGTTTTAGCTTACTTGGGAGCATATTTTCGACCGATAGAATTTTCAAACAGTGCACACACTGCGGTCTTCCCTCATGATTTACTTCTACTGAAGTAAAACCAAAGTTTAAATAGCTATCATCGTATTTGCGATGTTTCTTTCTTTTTACTCCTCCGTCACTTGTCGATGCTTGATTACTCTGTCTCAATCTATAAATTTCCTTATTTAATAAAAATATTTCCATCTTGTGACTAACTTTTTACGAAAAAACGAAGCAACCGATCCGATATTGGAACGTTTATGTGTCCTGAGTTCGTAAATCAAAACACTTTATATCACTACTAAAACTCTCTATTACTACTTCTATTTATCATAATAGTTTAACCGCTTACAATTCCTCTTACGTTAAACTAACCTAGCAAAGCGGACTACGGCGACTTAAATACTGTCAAAGACGCGCAGGTCGAATACGAGCTTCTGGAAATTCTAGAAACTTACTCTGTTCTCTCGGGCTCGAAGCTCGATTAATAGCGGATGCGGCGCCAGCGTTTCCAAACGTAACTCAAATTCTACCTTATCAAATAAGGTATAATTATGGAAATTCGGCAATGGCGGTCTACATTTCCGGAATTTGCGCCAAAATGTGTGATTTGCCTCAAGATTTTTATGCGGTTTCTCTTTTATTTAAATTTCTTTGAGTACAGCAGATCCAGCGTTGTGGTCAAGAATTTTAGAAACTATCCAGAGAAGTTTTCTGGCAAGGTCCATCCAAGACATTGTACGACTATTATAAATATCCATTAGAGTTTAAGGGATCGGCTAATTTACTCTACTTCAAAAAATGAGCCTAGTGCTTTTGCTGGAAAAAAAAGAGGGTAACAAAAGATGGAAGCAGCTCAGAAATCATGACTAGAACTAAGTCAAAGGCTGCATGTGTACATATGCTCCGACAGCCAAGCGGCCCTAAAGGCACTCAGTGCGCCAAAAAAATTCCCAAAACTCTGGTGGAAAAATGCGTAGAAGCACTGGAAGCCTTGAGTTACAGTGATGTGGGTACCGGGACACACGGGAGTGTCGGGCAACGAAAAGGAGGATGAACTCGCTCGGATCGGGGCCGGCACTCAATACGTGGGGCCTGAACCACTCTTAGGTATAAAAAGGAGACAGCTGCAAAGTCGACTCATTAAGTGGGCTAACGATGCACTGGCAGACTCCTGGGAGAACGAAATAGGATGCAGACAGTCCAAAGAATTCATCGACGGACCGGACGCGGCCATACTCAAATGGCTCCTGGGAAGGACACGAAAAGATATTGGACCACTGACAGGGATACTGACCGGCCACAACCGACTCAGTAAGCATCTGACTCGCATCGGGATCGGGAATGACTCCATCAGCCGTGCCTGCGGGAGGGCGGAGGAGACATCGCGGCATCTCGTTGCAGAGTGCGATGCATACCTAAGGATGAGGCATCAGGTACTCGAACATGGATGCAGAGGACCTACGAGCTCTCAAGTGGGCCAAAGTACTGGACTTCGTGAAGAGAACAGGAAGGCCCGGAGAGCCCACTACCGTACAAGCGGTACAGGTGGTGGATTAGGGGGCTGGGCTAAGGTAAAAAGAGACCGATTGGGCCTATTTGCCAGGTCTTGGGCCGCCCCCTAGTTATTACTACTACTAAGTCAAAGGTTAAAGTGCTGTAAAACTATAGATGCCGCTGCTTAAAGAATTATTAATGCTGAAACAAAATATTCGTATGAAGTGCTTTTTAGAGTTGTATCAATAACTAAAATGCTTGGTAAAAGTTGTCTGGTTTTTTAGAGTACAAGCGACAAACTGTTTGAGCATAATAATGATAACTTCTTGAAAATAGTCGAGCTGCTTTTTGAATTGGATCCCATTATGGAAGAACACATGAAGAGTTCACGGAAGAAAGGCGAAATGTCACATTTTTTTTAGTTTTGAATTAAACACGGGAACAGCTATTAGTAGTAAATTTATATGCCGAATTGAAAAAGGAAAGAAACGCGATGCAACACAGCGTAAACGTGATCTGAAAATATCCTGTACAGTAAAAAAAGAAGTAGGGTCTATGCAAAAAGTGGAATTTTCTCAAAACAATATCGGATGGACATTTTGCCTTTTTCCCGTGGACTCTAAACGTGCGTAGAATGCTCAAAAAGAAGAGACTAAACTCCACTATCTCGGGAAAAATATAAAATTTTAGATTGCACTCCCGACGTTAGTAAGGAAGAGCAAATGACACTTGTTATCCGTTATGTTCCAATAAACCTGATTCCAGTAAGGATGACATAAAAATTAATGAAAGCTTTCTGGGCTTCTTACCAGTTGGTACACTGGAAAAGAAACCTCTGAAATTATAATTGGGGAACTTAATGCTTTAGGCTTAAATTTGCAAGATATTAGGGACAGGGATATGAATATGGGTCCAATATGTGAGGTCAAAAAGTATGAATACAATCTAGATTTAAAAATTTAAATCCGCGAGTATTTTACATGCTGTATAGTAGCCACTTTCTCAATCTAGTGGTTGAATGATAAGACAAAATCGTCGCTGAAAGGCGCTAATTTCTTAAGTACGATCCAAAAAGATATTTATTTTTTTCGACATCTTCAATTAGATGGGCAATACGTTTAAAACATTTCCAAAGATTAACTTTGAAACCATTGAGTGACACCAGATAAGAGAGTAGGATCGAGGCCTTGGCCAACTTGGAACCTTCACCAAAAAATTAATTTAATAAGTGACGATGCCTAGGGTTTATTAAATTATATTAATCAGTTTCATTTTTTCCAAGAATTTTTGTGCATAATCATTTTTTGGTATAAAATATTAAACTGTATTAATCTCTCAAGCAAGCTGATGCAAACAAAAGACTTCGATCTAGCATCTGCACTTCTATTAGAAAACTGTACAAAACTCTTTAACAAATTTCGATCGGAAAAGTCTTTCAATGAAGCTATTGTTTATGGAAAAGAACTAGCTGATGAAATTGACGTTGAGGCTAATTTTGATTCAACAACATGACTACATCGTGTAAGAAGAAAACTATTCCAATAGAATTCATACTATGTATGTATGGCTAATAAAAAACTTATTTCTCATACAAACCATGAGACAAACCGATCGAAGATCTCAAAGAAAAATATAGAATGGATTTTTTTATTTTACAATTGATCCAGATATGAACAATTTATTCACGATAGTCAACATTTAAAAAAATTTTAATGACGAAAAATAAAGGGTCTGTAAAAAGAAGAATCCTTGCCAAAAGATTTTGAAAAACATTTTATTAACATTTAAAAACACCTAACGTATAGTTCCTAAAAAATGTTGAAGTCTTCAATTAATTTTTAAATTAATCAAAAAAAAAATAAGTATTACTTTCTAAAAATATGAAAAAAATGTAGTAATAGTAGTTTTCCTAACAGTGCGCAAAGTTGCATTTTCCCACACGCCAAACCAGTTGAGGAACGACGCGAAGGGGCGTTGAAATATGCTTTAAGTGCGGGAAAATGGTTTTGCGGATGAGTGAGGGACAATATTTTTTCTTCGAATGTAAAAACTATTTTTTTTATAATTTTTATTTAAACCACAAACAAAATTTATAAGTTTCTCTAAATTATTTATTTTCATGATCTATATTAATGGTAATTTTGCTTTAAAATAAGAGTTTTCTTTTGTTTTTGATTTATTTCTCTAGTTTATGTGTTTATTTTTATTAAAACCACAAATAAAAAATTGTGCGTAAACGTGCTACTTCGCATAAGCAAAAGTATGTGGAAAGTCGCTTTTTGCGAACACTCGTGACCAAACTACTCTTGAGGGAATCGAATAATAAAACTCCTTTTAGTGCTGGCAAGAACAAACATTCTATGAAAATTTTTGATAAAGAATAATAAGAAGTTCGTAACCGCTTACGTTCTCATCAAAGTTGGCGGGTAAAAACTGAAGAGAAAAATCTATACCCTTTAAGGTTAGTCTTGGTCTTCATTTTTTATTTTGTTTATTCAAGAATCTCATAAACTTTCCTGACAGATTTGAGGCACTATTTTGACAAAGATTTTACATGAAAATTTTAACCTCATTTAATTGTAAAACACACAGATTCCTGGATTGGGGAAACGATGTAAACACTTCTTTAAACTTGTTTTATTAAAAGAGAAAGATCAATATAAAGAAACGAAAAATAGTGTAACATATTTCTTTGACTCATTTTTAATGAGTCTTTCTGGGATCCGTTGTCTCCCTTCTCCCTCATCTACGCCCTTGAAAAAACACATTAGCCTTATTTAATTCTAAAACACACAATAGCGTAGATTCTTGAGGTGGGGAAACAATGTAAAAAAGGCAAACACTTCTTCAAACTTGTTTTATTAAAAGGGAAAGATCAATATAAAGAAACGAAAAATAGTCTATTTAACATATTTCTTTGACTTTTTTCATAAATCTTTCTGGGACCCGTTGCCCCCCTTCCCCCTCATCTACGCCCTTGAAAAAATATATCATACGACTTACGAAAAATATTTCCTCTTGTGGTAAAGTTTCGGTAGCATGACATCGTCTTAAAATATTTTGACCAACTTTTACATTTCATCAAAATATAAAAACACCGTACATAAAGTTCCTAAACTATTTTTTCCTCTAATTAATTTTTTTACTATTCTAAAAAAAATAGGTAATATGGAAAAAGAAATAAAATCCTTTGGCAAAATTTTCTATATTATCCGGTTTTATCATTAATTATCAAAACTTGAAATTGAAACTTTTTAACAAAAATTTGAATGATGAAAATTTTAGCCTTTAAGGTTAAATTTAATTCTAAAACACACAATCGCTTCTTCAAACTTATTTTATTAAAAGAGAAAGATCAATATAAAAATCGAAAAATAGTCTAAATAACATATTTTTTTGACATTTTTTAATGAATCTTTTTGCGACTCGTTGCACCCCTTCTCCCTCATCTACGCCCTTGAAAAAACACATCATACGACTTACGAAAAATGTTTCCTCTTATGGTAAAGTTTCGGTAGCATGACATCGTCTCAAAATATTTTGACCAACTTTTACATTTCATCAAAACATAAAAAAACCGAACATAAAGGTCCTAAACTATTTTGTCCTCTAATTAACTTTTTTCACTATTCGAAAAAAAATAGATAATGTGGAAAAAAAATAATAAAATCCTTTGGCAAAATTTTTTGTTATATCCGGTTTTATCATTAAATATCAAAACTTGAAATCAAAACTTTTTTTATACTCATTTAATTCTAAAACTCATAATAGCGTAGATTCCTGAGGTGGGGAAACAATGTAAAAAAGGCAAACACTTTCTTCAAACTTTTTTTATGAAAAGAGAAAGATCAATATAAAGAAACGAAAAATAGTCTATTTAACATATTTCTTTGACTTTTTTCATAAATCTTTCTGGGACCCGTTGCCCCCCTTCCCCCTCATCTACGCCCTTGAAAAAATATATCATACGACTTACGAAAAATGTTTCCTCTTGTGGTAAAGTTTCGGTAGCATGACATCGTCTTAAAATATTTTGACCAACTTTTACATTTCATCAAAATATAAAAACACCGAACATAAAGTTCCTAAACTATTTTGTCCTCTAATTAATTTTTTTTTACTATTCTAAAAAAAATAGGTTTTATGGAAAAAGAAATAACATCCTTTGGCAAAATTTTCTATATTATCCGGTTTTATCATTAATTATCAAAATTTGGAATTGAAACTTTTTAACAAAAATTTTAATGATGAAAATTTAGCCTCATTTAATTCTAAAACACACAATGGCTTCTTCAAACTTGTTTTATTAAAAGAGAAAGATCAATATAAAAAAAACGAAAAATAGTCTAACATAATTCTTTGACTTTGTTTGATGAATCTTTCTGGGACCCGTTGTCCTCCTTCCTCCTCATCTACGCCCTGCGCCCTTGAAAAAACACATCATACCACTTACGGAAAATGTTTCCTCTTGTGGTAAAGTTTCGGTAGCATGACATCGTCTCAAAATATTTTGACCAACTTTTACATTTCATCAAAATATAAAAACGCTGAACATAAAGTTTCTGTTTTATCCGGTTTATCATTAAATATCAAAATTTGAAATCGAAACTTTTTAACAAAAACTTAAATCATGAAAATTTTAGTCTCATTTAATTCTAAAACACACAATGGCGTAGATTCCTGGGGTGGTGAAACAATATAAAAAAGCCAAACACTTCGTCAGACTTATTTTATTAAAAGAGAAAGATCAATATAAAAAACGAAAAATAGTCTAATTAACATATTTTTTTGACATTTTTTAATGAATCTTTTTGCGATTCGTTGCACCCCTTCTCCCTCATCTGCGCCCTTGAAAAAACACATCATACGACTTACGAAAAATGTTTCCTCTTGTGGTAAAGTTTCGGTAGCATGACATCGTCTCAAAATATTTTGACCAACTTTTACATTTCATCAAAACATAAAAAAACCGAACATAAAGGTCCTAAACTATTTTGTCCTCTAATTAACTTTTTTCACTATTCGAAAAAAAATAGATAATGTGGAAAAAAATAATAAAATCCTTTGGCAAAATTTTTTGTTATATCCGGTTTTATCATTAAATATCAAAACTTGAAATCGAAACTTTTTTTATACTCATTTAATTCTAAAACTCACAATAGCGTAGATTCCTGAGGTGGGGAAACAATGTAAAAAAGGCAAACACTTTCTTCAAACTTTTTTTATGAAAAGAGACAGACCAATATAAAGAAACGAAAAATAGTCTATTTAACATATTTCTTTGACTTTTTTCATAAATCTTTCTGGGACCCGTTGCCCCCCTTCCCCCTCATCTACGCCCTTGAAAAAATATATCATACGACTTACGAAAAATGTTTCCTCTTGTGGTAAAGTTTCGGTAGCATGACATCGTCTTAAAATATTTTGACCAACTTTTACATTTCATCAAATTATAAAAACACCGAACATAAAGTTCCTAAACTATTTTGTCCTCTAATTAATTTTTTTTTACTATTCTAAAAAAAATAGGTTTTATGGAAAAAGAAATAAAATCCTTTGGCAAAATTTTCTATATTATCCGGTTTTATCATTAATTATCAAAACTTGAAATTGAAACTTTTTAACAATAATTTGAATGATGAAAATTTTAGCCTTATTTAATTCTAAAACACACAACGGCTTCTTCAAACTTGTTTCATTAAAAGAGAAAGATCAATATACAAAAAACGAAAAATAATCTAACATAATTCTTTGACTTTGTTTGATGAATCTTTCTGGGACCCGTTGTCCTCCTTCCCCCTCATCTACGCCCTGCGCCCTTGAAAAAACACATCATACCACTTACGGAAAATGTTTCCTCTTGTGGTAAAGTTTCGGTAGCATGACATCGTCTCAAAATATTTTGACCAACTTTTACATTTCATCAAAATATAAAAACGCCGAACATAAAGTTTCTGTTTTATCCGGTTTATCATTAAATATCAAAATTTGAAATCGAAACTTTTTAACAAAAACTTAAATCATGAAAATTTTGGTCTCATTTAATTCTAAAACACACAATGGCGTAGATTCCTGGGGTGGTGAAACAATATAAAAAAGCCAAACATTTCGTCAGACTTATTTTATTAAAAGAGAAAGATCAATATAAGAAACGAAAAATAGTCTAATTAACATATTTTTTTGACATTTTTTAATGAATCTTTTTGCGACTCGTTGCACCCCTTCTCCCTCATCTACGCCCTTGAAAAAACACATCATACGACTTACGAAAAATGTTTCCTCTTGTGGTAAAGTTTCGGTAGCATGACATCGTCTCAAAATATTTTGACCAACTTTTACATTTCATCAAAATATAAAAACACCGATCATAAAGGTCCTAAACTGTTTTGTCCTCTAATTAATTTTTTTTACTATTAAAAAAAACAGATAATGTGGAAAAAAAATCCTTTGGCAAAATTTTCTATTTTATCAATAAAAATCAAAACTTCAAATCGAACTTTTTAACCAAAACTTGTTCGCGAAAGTTTTAGCGCGCGTCCGCTCGTAAGTTTTCTTCCGGTATCCGCCGCGTTCGGGAAACGCGAATCAAGTAAGCTGCGAAAACATACTAAAATCGCGCTTCGCAAAGCCGGCATCACTTCAGCCAATGCGATTTGTAAGCGCCGGAATTTTGCCGGTTTTCATTCATGTTTCGCTGTGTGGAGAAATCCTCTTTCTTTATTTCCCAGTGCTAATCTAAGATCTAGAAAAAGCACTCTACTTTTTGAAAGTTTATGTTGTATTGTTTGTAGAGCAAGGGTCATCTACTTATGAACTTAATATACACGGCCTGGCCACGGTGATCAAAATCAAGGAAAAAGACGAACAAATATGCCAACCAAACCTGATAGTAGATTCAGATTACAGACCCTTTAGTAGCATTTACACAGGCGAATATTCCTTTGATCTTCGAAATAATACCGACAAATATTCGCGTGAATTATTTATTTAAAGATTCGCTCAAAAGTTTCGGGGTTCGGGTAAAAAGGTTCTTGGTGTTCGGACAAAATTTGCTAAAAGAAATATTTGGAATAAAATAAAAATGTGAAAAATTATTTACTAAATTTTAAAACTTTCCGACGGAAAAACGATTTGACGCACTTGATAAAAAATAATGAGGATTACTTTATTTCATTTTGTGGGGTTTTAGTGATGGGGTTTGGTGGTGGAGTTTGATGAGTTTACACTTAAATAAGGAAAACCAAAAAAGTGATAAAGCATAGCAACAATTAGGTACAAACTTATTTAGTAGATATCTATCAACCTCACAACTTACTACCCAGCAAATAATAATTTTTCGATTTCCGACGGCTTTTACTATTTAATCGAAAAATAAAATAGAATATTTTTTTTATGTTTTTTGTTTTTTTTATATTTTTTTTTACTAAAATAACCCAATCCAACACAGCCCAACTCAACCTAACCCAACCCAACCCAAAACAATCAAAAAAATACATTACAACACCCCCCGGCACTCTTTTTTCTCTTAAAAAAAACCGGCGCCGGCGGATTTGGGGTCCTAGGGATCCTAGTAGGTGCCTCTATAAAGAATTTTTCATGAAAAATCAAAAATGGTAGAAAACCGTATACTTCATAATTACCAAAAACAGTAATACCAATAATTGAAAATAGGTAAAGAACGACACTGATCGGTAATTATCACAACAAAACTACAGCTGATTTTGACATTTACCTTTGAAACGAAATCCCTTGATTTGGGTGTTCCAATCGTTTAAACACGATGCACTCCCGCACCATCCTATAGTTTTTAACTTCACAAGTTTATAAAAAAACACAAAAACTACACAAAACGTTTCGAAATCAGAAATATTTGGACACGGTCGGTATGCAACGCTGCAAAACATATATAATGAATGCAAACCACCAGGTAGTGCGCAGAAGACGGCAAGGTACTGCGACTTGCCAGTTCTTGTTTAGGGATTGTTGGGAGTATTGGAAAAAATATGGGCTTTTTATTTTTTATGAGTTTATTTTTTATCTTTTGTTTTGTAATTATAATTTTTAAATAAATAAACACTGTTTACATGATATTTTTGAATGTAGCTGCTTATAGTGGTAAAAAAGCACCAAGATTATAATGAAATTTCAGAACCAACAAGAAAGTAACCTCAAGCTGACAACAAGGCTTCATCCTACTATTCTCTCATCATTTGGGGAACAAGAGCTTATATACTACATATATGTAATAATTTTCACACCGCATACTGGCTCAGATATATTGTATCTTTTTTTCTCCTGTACTTTGAGGAAAAGATATTGTATAAAATGTGAGTTAGGATGACTACAAATATTTTTTTGAATTTATATAAAAAGAAAGAGAACACCTCATTCAGGCGATACGTTTTGCGAGATACATTATTATTGTAGGAGGCAGGGCATTAGCATAGCATTCAGGGTCTAATGGTGTAGGTCTGTGTTTCTAACCTAAAAAAGTTGTTGTTGTTGCCATAAATAAATATTGTAAATTTGCTATTCCGGTATTTTTTGTGATCGAACATGGATAGTTTAGTATATAATAGGGAAGGACAACTTGAATTGAGATTCTGTCTGTTAAAGCCTACATCAGTGCTCAAAATTCTTGTGCTTCATTTGTAAGTAGTTAGTGATAGATAATTAATTAATCCTAATAAAATGTCTGATAAAGGTTGAGTTGTGATAAAAATAAAACAATCATACTCAGCAAAGTCCAACCAAGACCTGTCTTCATCTTTTAAAAATCTTCTTTTTGTTTTTAGAAACAGACATACAGAAATACAGAAATTTATTGTTTCCAAAAGTTTTACATTACATGGTTGTACATTTAACACATTGTACATTTTAGACACAATGGATCTTTTGATCTGTGTGTGCCTTTCATAGAACTTATTTTGAAAATAACAATCTGCCTATATGGTTACAATAAACAACATCTACCTAATAATAATAATACATTGTATATCACAATTTCGTTACAGAATACTATTAAATTTAGTACATAATATTTTGTTTCTCTTTGTTCTATATATTTTTTTTAAACAAATTAAACAAAACATTAAGGTCTTAGTTACACATAAAAATATAATTTACAGGTACAGTACAGTGGTCACCCAGTAAGCAACGATGCAAATTAAATTGAAAAAAGCGCCGCAGATAACGCTCTCCTTGTTCATGCTTAGTGGGTAGTAATATAGTTAATTTAAAAATATTTTAGAATTATTATTTAGTCACAGTCATAAGATTTTTATGTTGAGATCAGAATTAACAAAAATAATATTCAGACTTAATTGCAACACGATATCAGAGTTCAGAGTATTATCTAATTTTTCCCTATTTTTTTTTTCTATTAAGTTAAGTTATTTCCTAAGTTATTCCAACACTATTCAAGGTTGGGATAATTTCATACATTCTCCACGAATTTGATAAAATCCATTCATTTAGCCTATTATTGATATTTTTATTTTTATTTGATTTACTTTGTTTGAATTTATCCGGGAGAATGTTGTATAGTTTTGGGAGGATGTAAGAAATATGTCTTTGAGTTGTTGAATATAATGTATTAGGTATTTTTAGGTTGTTTTTTGATACATTTCTTGTTCCTTTATTGTGGTGAGTAATAGGTTTATTAAACAGCTTATTTCTAAAACTAAATTTCAAAATAGCCCTTATATAAAGTTGCCTAATGTTTAATAATCCTGAAATTCTAAATAATTCCTCCGTAGGAAATTGTTTATTTTTAAAGTGCATTATTTTAATTATATATTTTTGAGTTACATATAGTGGTGCCATTATATTATTAGTGGCTGCGCCCCAAGCTGTGATTCCATAAGTTAGTACCGATTCAGCTAGTGCTTGATAGTACATTTTCAATATGTTTATTGGAACAATTTGCCTTAATTCGTAGAATTTATACACTAGTTGTTTTAGTTTTTTGTTTACATAATCTATATGATTGCGCCATGTGAGACACTGATCAAAATAAACACCAAGGTATTTAATATTTGTTTCTCTTTTTATCAATTCCGTACAGTTACAATTTATATTTACCTGGCAGTCATAATTATGCAATTTTAGTTCCTGTATTTCAGGTAAACTTCTTTTGTTCATTGCAAATGTTAGAATATTTGTTTTATTCGTATTCAATGTTAATAAATTTGAGGCCAAACAGTGTTTTAATTTTTGCATTGACCTCTCGCACCTGTCAATGGCACCCCCCCATGTCCGGTCTTTAATCAATAAAACAGTATCATATGCAAAACAGATTATTTTTCCCTCAATGTTTAGTTGAGTCAGTGAATTGACATATATTAAAAAGAGGACCGTGCCCAACACTGTACCCTGCGGAACACCGCACTCTACCAGACCAGGGCTACTAATATTATCTTGCATTTTAACAGATTGCTCTCTTTCAAGCAAAAATTATTTGAAAAGCTGTAATGCAATACCTCTTATTCCTATCCTATGTAGCTTGTTTAGGAGAGTGCGATGCCCCACAGTGTCGAACGCCTTTGACAGCTCCAAAAAGACAGCCACCGGTTTATACTTGTCGTTAATGCTCTTAAAAACAAAATTTGTAAACTCGGCAACGGCATCCTCGGTGCTGAGACTCTCCCTAAACCCAAATTGATTATTTGATAACTGTTTTTTTGATTCCAGAAATTTACACAGCCTCAGTTTATACATTTTTCAATTATTTTGCTTAATACACTTGAAAGCGCTATGGGTCTGTAATTTGTTTTTTCTGTTTTTTCACCAGATTTATATATCGGTATGACAATGGAATTTTTTAGAGTGCTTGGGAAAGTCCCAGCACCGAAAGTACAGTTAATCAAGTGTAGAAGTGGCACGAGCAAATAAGTGTGAAAGTTTTTTATAATATATACAGTAATTCCATCTTCCCAACCTGCAGTACCATTTTTTAAAGATTTTATTTGATTTATTAATTCATTTGTTGCTATAGGGTTGAGGAAGATGGAATCTGGATTAATTTTTGAATCTTTGGACTTAAACTTGGGGGTTTTGATTTTTTTTGATAATTTTTTTCCCACTGAACAGAAATATTTATTAAATTCTTCCGACATAATTTTTTCATCGGTGATTATATTACCTTCATCGTTTTTTATACACTTAATAATTTTTCTAACTTTATTATCATTAACTATATTTTTAATAGATTGCCACAGTTTCCCCGGACTCTTCATATTCTCAGTCACCTGTTTTTTGTAGAAGTGTATTTTTGCATTATTTATTATTTTGGACAACAAATGTCTGTAGTTATGAAATTTATCCAATAGCTGGATATTATTTGGATTACAAGCTGATTGTTTTTTAAGGTAGTCTCTTTTTCTAATTGAAACAACCAGACCTGTAGTTATCCAAGGCTTAAGGCCCTTTGTTTTTGCATTAATTTTTTGTTGAAAAGTGGAAATTTTAATAAAATTTTGTAGTTTAGTTACCAATTTTTCAGCTGTGTTATTGGGGTCATTGCTCTGTAATATATCTTGCCATTTTTCCTTTTCAAAGGTTTTTTGCAATAAACTTTTGTTTAATTTATCTTTAAATCTTAGTTGGTGTATATTTTGTGAACTATTTGGATGAAGTTGGATTTCTAGGTTTAATAATACCGGGTAATGGTCTGATATACTGCTTTTTAATATTATAGTATTAGGTTTAACTTTTGTTTTTAATTTGGCATTTTTGTATTTCAAAGCAATATGGTCAATGCAACTGCGTGCAAGTCCTTGCACTCGGGTGTAGTTAAATTTTTATAACCATATGATCCTAATATATTTATATATTTGTTTACTAATTCTGACTTTAAATCCATAATGTTTAAGTTTGTGTCGCCAACAAAAATTTCTACTTGACTATTTGAGAATCTATTTTGTAATAGTTCCTCTAGGTCAGATATATAATTTTCTTGTGAAACTGAAGGTAACCTGTAGTGAGCAATGATCCCAATATTAACTGTGTTTTTAGTAAGTGTTGCTCTTACAAATTTTGTATTATTGATGGCAATAATTTGATTATTAATTAAGAGGTCGCTTTTTACATACATTATTGTTCGGTCACAAAAATTTATTTGACTATTATTATATATAGTATTTCATAACCTTTTATTTGAAATTGGTTTTGGTTACTAAAAACATGAGTCTCCGAGAGAACTATTGCATCAAATACAGTATTTAGGGACTGCAAGTAGACTAAGAGATTATTGAAGTTTGTTGTTATTCCACAGATATTAATATGAATAATATTAAAATCCCTCAGGCTATCAGTAAAGTAATTGGTCTCTGATATCATGTCACATACCTTTGTTTCTGAACATTTTTCATCAAGGAACGAAGTGTGGTCCGTGAAGATGATTAGTATTCTTTAATTATTAAACCTACATTAGTATCACTATTGGGTTTAGCTAGATTTTAATTTAAGCACATCCTCTTCACATTTAATTTTTACAGCATTGGAATTAGAGTCTTTCCTTGCATACATCTGGCCGGACTTAACCCAGACATATTGGAAAAGGCCATTTAGGCGGAGGTTTTTTCTTGCACTAAAGAATAATGCTCGTTGGTCCTTAGTTAGATCTTCATTAAAAAAGATCTGTGTTGGTCCTGGGAGACCACAGTCTGTAGCCATTATTTTCCCGCTTCCTTTTCGTTTAGTTAGCAAAGCTTGCCTATCCACAGCATTTGGGAACGATAGGAGGAGTGGGGAGTTGGGCTTGAAGGGCTTCCTGTTTTATGGTAGGGTCAACCCTATTTAGTACTTTTAATACCTTCTCCCTGATTGCTGCTGAGTTTTCAAGTTCCTGTGTGTTTGCTGGTATTCCAACAACTACTAGATTATTATTAGACCTGTGATGTTGGTCTTTCTTTTCAGTATGATTTTTTAGCCTTTTTATCTCCTGTTGCATCTCTTCATTGCTTTGCTTTAGGAGTTTAATCTCCTCCATAAACAACTGATTTCGTTGCCTTTGATCCTCATACTGTGCTGCTATGAAAGAAATAGATTCCCTCAAGCTTCGTATTTCTCCTTTTGTTTTTTGTGTTGCATTGGTTGCAGGTTATTTGGGATTTTGGACCTGTCATATTGTCGTTGGGCTTCTTGAACTACTTGTGATTTGATGCGGTTAGAGGTGCATTTGAACTATTTGTGTAGCCAGAAGGCCCGGTCTGATGAGTTTAGAGAGAAGAATGATCAGCTGATACTTTTTTAGGTTAGGTTACCATGCAGGAATTTGTTTGAGTTCAAATCAGTTTACCAGAGTAATCTCACCAGTTCCACATCAGATCAAAGACTCCACTGTCGCAGACTGCTCCTGGTCCCAAGTTGGTTACGTTTTTTGTTTAGAAAAATAACTATTACTGATAAAAAACTGGAAAAATCGGGAGACCAAAATTTCGACGTTTATATTCGTTTACTGTCAACTAGCTATCTAAACAACAGTTTCTCGCCTGTTAATCAATTATTAACAAGGCTGTATATGTAGGAAACTACATGGGAATTCAGGAATCAACAGCAAGTTCGATTGTCTGCTGGATTTGCACAGCCTTGGCTTTATACTGAATTTTATAACAAAGCAGAGTGTTAGAGGTACATGATTGTATTCACATCTGGATAAACTCACAAGGTAATTATAATTACTTAAGTATGCCATAAAGTGCATAAAAATTGCAGAAATTGATCTTATGCGTGGGGGGAAGGGCTTGGTTTTATTCTTGACTTTTGAGGAAAATTTAATTTTTAGAGTCAAAATTCAAGGGCTCTAGGGAGAGAGGGCTTGCATAATTTAGTTTTATTTATTAATAATATTTACGCGTACCTAATTGTTTTTGCAAGTCATCTAAAAAAAAAATTACATAGGTCTCTTTTCAATTATTTTGATATTTGCCGGTTTCTAAGAGCAGGAAACAGCAAAACTTTTGACCAATTTCCTTCGAAATAGCCATCGTTCACGCTCCTAAAAAACGGTACATTAGATATTAACAAAACCTTAAAACAAATATGAGTGCTCACTGTTTTTACAATTTGGTTTGAAATATTATGTTTTTTTTTAATTCTAAAATGAAAGGTAATTGTCGCCAGTCATACTCAGAGTGAACTAATGGCCACCTCAATAATTTTTGCTCGTTTTAAGATTTTGAAGAGAACGCATGCAGAACTCTCCCAAAAATTCTGACTTCTATTGCTCTGCACAGTTGTTCTTGGAAATTATATATAGTCCATTCATTATTGTCTCTTTTGTTACAGCATAATAGTCCATTAATAATTATTATTGTCGCTTTTGCTACAGCATTCAAAGCTATGGATGCAATAGTTAATAGCTGTTTTTCTGTAAAAACCGTAAATCTTAAATTGCTTTAAACGCATACACATATTTTGAAAAATGCATTGTTAGATACTCAGGTGAATATAACATTAAAAATGCATGTACTTATAATTCATTTTGAAGAATGTCTTCAGTTTCTGGGGGAAAGCTTGGAAACTTGGTCAGAACAGGGGGGCGAATCTGTTCATAGAGAATTCTCAAAATATTGTAGCAAATATAAAATTACCAGGATTGAAAATCGAAGGTATCCTGGAAATTTAGGGCGAGCCATAGTTGAATTTGGTTCTAAGAATCTTTAAATATTTATTAGCTGAATTACCTTAATAAAAATAATTGATAAATTATAAACTATTTTTTCTGTTTCATAACCATTTTGTATCTGTATTATTTTTTAGACATAATTCTGCCATATTCTATAAATATTGGATAACGGTGCTAGCGTGTTTTATTAAAATGACATGAAATATTTAGAAAAAACTAAAAAAATGTTCAAAATTTGTAAAAACGATCAGCTGCGATTTAAAAAAATACAGTTTTTTTGTTACCCAAAGGGTCTATAATCAGAATATGCTATCAGTTTCGGTTGGCATTTTTGGTCGTCTTTTTCCTTCATTTTGTTAGGAACATATCATAGTCAAGTAGGCCATGAAAATAAAGATATACAGCCGTTTTGCACAAGTGCGTTGGATTGATGTTATTCCTGATGCCATTTTTGTTTGTTTTGATTTTTGATTCCGAAAGTGGTGCGTTTTTTCGGTTTTTAATTTTACTCACAGTACACATACTATAATGTACTGTGGTTTTACTTTACCTTCTATATTTATGGCAGGCATTTACTTCCGCCCGTGTGTTTATTTGGTTTGTGGTGCGGCTATTTATACAGAAAAAAACCAATACCTTTAAAATTTTTGGTATCATCCAGAGAAAACATCTGCCTTGGCACTTTCATATCTTATTAATTTTTCGATCATTAAAATTCCATTAAAAACGTCATAAGACTACATTTTTATTTTGGACGGCAGATATTTTTGCGCAAAAAAATGAAAACTGCTGGGCCATCGCAGTGAAGGGCATCGCGCATGCGCAAAACGGCTGCTTACAAAAATTTTCACGGAGAAGCTGTATATATTAAGTTTATAAGTATATGTACATGTTGATACAATTATAACTTCGTTTTGGTAGTCCTCAATATTAGTGAGAACAAGTATACTCAACAACTTGGACGGCTCTTCTTAAGGCAAGCAAAAATATTGAAACTAGCGTCATCTACCTACAACTGATTATAATTATCTCTAAAAGCGGACAGATTCATTAAACTGCAGAATCCTGTGAGGTTCAGTAAAGGACGTTCCCAGAATGTCCAGAAAGGATATTCTTGGTATGTCTTAGGAGGACGTTCCCAGAATGTTTAAATAATGACATTTGATAAATTTCCCCAAAAATTTACCTAATATGGATGAAAATGAGATAAATTACCATTCATCCCATGTAAAATGTTCGGGGAATGTTCTGATCGGATAGTTCTTAAAATATTTCATTGATGTCCGGGACGTTTAGACAGTGGCAAGATCTAAATACCGTACATAAAAACACCTCTGATTTTTATCAGTTTTAATAAGGTTTATAAGGTTTTGTGAGGAAAAATTTTAGGTTTATGAAACTTTGGAATAATTTATGAATTATGGGTTTGATTTTGGTTACAGTTTATACGCAAAAATCTCACGAAAAAGACCATGTAAGCAGGTGCGGTTCCAAGAAGATGCAGAAACAGAAGTTTCCCAGGGATCTTAATTTTAAGGCATTATTTTTATTTGTTTTGTTTGTATCTAAAATTAATTCCCATTTTTCATCTTGTACGAGCAACAGCTCAGCTTTTCGAAAATAAAACTTTTAAAAAAAGCAATCCGGGACTTTCAAAATATAACTGGCGCAGTCGTTCGGATGTACACCACTACGTAAATAGGCTTTTGCGAGTACTAAACGGGCTAACAAACTTTCGCTGAAAAACGCTGAAAATAAGAAGTTTTGCGAGAAAAACGGCAGTTTTGTGGAGTTTCGCTAAAAACCCGAACTTTCGTGGTGGGAGTCTTAACTCTTGAGTGCACAAGGATCTAACAACCCCGAAGACCTGGAGAAGACAAATTTGGTAAATCAGAAAAAGGATACCAGCGTCGCAGAAAAATCATGAAGTGCTACTTTCCTTTTTGCCTATTCCCGAACCCTTTGAATAAGTTCTCTGGAGAGATAAGTAGGGCAGGTTCATCGCGAACAAAAGCTAGTTTTAAGCAAGTCTAATTGCGGACATATTAATTAAGAAAATAGGTTAAGAAATAGAAAATTAAAAAATGGTATAATTTAATACGACGAAAGCAGAAACGGATTTAAAAATCTTTAAGTAATATATCATTTGAAGCGATTTTAAGAAAATCTAAAATAAAATATAATTAGATTATTTAGTTTAAGAAATAAAAACAATCTAAATTCATCAATATGCCTAATAATAATGCGGTACCAGCAGCACCAGTGCCACAACAAATAAATTGGGATCTTTTTAAATCTCGCCTTAATACGGTCAAAGCATACGATGGCGATTTCTCAACCCTTAACAGATTTTTAAGTAAATGCGATAGCATAGTAGCTGACTATGCTATAGCTCAAGACGTTAGTCTTAGTCGTCTTATTTTTGATAGCATACAGGGTAAATTAATAGGCAGAGCTGAATTTTTAGTAGGAAACAGGGTGGATTTAACCAACTGGGTTTCTTTAAGGGCTGCCTTAGTACAATGTTTTTCAGATCGCAGAGAATTAGATTGCTTGGTGCAAGAGTTGACAAGAGCAAGATCATTTAAAAACGAAAATTTAATTAATTTTGGAACTAGAGTGCAATATCTTGTAAATACAATCAATCAGAGAGTCAGTCAACCAAATTTGACCCCTGAAAGTATTGCCCTTATGCGATCTCACTATGACAAAACAGCATTAAACACATTTATTGCAGGATGCCCTGGCATTGTTAGGAATAATATGTATTTAAAACGACCGGCTTCTTTAGAAGAAGCTATTGCGCATGTCAATGACTACGAAAATTTTGAAAAACTTTACGGCATTCAAAATAATGATTTTGAAAAATCCAGCAATAAAAATCACAATGAAATGAATCGAAATTTTAGCCACCAAAACACACCTTCTAGTTCCCACCAAAATCCAAACTTTGTACAAAATTACCAAAACTATCCCCAGAATAATTCACAGAGATTTTTAACTCCGAATTTTAACAAACAACAACCGCTAAACCCAAATTTTAATAATCAAAATTTTAAGACGACACCAACACAAAATTTCCCTACTGGACCTATTAACATCCAAACTCGTCAAATGTAACCGAAAAGATTCTTTACAAACCAGCAAGTCTTTGAACCTAATTAAAACGTCTTCAGACCAAATCAAATACCACCCGAAAATCTGCCGAAACCAATCCCAATGTCAACCACGTCGAGAAATACCTTTAATACTAATAATCAAAGATCACAAAATTTTAATCAAAATAACCAAAATCGCCCACCTCAGAATTGGCAAAGATATCTTAAACCCCAATATCATTTTGAAGGATTATTTAACAACGAATATTGCGATGATCAATCGATCGATAATCCCGATCAATATGGCAAAGACGAATATTATTTTAGTCAATACGACTCCCAAAATTATTATTACCCATATAACACGCAAAACGAGACAACCGAGTCTTATGAACAAACGCTTGAGTACACACAAGAAAATTCTCAAAATGAAAATATCTCGAAAACTGAAAACTCTGACCTAAATCCAAATTTTCAGGAAATTTCGCCAACAAACCAACAACCTTAATAGAAATAAATATTTCTTCAAATAAGGCTCTCCCCTATATCGAAATCGAAGATCCCCCACTAAAAATATTAATTGATACAGGTAGTTCAAGATCCATAATTAAACCATCGATTATCGAAAAATATTATCCCGATTGTATATATCAGTCACAGAACGTAATTAAAACCGCAGTTGGTAGCCAAGTAACCGGATACCAAGCGTTGTTACCGGCATTTACAGAATTTTTCACAGAATACAAGATTAACTTTATCTTATTTAATTTCCACGATTACTTTGACGGTGTAATAGAACTTTCTGACCTTAGCAATATGAACTTAAATATTGACCTGATAAATAAAAAATTGGTATGTCCTTACATCGAAATTCCTTTTAAATATAGGTCACCAACAAGACGTATGTTTTAATTTTTCTGTGGGCCCTAACGAAAAAATTTTAAAAAATATTCCTGTTAGCGTTTATGAGGGAGACATTTTGACAATATCTGGGACGATAAATGATCTTTCCATACCCCAAATTTTGACTACAGCGAAAAATGGGTACGCTTTAGTAGAGGTGCAAAATCACACTGATAGTACAGTAGACGTAAATCTTTCACAGCCGCTTCCCGTCGAATCATTCCAAAATAATATTTACGAGATACACAGTTTCGAAAATTTTTATCCAAAATTTAAAAACGAAAATCTTTACAATCAAAAATCCGATATATCTAAACTTATAAGAAGTGGGCACATGAACAGTGAAGAGAGGAAAGCTATTTTAAACGTGTGTCAAGAATATTTCGACATTTTCTTAAAACCCGGAGACCCCCTCACTTTTACTTCAAAAATCAAACACGAAATTAAAATGGCAGACCAAACTCCTATTCATGCTAAATCTTATAGGTATCCCTATATCCACAGAGATGAGGTAAAACGCCAAATTGATGAAATGTTGGACAAAGAAATAATTGGACCCTCTTGTAGTCCGTGGTCATCACCAATTTGGATAGTCCCCAAAAAACTTGATGCCTCAGCCAAGAAAAAATGGCGCCTAGTCGTCGATTATCGTAAGGTCAATGAACGGGCAATTGACCATAGATATCCAATTCCAAATATTACCAATATTCTCGATAAATTAGGTCGTGCGCAATATTTTTCGACTCTCGATTTGGCCTCTGGCTTTCACCAAATCGAAATGAAGCAAAATTCTATAGAAAAAACAGCATTCTCCGTGGACAACAGTCATTATGAGTATCTGCGCATGCCCTTCGGCCTCAAAAACGCTGCCGCGACTTTTCAACGTGCTATGGACGAAGTCCTTAAGGAAGTACAAAACAAAATATGTATGGTGAAAAAGAACACATTCAAAATTTAAAATTGGTATTTTCAAAATTACGTGAAGCGCGATTAAAAATTCAGTTAGATAAATGCAAGTTCCTCCGTAAGGAAGTAGAATTTCTAGGACACGTCCTAACGTGTGGCTGTATAAAACCAAATCCACGAAAAATCGAAAGCATATCAAAATTTAACATACCAAAAACGCAAACGCAAATTAAACAATTTTTAGGGCTTTCAGGCTATTATAGAAAATTTATAAAAAACTTCGCGAAAATAACTAAACCTTTGACCTCGTGCCTTAAAAAGAACGCTAAAATTGAACATACGCGAGAATTCCTAGACGCTTTTAACACCTGCAGAACCATTCTTACTAGCGAACCCATTTTAGCCTACCCCGATCGAAGCCATTCCTTTTAACAACCGACGCTTCCAAATTTGCGATAGGAGCAGTCCTTAGTCAAAACGATCACCCTATATGTTACGCGTCACGCGCTCTCAATTCTGCGGAAATCAATTATTCCTCGATTGAGAAAGAGTTATTGGCAATAGTTTGGGGATGCAAATACTTTCGCCCATATCTATTTGGTCAACATTTTGTTATTAACACCGACCACCAGCCTTTAACCTGGTTAATGAACCTTAAAGAACCTAATTCACGCCTTATACGTTGGAAGTTAAAACTTGATGAGTACTCCTATACTTTAAAATACATAAAAGGAAAATCGAACGTTGTAGCCGACGCGCTTTCCCGAAATCCAATCGATATAAACGCACTCGAAACGGAATCGGTACAAAACAACCCGGGCGACACGAGTGACGTCATTCAAGAATTCTTAGCGCGTCCAGAAAATTTTATTGACCCTCTTGAAAAACAAAGTCAATCACAAAGTCAATTACAAAATCAATCACAAAATCAATCACAAAGTCAATCACCAAGAAACGAACGTAATAATGACAATTCGGACAACGAAACGGTACACACTTCCGCGGAAGATCCTATTTTATCAATCCCGATAGAATAGAATAGAATAGAAAAACCACTTAATCAATATAAAAATCAAATAATAATGACTATTGGCGATATCGACCGATTACAATATCGATTTGATAACATATTTAATAGCACAAGGTACTAAGTCACTCTGTCATCTAAATATATACAAGAACACATAATAAAACTATTAAAAGAATTCATAGAACCAAAACAACGTTACGCGATATTCTTTAGAATCCCCACGTTTACGACCATAGTACAGAATATCTTTAAAAATGGCTCCTATAATCTTATTCATTGTCCTATTTTGTTAGAAGGTATCGAAAACCGCGAAAATCAAAAAGAAAAGCTCGCTCTCTACTATACCACCAAAACATGTCATCGAGGCATTAACGAGATGAAAAACGCACTTTCCTCAAAATTTTACTGACTTAAAATGCAAGAGAACATAACCGAATTTATATATAATTGCAAAACGTGTCAAAAGAATAAATACAATAGGGATCCCCCTGTAATAAAATTCAATCTTACACCCACCAGTTCAAAACCTTTTGACCACATTTATATCGACTCATTTAAAATATCGAATTACATATTTCTCACTATTTGCGACTCCTTCTCACGATACTGCCAAGCTTATCTATTAAAAACATTAACAGGCACCGCGGTAATGGATAGTTTGCTAACCTTTACTAGTCATCACGGCTTGCCGCTGAAAATAACAGCTGACTCTGGTACGGAATTTAAAAATAAAGACGTGCAAGATTTTTATAAACTCAAATTCACCTGTCGAACGTTTCCATTCATCGATTACTGATCTTATCGATACTTAAGAGAGGAAAATAAAAATCTCTCTCCTGAACAACTTATGCAACAAGCATGCTTAGGGTATAATAACTCAATCCATTGCGTTCATAAATTTACACCCTTTGAAGTGGTAAGAGGTCACGTGAACAGCACGAACGCTTTTAATTTAACCGACGCCGCCATAGTATCCGACTACGTACAAAAGCACAAAGAAACAATACAAAAACTATATGAACAAATAAAAGACAAAAATCAAACAACCAAAGAAAATCAAATCGGAAAAACTAACAAAAATCGGCAAGATCCACCTGATTTTTCAAAAACACCTGAGGCCTACGTCCAGACAAAATCTAGGCACAAGGATACTCCCAAATTTACCAAAGTTAAAGTAAAAAGCCAACACGGCATAAAAATATCAACAAACAAAGGCGCATATCATAAAGCCAGTTTACGCAAACCAAAGGCAAAGCATAAAAATAAAAAGAAATCTATTTTACAGGTTCCCAATGAGGGCAACGAATCTCCTGACGAGCAACCTTCTACTAGCACTCGTACT
This sequence comes from Oxystoma pomonae, assembly GCA_963921995.1. Taxonomy (NCBI): domain Eukaryota; kingdom Metazoa; phylum Arthropoda; class Insecta; order Coleoptera; family Brentidae; genus Oxystoma; species Oxystoma pomonae. The sequence continues at coordinate 97,724,299 of OY998164.1, forward strand.
TCCGTTCGGGACAACGACAAGTAATAATGATATACAGATAACTACCCTCAAAAATCCTATTTTCCCCGTTCAACTAGGCCACTCGAAGTTGACATATACCAAACACCCATTTTTTCATTATATCGATTTAAAACCAATAATCAATCAATTTTTAAAAATTGAAAATTATGTCTTAAGAATAAAAAATAACTTTACGCGAAACGCGACAAATCCCATATCTTTCTATGGACTTTTTGAGAACTTGCTTACAAGAACGGAATACCTATTAAAAACCACACAAAACAAAATTTAAAATCTTCACCCTATAATAAGAAAAAAAAGAGGCCTAATCAACGCTATCGGTAAAGTCAATAAATGGCTATTCGGCACCCTTGATTCCGAAGACGGAGATCGATACGATAACGCGATTTTTGAATTACAACAAAATCAAAAAAGCATTGTCAAAGAGGCGAATCTGCAAATATCTGTTTCGAAATCTTTAATTAAAAATTATAATAATACGATAATAACTTTAGGAAATAATCAAAATAAGTTAGGAAAGGGCTTACAATTACTTCAGCTTAATATAGGCAAAGAGATACAAGATGTGAGCCTTTCAGAGCATATTGTCACAAATAAATTTAGACTGTCCAAATTTGATAACATTTCTCGATAATTTGGAAGACGCGATAATGTTTGCAAAATTAAATGCTTTGCATAACTCTATTATTTCAAGTAATGATCTCATAAAAATGATCGATTATTTAAAGGCTATCTATAAAGAAGAACAGATACCAAATTTTAACGATATCTTAACCTATTATCAAATTTTGGGAACGCAAGTCAAACTTTTGAATTCAAAATTAATTTTTGCTATACATGTCCCTATTATCGAACCAGAAATCTTTACCTTTTATCATCTTATTTCTACTATCCAAAATAACCAAATATTTATCCCTCGCTACCTCTATTTGGCACGCAACCATAAAAAGAGCTACTTGCAAGAAGAAGAATGTCCATCCTTAGAAGAAACCTACTACTGTCAAGAGAGATTCACCGCAGAAGACAATTGCACGTTAAGACTCACCGAGGGTTTCCAACCACAAAACTGCCCTTCCATAAAAGTGAATATGCTAGAATCCGTATTAGAGCAAATCAGTCAAGAAGTTTTGCTTATTATGCCCGCTAAAACACTGATGATGTATACAAATGCAGAACCAATCAATACCTCCAGATCAATCAACCCGTACTGGTCCAGATACCCGAAAAATGTCAAGTCCAAATCAACGATCAAAAAATCAAAAACGAAAACCACCTAGTCAAAGGACGGCCACTTATCCCACCAGAAATTAAATTTGAAAGCTACCACAATCCAGAGGAGCAGATGTTGCCAACTCTAAACTTGTCAAAAATAGATATTAACAATATCTATAAATTAAGTGATATGGCCAGGCAATTAAAGCCAATAATCACTATTAATGGCTTATCGATGCCTTCAAAATTAACGACATACATTATCTCATTAATAATGATGATCATGATCGTTATATTGATCGCTTATTGGAAAAGAAAAGAAGTCTTGAAGTTCATTAAAAATACAACTTCAAGCAACTCCAAAACTTCAGAAAGCCAAAATGAGGTTTTGAATAGAAGCTCCACAGAAGAAATAGGAGTAGGACACTCCGTCGAAAATAACTCCATAATTTTTTCAAAATAACTCCGTCATTTTCGAACTTTAGGAGGGATCTTAATTTTAAGGCATTATTTTTATTTGTTTTGTTTGTATCTAAAATTCATTCCCATTTTTGATCTTGTACGAGCAGCAGCTCAGCTTTTCGAAAATAAAACTTTTTCAAAAAGCAATCCGGAACTTTCAAAATATAACTCGATTTTATATATCTGTTTTTTACCTGATTCTATAGCCGGACAGATTTATAAATATGCATAAAATTTTATAGTATATACGCTTTATTTTCATATATTTCATAGGTTTACAAAAGAATCGTTTTCTAAGAGATTTTATAAGCAAACAGACTCACTAAACTTAAGAGGTTTCTATGATTACACATTTTTGACGAAACTTTTGGGAGATTTATTTATGGTCAGCCAGACTATTAAAATTTTAAGGGTTTCTTTGAACATTTTGTTTTATTAATAGTTTGCTGTGGGCTGGTAAACACACAAGTTTTTATAAGTCTTCCTATAGATTCTAGTCAGACAAACTCACAAAATTGTATATGATTTTATCTGTCCATCTTTAAAAAAAATACTACGGGTTTGAATATATCTACAATTTTTTGGGTTTTCCAGGGCATTTTATAATCTAACAGGCTCATAATATTTCAAAGGTTTTTATAATAAATTTACTAATCTTTGCTAAGGCCTTTGAAACAGACTCATATCTCATAAAAACTTTGTTTCTTTCGATCACCTGAAAACTAATTAAAAAGCTATACTTAGTATAATTAGTTACTTAGTTAAATATACTGTTGTAAATACTTCCACAACTCCTGAAATCATATAAAATATTATAAACAAAGCCTCACAAAATCTCATAGGATCTTATCAAAGAAATAAGATCTTACGTTCCTTACCTTTAAGTCGCAAATTTTTTTTTACCCACCTGAACTTATAAAAACTATCATCCGTCGTAAATACTTTTAGAATAACATAAGTAAGTAAGTAACATATTTCCCAATGGTTCTGAGGTAAATTAAGTACTTATACGAGAACAATTTTCTATTAGATGTGTAGAGCTTACGCAAACTCAAGGTGTGTTATTATATTATAGTGGGTTAGGTCATCGTAGTTTATAGTTTAGGTTAGGTTATAGTTTAGTTTGCCTATATTAATCCATATTATATTACTTCTGCTACTATTACTACCACTACCGCTGCTAAAATTGTGCCGTCATTTGTTATTTTAGAATGTTGCAGGTAGATCTTATAGAATCCCTTAAACCTTTATGAGGATGCGGGATTTGTGTTTCACTTTCACCAGTCAAAAATTATATTACCATTTTGATAAACTAAAACCATATTCCAATGATTTCAAATGTTGTAGTTCAAAAGTGGTTTTTGAAATCAAACCAAAACGTCGGGAATTAAAAATATTTCAAAATTAATTTTTTTGGCCTTTTTACACAAAAACCACAAAAAATAAAAAAAATTTAGATCCAAAAACGCTAGGTTATGGTATCCCTCCATAGAATTCGCATCAATCTCCGACGTGACGGTGACGTTGCCCTCTAGCCGAATTCAGGTAGGCGACGCTTGCGCACACTGCGTCAGGGATCCGCAGTAGATTTTTCGCCTTTGATTTTGCCGTTCCTGATTTTTACATTATTTCAGTGGCGCACCGAAAGGGGGGGGTTGGGGCTTAATTTGTAACAAAATTTTTAAAAAATCATAAATTGTAAAATTTTTCGCCTGTCGCACCTTTCATTTTTACGATTTCGTTCGTTCATGACTGCTATAAAATTTGTGGGGAAGAGGTTTTCCCTTCAATGTCTTCATTTTCAGAAAAATTTAGATATATGAAAATAAAGATATTGAAGGAAAAACTTTTCCCCAGAAAGGAGCTAACCCCTCCTCCCTGGTAGCATTATAGTTTCTTTAAACAGTTTTTTCTTTCTCCGCATTATTGTTGGCGCTCCGCAATGGGTGTTGGTTTGAACTAAAATGTTCAATTTCAAGTTTTTTAAACTGCACTTTCACATTCAGTTCTTCGCACAACAATCTGCCCTACAATTTCCCCTGAGGATTCAACTTTATGGTTGCGAAACATGTCGGAATTACAAATTGTAAATTAAAAAATGACAGTTCAATAAAATATTAGTGGAGAGAGACCCTAGATTTTCATTCATCGTATTATCGTAAACAATTTTAAATTTGGTTAATCCCCCCCATCTACTTTTGAGCCCAGGTCCGTGGTTGTAAGCACCCGTTTCCTTGTATCAATCATGGACACTTGGACTTCAAATTAAGTTTTTTTTATTTTTTATACTTAAACCCTCCCCCTTCCCCCAAAAGCCTATGGGTGTGCCATTGATTATTTGCATTATTTTTCAAAGTTATTATTGTTACGATAAGGGTAAAATAAGGTTGAAATACGTGTCTGTGGCTAATCTTTAGGTTTTTTTAAAGTTTTATAGTATGATTTAGAGTCCCAACATATGCGAATTAATTAATTTGTTAAGCAAATATTACTTACAAAAGTAAAGAAGAGAGTCTCATTCTAGAATTGTGGCAAACAAAGACAAAATAGTAAAACTTCCTCGGAAAGATAAATAAACACAACAAAGCTACAAACTAAATGTCTCACCCCATTCTGTCAAGGCAAAGACGGTTTATCTGAATTGTTTTTGAGTAAAATTACAGTTTTTGCTAGTTTGCCACGACGCAAGAAAGGGAGAGCTAATTTTAAACGGGATTATTTTGCATTCTCCTCAACTGAAGGAAAACAAATATCTTTTAAAGCTGCCGAGACTTTAGGAGGCAAAAATAAAAGCAATAAGGGTCGTAATGTGTGTCTAAGTTGTTCCTGTATTAACTGTTGGACAGGGATGTTCACTGCTAAAAAAAATATGAAAATTTAGGATTGCTTTTTTCAAGTCAGCTTAATTTTTTTACAAAATTTAAGTAAAAAAAGACCTAAATACAAAATTTTGTCATGGTGTCTGCCTGTCTGTCTGTCTATCTGTCTGTCTGTCTGTCTGTCTGTCTGTCTGTCTGTCTGTCTGTCGGTAACACGATTACTCAAAACCCGCTAAACCGATTCTCATTAAATTTGGCACAAAAATTATCTGTCATACTACGCAGACTTGATTAGTTTTTGGTGGGGGTGAGGGATTGACAAGAGAGTAGAAGGGAGGATTAAACTTTTTAAAAAATTGTAACTCACGAACCGTAGCAGATAGCGACACGCATTTTTCACAATAAGATAGAGAATTGCATTTAAAAAAAAAATCAGAAAACGAACAAGTTATTTACATACAAAATCAATTTAATCATAATTGTCTCGGGTTGCTTGCGAATTTGTTAGTTACTTTGTTTATGAAATCGTCCAAGTTCTTAAAAATTGTATTGTCTGTTTACAGTCATCATGGCGAGGCCATTGAGGCAAGCCATCGTGCTCCTCAACCAGGTATTAATTCTACTCAAGCTACTGAATGATCTTTCAACTGTACAAGTGGTGCAAGATAAAGAAATAAAAATCTTTAAGGCCTTCTTTGTCTTAGTAAAAAAATCTTCAGTTTCCTAAGGGACTTCCACAACACTCAATTTGATCCATTCTGTTTTTTTCTCCCAAATTTGCTTCCAATGGTCACATGCTTCTTCACAGTCTTCCAGAGATACATTTTTCATTTCAGCAGGAAGTAGTTTTGACAGAGCAAATGATGATCTATTTTCTTCAGATAACCCTATTTCGAGGGAATTTATAATCGTGTCCAAATAAGAAATTATTATAGATCTCCGCCAGAATACTGAAGGGATTTTTGCCGGGTGGTTGCTGCGGTGGTGTTGTCTTTCAACAGTACGAAGCATCGATTTCATATCTTCTGCTATTCCATTTGTTTCCGCAATAGCAGTAGCATCTTTGATAATATCCTCTGTAACGTATTCGAGATCATCATGGTGGTTTTTGATCAGTTGTAAAATACAACAAATATGCTGAGACGTCTTAACTGTGCCCCATCAACACAAGGCTAAAAATAAAGGAAGCTATGGAAGCTGCCGTATGCAGCTGACACGCATGTTTCTTTTTCGCATTATTTTCATCTCGAGACCAGGTTTCTAAAGCCTCTATTGTAGCACAAGAATTCTCGTTAAAAACTTGTGTTTTTCGCTCCACCTTGTTTCGTATAACCAGGAAATATTATGTATTAATTTCCTTCTCAGAACCGATTCTCGAAAAAATGTAATTATATCTTTAATCATCCCAACGGTATTCCGAATGTCAGGCAGGGCATTCAGATCATTGATGACCAGATTGAGCTTGTGTTACGAGCAATGAAAAAAATTGTGCTTTTTTATATTTTTTACGAAGTGCCTTCTTTCCCAGACATCATGGAACAACTGTCGAATCCCAGACCAACGCATTTATCTGGATCTTCTTCTTCAAGTGTCATGCTCTTTTCGACCGTTGGCTATCATCAGCGCGATCTGCACTATGTCCACTGCTTTTCGGAAAAGTGTCGTAGTACTAACACCATACCATTGTCTAAGATTTTTAACGACAACACTACATCTCAAATGCCTCCAACTTTTTGCACATGGCCTTAGTCAGTGTCCATGCTTCCATACCATAATGTAAGATGCTAAAAACATAACACTGAAGCACACGAATTCGGAGAGTGGTATTAATATCGTGAATACACAACACTAATTTTATGTTGATAAAAGTTCATCTGGCCTGTTTAATTCTTGCACGAACTTCTTGCATGTTGTCCCAGTTCTCATTGAGGAGACAACCAAGTATTTGTATGAATCCACGCGTTCGACTTGCTGCCCATTTACTTCTAACATGCCTTGGATGTTCTTTTCCTTGGATATGACGATCCATTTTGTTTTTCCAACATTTAAGTTAAGCCCGAATTGCGAACATTTGGCAGCAATTTGATTCAACAACTCGTGCAGGCCTTCCAGCGTGTCTGTTATTATGACAGTATCGTCGACATATCGTATGTTGTTGATTTTTATGCCGTTTATGGTCAGACCCTCTTCACAGTTATGAAGTACATTCTCTATTACTTTGTTTGTTTATTTGGACCTCTTCGGGCAGTTGACCATCAATCTTTATTTGAGCAGTATGATACTAGTATAGCTTTTAGCGATTCTATAAGCTTTTCATGTTGGACTCGATCAAATGCTTTCTCATAATTTATGAAACAGGCATATACTGGTACCGACACATCCCTAGACCGCTGAGATAAGACTTGAATGCCAAACAAGACCTCTCTTGTCCTGAACACACCACGAAATCCAAACTGCGTGTCGCCCATAAAGCATTCGCATTTCCCATAAATTCTTTTGTGGATAATCTTTAGAAATATTTTTAACATATGGCTCATTGGGCTGATTAGACGGTAATCACTACTCTTCTTTGCTGAATGTTTTTTCAGCAGCGTAACAAAGGTTGATTTTAGCCAGTCAACAGGGATTTTACCGCTACGATGAATCAAGTTAAAAAGTTTGACCAGCGTATTTAGTGAATCTTCGTTTTTTATTAGCTTTAAAACCTTAGTGTATACTTCGTCCTGTTTTACTTCCTCTGGTGTTATATCTATGCCTTGTTTGGAGAATTCTTCTGGCTGTTCGGATCGGTTATCGGTAAAGAGATGTTCTATGTAGCTACACCATTCTTTTAGTTTTTCTTTGGTATCCGGTATAATTTTACCCTGATTGTCTGCAGGAATTCCAGCTTGTCTTTTATTAAATAATCCGGCTGCTTCCTTTATGCGTTTGTGTAAATTGAAAGTGTCGTGGTTAGTATCTAGATCTTCTATTTCTTGACATTGCTTTATTATCCAGTCTTGTTTTGCTGACCTTATCTTGTTTTTTATTGCTCTATTGATTTCATGATACTGATCGCTCCCTTTTTTACTGCGTCTTTTATCAATTAACTCCAGGATTTCATTGGTCATCCAAACTTTCTTTTTATTTCTTGTTTGCCTAAGAGTGTTGTGCTCTCGACTATGGCACTTTTAACCTTTGTCCAGACGTTTTTTGTTAAGTTCGACTTTAAGTTTAGTTGCTATCATGTTATCTTGAAGTTCGTCCAACCTGGGCCTGGGTTTGTTATTTGGGGGACGATTTTTCTTGAGGGTAAATTTAATTTTTACCACAACGGGATTGTGATCCGAGCCTACGTCTGCGCCTAGATAAGTTTTTGCAGATTTAACAATGTTTCTAAATCGTTTATTAATTAACATAAAGTCTATCTAGTTTCTAATGATACTCTCAAGAGTGTTGGATTTAGAAGTCTAAGTATAAAGGCGTCTAGCTGGAAGTTTAAAGAAAGTATTCGATACGATAAAATCCCTTTCCTGACAGAACTGAAAAAGGCGATCTCCACGGTCATTTGATGTACCAAGGCTGTACCTTCCAAAAATGTCTTCTCTTGAGGCGTTTACAAGTTTTGCGTTGAAGTCCCCCATAACAATGGTGACTTCTATTTTTTTTTGTAAAATTAAGGGCAGTCTAACCTTGGTCGTAGAATGCCTCTACGTCATCATCTGAATATTTACTGGAGCGTATTAACATTGAAAGGCTTAGAGTTTAGCTGAAGAAATATGACTGGTTCTGACAAACACCGTTCTCAACTAAAAAGTCAGTTAACTCTTATCTCTTCAGTGCCCTTTAGCCAAAGATTGCCGCCATTTTTATAACCAAATTGACAGGTAAATCATGGATTTCCTGTCAGTTGCGTGTCAATATGACGGGTATGGTAGGCTAAAGGATACTAAATCGAAAAAGAGTTAACTGGCTTTTTAGTTAAGCAGGTGTTGATCTGACACAGGAACCAAAGAGATAACGGATTTTTGAATTTCTTTATTCAAAATGACTTCTACGCCGTTATAGTAGTTTTGTCCGTCATTGCCTGCGTAGTAGACATGATAGTCGTCTATCTGGCATTTACCTGAGTTAGGCCATCTCACCTCGCTAACTCCCAAGATCTCTATGTCCCATCGTTCCACTTTTCTGATGACATTGTGGACTTTTCCAGCCTGAAACATAATTTGTAAGTTCCATGTAGTAATCTTTTTCATGACTGGTCCGGAGATTCTTAGCGCCCTCTGGTCACTTAAGACCTGCCAGAGGCTGAGGACCTGGGGACGGTAATGAGATGGTTTCCCGTTGCCTTCCTCATCACAGCATTAAAACCGTTAAAACAATCCTTGTCACGCCTTTAAATATGTAGTTTGTTGCCGTTTTCGTTTTCATATCTAGAAATACGCCGAACAATTACTTTTAGTGTTACTTCTTCCCAACACTAATTTTCTCGCCATATCTGGCTGGTTCACATAGTTTAGCCTGCAGGTTGATGCAGTTACCGGGGTGTGACACGTGGAGTCATATGTGAGAGCTGACCGCCCTGTGGGGACCAATTGTTCAAAACCATCTCCAGTCTATGACTCTCGATGCAACCGTTTTAAACAAGAGATACTACCTCTACAGCGCAGCTCATACAAACCCCTTATCTGTATCGAGATCTTCTTTTGGTAGAAATGCGTCTATTGACGTGGCAATCGATTTTGCGTGCAACGTTTTAAGCTCAACAAATCCCACAAATACCTGTTCAATGTTGTTGATTTCCTCCTCAAAATATCTTATGCCAATGGAGAGCTGTTTAGTATCAGAGGTATTCGCCCGTCTCGTTCTTCACATTTTTGATTTTCACAAATACTGATAATCTCATTCTGGATATCAACCGATCAATAACTTGCATTATTTTTTCCTTGCTTAAGGTCAATTTGCATTTTATATAATCCTTCCAGAATTCCATCATTAGCTAGATCGTGGAATTCGCAAAAAACAATGCAGGAAATAATCAATCTTATGATTTTCCTGTTTTTCTCAAGACCTTCCTGAGAGTTTGTCAATTTGGACATCCATAGGCACATTCACAAGAAATAACCTAGCTGCTTCGAATGCCGTCTTATGAAAATGAGTATCCGGGTGCTTTCTAAATGGCCTGAACGAACCCAAAATACCTCTAACGGAACCATGGAGAGTACATTTCTAACCAAGAATGATTGAATTTTTTTTCAGATGCTGGGCGGCTTTGGCGAAGTCGTACATTTTAGGTGAAATCCAACAGTTATCAAGTAATAATTTTTTCCGCTCGGTTAATAAAATCGAAGCTTGACCAACAAATCGACCGATGTCATTTTCATTACTGTCGTATACTGTTGAATTCAGGTCCGTCTAGTCGTCCAAATCTGAAACAAATTGGTATTACGCTCGCTCATTTCTTAGTGAGAGGGGAGAAAGAAGAAAATCAACCCTATTGATGGAACAAAAATGTAAAACTAAAATAAAAAAAACCTCTGGTATTTGTGTGAATAAAGCTTGCTTAATATCTCCTTGTAAAATTACACGCATCAGTAACCAATGATTGGTTGTGTAAATTCACTTATCTTTTTTGAAAGTATTCTCTTAGGCATCATTTTCTACAAGTGCAAGTGGTTCAGGAGATATAAAGAAAAACTAAACAATTGGTGTTAAAACAAATTAAGCCGATGGTACAGGTACAAGCCTTATTTTACCACTTGTCTTTACAGATTGTCCTTCATAGCAACATCTAATTATGGCGCACTTAAAAGCTTTTAATAAGTGATGATAATAAAATACCGCCTTCCATTATTTATGACCAATGGGTTGTCTTATTTCGGGACCTATCACAAATTCAATTGCTATATGTCCCTCAACTAAAATCAATTCTTTAGAATGGGCAAAATTTTAATACACCGAGAAATAAGATTAGACTGGGTCATAATAAACCCAGTAGTAGCAAGTATTGGACTCTCAAAAAGCTTCAGAATATAATGAGCCTCTTCTAATCGATTCATCATTTTGGCGTGAATCCTCCTCTACTTCGAAAAAAAAATTGGAACCACGATAATAATACAAAAAAGGAAAAAATAACTTAACACTCTTGATTTAATAAGTTTACGAGAATAGCAGCATGATAGAGGAAATGCTAGTAATATTTTAGGGAGTGATTAAAAAATAGGTGTGTGTTTGATCTGGCCAGTGACTCAATATTCGCGGGAAAAAATTTCATTTAATATCAACGTCTTGATCCAAGAATAAATTAGAGTTAGTATCCCTAAAGAGGAATCAAACTTGAGTTAAGTGACATCGGCCAATAGAAATTTTATTATTACTTTGAGCATGAAATTCCAAATTCCAAAAACTGTGATACTTTTACTGTATATTTAGATATTTGCTTCTCCCATGATTGCCATTTTTTAGAGAAAAATATTTGACAAAAAAGTGAGTTTTGTGTGTTGCTAAAAGGAATGATAGCACTTCGAAATTACACTGTATAATGGCGTTAATTTTGGAACAACGCTCCTTGGAAACTTTCCACCGACGCGACGGCCATAATGATCTATTACTTTTACACATACAAATAAGAGGGGATTAGAACGATTTATACTTGTTTGCATCCAAAATTTAGCAAATACCATCAGTGCCGGCATTTTGATGATAGTTTCTCCTAAAAATCTCCTTCGATCGTCATAAACCCAACCTTTACTTGTGGTTTTCTTTCTGAGCGAAAAAAAAGAACCTTTAAATTCAACAGCCATATGCACTTGTGTGTGTAATGTTGCTCATTATGACGTCGCTACAGTAAAAATGGTCGTCCAGCAAATCTCAATCTCAAAATCGTTTTCTTTCCCCTCCCTTACATCTATGCTTTTACATTATACAGTCGATTCTGTTGCGCTCACTTATTCCAAAATTGACATTTAAAGACTTCTCAATATCCTGTAAAAGAAAATTAATGAATAAATGAACAGTTAAAGTGTAAAAATCAAAATTTTGTATTCCTGGAGGGTGATTTCAGTGGGCTCTCATACATAAAATAATGGTGTAGTGAGAAATCGTTACTGAAGGGAGGGTTTTCGTCATTTAATAAACCGGCCTCCGTAGCGCAGTGGGTGGCGTATCGGCCTGCTGCAAGGTCTCGGGTTCAAATCCCGGCTAGGTGCATGGATACTTTGTGTTTGTCTTTAACTTTGCAAAACCTTCGGTAACAGTGGGCATGGATCTTGTAATGGATGGAAATTCCCAGTATAAAAAAAACAAATGAACAGTTAAATTGTAAAAATCAAAATTTTGTATTTCTGAAGGGTGATTCCAGTGGGCTGTCATACATAAAATAACGGTGTAGCGAAAAATCGTTACTGAAGGGAGGGTTTTCGTCATTTAATAAAAATCAACTACACCTACTTATTGCAAATTTTTAAAAATCAGGTGAGTATCTATTGATTTTTACCATAAAGTAATATACCTACGGAACAGAAGCGCAAAGCCGGCCGAAATCGCGCAGAAGTCTGCGATCCACTTCGGTCCGCTTTGCACCTCTGCTGCGCTCAGGAACTAAAGTGAGGGGAGGAGGGCGGTTTAATAGGTGTTTGGTTAGTTCGTTCGAAACAAAAATACTTATTTTGAAAAGAAAGGGTAGACTCTCTGGCAGATCCAGTCTCACTTGCAGTTTTTTTCAAAATTTCGCATTTAGAGAACTAGACAAAAATGCTATTTTTTATGCATTTGAAATTTATTTAACGAAAAATGGCTTAAAATTGAACAAAATTGTAACAGTTTATAATGTTATTGCGCCGCAGACGAAAATTTTGGCAAAAACAAAAAATTCTTTAAAGATTTTTTTCCCTTACCTTTTCTTTAAACATTTGTTTTTAAAAAGTAGATGGGTTTAGATGCCAAAAAGGGGTGGATTGAGGTGGAATATATATAGATTTGTTGTCAAAATTTAAAAAATGCGTCGCAGACGAAAATTTAAAAAAAAATAAACTAAAAATGCCATTTATGAGCCGTTTTGAATGATGTTGATAAAAATTGCTTAAAATTAAACTAAACTTGTAACAGATTTTAATAATCAGGTACACGATATTCCGGAGGATTTTTTTTTTATTGCTACCCAATACTTCATGGGTTTTGCTTCATTTGAAGAATGAAATTTTAAATTAGGGCAAGAGGAGGTAAGGTCTATCTAAATTTTTTGCTTACATTTTGAATGGTGTGCGCTGACTGACTTCCAAAGCAAAGCGTTATTGTCTTACTTAGCTTCTGTTTATTTATAAACCAGAGGTTACAAAATAGTTTGCTCAAATCACTTTAAGGACCAATGAACCTCGTACCTCTGGCAAAATTTTAATTTTAGCACTTTAAAATGAAGCATTTGCAAACGTAATTGATAGAATTTAGAGCCCATTTATCTTGTGATGGTGACCAAGATTTTATCTATTTCAGTAGTAACCAAGATAATAAAATATACAGACCGCTTCATGTTACTGCGAACATAGGCCGGAAGAAGTCCAATTTTCTAGTGTACTTACATGCAGGGACATCGCACACCAATCAGTGGAGCAACCAATACTCAGGCTTGCAATGGCCGTTCGCGGCTTGTATTTAGTATTTAGTACGCCTCTAACCACGGTGCTATGTGGAGTGTAGTCAATGAAACCGGAATTTGGTCAATAAATACGCAAATTTTTATAACGTAACTTTCTTTTTTTTTGTCACTGATAAATTAGAGCGTTTTATTTTCAACTGCTCAGATTTATCACTAACAACATGTCACAATGAAAATAATAAGGAGAAACAAAATAAAAGCAAGTTCTGAAAATAAAACAATACATTCTAAAAACCAAAAAGATTCTCCCAGTCAAAAAATCAATATCCGAGCCTATTATAAAAACCCCTTCTAACGTTTCCAAGCATGATAGGGGTGATAGTTTGAAAAGCTTTTTCAATTTTAATCCGAAGCTCTTCCAAATTATTAGCCCTTTCATGCCCGTAAACTTTATTTTTGATATAACTCCACAGATAGAAGCCATTAGGAGCAAGATCGGGTGGTCGAGCTGGCCATAAAATAGTTCCCCGTGTACTTATAACCCGATTAGAAAATTAATTATCAAGATATTCCCTAACAAGGCCAACATGTGAGTGGGACAACCATCTTGTTGAAACCATAATATGCTGCTGCAGTAGATCCAAGTATCTAGGACCATTTAAATTGCCGTAAATAAAAAATGGCCCAATTACGTGTTTCTCTACAATACCCCCCCACAAAAAAAAATACAAATGCAAATTTTCCTTTGACCAATATCGAACGTGTGGTGGGTTATGACGATTCAATAAAGTGCTTTTATCTGTGAAAAGAATAGATCTCAGAAAATTTTCAGCACGATTAGCCATCATTGTTTCGCAAAATTCCATACGACGATAGTTGTCCTCGGGAAAAATTTGATGCGTTTTTGACGCTTTGTAAGAATGATAACCATTCTTTTTGAGAACACGTAAGACAGTGGCTGAAGACGTATCAACTACTTCGGCAGTTTGGTGGCTAGTTAACTTTCGATTTTCCTCCACTGCAGCGCAAATCATCAAACCTCGTACTTCCTGCTCGTCATTCAAAATAGTGGGTTTTTTTATGGTTTCTTAGCGCTACACAACCAAACTTTTCAAAATTCTGCACAAACCTATGAATCGTTGATAACTAGGTTCTGGGCGATTTACAAAATTCTCCAAAAAAAGTTCTTGAATAAGTCTCAATGGTCTCCCATGGTCCCCCAATGGTTTTCCAACATAGTCTCAATGGTCTGCCTTGATAGTATCATTTGACTATCTGTACTTATTCGGCAACTTCGTAGACATCCATTTTTAGTTTTAAAAATGAATTATTTCACTTAAGAACTTATCAATCTGTTTCTCGAGCAAGGCAGAAATAAAATAAAATAATAAAAACAAAATAAATTTCCAAAAGATAACACTGCAGCGTGCTTCGAATCCACCTCAGTCGTACGGCACGGAGCGTAAATTGGACCAGATTCCCGTATGTTCGCAGTAGCCTGAAGCGCATTGTATTAAGAATTATTATTTATACTGCTTTTACCTTTTATATTTTCGTAATTACCACAAAACTATTGATCGAAATTAGATTTTTGAATTTACGCTAGAGGTACCTTAAGGTTTTACCTTTTAAATATCGGGTAACATGCTAGTGATCTTTGGCTTTATAGTTTGTTTTATATCCATAGAAGCGGTAACAATTTTTTTTTATACCTTCATCAAAAACTCGATTTTACTCACTATACGCAGAAAAAACAAAACTATGACTTTTTTGGTTACCGGCGCAAAACATTTTTGATTATTAAAAATTACATTTAAAAACAAATGCTTTTGTCTTCTACTTTTTTGTTTGTTTCACCGTTTTTGAATTTTTTTTAAAGTTATTACAACTCGCGAGTAAACTGCTTTTTTTTACTTTTGTTTTCAAATCACTCGTTGCGCTCGTTCTTTAAAACCACGCTTGTAAAAAAGGACTATTTAAGGCGCTAGTTGTAAAAACTACTATTTTTCAGTGGCGTATGCAGAAGTTAGTCTAGGAGGCGGCGCCGGCGAGTGGCGGCTTAACTATAGCAACAGCCGATGAATTTCATTCTTGATAAATAAAAAATGTAGAATCTTTCTTATTTTTTCACGGTATGCCTGAACGGAGTATAGGTTACATAAAAAGGTAGAGAAAAACTAATTCTACTTTTTGAATAAAGACCCTTCCCTGACTAAATAAACATGTTCATTAAAATCAAAACAACTACAACCCTGTGCAAAAAAATAATAAAAATTTTTAAAATCCACAACAGCCTTTCGAAACTTATAAAAATTCACAAATTTTATAAAATTTCGAGAATAGGATCAGCTACGATTTTAATGAACGCGGTTATTTAGTCAGGGAAGAGTCCTTATTCAAAAAGTACAATTAGTTTTTCTCGTCATTTTTATGTAACCTATACTCCGTTTAGACATACCGTGTTTTATTAAGCTTTTCTCGGGGCCATTTTGATGTCAGAGGCAATTGCTTTTGGAATCAAATTTCTAAAATGGTTTTAAAAACAAATTCAGAAACGCCAACCATTTAGCTGAAAATATTAGTTCAGAAAACGTTTTCCCTACTTTTCGTTGAATGCATGTAAAAACCAAAAGCTACGATCTATGTTACTTGGGTTCACATCCTGCTAAACCCAGATCGGTGTCTAAACGTTTACTTTAGTCCCTGACCTAGGCAGACGTCCCAGGGACAATGGGATCGGAAAAGTTTTTTTATCAAAAAATTAAAATAGACCATTTTTAAGAATTATTTTTATTTTATAAATTTTGAAAGGCGTATGGTAAAATTAATCAGAAACTAAAAAACAACGTTTACTTTAAAAAAGAGAAGATCAAAAGATCTTGGGAGGAAAGAACGAAAATTCAAAATTGAATGAGTGTCCCACAAGGAACACACAAAAGACCAAAGCGAAAAGAGAAACAATTAAACGATGTTTCGCCCAGGGTGACCAGCGAGGGCTCGTCAGTGGACTCCCAAGATCTTTTGATCTTCTCTTTTTTAGATTCTTTTCGGTTGATGTAACTGATTTGGAAGTTTTAACTTCTTGTTTTTAATTGTCTTAGGAGCATATTCCTATTGGAAAGATTAACACGCCAGGACGAACCCGTATCAAGTGACTTAAAATAAGTACCATGCGGAACGATGCCTATTTGTGAGAGTTTCAGAGTTGGAAGTCAGAGTGTGCGATGGTGTTAAATGATGTCTGGATTAAGGGTGACTAGTGAGTCCACTGACGAGCCCATGCTGGTCACCCCAGGCGAAACATCGTTTAATTGTTTCTCTTTTCGCTTTGGTCATCCAATTTTGAATTTTCGTTCTTTCCTCCCAAGATCTTTTGATCTTGAGCATCTTAAAGCGCTTTTTTATATAATTCGTATAAACACCATTAAATTAACGTTTTAAACATTAACTCGATTTTATTTTTAAGCGATTTAAAAAAGCCGTTTATTACCTTAAAATCTATTTTAGGGTCGGTATAAACACATTGAAAACGCTTTAACCCATTTCTTCCAAACTAAAGAAATACTTAACCCTGGGTTTACCAAAAAATTTGTTGTTAACTTTGTTGTTTTATTTGTTTTCTTTTTAAACTGAAATTTTTCCGCCTTCCGACTAGTTCTGTATGGCATCTAACGTCAGAGGAAGTATAAAATATAGTCAGTTGACAACCTTAGTGGTTTAAGTCAAGGATTATACTTTATCTTTCGTTGTTATGATACCTTAGCTTGTATAGATGGACGTAAGTCGTCGAGATAACGTTTGGAGCCATTGTGTGCAGTCTAGTGCAGAATCCCGAGAACGCTTCAACGTCGTTAAGAAGAACGTTGGCATGTAGTACAGAGTAAGAAATTAGCCCGACGTCTGTAGTTCTTGTGTTAGTAAAGTTTTCTGACGATGGTCCAACGTCTGTGCTGCCAACGTTGCACTCAGTAAAAACTACGACGTTCGTCCCACGTCCGGGATTCGACAAATGTACCCAATGTATGTGGTGATGAAATTTGACCTACACCTGACGGTTTTTCAACGTTGGAGTTTGGAATCCAACCCAAACTAGTGAAAATTAGACTTCCTTTTTGTATTTTCGTGCGTGCGGTACATTTTTGTGTTATAACTAATGATGCCAAAGAAAAACCAATTCAAATATTAAATTCAAAAAATCAATATGAATAGCTAGCACGTGAGCTAACAGAATTATAATTAATTTGGGTAAGAGCTCAACTTTAAACTTACCATATCTAGACCTTAAAGCAGTTTACCACAAACCGTTGTGTGTTGTCTATCACTTATGTTGATTACTTAGCGTCTTATATAAACGTGGTTGCAAAACATAAAACAGAAGAAAAAATGAAAGGCAATTTGTGAAGGCGCAAATATTGTCACAATTCGCTAAAACTCACTGCTGTCACCGCTTTGGGTCTTATTACGATGTCGGACAGACGTAGTGGAGGAATCTTTTTTGGAAGCAAAGTTCCCTAAACAGATTAAGTTAACCAAACACCACCAGAGGTCAGACCCACCAGATCAAGTCGAACTTAAACGGCTGGTGACCTCTATGTTGCAGTGGCGTCACTGTAGATGAAACCAACGTTTCACCAGAACGGGCGACCGATTAAGTAAACAAAAATTCACTAGGAGAAGGGCCAGTCAGATTTGAAATATAAAAGTTTACTGTAATTATCTGACGTAGCGATCTTTTCCTTACGATAGTTGTGAATAAATAATAAAGCCGAACGAAAATTCTGTAATTTTGTGTAAAATATCATGAAATCCCATGAACTTTGCAATAAAATATTGTTGAAATATTTAAATACATCATTTAGGCATATTTTAAAAAGAATGGTGAAGATTTTTTTTTCAATAAAATATTATTTTTTATTGAAATAGTGTGAGAATATTCGTGGCGATCATGTATTTTCGGCCTTGCATTGGTCATTTGTGTCAGTAAAGTAAAGTGTGTTGGGGTACGTAATAATTTTGACGTGAACTTATTTATGCCTGCCAACGTTGCAAGTATAAAAATCTAGGAATTTTTTTAAAACCTTTGGTTGTTATTTCGAATCAAAGCGTGGGTGTTTCCTAACTTTGGACAAAAATATTAACTAGGTTTGTTGACCTATTTGCACTAAGCACGAATTAGTTTGTAGTACAAATTTCTGTATTCCCTCTATGGAACCCTCGTATTCCGACGTCGGTACAACCCGGATTTGTATTCCCCATTTTGGTCAAAATTTGAGTCGGTGCGCGGTCGATCTGACGTAGCTTCCTGACGTCAGGTTGTCTACGCCAACGTCGCAACGACGTCCAAATGCTAATTGTTAAGGACGTATAAAACCTCGAAGAAAACAACTTTATTTAAAACCGTCCTTATATAAAAGCGGTTTTAGTTGCGTATAAACTTAATAACTGATCCAAGTATACCGCATTATGGTAGATACACTTAATGGCAAGCTTTTATTTAACTTCACACGTGTTTCTTTGTTTTCTTGCGTGCTTCTTATTTGTTTGTTAGTATATTTGGAACAAATCTTGCAGGTCAACTTTGATCAACTTCTACATATCCGATCAACTTCAAATTTGGAATGCGTTTATAGTTTCGGTGAAATATTTAAAAATAAAAAATTTTATAACTTTTAAAGTTATTAGTTTTATGTTCCGCTAAATATTTTATAATTTTTGAAATAGAAACCACTTTGGTGGGAGATGGCTAACGGGATGAGAGGGGCTTATAATATTTGAAAATTCATAACTTTTTACCGACAAATATGCATTTTTCAATTTTATCTTTCACTAAGTTTGTAGGTGGTGGGTCGTTAAGGAGATAAGGCGATGAAGGAGAGTTAATATATTTGAAAATTCATAAATTTTCAACCAACGGTGCTATGAATATGCAGCTTTAAGATTTGGAGGAGGAGGTGGTTCAGGAAGTTATGGTATACAGTTAAAAGTACCCCTTCCTTTCCGATGGGGGGTGAAAGGGGTCGTTCCATATAGTACAGATGTGGACCGCTCCTTCCTCTTCGAATGAGGGGGGAGGATTAACATCTAACTTAGTCCCGAGCTAAATCCGATTGATTTCCATTTAGATTTAAAGAATTCTTCTCTTTGAGGATGAGAGGCTGGCATTATCCGAAATACATGTGTAGGTCTAATAATTTCAAAATTAAATTTAGGTAAAAGATATTTTTTAATGATAAGCTGTTATAAAGGGGACTGAAAAGTTCAAATAATGTTTAGCTTTCTGATACCATAATAAAAGCGATGTAAGCAAATTAAATTTTGAACTTTAACCCTAATTAGAGTACACAATAAGAAAAGGCAGTTTGGTACCGAGTTTTGAACTTACTGAACTTAGCGCCCATGGCTTTTATTATGATTTAGAAAGATAAAAAATTATTTTAACTTTGTCTATAGTAGCTTTTTTAAAAACTTGTTATTAGAAACATTTTTTACCTAAATTTAATTTATTATTTAAATGATTTTTTTCGAAATATTTTGAAATTACAATTTCTTTTAGGTCGGAACCAAAAATTACTCGCCTTTTTTTCTTTTTGCGTAAATCATTAACAGAAAATAGTTTGTGGCATTACCATGAAGTGTGATTTTG
This sequence comes from Oxystoma pomonae, assembly GCA_963921995.1. Taxonomy (NCBI): domain Eukaryota; kingdom Metazoa; phylum Arthropoda; class Insecta; order Coleoptera; family Brentidae; genus Oxystoma; species Oxystoma pomonae. The sequence goes on from OY998164.1 coordinate 97,744,028, forward strand.
GAAAATTACAGCGATCATTTTTTGTATACGTCAAGTGGTAAAAATTACACTGATTATTCTCATGTGAGAAATGTAATTCTTTACTAAAAAAAGTGAATTGCTGATGGCACACGAGTTTTTGATTAAATTTTTTTTGATAAATTCTAACAGTTTCTGAATTCCGAAACATGAATTATTTTGGATCTGTTACAAAGGAAGAAATCAATGACATGTTGTTAAAAGTAAACCGGTTAGTTAATTGGTTATTTATTTTCAGTGGCGCACCCAGGAATTAGCTTCGAGGGGAGGTAGGGGGTTAAGGATAAATAATAAAAAACTTAATTTGAAGTAAAAATGCCAGTAAAAATGTGACCATAATTAATACAAGGAAACAGGTGCTTACTAGCGCGGACCTGGGTTCAAATATATAGGGTAGGGGGTGTTAACCAAATTTAAAGTGGTTTATTTATCCAAAATATGATGTCAAAATAACGGTTCGATATGCCGCAGGCAAAATTTTTTGAGAAAATAACACTTAAAATGCAATTTTTGACTTAAAATCAAACTAAAATCGAGCAATTTATGATTTTTTAAAGATTTCTGTTAAAAATTAGGCTCCAGCCTCTTGTATTTTATTCACCAATTGTATATAACCAAGCTTCTTGGGGTGGGGGGTTTGCCAATTTTACTTGTCCTATGGAGTCATAGAATTATAGAAAACGCGCAATCAGAAAAAATTATCGGTAATTTAAACCTCTAGTGGTATTAACCTCGATAATTGCTTCCTTGTTTTGTATAAAAACGAATAAAGTGCGTTTAATTAAAAATGGTACAATTATTACAAAAACTAAATTACTATTGGCAACTTAGTTTTTTATTGAATTGTTTGTATCAATATTCTAGCAGTTTCTATTTGTCTTTCGTAAAATAAATCATTCTGAAGCTGTTTGAAGTGACTCGGTTAGTGAATTTATTATTTATTTTTTGTTTTTCCGTTCGTGAAATCCTCCCCTAAAGACCACTCGAGCACCAAAATTAACTAAATCATTTTTCACTGATGCGAAGAGAAAAATTATCGGCAATTTTAGATCTCTAGTGGTATTACCCCCGACAGTACAAGAATAATAAAATAACTGACCGAACTATAGGATCCATTTAAGGAAAAATAAGCCAACGAGAAATAAAAAGGTCTTTCAATTAACCCAGCATGCAATTTGGTGTGGAAAAGGATTGAAACCGCAGCGGGAAATCGATTCTAAAAGCCACTACGTTATGGAGAGATGTAGTTTGTATTGTTCCTTGTTTTTTGAAAGAGGATTTTTCTACGAACTGGATTAGGGGCCGTATTTTTGAAACCACAAGAAAATATTTGCATACGAGTACTAAATAATGGACACTTTTCAGAGGCACTCACACAATTTTTTTTTAGTTTTGGACCGGAATCTGGGCGATTGACAGCCGAAAATCGATTCTAAAAGCCACTACGTTATGTGTTTTTTCTTTTCTTTGTAAATAATTTCTCTTCGAACTGTATTTTTGAAACCATATGAAAATATCTGCATACAAATACTAAATGATGGAGACTTTCCAGGTCTGTCTCTGTCGTCTCTGTCTATGCCGTATAGAATGAGAGGAAAAAAGCCAAAAAGCATGCCGAACTGTGTTCGAGATCAGGTGCAACTAGCCCCAAAATGCTAAAGTCTGCATCCTTGGGCAACGTTTCAAGAACGTTTCAAAATGCATCGATTGCTCAATCGATGAGATTACAAACTCGCCCTTTCTAAAATTTTGATAAGGCTTTAGTGACTTGCCATTTAAAAAAGAGATAGCGATATAAGCGGCACGAAATTGAGTGTGATTGAGGTCTGAGCTTTATAGAAAACGCCGCAGGGAAGGGACCGAATATTTGCGATCTTTAAACCATTGTTTAATAACTGGTTGGAAAACTATGGTATAAAGCTCCAAAAATTTTGTAGGGGCAGATGCAGACAGCGGCGTAGCGTGACTTAGAGTCCCGGGGGGGGGGGAAGGCTCAAGCACCACAGTTGTTGGTACCTAGGTATACAGGGTGATTCACGACGAAATGCAAATATTTTAATGGTAAGTATTACAGACCAAAGGCAACTCATATCCAAATTTTGTTTTCAGTTTTTTTGTCAAATATGCAGTGCGATTTATGAAAATAGTGCAAAAAAAAACGGGCATATCTCGGAAACCAATAAACGTATTTACTTTAAATTTGGCGCACGTAAAGAGTCCCAAAAGTTATACTTCTGCCAATGTTTAAAAAAAAAATAAAATTTCAGATCAGACTAAAAAAAAATTGTATTATATATTTTTGTTAAAAATAACACCCTGTATACTGCAATTTGCAAATTTCGGTATTACCACGTAAAAGCTAAAGGAAGATGCTATAATACTCTTATATTTTATTTAACGCGTTAAGTCTTTTTTATAAAAAAAAATCAAAATTACGATCCTAAGATATTAGGGTTACAAACAATATCATGTTCTAAATTACAGTCAAATCATTAAAATTTCGGGCCCGGACTAATATTTATTTGATTTTATTTGTCCTTATTGGAACACAACATTTTTTGTACTTCTTTTGGAGATTTTGATATCACAAAATACAAGGCAAAGGATGTTGCTATAAGTATTTTTTTAATTGATCATCATCTATAATATAAAACCGTCCAAAGATTACAACCAGGGGATAATGTACAGGGTGATCTATCATAAATGCCACCGCCACTTTTTTTTGTTATTAGGCATGCTTTAAAAAGTGTTTGTTACAAAAGCTGTATAACTTTTTCCAGCCTTTTAGAATATGTATGCCAAAGTTGACAAGTGTCATTGCAAATGTCAAATTTTGTCATAATTCTTATTTTAAATAAAACTCCTCGTTTTCCTCTGATTTCAAAAAAATTTTTATAGCATGCATAATAACAGAGAAAAATGGTGGTGGAATTTATGGTAGATCACCCTGTACATTATCCCCTGGTTGTAATGTTCGGACGGTTTTGTAGCTCATAATCAATTAAAAAAAAATATTTGTAGCAAATGAGGTACAAAAAAATTTTGTTTTCCAATAAGGCCAAATAAAACCAAATAAATATTAGTCCGGCCCTGAAATTTTAATGATTTGACTACGACTTCAAATCAATTTCGAAAACGGATTTCAGATTAAAACAGGGTTTATTAATAAATTAAAAGTATGTGTTTGTATATTTTATAAAAATAAATTACAAAATATTTATCTGGCCCTGTACCAGCCTGATTTTTTTTTTGGGTAGGGTGGGTGTGGACTTATTTATGCCTAAAGTAGTTTTATAATAATATCTCAGGATTGGAATTTGGGTTTTTTTATTTTTTTTTATAAAAAACTGAGACTTAGCGCGTTAAATACAATCTAAAGGTATTATAGCAGCATCCTTTAGCTTTTACGTGGTAAAACCAAAATTTGCAAATTGAAATATACAGGGTGTTTTTTTTAGTCCGGACTTGAAATTTTACTTTTCTTATACATTAGTAGAAATGATGCCCACCTTTGTGTGCCAAATTTAAAGTAAATACGTTTATTTGTTTCCGAGATATGTTTTTATTTTTGCAATATTTTTATAAATCACACTATATATTTGACAGATACTGACTTCATGCGGTCTTGTATCACGTCGAAATGAACAGTATGGCTATACTAAATATAGCAAACGCATTCAGGTTGCCTTTCGTCATTTGTGACCTTTCACAATTTTTTAGTCTGTTAGTCCACTCAGCTTCCGCACTGCTAGGAGCACTTCTATTCATTATTTGCTATAATTTAAAAATGTTAAAAATAACAAAATTTCTTCAGGTTTCCCGATTTTAACTTTTAAATTGTTTTCTGAAACGTTTTCATTAATTAAACAATCAAATTTTTGGGAAAATTTTAATAAATCTCGAAATTTGATTTCACGCATCTCTATATGGGTATCGTATGTCACAGTTGTCACACAATGTCGAATTTATTTATTTTAAAGTCTAAATCTACGATTGGGCAACACCGTTCTCAACTAAAAAGCCAGTTAACTTCCACCTCTTCAGTGCTCTTTAGCCTGATGCTGCCGCCATTTTATTGCCAAATTGAGAAGTAAAACATGGATTTTCTGTCAGTTTGGTGTTAATATGACCGTTATAGTAGGCTAAAGGATACTAAATCGAAAAAGAGTTAACTGGCTTTTTTGTTGAGAAGGTTTTGACTTGGGTTAGCATGGTATGGTGCGAACTAATAGTAGTAGTTACCTACTCATCTATCCTAACCAGATTTAAATATAGAAAGAACTAAGATATGGACACATTAAGAGCTTTCCAAAAAAATCAATTAAGTTTTTGGACTGTTTAGTCCCAACGCTTTCCATAAACTTTTTTCGCTTTTTCAAACGAAACACATTTTTTGATTTTTTTTTCTCTTTTGACTTTTGACTACACCGCTGGTTGCAGGGAACAGGCGAAAGTAAGTGCGGCACATATTTTCGGGCACCCAATTATGATCGCAATCAAAATAATGTTTTTTCTTATTATTTGTCATAAATTTAGCTTATAAAATAGTTTAAAAAAAAAAGGTTATCGATCCTATCGAAAGCCTTGGAGAAATCGGTATAGATGAGATCTATCTGATACCCACTCTCCAAGGCTTTCCACAAAGTTTCTTCATATATCAAGAGATTAGTAATTGATGATTTACCTTTTAAAACCCGTGTTGTTGATTTATTATGTTTTGAAAATATGGTGCAATTTTATCTGTGACTATTGATTCAAACAAGTTAGGAAATAAAGAAATTTTTTAAATACCTCTGTAGTTTTTAATGTTTGAGTTATCTACGCTTTTGAATATTGGGGTAACATAACTTAGCTTCCAAGCTGTCGGAGGATCTCTACTGGACATGAAAAATTTACCGTTTTTTATGAAAATTACTGGTAAACCATCTGTCCACAGGTTTTTGTTTAGACTATTTTTTCCTACGACTACATATGAAAACACAGGATTTCTCACAATTGGCATGCTTAAAAAACGTTAAATTTCACCCGTGTGCAGAAACTTTTTGCGCACATATGCGGAAAAGCAGTTTCATTTGATTTGTGCGAAATTAAAGACCAATTTTTACAAAAATTAGTGCAATTCAACAGTGTTCGTAGGAAAAGTAGCATACACAACTCGATAGAAAGTAACTTTCTGACACTCGCCTGTTGTTTTACTCGGCTAACGCCTCGTTCACAATATTCACGCTCGTGTGAAATTTCTCACTTTCTTTTTCTGTTATGTAATATACTATTACTTTGTTTTGTTTCAATTGAAATTTCTTAGCTAGTTTGTAAATTAAAATTAAAAAACCATGAATATTTATTGTTTTATTTCTTTTGTAAGCGTCTTTGAAAATGTCCCGATTTTGCATCAAATTTACCTGATAATTTAGAACAAATGTCCAGATGAAACAAAATTAAAATTTGTTAACTCTACATGTAAGACAGTTTAAGTTGGTATATTGTACACGTACGAAGTGCCTATCTGTAGATCTTGAATTTTCCAGGATCGGATTTTTCTGTCTTTTTCATTTTATTATCATATTATCTTGCATTTTTTGGTTCGGCCGTTCGAATTAATAATAAATTGATTTTTTTTTACTCCCTTCGGCAAAACTCGACGCGCTTTTTCCTGTATCTCTGTGTTAGCAAATTTGCGTCTGGTCTAAACGTTCTACATGCTAAATGCGTAACTTTAATGAAACCGCTCAACGCTAAACCGCAGAGATTGGACTTTGAGAACTGCATTTGAACGGAAGTGCTTGTTTTTTTACAGCTAAAAGAAGGACAAAATATTTCGTCCTATGATCCAACTTAATGGACTTAGGTTGGCGAACATCACATATTAATTATTTAAATAATAGAGTAGCTTTTTGATTGTGTTTCTATAGTTTGCAGCCTGGCATGGGGGTTTTAATTTTGAGTTCTCTGTTTCAAATGGATTCTGGATAATAAGATGTTGGTTTTAGTGAGTGGAAACTCGAGCTCCGTTAAAAGCTTGTAATTGATTTTTTTTTATCGTATACCTACTTTAATTTTTAGTTTATTTTCTTAGTTACCGATAGTCTTTGTTCACAACTTAAGTATTAATAAGGATTTTAACAACTTTATGTACCGATAAGTATTAATAATGATTTATCGATACATAAAGTTGTTATAGCTTAAATATAGAGTGTGCCAAAAAAAACAATTTTAATGAAAATATACTGTATTGAAAAAATACAATAGTATTTTTTCCTTATATAGTTTATTCCTTAAAATGTTTATGAGAGCAACTTCACTATAATGTGACCAATGATGACCCCTCAAATTCCTACGAGAATATGGAGGGGCTTTATTAGTTTTACTAAAAATAAACTACACAGTATTTATAACAATAAATAAATAATAAAATCAATAAATAAATGTGTCTGTATTTAAAGTCTTGCAAATTAAATTATAAATTACTCATATGTGGCGATGGTCTTTTATAAAACGCTTTTTAATATTAACAACCGAAGAAGAAACGAAAATAGTAATTTTTACAACTAGTGGCTAAAATAGTGCTTTTTTACAAACAAGAGGTATTTAAAAACGCAAGTAAAAAAAAGCACAGTTTACCCAATACATATTTGGACGTGACAGCGACGTCGTCTCAGGCTACACGACGTCGACTGCCGACGTCTTATGTCGTACCTGATATCCCAAATTTCTACCTTAATGGAGCATACAAATTTGGGTCGTAACGACGTCGGCTGCCGACCAACCATAAAGAAAGAGACGTTAAATTTTTTTTACGAGAAATATAGTAGAGAAAAATTGGACAAGTTGACAAGGTAACATTGATAATAATTGACTTTTAAGGAATGTTCCACATCGAAATTTCCATGCGACGGGTATTTTACTGATGAATATAGTAAGGTTAGATGGAAAAAAATGCGTGGGCTTTAAAAATAAGGCAAATTTGATGTTTTTTGTATTTTTTGCACCCGTGATCAAAAAAAACAGTTTTTTTTGTATCGGTAACCAAAAAAGCCATGCTTTATTTATCTGCAGACGCTTACTAAAATCATGTTTTTGATAAAGGTATAACATCTTTTTTTTTAAATGGAACGTAAATAATATTTAGCATTTTTTACGAGATCTACAGTAAATTTACCCACTCTGACCACATCAAACACTATTTTCAAATTTAGATAACATTATTTCTCAATAATTTAAAAAAATATGTATGTTGTGTTTAAAATAATAATAAATGTTGAGCCAGTTTTCAAAATACCTAGTGTTTAAGAAATTTAATCCAATAAATCTTGGATAAACTAGGAAAGTCGGATTTTATACGCAAAATGGTTAAGGAGGGGCTAACAGTTAAGTATAGCGTTTCTATTAATCAAATAAAAAAAATGTTTTTTATCCAGATGATGATGAAGTACTATGTTACCTTAAGTTAAAAATGTTTAAACATACAACTGATATTTCATATATCAAGCAATATAAAAAAACTTTTTTTCTAAAGATTACTAAATTTCTTTATATATATATGGAAAAAATGGATTGAAAATAAAAAAAAAATTGGTGCTAGAAAGCACGGATAGTCCACCATACAATCAATTATTTTATGTTGAAAGGAATTGAAAATGTATAAATTTTTGGATAATATTTACGAAAACCAAAATCTGAAAACCGCATATCGCTACTTGCTTTTGTTCCAAAGTTACAATGTTTTTAAATATTTTATCTCTTTTTCCCCCATCAACCCCCCACCACCATACCCAAAAGTTAATCAGTTCATGGTCAGTCGATAGAGGATTTAATATGGATTTAACTCTTTTATCAAATCTAAATCCATTTTTAGTCCACCATACCAATATTGTATGGGGGGACTATTAAAATCGTGAAATATTGACTTTTCTTAATTTTATCAAAAATGAGTTACTAAGGTTCCAAAATACCTTAATCGACGAAAAAAAAAAGTAGTTGTCTGTTTTTTTCTAAAGATTACTAAATTTCTTTATATATATATGGAAAAAATGGATTGAAAATAAAAAAAAAATTGGTGCTAGAAAGCACGGATAGTCCACCATACAATCAATTATTTGTGGTCTGTCGGTCTGGGTACCGATTCTGGAAGTCATAGGAAGTGATCGTTCGCCTGAGGGAAGGGAAGCAGTTTCAACCAGCTTAAAAGCACTGACGAGACAATCGAAGAATCACCAATCTATTATGAGCACGCGCAGAGCTGCCCCGAACAACAATTTTTGAGCGAAGCCGTTCTCTTGACTAGACCCAGTAGTATGGACTTGTAGAAAAGCTCGTGTGAAAAACGTCACTCTTATGATTTCAGAGCACGCTATTGGATGAAACCATTACGTGAACGATTGATATTTTACTCGCTAATGCGCATGCTACGGCCAACTTGACCGTCTCGTAAAGTACAACGTCGTACAGTGGTCGATTTTTGTAAAAACGCGGATATTAAAAAAAAAACTTCCATATTGTAATTTAATCGTACAAAATATTTTAATTAAAAAAAAATAGTTTACAATATTTAAAAAAGTAAGTATTTATGATGATCGTATGAATTTTCACATTTACCTTAAGATATTCTTAAGAAGGTAAAAGATACATATTAATTAATTGGCTAAATTAAACTAAAAATGTTAGTTTAGAACAATCAAATTTACTTTAAAGTAATTGACACAATATATAAGTGTTACAGTATACTAGTATATTTTTATGTATATAGGGTATATTAAAAAGAATGCCAACCGAAACTTTTAAATGAAACACCTAGTATATATTATTGCATTTTTGCATTATGTTTTGATATTCTAAGCATTTTTATGTAACATACCCTATGTCGATCTTCACCTGTTTTCGAGATATCAACAGTTGAATACTGTCATACTTTGGGTCTTCTATTTAAAAATCATAGTTTATTCTTTGACCAACTATTCGCCTAGTATCTTGACAACCATATAAGGGCAAATTTAGACACATTTTGAATTTTTTAATTTTTCAAGTAATGTCCGCGTTTTTCTGAAAATCGACCAACGTGCGTTGTTCGCATAACTTTTGTGCGATGGATCACTTCTCAAGGTATGATCGTTCTATTACGCCCAGAATCGAGCCCCTGTTGTCTGTCTGTATACACGATAACTCAAGAACGCCTTATTCGATTTTAACGAAATTTGGCACAAAAATCCTCTATCGGCTGACCATGAAGTGATTAACTTTTGGGTAGGGTGGTGGGGGGTTGAAGGGGAGAAAACGGGGATAAAATAATTTAAAATATTGTAACTTTGAAACAAAAACCAGTAGTGATATACGGTTTTTAGATTTAAGGTTCCATAAATATGGACTACCAATTTTGTTATAAAGTCCAAATTTGTGGGAGCTTTAGTTTCTAACTTCTTTGAAAAAACGTTAAAATATTTATTAAAAAATTTCATAACTTTAGAAGTAAAGCCGGTCTTGATATGCGCTTTTCAGATTTTGGTTTTCGTAAATATTAGCCAAGAATGTTGTTATAACGTTCAAATTTTTAAAAGCTACAGTTTTGGTGATATTTTCATTTTCTTCCAACATAAAATACTATCCGTGCTTTGTAGTTTCGTAAATAAAACGGTCATACTTTGTTTAATTAAAACGCAGCCTTACTACTTTTTTGACAATGTCAAAGTTAAAAACAAAAGATCAAAAGATCTTGGGTGGAAAAAAACGAAAATTCAAACTTGGACGAGTATCCCAGAAGGCACAGACAAAGGACCAAAGCGAAAAGAAAAATGATCAAATGATGTTTCGCCCTGGGCAACCATCGTGAGCTCATCAGTAGTTCTAATGGTCACCCTCCCCAAACATCATTCAACACCATCATATACTTTGATTTACAACCTTGAATCACTCACAAATAGGCATCGTTCCGCACTGACACTTATCTAAGTCACCTGATACGAGATCGTCCTGGCGTGTTAATCTTTCCAATAGGATTACGCTCCTAAGGCAATTAAAACAAAAAGAAAAATTAATTAATATTTCCAATAGAGTTACGCTCCTAAGGCAATTAATCATTTCTCTTTTCGCTTTGGTCCTTTGTGTGTTCCTTGTGGGATACTCATCCAAGTTTGAATTTTTGTTTTTTCTACCCAAGATCTTTGGATCTTTTGTTTTTAGATTCTTTTCAGTTGAAGTAACTGATTCGGAGATTTTTTAACTTCTTTTTCTTTAATGTCAAACTTGTCCAAGTTAAAAGTAGAGATCCTTTTTTTCTGTCACTGACCTTAGCTCAAAAAATGTCGAAGTGACGTACAAAATAAGCTAAAATTTCTTTCTAAAGCCACCAATTCGAAATGTTCAAAACTTTCAATCGGTGGTCTTACAAATAAATTTTAGCTTATTCGGCAAAACATCAAAAAAAATCTCCGAGCCGTGTCTTAGTTTTTACAATGTGCTTTGAACGTCACTCATTTCCTTAGCTAAATTTAGTATACGATTTTTGATAGTTATTGTTTTACCAGAGGTGAGCAACTGGATTTGACAGTTGCTAGGGAAATGTTTAAAAACATATTGTGTGTTGGCAATGATAGTTGATAACCCCTGACTATAAATAATTTTGTCACTGTCACATTTTTGATTAAGAAACGTCCGACTTAAAATGGAATTTTGCTGTATCAAAAACTGTAAAAACAAGTGCCTCGACGGATTTGTATTGTTCCGTTGTCCATCGGAGAAAGAAACTCAAGAAAAGTGGAAAGAAAACATGCATTTACCAAGTTTGAAAATTAATAAAAATAGCCGAATTTGGGAGGTAAGTGAGCTATAAGCAGTAGGTACAAACATACGCATTTAGTATGTACTTTGTTAATAAATAACACATTATGTTTGCTTGTTTTATTGTAAGAAAAGGAGTAACAAAAATATAGATCAATAGGAGTCTTTATATTTGACCTATTGTTTACATTTTTAATATCTTTGCGTGTATATTCACTGTTTGTTTTTATTTTTTGTTTTGTCACATTTTACTAACCAAAAAAAAAATCATCTTTCAAAAACTGTTTGGGGAAATTATAAAAAGAGACACCAAAACATCAGTCCATTTCACAAAATCGCTTTTATATGCAAATATTAAAAAAAAAACTAGAAAGAGAGGGTAATATGAGTTGCCCACCTCTGGTAAAACAATAACTGTCAAATGTATATAGAGAGCCTCTAGCTAAAGTTAGATATTAAAATATAAATAATAGGTAAAATATAAAGACTCCTATTGATCTATATTTTTGTTGTTTTTCTTTTTCTTACAATAAAACATGGAAACATAATCTGTTATTTATTAACAAAGTACATGCTAAATGCGTATGTTTGTACCCTACTACTTATAGCTCACCTACCTCGCAAATTCAACTATTTTCATTAATTTTCCAATTTTCTTGAGTTTCTTTCTCCGTTGGACAACGGAACAATACAAATTCGTCGAGGCACGTATTTACAGTTTTTGATACAGCAAAATTCCATTTTTAAATCGGACGTTTCTTAATCAAAAATGTGACAGTGACAAAATTATTTATTGTCAGGTGTTACCAACTATCATTGCCAACACACAATTTGTTTTTAAATATTTCCCTAGAAACAGTTAAATCCAGTTGCTCACCTCTGGTAAAACAATAACTGTCAAAAATCGTATACAGGGCCTCTAGCCAAAGTCACCGACCGAAAAAAAAAGATCTCTACTCTTAACAAAATTTATTCAATACCTTAAGAGAAGGGAATCCCACTATATAGCAAAACCACAATATGGCATCGATTGTTTGAAAAATTAACATTTAGGTTATTTTATCCTTCACTGACAAAGTCACACTGAATATGTCTGCCACATTGATGACACCTTCAGAAATAAGGATACTTTATTCACAAAGTTAATCTGGGTTTTATTTATCTTTGTTTATGGTTGAAATAAAAGTGTAGACAAACCAAGTGAATTTGAAATAAAAAATTTTTTTAAAAATTGAAGTTTTACATCTAGAAAATAAAATCAAAATTAAGTGTTTCAGATACCTTAAACAGTGGTTGCCATATTGTGCAAAATAGCAATTTTCGTTTTATGGAAATCATAGCCAAATGAAGAATACTAGAGAAATGAGATTTTGCATACAAGCCTTCACTTCCAAATGCGCTACAGAGAGCTTTTAAAAAAAATATAAAAAATTCAAAAATTAGCGCAATTGGGAGTCGTATAATTAGTAAGTGTGCAAAATGTCAGCACTTAGCACTTTTTTTTTTGGCCAGGATTTCCAGAATACGATTTGCCATGGGGCACCTGGCCCTTAAGAGAAATAGTAGTTTTAACAACTAGTGGCTAAAATAGTGCTTTTTTTGCATGCGTTGGTTTAAATACCGAGCTCAGCGAGTAAAAAAAAGAACAGTGTAGCCGCGAGTTGTTAACAGTATTTTTTTTATACCTTTATCAAAAAATCCAAGAAAAACAGGAAAATACTGCTAAAAATCTCCAACGAAGAATACTTCTTGCAACACACCATCAAGGCGGCTGGTACATGAAAACACAATATTTTCCATAGCGATCTGCTTTTTTACATGTTAACGTTCATTGTTGGGACATTTTAATCTTTGACAGTTTGATATTTTGACGCTGTTTTTAAATGATTTTTTCATAAATACTTGATGAAAAGTGGCATAAATGGCTTAATTTTTAGGCAAGAATAATTAGATTTTTTTCAATATTACTATATTTCGCTATTTCTCTTTAATTTTGGGTAAAAAACTAACAGGAATCTTTTTTTTGCACCCGTGATCAAAAAAAAAGTTTTTTTTGCATCGGTAACCAAAAAAGCCATGCTTTAGTTATCTGCAGACAGTTACTAAAGTCATGTTTTTGATAAAGGTATAAAAAAATTCGATTGGCAAATGAGGGGCGAAAATGCCTCTTTACTTCACCAGTTTGTTGAACATATTTTACCTCTCTCCGGGAGTTTTCGCTACTTTACCTCTCTGTACCGCGTATGGATCCTTACTTCAAATTAAATCGGTATTATAATATTTGTTACTGTAGGTATTTTTAGGTAGTAGATAATCGTTATTTTCCTAAGAGCATGAGAAAAACACAACACACACTCATTCGCATGCGGACTTTTTCCCACTTGTTTGGTAAAGTTACTTTTCCGCAATAGTGCGACAAAGTTACTTTTCATTTACGTTAATTAACTTCATTTTTTATTTTACAGAATAAAAATTTTATTTCCTTTTTTAATTTATAATAAATTAACGACGATGGAGGCTCGTAGGAAAAATGTTGTACCTAGCACATGCGTAAAGCGACTTTTCCGCCCTTGACGGCTTGACCAAACTCCACTACGCATCGTTCGGCCAACTGTCGTCGCCTGCGTAAGAGTGGAAGTTTCCACACTTGTTAGTTAAATAAATATTACCTAACAAGTTAGGAAAGGGATACTAAGCCGTCAAAGGCGGAAAAGTCACTTTACGTATGTGTTAGGTACACTGAAAGAAAACTTCGATTTTATAGTTAACAAATGTTTGTTACTCCGTATTTTTGTTAAATTAATAAGATATATTACAAAAATGGATATTCTTGTTTCTGGTTAATCACTTCTTCAAAAAAGAAGGTTTATAAATAACAACTAATTTGTTTCTCTCAATTTTAAAAAACATGGTAACTGATAACAACACTTATTAAACAGAAATAAAGCCAAATAGTTTTTTAGAAAATGATGGTATGTGTCTTATTCCAAAAAAACCTACACGTATAATAAACAAGCTCTTAGTGCTGTGGTCCTTTTTCCTGTTAATCGATTATTTTGTTGAAGCTAATAGCACAATAGTATAGGTTAAAAACCATTTGTTTTTTATTAACAAATACATTGTCTGAGGATATTGTATTGACTTGTATTTAACCCAACCCAAGGTAACCTCAATAAAATAAACCAATTTCTTAATTTAAAATTTTAGTGGAATCGGCGTGGCGCCCGGCGCTTCTATTGTCATATTTGCATTGGCCTTGGTTTATTTGTTGCTTTCACACTTTTTGATTGTGGCACAATTTTCATTTCTTATATATAATATGCGCCTGCGGGGCCTACGGCACTATAGTTTACACTATTAACACTAAATTTCTATGACAAATGGAAAAAAATATCTCACTTTCTGGTTAGTTTTTAAAGTGGAAGAGACTTTTTAGTCACTTTTTTTAGAAATAGAAAGTCACTTTTTCACTTTTTTTATTTCATATTTGGGTGTGGAATCTCCCTGTTCTTGCATTGTTACATTGTCTAAAAACAAACAATTTTTTAATCATTTTAATCAAATCAATTTTTATTTTTAGTCGAGCAGCGACTTGAAGGAAACTATCGAAAACAGAAGGAGCTGCTACAAAAATATGGGCTACCGATCGATGCCACCGTTTATAATAGTATAATAACAATAGAATCATGTAATGCGTGAGTGGGCACTCACGAAAAAGTCTTAGGTGGGAACCGGGTGTAAGACTTTCATGCGTGACCGCCGGGTGTAAGTCTCATAATATGCTGTCGATTTTTTCATATGCTCCTCTAGAATTACCCGAAACACAGAGTAAATCAAGGTTAATGGTTAAATTACATTTATTAACTGTTAACAAATCAAGAATTTGGGGTTAACATGCATTTATTAACTGTTAATAAGTCGCTGTTAATAGTTAACGTATATTTGTTAACTATAACCAAATCAGAGCGAATGCGTGAAGTATATTTATTTATTATAAACAACTCAGGGTTTACAAGTAATTGATATTTATTATTAGCTGAATTATAAATATTTATTATAAACAAATTTTGTCTGGTTAATCAACTACCCTTGTTTTCTATTAAAAAGGTTTGTTACTAGTTAATATAATATGTGGTTACTATTAACAAATAGGACAGTTCCTAAATCCCATTTTTGGTTATTATTAAAAAATCGGTTATTTATAATTATTAAATAAGTCTGTCAATAATAATCACTAACTTGATTTTTATTACCAAATAATTGTTTTTAAATTCTAAAAATATGGTTGGTTTCTCAGAAACAAAATCACAAAATCCTTTTGTTGTGGTTAATAAGATTTAGTAATTATAACTAAACTCTTTTCTCAATCTACAAAATTTTTCCTTATACTTGCGTCAAATCCAAGTTATTTAAATTTTAGTTTAAATAATTAAAAAAAAAACGTGCGGAAAAAATTTTTCCCGCACGCCGTGTACGAAAGATACGAGGTAAATCCATTCCTGCACGGCGTGCCGTAAATGCAACTTCCCGCACGCAAATGTGTGCGTAAAAAGGCACTTTTACTTCAGATAATCAGATACATTCCTCTGGAGTAAAATGCATTTCCTGCATTCCCCTCTTGGTTTTTTAATGCCCTCCTGACGTCAGGCATTAAACAAACCGCGGGGGCTTACGTTGCAGTACGACATAAATAAATATCAAAGAGAAAGTGCCTTTTTTCTGCTTTGTTGTAAAATTTTTATTTTTTGCCCCTTCTGTTGAAACCAATTTTATGCTGTCCACAAATGGCTTTTCTATTTTCTTTTGCCGTCTTTCCTGGTTAAAATTCTTGAATAATTGAACAGAAATGTCTATGATCTTCAATAGTTAGCGATCTCATTTTCCAAGAAAAGAAGATTAAAAGAAAAGTGCGCCGTCCAAGTTTGTCTTTGATTTTTTTCAGTAAAGCAAATTATCTCTTCCTTTACTAATAGGTAGCTATCTGATCTTCGTGTGCGGCACGCATACAAAGTTGCTTGTAATTAGTGTAAGTACTAACAAGGGCACTGGCATCTTGCTAATACTACCAAAGTTGGAGTGCAATTCAGATCGCTCGTTGATGCAAAATAACATACAACTTTGAGATACTATTGGGAAATCAATTTAACCGTGGCGACCTGATTTTTTTGCAAAACTTTACGTCATTGCATTTGTTTTCCATGGCAACGCGGAGAGTTTATTTATTTTTGTCCACAGTGGGACACCAGAGCTTTTTTTGCACCGGGTCAAAAATTTGGGGATAGTTTACTTATTTTGATTTCGAATTCCGCGACGCTAAAGCACATAAGTTTTTTTTACTTTCGCTTCCGTGTAACTCATGATGCGTTGCTGTAGCCCGAACTTGCCTTGCATCATCATTACCGCCGCTGTACGGTACCACCGCGCAAATAAACCTTTAGGTCCATGTGATTGCGTGTTTATTTTTCAGACAAAAACAATAAGTTTTTCTATTTGTGCCTCGGTTTTTGCTAATGTAGTACATTATTTGCCTCTTGGTGTGCTTAAAGACTCCGAAAATATGCAATGGATCAAGAAAAAATAAAAGGAAGCAAATTCTTAAGGTAAGACCTCGGGTTGACTATACATTTTTTGAATAAGTATTGTTGTCTTTATAAGGGTTTTTCCTTGGAAGGTAAGGTAATTATGCAGTATACGGTTTTCTGCCATTTTTAATTTTTTTAGAAAAATTCTTTATGAAGGCACCTACTAGGGTCCCTAGGGGCCCAAATCCGGCTGCGCCCGATTTTTTTTTAAAGAGAAAAAAGGGTGCCTGGAGGGGGGTTGCAATGTGTTTTTTTCATTGTTTTGGGTTGGGTTGGATTAGTTTGGGTTGGACTGTGTTGGATTGGGTTGTTTTGGTGAAAAAAAATTAAAAAAAAAAAACAAAAAAAAACCAACGGACGCAGGCGGATTTGGGGTCCTAGGGACCCTAGTAGGTGCCCCCATAAAGAATTTTTCATAAAAAATCAAAAATGGCAGAAAACCCTATACTGCATAATTACCCCTTGAAATAACTACAAGTATCTAGGCAACGTTGTTAGATACTCATTTTTAGTTTTCTTCTTCTTCCTTTTAGATTCGTTTAAGGTGTATTCAGAGTTCCATAACTATAGTAAGCATATGCTGCTGTCCTCAGTTACTATGTTTATACACACCTAAAAGCGCTTTTATATATGGATGGTTTTAAATAAAATCACTTTCTTCGAGGGTTATGTCCTTCATTAAATGTCAGTTTAAAGAAAAAACAAATAAAACAACATAATTAATTAATTAATTAACAACAGATTTTTTGAAAGACTAGGGTTTAGTATTTTCTTTAGGTTAGAAGAAATGCACTAAAGTGTTTATAACGACCCTAAAATGGGCCAACACTGATCTTGACTAAAACAACCAGTTAACTCATTTTCATTTTAGTATCCTTTGGCCTATGATCAATGCCATATTGACACCAAACTGACAGAAAATCTATGTTTTACTTGTCAATTTGGTTATAAAAATGGCAGCCACAGTAGGCTAAAGGGCACTGAGGCAGTAGGATTTAACTGACCTTTTAGTTGAGAATGGTGTTGAATGGGCTTTTGAGTGATAAACCGCTTCCAAATAAAATCGATTTAGTGCTTAAATCGATTTTAGTGGTGTTTATATGACAACATTTTCAAACCATCCTTATATAAAAGCGCTTTAAGAGGCCTATATAAACAAAGTAAGTGTTCCGTAAGCCACAAGCGATAAGCAGCACATGTTATTGTTTATTTTCCTTGCATCTTACCTCATACCACTTGCCTTACAGAACTCTAAATACGCCTTTATTCCTCTGCAAAACAAGTTATTTTATGTAGGTACCTATATATAATAAGTATGTTTTTCCTTTTTGAAGGGTGGACTACTCAGTTGACTACCACTAACATATGTGGAATTAGGTACCATACAAATTAATAGTCCCAAGTTATGGGAATGTTTCTAGGCGAATTCCTAGTAATTCCAGCGAGCCAGTAAAGTTCTCTTGGTTCTTTGATAAACTCGGAGTAACGCTCGCGCAGCGCTAGGCCATTTTCGGTGGGCGACCGCACACGCGGAGTGGCTTCATATTTGTTTTTGAAAAAATATTTTTGAAAGATAAACATAACCTCGAATGGTTTTCTGTCAGAAAACGTAAAAATACCCTTCTGCCTACTGTGGGCCTTGTTGACAAAACACCTGCAGTTGCCATGGTATCGGGGGCTTTAGGATAGTTGGGGGCTTTAGGTTAGAGGGCGCTTTGCTTATTTTGATTTCCCAATATAATGGCACAAAGATCGCAAAATTGTGCAACAATAAAAACTTCGAAAAACAAGGAAAATAATTTAAAAATCAAATCCTCAAATTTGGCAACCCCGCGGCGTATTTATGGTGGGGGTGTTGCAATCACCGCCGGTGCGAAAAATTAAAGTTTAGTTGACTGTTGGCCTCGCAGCAGTCAAGACCTGATTCTTTTAAGGTAAAATTCTATTAAAACAATATTAGGACAATTTGGCGATTTGGTTTTGGACTTATGGGATTCTAAACGATTTAAATTTTTCTTTCTTTTTAAAAAAAGGGTGACAAAATTAGCAGCCGTTTAGCAGGATCTGATGGCAATTTTGTAACTACTGATGAAAATGCCCTCTCCAACATTAAACTTTTAATAGCTTTTTTAGTAAATACTAATTTTCAAAAAATAATTTAAAAAAATAGTATTGATCACGACATACGAAATAAAATTTTGTGGTAATTTCGTAATACCCATTTCCAACTATTTTTTGAGCTAAATCAAAAATAAAAACCTGACGAAAAATGCATCAAATGAGGTGACGAAATTGCCAAAATAAATTTCTAGGCGCAAAACTAAACTTTTTTTACGAACGAACTAGTGTAAAAGTGCATTTTAACGACCGCATTTCCAAGTTTAAAGTATTACTTTACCGCCCTAGAGCATCTTTTATGCCCACGGGCCTTAAAATTCTAAAATTTCAAAAATACATTTGTTGTTGTTTTACGAGACTTGTACACTTTTTTATTCATGAACGGGCGTAAAAGTGCGTTCAAATCACAAACAGTGAGTTCGTATTTCTTACCTCTGCTTGTACCTTCGCTTGCAATAACCTCTACTGATGAAAGCTACAGCTTTAAAATAAGGGGCCTTTGAGTAAGGAAAGTTTTCTTGACTGAGCTTTTGGATAACCTCAATACTTTAATTTCAGTTTGTAAATAAATTAATATAGCTGTTTTGGGTTTTTTTGTTTCGTATATTTTTCGTGCATAATCAGTGACCCACACTTATGTTTGTTTTGCCTCGTAGTGCCCTCATAAATATATTTTCTGTGCTGAAAATGGGTTTAAAATATGGCGTTTTGCTGGACAAAATTGGTTAATGAACAACTTGGGATATTAAATAAGATAAATTAATCCTTGTAAAAAACAGTTACTTAGGGAAATTATAAACGAACTTATACCAATTGTCACCCTAACCGCCTTTTCTGGGGGCTATAAATTTAAACCACCCCCAGAGTGGTCTAAAAATCACCAACTTTATAACATCAAACACAGATAATGAAGCTATTATGTAACAAATTTTTGTCGTATTCACCATTTGCCATTGTGAAACCTGTCAAAAAAAATTAGTTTTAGGGCATTTTCTTCTAAAATGTGGTATATTTTTGGAAAAAAAGCAGTTTTTCAGTGGTATTTTGCAATAACAATACAAAATAATTAATAACTTTGTGTCTTTTCTGTATGGGTAAGTGTTTTTTGAAAATTAGTTTTAAAATTTAGTACCTTCCACAGGTGTAAATATTTAGACCTGTGGGGGGTACTATTTTAGATCTTAGTAAATCTCACTATTTAATAGTTTTTTTTTACTTTCAAGGAAAATATTTTGCAAGACAAGACTTTAAAATAAAAATCATGTTAGGCCTTACTCCAAAATTTCCGTCTCTTACAAAAACAAATAGAGAACTGGTTTGTTATTTATTCAATGTACAGAAAAAGCATTTCATTTACACGTATCCTTAAACCAAAAACTAAGTCTAAAATATCTACAAATTTTAAAAGATTTTCTTTTAATTTAAAAAGAAAAGTTTTGGCAAAACTTAGAAAAAAGGTCATAGGGACTTACTCTGAAATTTTCCTTGCTTACAATATTTAGAAATGGCCTTTAGAGATATATTAGACACTAAAAATTCAACGGATTTAAAAAAATACTTTAAGACAGATATAAAAATATAGTTTTTAATTATAAAACTCTATTCTCTATATATTAGGCGGAGCCTAGTTTCAGAAAGTTGATTGAGATTTTTTTAAGTCGGTTCAGTTTTTGGTTAAAAAGTTTGACATCCGTTCAAGATACAGTGCCGAAACCGCTGAGCATGGTTTAGCTGACCACAACTTTGTAAATACAAAAAGAAGGGCCGAAACAAAATCCTTGCCACTACCATACGATGAATGTGTTACCTAAGTCATTTGTGAGCTGAAACCATCGACGTACTAACTAATATCGATGGCTGAAACATAAACTTCCTGGCTGGTTTAAGAGTGAATTTGAATCCTAAAAACAGTTCGTTTAGTTAAACAGATAAACCGCACATCAAACAAAAAAATATATATATACATATATATATATCTTGTTTTTATTTAGTTTTTTCAAATAATCGATAATTTTTACCGCGAATTAAAAATTTTTAGGATACGTGAAATTATGTAAAAAACTTAAATTTATGCAAAATCAAGTGAATGGTTCCGAGATAATAAACTTTCACCGCACAAAATTTGATACAGTTGTTTAGATTAACTAATTGGAAGACGCGCATTTTTTAATAAAATTCACCCTTAATGCTGAACTGAAAACAAACAAACAAAAAATACCCACCGTCAAACAGGCTTTATTGAAGATTATCAAAATTTTTGCGACTTAAGGGCGCTTTGAAAAGCACATTCAGAGATGTCCTATATAGAGAATACGTAGAAAAACTGAATCAAACACAGCCAATAATCCTTTTGGAAATATGTCAAGTCTTAAAAGTAAAATAATGATAATCCTGCTGTTTTATCCCTTAGTAACAATTTTCATTCGTGTATGTAGACATAAAGGGCTTGAACATAAAAATCTCCCAAATATTCAAAAAGTTGTCAGTAACAAAGGGCCGTTCGATACAGGCTAAGTAGTTCCAGAGATAATACGCTTTCTACACATAAATGTTAAGGCGACTTCGAGATATGATGATAAATAAAATTGGGTGTAACTTCTGAACCGTTCGTTCGTCCGATTTTTATGAAATTTGGTTTGTAGTTTGTAGTAAATTGTTTAATATTTTGTGATATAAACACTTTGTTCACTATTTTTTGATAACTATTTTTTACACGTATTCATTAAGGTTTAGTTGGGTGCTAATAAATAAATTAAAATAACAAAAAAAGCTCAACAAAAGTAGTTTGGGCAATTGGCAAAAGTGATAATTTTAAAACTTACAGATGGCTTAATTTTTGAGATATTTACATTTAAACTTACGACATGGATCTCCCTTGTGACCGGCACTGCATTGTAAATTTTCTTATATATTATAGTTGCGTTTTTTACCTAAACGTTGCGTTGGCGTTGGACAACGCGAATGTTATTTTTCTTTAGTGGAATTAAGATATGTTCACACGCGAATAAAAAACGTATCAATCAATTTTCATTCTTAAAATCATTTGTGAGGCTGGGATAGAACTATTACTTTTATTTATTTTAATCGTTTTCATAAATAGGGCAAATATGTTCAACTTTACCAAAATTCTTTAAATTTTATGTGTATCAGCCTTTATTATTATGGGTGCCCTGGAAAATATATTCATTCCCGACCAAACCTTAAATTTCTTTTTAATTTCTTTTTTTGGTATACTCTTCCCAATCAACAATTTTCTGATTTGCATATTACGACAAAATTCCGTTGCTTTAACGTTAGATAATACTGCAGTGACATTGTTACCGTTTACCCAACGTTTAGCCGACCTGTCACGCGTTGATGCATTTTCTAGTAAACCAGTGACGTCGTGTGGACGTTTTTATGAGACTCTGGTTACGTTCTGCCGACGTATCAACGTCTAAACAACTTTCACATTACGTGAACTTGCGACGTTTCTGGCCTGTCTTGCGACGTTTTCCGGCCGGAGTTTTGACGAACTTAAGTGACCTTTTCTTGTGAAGAAGAAAAGTTTCCAAAGGAAAAGCATTATATTCTCCTTCCCTGTTGCACTTATGTACGGCAGATCGCCCTATCTCTCTCTAGATTTTAAATTACTGGCTCAACTGGTCAGGGGCCTAATTCTTGAATCTCGAGAGAAGAATCGATCTCTCAAGAGAAGGGATCAATCCCGGGGCATATGCTTGCCTGAGAAATGGGACCGATCCCTGGCTTTGGAGTCGGGGAGCGGGAACACCCAAATTTTGATAGAATGGAATGAGCGATCACCGCTCAAGAATACAGAATGCGTTCGACGTGGGATAATTCGACACAAATCTATGACGTTCCCTGCTCAAGAATAAGGTCCTGATAGAGAGATGAAATTATCCTACAAGTATATGGGCGAAAAAGGAAGACTGGTGCTCTTTAAATAGTAGATCGCCCTATCTCTCTCTAGATTTTAAATTACTGGCTCAACTGGTCAGGGGCCTAATTCTTGAATCTCGAGAGAAGAATCGATCTCTCAAGAGAAGGGATCAATCCCGGGGCATATGCTTGCCTGAGAAATGGGACCGATCCCTGGCTTTGGAGTCGGGGAGCGGGAACACCCAAATTTTGATAGAATGGAATAAGCGATCACCGCTCAAGAATACAGAATGCGTTCGACGTGGGATGATTCGACACAAATCTATGTCGTTCCCTGCTCAAGAATAAGGTCCTGACAGAGAGATGAAATTAACCTACAAGTATATGGGCGAAAAAGGAAGACTGGTGCTCTTTAAATAGTAATGTCTGATCCACAGCTTCACTTCTTGCCGCTCACTAAAAATACTTTTTGCTTTTGCTTCCAAGAAGTAGGATCTTTGAAGTGTCCTGCCATATTTGAAAAAACTAAATTTTATTTCACAGTTCACCGACCATTTATTTTAGAAAAATCGAATAAAAAGTAAGGTTATGGGGACTGTCATTGGCGGAATTGTTGAAGCGTTTTCGAGTCGCATGTTGGGTTGGGTTGGGTTGGGTGATAGTAACCAACGGTCGTAGCAAGTGGTTCATTTGGGAATGTTTGACGACTTTAGTCCATTTACGTATATTTTTTGGGATTCTCATAATATTCGCCATTTTTGATGCCGTCGTTTATGTTCGAAGTGGCCACCATTGTTTATATTTACTAAACACGGCAAAAAATACTACAAACACCATTGAATGGCATTTTGGAGACGTTTTATGTTCCGGGCGAGATAGGTATTTGATCAGGGAGTCCTAAAAAGAGGGCTTTAGTAGCATTCATTTTTTTTACATTAAAAAAAAGCAATATTTTTCGTTTAAACACAAACAAATCAAGGGCGCGCGTGTTTTTTCATTCCTTTTCTCAGCATATTTGTCAGTAAACCGAATTGCGTTTTTAAATTTTTCTCCCATAGTGGCCATATAAATACTATTTAATAAGCGGTAATTACCAAATTATAATTTTTTGTTTGCCATTTTCTAAAGTGTATAAAAATAAGTTCATTTTAGTAACCGAAAATCCCAAAGTTTGAGATGAGCAACATTTTGGGTAGTGAAACACCACCAAAAAATCAATAACACAGAGGGCGCTAGTGTGACAGTCACTGCACAATGATGTAAGGACTCAAAAATCATCCACCATTTTGGTGTAAATCCGGGTCGGCATGTTGGCTAAAACGACGTCGCATCATAACGTCGGGTCGCATTTAACAACGTCGCTATGCCGTTAAATTGCTGCTTGGGTTGTACTTTTTTTATACTTTTATCCCTTTTTAACCATTTCTTATTTTTTAAATGTACTTTATAATTTTAAGCTTTACATTTTCTGTTTTTTTAAATGTATTTACTTTTTGTTTGTGTCTTGCAATTGTAATTTAACTTTCTTTTTCTGTACCTTTACATTTTCTGCATTTCTACAGTACTCTTATTTATTTTTTTAACCATTTTGTTTTTACTTATATTAACCTTTCTTTTTACTGTAATATATAATCGATGTCGAACTTTTTCGCAATTTTACCCATTATTAATTTACTACTCTTTATCATCGTAGGATGTCTAATGTAATGTTACCTTCTTCAAAAA
Organism: Oxystoma pomonae; assembly: GCA_963921995.1. NCBI lineage: Eukaryota > Metazoa > Arthropoda > Insecta > Coleoptera > Brentidae > Oxystoma > Oxystoma pomonae. The sequence goes on from OY998164.1 coordinate 97,768,123, forward strand.
ATAACAATGCAAAAATGACTATGTGTAATCTTTTATTTATATTTTTACTCGGTATAGGCTTAGCATGTAAGAACTTGTGCGTTTTCAATTAAATTTTATAATTTAGGACAATAAAGCATTGTTGAACTTGAACTTGGACATATTCAAAGCTGGTGGACTTTCTCAAAGTCGTTGGCGTTGCGGTGGCTGGTAAATTTTTGGTTACAATTTTTTGTTTTCAATTTTACAAGCAGTGCCTTATGTGGCCAAAATGGTTCAAGAGTCGTCGTTGTCTTCTTGATTTTTTATTGAAGGAGCCCAACAAGAATGGCCGACGTTTAAAAAGTGGAAAAAGGAACGCAGTACTAAAGAAAAAAGAAGAAGTAAAACTGCAGCTCTCTAATGGAATGGAATGGAATGGAATGGAAATAAATCATAAAGAAAAACACCTTTTATTCAATTTTTTTAATTGTTAAAAATTAATTCTAATTAAGTATGAGTCGTCCTAACTAATTCCATAGACAAAGATAGCGATACATAATAAATAACAAGTCAAGCAAAGATAGCCATACAATATGCAAATAAGCACTACAAGTTGCATATCCAATCGTCTCGATAACAACTACGTTTACATTTAAACGCAGAAACCTTTTGGATCCGTTCTAGTAAAAAGTTCGATCGCGCAAGTACTGTCACAACCTAACCGCCTTTTGCGGTTTCGAAGGCGCAACCACAAAAGCAAAAATCCATAATTACAAAAAAAAGTACACCGATCATTGTGTTTTTAGATAAAAATTCGAATCTATTTTCAACTTGCTGAAGCTGCATACATAATAGTACATTATAAACCTAGGGACAAGTGCTACTTTTAATCCTGCGGCGAAAGGTTTATACCGCGACCGTAGGGAGGGCTACAATTCTCTAATGGATTAAAAGGCGCTTTAGTCCCGAGGTTTATATAAAATTTTATGCACTTTAGAAAAAGATTGTTGTTAAAATCACGTTATTTCTACGCCAAATGGTGCGTTGACTACAAGAAAGGGTGCTAAGAATGAAATCTGAAATATAATTTTCCAGGGATTGATTTTGTTTTAATCTCTGAGGGATTAAACTTACTTCTAATCCCTAGACTGAAAAATTATATTTACTTTTAATCCCTTAGGAATTAAATTTGCTTTTAATTTCTTAGAGATTAAAAGTGATACTTTAGTCCCTAAAAAGAGGGATTAAAAGTACCTATTTAATCCTTAAAGTGCATAAACGTATGTTTAAACCTTTTCACCATATTTGCAACGTTTGGTATTGGTTTGATAAAATGACGTCAAAATTTTCACCTCAACGTTACAGAAAAAAACGTAACTTTTGTCAAAAAAATTACGCGAGTATTCCGCGTCAAAACCACGTCAAACACTAAACTCGTTCCAGAAGTCCACTAGGTACTGATACCTTCTTTTTTTGATCCTGAAAAAAATTTAGTTCGGAGGATGATGAATCCAACCTTACAAAAAATGCAGTCTGTCCCAATTTTCGAAGTTATACAGAAAAGGCCAAATAATAGAATCACACAATCATCTAGAATCTTGAAACCCTTAAAATAAGGGGCCTCATATTTTAGTACCTCAAAAAACAAAAATTATGTCCCAATATAGTTTTTAAATTTCTGGAGTAGTATCGTTCTATATACCTATTTAAATATTCATTTCGCTTTAAAGCAAATAGTTAATTATCAGCAGAGGTAATTTTCCGTGGTCGCTTTCTCATTTTCAGTACGTTTTCCATATTAAAAGAACCTTTTCTCAAAAAAAAAATATATCAAATATATTTTAACCTCTAATTTGGTTTTGTATACCTAAACAGACCGTGTTTGCCTGGTGCTCTTCTGACATTTTGCTTGAAGTCAAGCACGGCTCCTTCTTACTAATGTTTTACGGGGTTTTGCTAAGCTTCTTGAGGTTAAGTCAGGTTGAGTTTGATCGCGTTGAGTCAGCTTGATTGAATTGAAAAGAAAATCATTGAAAAATCTGTTTCCTCCAAACAAACACAAACAAAAAATGAGGTTAAAAATTAGGTTTATAGCACCAATAGCAAGAAAGAGACGGGCTTCACTTTTTGCATCTCATCTCTTCTGGCTCGGCGGAAAATCTGCTAAGGCTATCTTAACAGATGGCTGGGCCATCCGAATACGGCCGATTCGACGCCGCCATTATTGGAAAGGAGTTTTAGATGGCTTTTTTGTAATTTTTTTAATGGGTTTTTGACTTTTAAACAATCTTTTACACCTAGTTGTCAATGAGGAATACAGTTAAACACATTTGTATGGATTTTGTAGAAATTCAAAAAAATAATAAAAAATAAAAATATTTTAAAAAAGAAAGGTTCGTGGCATATCGTACAAACATTTTGCTTTCCAAGTCATTACGACCAGGCTTCCAAGATCTAATGGATAGTCCAGAAACCTACAGGCCTGTTTCATCCTTGTTACGAATCATCAGGGTAACATAGGACTGTACACACAGTGAATTTAAACAACTTTCGTCGTTCAAATAACGCGGGATGTTGGTATGGCTGTCGGAATAAAGCGGTTACTGAAAGAAGACCGTTCAAAATACCACGGTCGCAGCAACTACAACCCCAATTGGAGTTTATACTTTGCGCAACAAGCCTTAATATAAGGCGACGTAGTATAAACTCCAATTTCATTTTTATTGATATTTGTATCCTTTAAAATTTTGATTTTCGCTTTATTTCGATAGGCGGCGTGCTGCATATAGCCATACCAACATCCCGTGTTATTTGAACGACGAAAGTTGGTTAAATTCACTGGGTGTGGTTGCTTATGTCATGCTCCATTCGCCAGGTACGGTCCTATGTTACCCTGATGATTCCTAACAAGGATGAAACAGTCCTATAGGTTTCTGGACTATAGGTTTCTGGACTATCCATTGGATTTTAGAGACCTGATAGTAAAGAATTGATAAGAAAAATGTGTGTCCAATATGCCACGAACCTTTCTTTTTAAATTATTTTTTTAGAAGTAAACAAGAACGCCCACTTCTTATTTAGAGCTACAAGAAGTGCATTTAATAGTAAGCTGGTATGCGTTTATGGATTAAGGCAGTGGCTTGGTTAAAAACTAGCAATTAACCTAACTAAATAATTCCTAGTTTTTATTTTGAATAATTGCAAATTTTTGTGGTCATTTCATTCCAAATATTCCGGAATTAACTACTTTTTGGACAAAAAAATACACTACCAAAATTAGCACTTCCAGGCTGACTATAGATCGTGATCACGTCGGCATTATGATTAGATAAATGGGCCCGCAGGCAGGTATAGTCATCCATAAAACCTTAAAAAAATATTTTTCTCCATTTACGCTCCTAGGCTGAAGGAAAACGGTGTTGGCTGAAGCGATGTAAGCGCCTGACGTCGCGTTGCGTCGAGTCGTATGTCTAACAAATTGTCAAAGTCAAATTAATCACGTGATGGCCCTCTAAAAATGGTGGGTAGGGTAAACAAAGCGATTTTTGATAAGACATAATGATAATAAAAATGAACGACAGAGATAGGTAGAGGGACATTTCCACGTTTAATTGCGAATTTTGAGTTTATTGTTAAAAAAAGAAAGGAGTAGGCTATAAAAAAATCACTTTGATTAATCTGCATCTTTTTCTACTTTGCCAAAATTTTGATTTAAGTTATCATTAAGTCTTATGGAAAAACGGTTTGTTTACCCTACACCGACCATATTGGATCGGCCATATTATTTTTGTTAGACAGCACTATTTGGCGCCGTCATGCCTTCGACAAATTGCTTCAGGGGTTCAAAATGACAAAATTCAACAAATAAAATTTTCTGATTTATGTAAGCACGGTCAGTAAGTTCAATGGTTTTTGCGTTAAAAGTGCGTTTTCGTTAATTAACTTTGGTGACAGGGATTCTTTGCTCAAATGTCAGTTTTACTAAGGAGCCCAATGAATATTTGTACTAAATTTTAATATTCTATCATTTACTTTCGGAAAAAAATTACATCTGCGCCAAATCTAAGAGCTCTATTGCTTTTTATAGAGTTTTATTTTGATAATTTGTTTTTTTTTCTGTTTCCTTGTTTAACGTCCCAAGTAACACAAGGTGCTGCAAAACTTCTGCAAAAACGATGCGACAGCAAAACTCCTCTACTATTGTGTTTTGCTGTTGTCTGCCACAACGTCTTGAAAGTGTCGTCTAGCCCAATTTGGCAATCATTTTGCAATCACTTTTTGCAACCGATATAGCTTTTTTAATTAATTTAATTAAAAAAAAAAACATTTCTTACAAAACCGAAAGAAAAAATGCCAAAAAAACAAAAATAGATTTTTATACAAATAAATGGTTGATGCGATTTTAAAAACACAAGTATAGATGACGGGAATATTAATTTATACACACACTTAATACCGGATTTTTGGCTTCATCCATGGACCAAATTGATATGCGAAGGCCAGTTTACTGATAATATTTATCACGAAACCTCACCAAAACACGCGCGCTTCACATATTAAAAGTATTTAAAGATTTTTTAAATTTAACTTTTAGGTTACATTTTTTTGTTTTTGGTTTGTAGCCACAATAAACAAAAAAGATTTATCTCTAACTTAAGACTAGTTTTAGTTTCAAAAATCTACTCTTCTTATAGAATTTTTTATTTTATTTTGGAAAAAATAATGTTCTTTTTTTAAAGGTTGTTTTTGCGTAATGGCCGCCATTGAAACTAACAACGCGACCTAACTCGACAGATAATATTGCTGTACTTTAGCAAATAATGTTTTTTTTTTCCACTATTTTTTCTACTTAATATGAATAAGGGGCCGGGCTTTGTTTGCGAAGCAACCGAAAGAACCGGACGGCTAAAATTACTGTGCTTTAGCTGAAAATGTTTTTCTAACTATTTTTACAATTTCCTGCACAGAAAGCGCATTATTGTCGAAACCACCCGAAAAAACCCGACAGCTAAACTTGCAGTATTATAGCCAAAAACATTATCTTCTGTTTTTACAACTTTATTGCTCCAATTTAGTTTTTACTGGGGTCAGAACTAATTAAAAAAAGCTACAAAGTTTGGCTTTAATGTATATCCAACATTCTGCGTATTTTTCTGCTCAAAGAATAGTATTTTTGAGGAAAGTTTAATAAATACTTTTGCTTTTAATACCAAATGGTCATCAAAATGGGTTGCGCTTACATTATGAAACCAAAAAGATGAAGACAAAACGTTTTCACAGCTTTACTTTAGTCATATATTCTAATGTAAACAATGTCTTTTTTTTAATTTCTTTTCGGTTGAAGTAACTGATTTGGAGGTTTTTTAACTTCTTTTTTGTTTTAATTGCCTTAGGAGCATTCTAATTTACAACCAAAAAGATGCTGACAAAACGTTTTTACAGCTTTACTTTGGTCATAAATTCTGTGTGTAAAGTGTACAATGTTTTTTTCAGTTTCTTTTCGGTTGAAGTAACTTATTTGGAGGTTTTTTAACTTCTTTTTTTTGTTTTAATTGCCTTAGGAGCATAATCCTATTAGAAATATTAACACGCCGGGACGAATCCGTATCAGGTAACTTGGATAAGTACCAGTGTGACCAGTGAAACCACTGATGACCCACGCTGGTTATCCAGGGCGAAACATCGTTTAATGATTTCCCTTTTTGCTTTGGTCCTTTGTGTGTTCCTTGTGGGATGCTCGTCCAAGCTTGAATTTTCGTTATTTCCACCCAAGATCTTTTGATCTTTGGTTTTTTAGTTTCTTTTCGGTTGGAGTAACTGATTTGGAGGTTTTTTAACTTCTTTTTTTGTTTTAATTGCCTTAGGAGCATAATCCTATTGGAAATATTAACACGCCGGGACGAATCCGTATCAGGTAACTTGGATAAGTACCAGTGCGGAACGATGCCTATTTGTGAGTGACTCAAGGTTGGAAATCATGATGGTATTTAATGATGTATGGAGAGGGTGACCAGTGAAACCACTGATGAGCCCACGCTGGTTACTCAGGGCGAAACATCGTTTAATCATTTTCCTTATCGCTTTGGTCCTCTGTATGTTCCTTGTGGGATGCTCGTCCAAGCTTGAATTTTCGTTATTTCCACCCAAGATCTTTTAATCTTTTGTTTTTTAGTTTCTTTTCGGTTGAAGTAACTGATTTGGAGGTTTTTTAACTTCCTTTTTTTTTTGTTTTAATTGCCTCAGGAGCATAAACTTATTGGAAATATTAACACGGAGGACGAATCCGTATCAGGTAACTTGGATAAGTACCAGTGCGGACTGATGCCTATTTGTGAGCGATTCAAGGTTGGAAATCAAAGTGTATGATGGTGCTTAATGATGTATGGGGAGGGTGATCAGTGAAACTGGTTACCCTTCGTTTAATCATTTCCCTTTTCGCTTTGGTCCTTTGTGTGTTCCTTGTGGGATGCTCGTCGAAGCTTGAATTTTCGTTATTTCTAACCAAAATCTTTTGATCTTTTGTTTTATAAAGAGTGTTACTTGAGGTCCCCTTAGCCAGAGAATTTGAGCAAGTAACAGATGTTTCTGTGAATCTTATGAATTTTGTGTTTTTACTTCGGGAATGGGGGACCTCTGCAGGAAACTTTATGTCGGGTACAGAGTTATCCATTATAAACGTTACCCTCTCTTTTCTCTGTAATTTTGCATTTTATAAAAAATAGTCCTAAACAAAAGTTGCATAACTTTAAGTAAACTATAAAATTATGCATGTCAAAATTGTGTAATGTCATCGCATATGTCAAATTTAGACATCAACTTTCTTGTTTGAAAGTTTGAGACAATGATGTATTTGAAATTTACTCTGTGTTTCGGACTTCCATTGTCTATATTTTATTTATACACGACGTTTCGATCAGTACAATCTCTGATCGTCTTCAGGTGCAAACTACAATCTATTCCTAAGGCTACGTACTTATATACTATGAGAAATCACTCAACCGTGAAGTTTAAGAAGTTGGCTCCGCCCAAGGAGGGGCTTCCAAATATTTGGAATTTCAACACTTGGTTTATTGAAAACACCTTGATTCTGCCCAATAAAGGCAGCTTCAAAGAATTTTCGTTTCTTCCAGTGTGACTCCTTGTGCAAAACCTTTGCTTCTGTCCACTGCATTCAGTGTTGTTTTGACCATGGGTGTTCGGCGATTCCTGATTTCGTTGTTTCACCTCTTTGGGTATTCGTCTGATGTTCTTTAAGTCTAACAGATAGTGGTCTTATTGTTTCACCTATGTATGATTCACCACACTCACAAGGAACTTGTTAAATGCATTCCTTATGTTGTTTGTTCTCCGGTTTTGTTTTACTAAGAAGGCTTCGAATTTTCTCTGATACTCCTCTAATGTATGGAATTGTAAGGAATGCATTTGCCTGGTTTTGGGCTTGTAATATCTGTCCTGTTTGCTGAAATTTAGAAATAATATCTGTTATAAGTTTAAGGCTGTAGCCATTCCGCTGCAGATCCTTCTTAATGTTTCTTATTTCGATTTCAAGTCATGAGAATTGTTACAAATTTGAACGGATCTATTATAAAAAGTTCTTATTATGCCTCGTTTGGTTGTAGCAGAATGATTTGAACCTTGATTTAAATATTGTTCTGTATGAGTGGGTTTACGATAGACTGTTGTTCTGATGTCGCTTTCTCTCCATTGTGAATTTAATGGTGAGTCTTATCATATTTAGGTGGTGAAGAAATACTGAAAGTTGTTGGTCATTCCCGATTCAGTATCATCAACATACCTTAGCCAGGCTTAGGTTTATATGTTGCGGTATCAACCGCGTGTGATTCGAACCACTCCATAAATATTGGCCACCACTGGCGAAAGCGATGAACCCATTGGTAGACCGTCATTCTGACCATAAAACCTATCTTTTACCTGAAAATAAGAGTTATGTAGACAGCACTCCAATAACTCCATCACTCCCTCCAGTGGCAGGCTTGTACGTTAACGAAGGGATTCGTCATCAACCAGTCTCTGTCTAATAATATCTAGCGATTCCTTTATCGGTACATTGGTGTATAGACTTTCGACATTAAAAGTGACAAATCTATCCTCGGGTCCTCCTTTCTTATTTAAAACTGAACACCCTGTATACTTTTTAAAACTTTGATAGAACTTTTCTTTCTGATTCTAAAAATATACCATATGTAGGGTTTATCTTTAGCGGTTCTTGAGTGAAATAAAAAATAATATGCCACAAGGGCAATGTGTTAGCCAAGGAACCATTAGGTGGTTCCTTGTTCAACACGTTGCTCTTATGGTAACATTTTTCTAAATTTGTTCAATGACCATTTAAGACAAAGGTAATATGGTATATTTTTCTAATCAGGAAGAAAAGATCTATCGAAGTTTTAAAAATATTCAGGGTGTTCAATTTAAAATAAGAAAGTTGATATTTGACATATACAATGACACTGGACAATTTTGACATGCCTAATTTTATAGTTTACGTAAAGTTTTGCAACTTTTGTTAAAAACTATTTTTATAATAACAGAGAAAAGAGGGGGTAACATTTATAATCGATAACCCTGTACAGGGTGATTCAAATTGGGCACTTTTATATGGATACGGGTACTTCTAGCGGAGATAGAAAAAAACCAACCCCCTTTGCGGGGCTAAAATTTAAAGACAAGATTTTTGGTGAAAGCCGCATTTTGATATGTCCACCCATCTTTGAGCTACGGGGGGCTTTTTGAACGCACCTTTTTTTCTTATGGAACACCCTGTTTTTTGAAAGTTTGAGACAATGATGTGTTTGAAATTGACTCTGTATTTCGGACTTCCATTTTCCAAAAGGTAATAAAGTTCTGCCGTGCAATATGTATTTTAATGATTAGGAAATTAGTTCACTTGAGGAAAAAATTATTTTCTTTAGTATATTCAGATTATACTAATGTAGATAAAAACTTCGACCACATTATAAGTTCCTCCAATTTGGCAAATTTTCAGATATCTGTCACTGATGTTTATAACAAAATAGAATCTTTAGATAATAGTTTAACCTGAGGCCCAGATGGTTTACCAGTAATTTTCATAAGAAACTGTTAATTTTTCTTGTCCAGTATTTTGGCTAAAATTTTTAGTAGATCATTTTCTACAGGGCATTTTCCAACAGCTTGGAAGCTTAGTTATGTTACCCCAATATTCAAAAGCGGAGAAAATTTCTTTATTTCCTAAAATTAAACCATATTTTCAAAACATAATTATAAACCAACAACATGGGTTTTCAAAAGGTAAATCAACATTTACTAATATCTTAATATATGAAGAAACTTTGTTGGAAGCCTTGGAGAGTGGATATCAGGTAGATGTCATCTATATCGATTTCTCCAAGGCTTTCGACAGAGTCGATCATAACCTAATACTTGATAAGCTTAAAGTTATGGGTATCCATGGCTCAGCTTTCAACTGGTTTCGGAGTTATCTAACTGAAAGACTCAGACTCAGCAGAGTTTAACGTTTTGTCAGGTCTCCCCCAGGGCGGATATTTGTCTCCATTGTTATTTAAAGCATTTATAAATGATATATCTTCCGCTTTAGAAAACTGTAACTTTGTACTTCTTGCTGATGATCTAAAATTCATAGATTTATAAGAAGTTTGAAGGATTGCCATATTTTGGAACAGGAGTTGAATGAGTTTTCAGCATGGTGTGAATATAAAAATTTATCCCTGAATGTTGACAAATGTAAAACTGTATCTTTTTATAGAAAATTAAACCATATAGATTTCACTTATCAATTTGGAGAAATCAACTATCATGCTTAACTTGGGTGTCTTTTTTGATAAAGAACTCAGTTTTGTTGAACAGATATTATTGCAAATAAAGCTATGAAATTGCTAGTATTTTTATTTAGAACATTGAAAGACGTAAACGACATTTTTACATTGAGAAATGCTTACTTTGCAATTGTAAGATCAATTCTAGAATATGGTGGTACTATTTGGTCTCCATATTATGAGATTCATAAAAATCGTTTGGAAAAAATACAAAGAAAGTTTTTGCGCTTTATATGCTATAAATTGCGCATACCTGTTGAGTCAGTTGATTATGACCAGCTAATGAGTCTGTTGAACTTAACAAATCTAGACAATCGTAGAAAGTACTATGATCTTGTCACTCTGTTTAAAAAAATACTAAATAATTAAATTGACTCTGTAGAGTTATTATCATTAATCAAGTTTCATGTGCCATCAGGGAACACAAGAAATCATAAATTATTTGCAACTCAACATCATCGCACTAACTATGGTTCTAACTCCCCAATCAATAGACACTACATTAGCAAAATTTATTAAAATACTAAAAAGTCAAGTATTTCTCTCTGTTTAACTTAGTTGGTTTTTTTCATCTTAATTACTGTGATTATTTGTACTATTGGTATCTATACCTGTAATAATTAAGAAATTTTATTTTGTTATTATGGTTTGTTAGTTAAAGTCAATCTAAACATTTAGAGTTAGTCTTTATACATTTATTTACTATGTAAAACTGTAACTGGCTTGTCCGTAAATATAATAAACTAAACTAAAAATTTATATTTTATTTTAATCAGTATAATCGTCTTCAGATGCAGTTTTATTTTTGTGTTCAGAATTAAATTCTAACCAAAATGATGTATCATATGTGATATTTTGGTTAAGTAGTTTTTGAGATATTCAGCATTCTCTATTCACAACAAGGTGGCCATGGCCGGATATGGTTTTAATAATAAAAAGAAAGTGGGTCATGCACTAAAGCGCTGACGACTGGCATAATATGATTTCATAGACTAATTCTTTTAAATATTTGGAGCAGGCGGAAATTGAGGCTTCTTCATAAGAAACTTTAAAAGTTTGAAATTAATTCTTCAAGACTCTTAGTTAGTTAGGTAGGTAGTTAGGTTGGTATCCGAACATGACCTTTTGCGACTATTACTTATGGGGCACATTAACGGATAAAACGTTCAGAGATGGGTGACCTGACAACAAACAAGACCTGGAAAATCATTTTATGGATTGCGTTAATGCTTTAAGAAATGCGTAATTTCTTAATGCCACTATAAGTGCCACCGCTTATGTATTGGACAAAATGACGGACATTTTTAACACCTTTTATAGTCTTGTTTTTAGTTTTTTTTTTAAATTAGTTTTTTTTGAGATTAAGTTGTTCCAAATGAAGTATGGAGTAGGGTAGCAGTACTTTTTGTTATTAGTTATTATTTTGAGATTAATTAGAGTCAAAAATTTTTTCATGCATTTACTTGTGTTATTAATTAGTATATAAAGTTTGATAGTCGAATAATATAAATATTTAAAAATATAAGAAAATATAAATATAAACTTTTAATTGAAATTGATAGAAGTCTTGGTGCATAGCCGATTCCATTTTTATTGTCATATCCATCATATCCGGCCATGGCCACCTTGTTATGAAAAGTAAATGTTGAATATCTCAAAAACTACTTAACCAATATATTACATTTGATACATCATTTTGATTAGAAATTAATTCTGAACAACCAAATAAAATAAAAAACAGGGTGTTCCGTAAGAAAAAAGGTAACTTTGCGTTATATCTTGAAAACTAGAAGTGGCGGATAAGATCCAGTTTGAGATCTGAATTTTTCTAGAAGATCTACAAAAAAGCAATTCATACCCAAAAGAAATTTTCATAAATAAGAAAGCTACAGGCCCTATACCAAAATGCAGACTTTTCAAAAAGCCACCATAGCTCAAAGATGGGTAGACATATCAAAATGCGGTTTTCATGAAAAATTTTGTCTTGAAATTTGAGCCTCACAAAGGGGGGTTGGTTTTTCTCTATCTCCTCTAGAATTACCCGTACCCACATAAAAATACCCAATTTGAATCACCCTGTGCATATCTCCAAAATTACCTAGGGTTGGCTACTAATTAGACTTAAGCCGGGTTTAGCGTTAGTAAATCCCAGGGTAAAATTCCAAAAGCATTTCAAAAGTGTCACATGGATGTAATTTCAAACGATGTTGTTATGAAAAACCTGGCCATTACCTATTATACTACCTATTACATGCAGCAATAAAAAATTATATCACATCCTTTCCATAAATTCTCGTTGGGATATCTCAACTTTAAAGTTTTCCAACCTACTTCCTTGAAAAGCGAAAGAGTTAAAATGTTAAGTTAAAGCGTCGTAAACTCGCTAGTTTCGCATGAAGTTCCAGTTTTATTGTAACGTTAATTTTTAAGTTAATTACCTAGATAATTTGTTAAATGGTGGCTCAATTTTAGATAACGACCCGAATGAATGTTTTTCTAGCACTAAAACATTTAAAAAGCAGTTCGACGTGATTTAGTGATGTTAGGTAGTATTACGGCTCAGGCAAAGCTGTAAAAAGGGTAGAATATAGTAACTGCAGAAATAAAAGGTACAACAGGTAATCTCTTGCTGTGTGCCTTCCTAATCTAAGAGGTTTGACGACCTGTAAAGGTTCGCCTTTTTAGCATCTATCTTACATCACCACATTCTGTATATCCGAGGCGGTCTATGTGAGGTTCATAAAAACTTTGAAATAAAAAAGGCGAACCTAAACGAAATGAATCGCTAGGTTCGCCTTTTTTCTATCACAACCATCGCCACCAGCTACTTACTAACCTTTGGCTAAAAGATAGTAAAAGCGGCAGCAATAGCTGGACCGTACAGGGGTCTCGTCTCACCGACTAGACGAATCCCCAAGCTAAGGGCTGAGTCTCAACAGATCTCAGCGTGAAAACTGCTCTACCGAGTACAACACCCTGCCAGGTACGTAAGACGTCTACAGACAATTCCGAGTTCCAACACCGAAATGATTGTAAGACCCATGATCGACCGCCAAGTGGTCTGGTCGGACGTGGCAAGGATGGATCCCGCCGCCGACCGATGACCACACGCGATAATCGGGCTCGTGCGACGATCGGCCCGAGAGCCGACCGCCTAGTAAAGTCACATTGTTTTGAGCCTTTCGACTCTCGGAACTCCAAGAGATATCGTTGCCACCTTTGACTAGAAAGGATACGGCCTTAGAGGCGTTCAGGCATAAACCAACGGATGGTAGCTTCGCACCATAGCTCACACTAGCTCCAGCGAGTGCGTGAACCAAATGTCCGAACCTGCGGTTCCTCTCGTACTGAGCAGGATTACTATCGCAACGACGAGTCATCAGTAGGGTAAAACTAACCTGTCTCACGACGGTCTAAACCCAGCTCACGTTCCCTATTCGCCGTTGTAATGTATTTTTTTGATTGTTTTGGGTTGGGCTATGTTGGATTGGATTGTTTTAGAGAGAAAAAATACAAAAAAACACAAAAAAAATTGAAAAAAAATCAACCGGCGCAGACGGAGTTGGGGTCTTAGGGACCCTAGTAAGTGCGCCCATAAATAATTTGTCATAAAAAATCAAAACTGGCAAAAAACCGTATACTGCATAATTACCAAAATAAACCTCAAATCTATCAATTTTGTTACCCTTCTCGTAAAAACAGTTCTTTGCGACTAGGGGTGTAAAACACTTGAAAAAAAGATAGGGACGACTGCTATAATGGTAATATTGGTAAATCCTAAAATCAGATTTTTTGCAGATGCCAAATCCGTCTTTTGAACTATATGCTTACCTTCTTTTTAGGGCTGTTGTTGTAAAACTTGGTCAAGTTTCTCTTCTTTTTGGTTTGCAAATGAGTGCCGGCATTGAATTTCGTACTCTGTGGAGAAGGTGGGTCTCAAAATACATATTCGGGAAGCCCAAAAGCTCTGAATCTTTCTTGGATAATAAAATTTAAATTCCCAGTCTTTTTTTAATGTATTAAACTGAAAAACGGCACTTTTATAAAAAGAAACAACTTTACGAACGGAAAAAGTAAACAAAAATGACAGAAGTCAACTGTGGAAGTCAAAATTTATCGAGAGATGAGATGACCTTACAAACCACACAAGTTGCCATGTTGCCAGCGTTCACCCCTAGATACCGGAAAATCGGGTCGTTATAAAAAATAGCCGCCACTTGAATCGCCATCCAGGTCCTATAAATGGTCTTTCTGATCCTTTTCTTCTCTTTTCCTTGAATATGATCATCCATTTTGTTTTCCCAACGTTTAAGACGTTTAAGTTAAGCCCGAATTGCGAACTTTTGGCAGCAATTTTATTCAACAACTCTTGTGTCTGCTATTATAGTGGCGTCGGCATATCGTAGGTTGTTGATTTTTATGCCATTTATGGTCAGACCCTCTTCGCAGCTATGAAGCGCATTCTCTATTATTTTGTTACTATAGAAATTAAACAACAGCGGAGACAATATACAACCTTGACGCACATCTCTTCTTATTTGGACCTCTTCGGACAGTTGGCCATCAACCTTTATTTGAGCTGGTTCCAGGGCGAAACATCGTTTAATCATTTCTCTTTTTGCTTCGGTCCTTTGAGTGTTCCTTGTGGGATGCTCATTCCAGTTCGAATTTTCGTTTTTTCCTCCCAAAATCTTTCGATCTTTTGCTTTTAGATTATTTTCGGTTAAAGTAACTGATTTGGAGGTTTTTTTAACTTCTTCTTTTTGTTTTTACCAATTTCCTTGTCCAGACAATATTTTTATTAACAATCTTAAAAATAGCCAAAGAAAATAATTAAAACAAAGATATTTAAATCGGGGGGAACAGGGGGGCTGAGCTTTTGAACTGAGTTGGGTTACTTTCTACGAAACATATATTTATTTATTTTTAAAAGCAAGGCCAAAGGATTCTTTGGCGACTCGAGTTTCGTTAGCAGGTTTTTTTTTCAAAATAAAGCCTTCAATGCGCCGCAGTAGAGAATTTTCAGAAAATTACACTAAATCCGTTTTGAATGGGTTGACAAAAAATAGCTTACAGTTAAACCAAAATCGCAACAATTAATTAACAAAAATTTACAATAATTACTGTTAAAGCTATATAGCGCCAATACTTTTGCAATTTACCATAAATTCTTTTGAAATCTTGATCTTACGTTTGTTGTTAACTATTTTTGAAAAAGTGGATTCTGTTAGCTGGCAAGAAGGGGTACATAGCTTGCTGTGGTATATATAATCTAAATTATACACCAGAATTTTCTCGAAAACTGATCCAAATTTGAAAAAATCCCAAAACACTTCGATTATGTTTGCAAGTCGGACATTTTTTACCATTTTTTATGTTGAAATTTTTGTAGTAGTAGCAGTAGTAGTAAAGGAGCGGCCCGTGGGCCTGGCAATTAGGTATCTTCATGGACCCTTTCTGCCATACCCCGTTTCTTATCCCTATTCCCCTACTTCCGCAGCAACTCTCTTTCCGGGCCTCTCTGTCTTCTTTACGAAGTTCAGTATGTCGGTTCATTTGAGTGAGTGCAGCTCTTCTTCCTCTATCGTGGCAAATGCCCACTTTAGCAGCCTTGATCTGGCATATACATCGCACTCTGCTATCGCATTCTGCTAAGCGGGACACACGAGATCTCATATTACTCTCATTTGCGTTAGATGTTTGTTCAACCGATTGTGCCCAGTCATCATCCCTGTCCGCAGTCCAAAGGTCCTTTTGGGTCTCTCCTAAGAGTCATCTAGTTCTGGCTACATTCGGACCATCCACGACTGGATCTGCACTGTGACTCTTGGCTCCAGGACGTCTTCAGTTCATTATTCGCCCATTTGTTGAGCTTACTTTGCACCGGTTTCCTTGTTAATCCCAGAAGAGGTTCCACTCCAATGTATTGGTTTCCGATCCCTAGTCTTGCAAGTTCGTCAGCTCGAAATTTTCGTAGGACACACCTCTTTCAAGGGGTAAGATTCACCACCAGAATTTAAATAGGGAAAGTAGGGCAATTGATAGCTTATTTTGAAGGCCTTTTCAATACCTTTAGATTGGTTTTTGAGATATTCACCTTCAAGGGTCATATAACTTGCCCCCCCTCCCCAGTAAAAATTTCCTTTCCTCCGCTATGGCCATTTAAATGGATATTACTTGCCCCCCCCCCCCAATCTTTTTTTTCGAAAAAAAATTTTTGCCCCGTATAGTAGATCTTTTGCACCACAATGCACCATCATTAAACCTTTCCACCGCTATGGCCATTTAAATGGATATTACCTGGCCCCCCCAAAATTGTTTTTTGCGCCGTATAGTGTATTTTTTGCACCACAATGTACCACCATTAAAATCTTTTGCACCTCCCCCCTTTCTTCGATATGGCCATTTAAATTAATAAATAATCCTGCAGAAAAAAACAGTTAAAATGAAACACGCTCTGTTTAAAATTCCGAAGCGATTCAGAGTATATAGATAGTATGGCATATATTTTAAGAGATGTCGTTGGTTTTGTGGCATCTAGCATCAAGTAGACAATTTGGTGACCTATGCGCATCGCCATAATGGGTTGTGGGAATCGTATGATGATTTACAAACAAAAGACACCCATTTTCTATATTCTATATACTCTTTAGTTTCAATCGTTTATTATTTAAGTGTAATACTATAGGTATGCATTGTTTGTTATATTTTGTATACTTTTATTATTATAAAAATTCAAATTTTTACCGAAATATACAGTAATTAATTTGGCTTTATAATTTCATCAAACGCACGATTTGAGTAACTTTCTGTAAATAACCAAACTAGACACTTCCGATTCAGTTTCTCGAGGGCTATCCGCACCTGAAATTTCTTGTTTGTACAATTTTTTTCACATTTTTTCCCCCTCTCAAAATTAGGCATTCAACAACGTAGAGTCACTGACCAGGAGTTTCATTGTCCAGCTGATTAGCTTGGCTATTCAGCGGGGGAATGCGGCCTCGATCCTCGGGACCCTTCCAGACCAGAATGGCTTGGAGGAGGTTTTTTTTTATTTAACGAATTAGTTATTGTTATTTATTTTTTAACTTTTTAAACACACTACTTTTTATACATTAAAAAAATTAAAAAGGTTGAAAAAAACTATGCCTTTTACGGTTTTCCCTAACAAAAAAAAATTTTTTTGATCACGGGTGCAAAACCCCCTTCCATTTTTTACCCATGGAAATTTAAGAAAAATAGTTGAAAATGTTGATATTTAAGCAAATTTAATTATTCTAAAGGAATGGTTTAGTGGTATGTCGGACACATTTTTCTTTTAAATTCATTATGACCAGACCTCCAAGATCTAATCAGGAGTCCAGAAACCTTTCCCAAGCAACAATTTTGGTTTTTTTACCTTGACGACTGACCATGTTCAAAATGTCCACAATTTTGTAACGTAAAAATTAAGCCATTCCTCAAGTTTTTGCAAAACAATCATTTTGAAAATACCACAAAATAGGTACAGTTTATTGCAAATTATTCGGATACAAATTCAATATGGCGGCTTGACATTCACACAAGGACACTAAATGGATACTGTCCTTGTCAAAAAACTGGCCCGTTTTAATTTGGAATCAACTGTAACAAACTGTCAAAATTCAAAATTCCTTGCAAAAATAAAAAAAAAACGATTGAGGGGGAGCCAAGTAATATCTATTTAAATGGCCATAAGAAGGGGGTGCAAAAGGTTTTAATGGTGGTGCATTTCGGTGCAAAAGATCTACTATACGGTGCAAAAATTTTGTTTGGAGAAAAACGATTGGGGGGCCAAGTAATATCCATTTAAATGGCCATAGCGGAGGAAGGGAGGGGGTTCAAACGGCTTTAATGGTGGTGCAAAAAAAATGTTTTGAAAAAAAACGATTGGGGGGGGGGCAAGTCATATCTATTTAAATGGCCATAGCGGAGGAAGTGAGGGGGTGCAAAAGGTTTTAATGCTGTGCCAAAGATCTACTATACGGGGCAACATTTTTTTTTTTCGAAAAAAACGATTGGGGGGGGGGCAAGTAATATCCATTTAAATGGCCATAAGGGAGTGCAAAAGGTTTTAATGGTGGTGCATTGCTGTGCCAAAGATCTACTATACGGGGCAAAAAATGTTTCTCGAACAAAACGATTGGGGGGGGGCACAAGTAATATCCATTTAAATGGACATAGCGGAGGAAAGGAGGGGGTGCAAAAGGTTTTAATGGTGGTGCAAAAGATCTGCTATACGGTGCAAAAAAAAAAAAATTGGAAAAAAGCGATTGGGGAGGGCTAGCCTTCATTTGTCCTCCCCTTCACATAAAAATGGCTCCAATTTCTCGGGAGAGGAGGTGCAGAACAAAATTTTTTGTAAATTTTTACTGAGGGGGGCAAGTTATATGAACCCACTTTCAAAATTAGCTTAAATTGTATAGGGATATTTCCTCTCTAGTAGGAATGTATCCTAGAAAAAAAATTGAATCATATAATGCACTATTAAGGAAAACAAAATTAACGTTTAACGGGATTTCTTAAAAGTAAATTTTAATTTCGTAATCGCTAATTTTCAAAATTTAAAGAACTTCAAAATACAATATCCCTTGACCCACTTTGCTTATTAAAATTCTGGTGGCGAAACGCACCCTTCGAAAATTCCAATAACCAAAATTTTTTAAAATTTGGATCAGTTTTCGAGAAAATTCAGGTGCATCCTTTTAATTGGGACACCTTTTGTTTTCCTATTAATTTAAGTAAGCGCTAAACTGTTATCATATTGGAAAAAAAAAAATAATAATAATAATAAAAAATTGTTTGAAGTAATTGCTTCTGACTACTTCGTACGTAGTTATTGTTTAAAATTAAATGATAACTCTCGTTGTCAAACTAAAATGTTCGGACTGTTTAAATTATAGCCTTCTATATAGCATTTTCCAGAGTAGTAAAATAGTGATTGGACAGTGCACATGGTCTAGAACGAGTTGTGACTCAAAATAATGGACCGTGTTCAGTTTGAAAATGAAAACGGAGAGCAAAAGGTTGGCTATTATCTTAAAACCGCAAATAATTAGCAAAAAAGTACATATTAAAAAAAATATATAAACTTTAAACCAAGTATTTTTGAGATAGACCTAGTTTTAATTAAATATAAAAAATTACCATCTTTGACGTAGCTCTTTTTTTTAGGGGGAAACGGCAATTTTTACATATTTTTTTAGGAACTTTCATTTTGATACCAAATTTAAAATCCTTATAAAATTGGCGTCCGCGTTGAAAGGTTTCGAGATATCAGCAAAGTTTTAAAATTTCAGTTTTTGAAAGCGATTATGTTACAAACTAAATCAAATACTCCTATGGTGTTGGGAGTTATTTCAAAGAATTTTTAGGGAGAATTCAAAAAGTGAACCTTTGTGCGAGTACATATTTGCATATGTTATTAATCTCATTTTTGGTCATTTTGACTTACATTAATCTGAATTCTCTATTGCAAAAATCCTTTAAAATTAAACCCAACATCATAGATAATCTTATTTATTTTGTAACCCAATCGCTTTCGAAAATTAAAAATTTTACATTTTGAGTGCAGATCTCGAAACCCAAGCACCCTATGACATGGGGTATTTTTAAAAAGCAAATTTCATACGGATTTAAAATTTGTTATCGAGAAAAAAACTACGTCAAGGATTTTACATTTTCTATTAAATAAAAGCTAGAGCATCATAAGTTTTTATAATCTATGCTCTATGATATTTTATAATTTTTGACTACTATACGTGAAACACAAATCCCGCATAGCAGTTGGCTTATAAGAGTTTATGATTTATAATTTTTAATATGACAATTCCTCATAAAGGCTTAAATGATTTTATAAGATCTACCTGTAACACTCTAAAATAAAAAATTACGGCCCAACTTTAGCGGTTGTAGTATTAGTAATAGGAGTAGAAGTAATATAATAGAGATTAATATACAGTCAAATTAAACTATAACCTAACTTAACTATAAACTACTACGACGTAACCCATAGACATTAGACACTTAAAGTAAATATTTCAACGCATCGGTATCGGTATACGTAACGCGTTCGAAACAAAGTCAAAATACACTACATTTTTGACTTGTTCATGTCATGTTTCGAACGATGCCTGCTTCTGTGACGGGTGTGATGACAGAATCTCGTTGCGTACGGAACGATGTACGTATCGTTACGGGCCCACGAACATACGTAACGATTTCAATCAGTATTTACGTCATCGCAACTTTCAAGAAAGCGGTCATCGTTCGAAACATCGCATAAAAAAGTCAAAAATGTAGAGTATTTTGACTTTATTTCGAACGCGTTACGTATACCGATACCGATGCGTTGAAATATTTACTTTAAGTGTCTATTATTATAACACTCCTCGTGCTTGCAGAATATCCACATATCTATTAGAAAATTGTTCTCGTATAAGTACTTATTTATCGCCAGGAGCTGTGGGAGAGATGTTACTTTGATAAATTCCTATGAGATTGTTTAAGTAATCTTACGACAGATGATGTGATTATAGTTTTTTAAGATTTTATAAGTTCCGGTGGGCGACGACTTAATATATTGGTTTCAAAGGGCATCTAAGTTAGGGCAGGTAAAATATTATTACTAAGATAAGCCACGGTACGTATACGTATACGTAATGGTACGTCCTTGGGATGTGGCACAATACGTACATTTTATTTCCCATGTTGGATCAAAATAAGACGTAAAATGATCGTAGGTACGTACTATGTATGTACATTTTTGTACGTACATAGTACGTCCCTATTGGCCCCGGAACGTACCGGCGTAAACTGGAATTTACATACCTGGGATGAAGAGTGCTGCATGGGATCATGAGTCAAAAATATTTTTTTGTAGAAGTAAGTAAATATACTAAGTATACCTTTTTTAATTAGAAAAAACTGATAAAAATGCGGTATGTTTTTATTGTAGACACATAAAAATCTATAAAATGTTGTAAGTTTTTCTGACTATAAAATCTATTTACAGACTTATAGAAATTTATAAATGTTCATAGAAATTTGTCAAGTTGTATGAGTTGGTCTGATTAAAAAAACCGAGTCCAGAATTTCTAAACGAGTACTTTAATGACATTTCAAGGCCGTGTATCATACAACGTTTTATTTCATACTGTTTTATATTTTATCTAAAAAAAATATTAATTTTTTGATAAGACAGCGAAAATAAATATACCAAAAAAAGTCATGTCGTTTATAATTCTTCCCACTATTACTTCAATATTTTGTCATTTTTACAATGTAAACCGTAAAAGTTAGAGCGAAGCGATTTCCTGGGTAAAATCAATTAAAAATATTAAATTTATTAGCGGTCTTTGAGTTCAAAAAAGTCAAATGGCTACGGGGGGAATTCCCCTGGATATTGGAAATGCGGTAGAAAGTTTTTTCTTTAATGAATTGGTAACCAAAGATAAATCCTGTAAATACTTCAAATAATTCAAACTGCAGAATTACCGTAAACGTTTTTTGTAACTTGTATTTAAGAAAATTGTTTAGAGATAGTGTTAGTTAAAACACTAAATTTGACTTTCAGTCCGGTAAAGTTGTTTTACCGGACTAGTGATATAATCTATCATTTCCTGGACTGAAAATGATAACGTAATGGAGTATATTACAATCCAGTATTAAATAAAATACCTTACTTGCTACATACTACTTTTCTGTCATAATCTGAAAAAGTATTCCAAGTAGCAATTTGTCGACGGTATGACGTCGTCCAATATGACTCGACGTAAGCACGTACGTTGGTACAGCCTAGGAGCTTACTCTGATTAGCACAAATTTATTTTTTGGTCATTATGACGTTGTGATCCCGACCTATGAGATGAGATGATGAGATTTTAAGAGATTTTATTGGTTTGAAGGGACTTGACCTGGAAAAAATTTATCAAGAATCATTTTCAAATAATTTCTGACTATTGAAAACTCAAAAGGTTTCATAAGATCCTAAAGACTAAGATCTTAATTTCACGTTTAGATGTTTTACAAGATTTCATTATGTTACACGAGACGCATGAGATTTCATGAGGTTTACCAGGCAAGATTTTTATTTAGAAGATTTCAAAAATCTAAAAGAAGGGACGTTTTTAAAAGATCTTACAAGATTTCATGAGAAATAGGTTAAAGGGTTGTGAAGAGTTCACAAGATTACATAAGTATTAAAGTGTAGAATATAGACATGCAAGCACAACTAGGTTTGACAAGCAAGATGATAATTTTAAAGATTTTATGAGTACCTATAAAAATAAATTGTAAAGAATATATAATAAAAGATTTAACTATCAAGATATTTAAAGATATTTCCTAAGTTTATATCAGACACAGAAGATTTCATGAGATTTAGCAAGCACTTCTTTGACGAAAAAGTTTTTCAATAAGTAAATAAGATTTTATAAGATTTTATAAATACCTATATAACAGTAAATTAAACAAATTTAAGCAGATTTGACTAGCAAAAAATGTTAAGAGATTTGACGAGTTATAAAAGAAGGAATAGAAAAAGACAATTTTACCAAAATATTGTGTCATGTAATCTTGTAATCAGAGAGTGGGTCTTTTAAAATCTGCTGAAAACATGGGCAATGTCATGAAATCGTGTGAAATCTTATTAATTTTATTTTATATTTCTGGTAAAACATAAACAAAACTGCTAAAAACATGTGAATTTTATCATGTAACCTTGTGAAATCTAATGGAGGGTGGGTCTTTAAAAACTGGTGAAAACATGTGTATTGTCATAAAATCTTGTGTAATCTTATTAACTTTAATTTAATTTTTTGTTGAAATCTGCTCAAAACTTAACAAAACCAGTGGAAGCAGAGCCTTAATAATGCTGGTGAAATCTTATCAACTCTTATCATAAATTTTACTTTCACCAGTTTTTCTTACGAGTTTTGGCGAGGTATATTTGGCAGGTTAGTTTATTTTTTTATCCCAAAAGTAAATGTTTCCGGACTATTTGGACACACCTGCTACAATGAAATGACCACAAAAATAATTTGGGATTATTCAAAATGATTACCCGTAAAATAGGAGGGGTGGAAGGGAGGGGGAGCGCTCGCCCCAGAAAAAAGTAGACAACAAAGATGCTGGTGGTAACCAGTCTTTGGGGAGAAAAAACGAGAAATTGCAGAAAGTTCTTTTAAAACATTCTAAAATTCCTCCACAGTATTTTGGGACAGTTTGATTTTCAATTCGTCACACCAAGAATAAACAAACGCATGAAGTACTTTCTGCGAAAACCATTGGAAAAACAGAACAGTATTATAGAGTTTCTATTTATAAACAAGTTTTAGACAAAATCATTTCAGACATAAAAAGTATATTTGACATGTTCATACCAAGTTTTATACGAGGTGCCAAAATGAAGGCAAAATTAACTAAAATCGTTTCTAAATACTATAAACTATTTGATTAATCCAAAACACAAATTTTTTTATTGGAAGAACTTACATTTTGGAAACAATATTGGTCAGAAGTAAGCAAAAGCTTAAATCAAAACATACTTGATAACGTTTTCGAGGCAATGAACAAGTGTGGCGATATTTTTCCATTGATAAGAACATTCTTGGATGTTTGCCAGTAAGTAATGTTTCGTCAGAAAGGAGCTTTTATGCCTCAGAAGATTGAAAACATAAGTTCTTAAAAACACTTTCGAAAATTTGTCTGACATATTGAAATTGACATTGAGCGAGTCATTGACCGGTTTGCCAAAAAAAAAATAGAAACGATTTTTTTTTGAGATTGGCATCTTTTGTTTGAGTTATGCAATATAAAAGGTAATTTTTCAACTTAAAAAGCTTTTTAGACCAAAAAAAAAAGTATTTAGCTATTAGGTTTTGTTTGTGGTTTGCTTATTATCTATGTTTTTTAAAACTTCAGGGGATAGAATCAATAGAAATCAAATGTAGGGCATAAATTGCGGCGCTATAACACCTTCGATATTTACGGTATTAGTTTAATTTTGTGTTAAAAATGGCATTTGTAGTCTCATTTTCTTAAAAATTTTTACCTGATGCGCTTTGAAACCATTGATATATTTACAATTTTAAATAAAAAAATGAATTTTTAGTGCAATTTTCTTAAAAATTTTCGCCTGCGATATGATACCGTTGATATTTACGATTTTAGTTTAATTCGACTCAAAAATTACGTTTTTAATGTCATTTTCTCAAAAGTTTTTGGCGCATTTAAACATTTTTTCAAATAAAAAATGTATGAAATAAACGACTTAAAATATCACTACTTCCCCCCCCCCCCCTACATTCGAGACCAAATCCGAGCTGGTAGTTACTAAGTTTTTTTTTGCATATATTGATATATTCCAAATAAAAGCTATACTTTTATTCTAGTTTTTTTTTCGTATCGAAACCGCCCCCACTCGTTGCGTACGGAGGAATGTACGTAACGATGCGGACCCACAACGATTTCAATCAGCAGTTCTGTCATCGCACCCTTCAAAAAAGCGTTCGAAACATCGCATAAACAAGTCAAAAATGTAGTGTATTTTGAGATCAGTCAAGCCGCCACCCCCCCCCCCCCCCGAACGATATTCGATTTTTGATATGCTTATAATTTCGTACCAATTCCAAACTAATTTCAAACCACTTTTAAAAATTTTGAACCACACTCCTTCCTTATTGTTTTTAATATTTGAAATGGGGGGTGCAGCCGAAGCAAGAAGCTACACCGCCCTCATTTAAAGCATAGAGAAAAATGAAAAGCAACTATCCCAAAATTAAGAACTAATTTCGAACTCCTAATACCACCAAAAAGAATTTCAAAAAATCCACTAGTAACCATGTTTTTTTAAAAAAATATGGTGGGAGTGCAGGTTGACGTCAAGCCACACCCCCCTCAAAAGATATTCAAGTTTTGATATGCTTATAATTTTTAACTAATTTTGAACCACTTTTAAAAATTTTGAAGCACACTGATTCTGGTTTTTTTTAATATCCAAAATGGGAGGTGCAGCCGGACGTCAAGCTAAAAAAAACCAGGAAGGAGTGTGGTTTAAAATTAGTTCGAAATTAGTTCAAAATTATAAGCATTTCAAAACTCGAATATCTTTTGGAGGGGGGTGACTTGTAGTCAACCTGTACACTCACCATATTTTATAAAAAAAACAGGTTTACTAGAGGGTTTTTGGAAATTATTTTTGTGATATTAGGAGTTCTAAATTAGTTCTTGATTTTGAGATAGTTGATTTCCATTTTTCTTTACGCTTTAAATGAGGGAGGTGTAGCTTGACGTCCGTCTGCACTCCCCATTTTGAATATAAAAACCAGGAAGGAGTGTGGTTCAAAATTTCTAAAAGTGATTTAAAATTAGGTCGAAATTGGTTCGAAATTATAAGCATAACAAAACTCGAATATCTTTCGGAGGAGGGGGTGTGGCTTGACTGACCTTTGATACCGATGCGTTGAAATATTTACTTTAAGTGTCTAATTACCCGTTTTTATCCAAACCAGGGCCTAAATCTATACCACCTTACCGTAAAGCACACTTCTTATAGCTTTAAATAACAAGTAGGCCTTCTCAATGAGCCCTTCTTGTTTACTTCTAAAAACATATTTTTTATTTTTTAGTTTGAATTTCTATAAAATGCGATCAAATGTGTTCCACTGTATTTTGCATTGATAATTAGGTGAAAAGGTTAATTTAAAAGGCAAAAAAGCATTAGAAACCTACCAAAAAGCAATATTGGGTCGTGAATTTCCAATAATGGCGGAGTCGAATCGGTCGTATTTGGATGCCCCGCCAGTATTAGGCCAGCATTCCATTTCCAATTTTAAGTTATGGTGAAGGTGCCAATCGTTCTTTCACTCACTGTTTAACTCACTGTTAGAGAAAGGTCAAATTTCAAAATCAGCGCAGAAAGAAGCTTATGGAAGTCCAGTCTTAATGTGACTTTCGCAGAGGCAGAAGAGAGTAGAGAGTATCTTTATTGACTACGTTTTGTATATAAACACACAATGGTAGCAGGTCAGAAAAAAAAAGAACAAACAAAAATTTGTAAAACAGATACACAGGGTATAAAATTACACTAAAAATACGAACAAAACACCGTAAAAGGAACACGCTGCCGATGAAAAAGAAAAAAAATTTAACGGAATTCTTCCAAAAACTCATCGATATTGTATATACCTTTTTGCTTAATTGCATATTTGAATTTATTATTGGACATACTTTTAATATTGCTTGTGGAGAGTTTTTGAATGATTTTTCCAATCTTAAAAAACTTGGTCTAATTAAATTTGTTGATCTTATATCATAGTTGTGAAAGAGAGAAGAGGTTCTAAAGTAAAGCATGGCACTTTCTTGCTATTGGTGCTTTAAACCACGTAACCTAATTATAAACCTCATTTTTTTTGCTTTTGTTCGGAGGAAACTGATTTTTTAAAGATTTTCTCTTCAATTCAATCCAACCCGACCCAACCTGATCAAACTCAATCTGACCCAATTTCACCAAACCCGATGAACCACTAGCAAGAAGGAGCCGTGCTTGACCTTAAGCACAGAGAACATTGTAGGTTATTTTGGACGCCCACGGTTTATCAGAATGTGCAAAATCAAACCCGTTAAATAAAAGAAAGTTCAATCATAAAAGCATTAACTGTAGAACCTGCAATTCGTTAAACCAATTTTTTATCCGAACCTTATTTCATCAAACCCATTCAATAAGAAATTCGAAATTTGACAGACCGTTTTTAATCGAAACATTGTTCGTCAAACTCATTCAATATGAAACTCGTAATTTGTAAAACCCATTTTTAATAAAACCCGGAATTTGTCAAACCATTATTTATCAAAACCGGATTTCGACAAACTCGTTGCTTATCAGAAAATATTTGCGAAATTGATGGAGGCGTACACGAGGGTAGCGCGGCGTTACGTCGTTTCGATGCATTTGTCGTTCTTTAAAAGTATTCACAGGTAGTTTTCAATACTGTATGTATAGATGTTTTTTTTTGTTTTATTAAAAAGGGGTTTTACAAATTACGAGCTGAGTTTGGTTCGATTAAAAACGGGTGTGTTAAATTTCGAATTTACTATGGATTGGGTTTGATGAAATAAGGTTCTGATAAAAAATTGCTTAGAGGAATTGCAGGTTCTATAGTGAATAATTTTATGATTAAACCGTGGGCGTCCATTATTTTTTTGTGCTGTAACTATTGCCACATCATTTTGCGTTCTGTACTTTTCTCACCACTCTCTAAAATTTTAATAAACGTTAATGTCCATTTGGAACATTTTCACCACCAATTGTGCGCTTCTAATAAAGACGGCATTCGCGAAATAGAAAACAGAACAGAAGAAGAAAAACTAATAACGAGAAAGTCGAAAAGCACGCCATATGGCAGACCATTATAACAGCTTGGATATGTGGTACTTATGGATATAACTCGTATTGCTATCACACTATAAAATTGGCGTTTAAAAAAAATAAAAATAAACAAATAAATTTTGAATTCGCACTGATCTATCGCTTTCCACCACGTAGATTTCCCGGGCGTCTTTGGGCGCCGGGCGAGTGGGCGAATTGGCTGCCGGCCGGATGCCATCCCATTTTTGCTTGAGAGAACTTGCACTAAAGGTTTATTATGTCATGTACACAATGAATTATTTATATGTGCGACAATCAACAAACTCTAAAGCTTTCACTACAAACGCTCATTGTTTATGTATATATTGACGTATCATTTTATTAAATCGGTCGAGAAATGAAAAATTTATAAGATTTTAAATTATGAGTGTTTGGGCTTAATATTGGAAAAAATCACAAAACTGCATATTTTTAGTCTACCATAGCAATATGGTATGGGGGACTATTAAAATCGTGAAATTTTGTGAATCGTGAAAAAAGTTGTCCATCTGTCTGTTGTCTGTCTGTATACACGATAACTCAAGAACGCCTAAATCGATTTTAACGAAATTTGGTACAAAAATCCCCTATCGGCCCACCATGAACTGATTTACTTTTGGGTAGGGTGGTGGGGGTATGAAGGGGGGAAAAGGGAGATAAAATATTTAAAAAAAAATTAACTTTGGAAAAAAAAGCAAGTATGGATATACGGGTTTCAGATTTAAGTTTCCATGAATATGGACTACAAATTTTCTTATAAATTCCAAATTCGTGGGAGCTTTAGTTTCTTAGTTATTTGAAAAAACGTTAAAATATATTAAAAAAATCATAACTTTAGAAGTAAAGCAGCTCTTGATATGCGGTTTTCGGATTTTGGTTTTCGTAAATATTACCCAAAAATTTTGTTAAGGTTCAAATCTTTCAAAGCTACAGCTTTCGAGATATTTTCATTTCCTTTCAACATAAAATAATTGATGTATGGTGGACTGTCCGTGCTTTCTCGCACCAATTTTTTCAATTCGCCATAACTTTTGGCCTCATTACTTAATTTAAAAAAAAAATTGTTTAAAGGAACAAAACGTGAGAGTTGCGTCCGTTTGTTCAAAATTTGACATTTAGAAAAGTTCAGGATGACGGATAGTTATGGAAAAATGTATGTAATTTTATGACTTTTTTCAATGCGAAGCCAAAACTCGTAGTCAAAAGGCTTATAACTTTTTTATTTCCCAACTGATTTAATTAAATGATACTTTAGTATATACAGAAACAATGAGCGTTTGCAGTGAAAGCTTTAGAGTTTCTTCAGTGTCGCACATACATTTTTTGCAGGGAGGGCGAAAATTACACATTTTTAAAACTGTCCTCCATCTTGAATTTTTTAGAGTTTTTAAATTTTTAATCGAATCAAAAAACTCTCACTTTTTATCTTTTAGAAAGTTAATATATTCCAAAATCGAGTAATCAAGTTAAAAGTTATAGCCAATCCAAAAAGTGCAGAATTTTGTGGCCCACCTATATATAGAAACCTTCATAATTAAAGGGTGGGCCAAAAAATCTTGCACACATTTAAATTGCTATAACTTTTGATCGAATTGGTCGATTTTAAAATGTTCTGACTTTTTGGAAAGACAAGATATGAAACTTTTCGAATCCGGTCCAATATTTGACATTTCCTAAAAATCCAAGATGACGGACCGTTTTAAATAACGGGAAATTTTCACTTTCCCTTTAAAAAAAATATGTGCGCAACTAATGTATTCTCTCTATACCAAGGCATTACTTAATTAAATCGGTTAAGAAATAAAAAAATACGGACTTTTATATTGAGTGGAGTTCTTTGATGCAACTTTAGATAGAATATTATAAATGTTGAGCTTTTTGGAAGTACAAGGCTTAAGGCTTTTATTTAACAATTCTTAAAAATCCATGATTGCGGATTCCCTAAAAAAAAATTATATTTGGTACCTATAGTGAATAAAACCTAAATCAATGCGACAAAAGTTCCCTCCCTGCTGCATATATGAAGGTATAACTAAATTAAATCGGTTAAGATATTAAAAATTGATCATCCAGTATGGTGACATAAACTAAATGCCCTTTTGCTTAACTGATTTAGGCAAGTGATACCCACATATACCTAGTAGAGATGGGAGGTAGAATGGCCTTGATTTTATTTTGTTACTTTGTTAGGGGTGTGAAATTACGCAACGGGTAAGGCTGTCCGCCATCTTGGATCTTCTCTTCAAAAAATGTAAAAACCGCAAGTTTTGTTTACCCAAAAATGCAAAAATGTTTAAAATCAAGTAATCCGATGGAAAGTTAAAGCAAATCCAAAACCGCTATTTTTTTACAAATGAGAATGTCGAGTCAAAAACCACTTATTTAAGAGGGTTATAGTTTTCTTATCTCTTAACCGATTTAATTAAGTAGTACCTTGGTATAGAAAGAATACATAAGACTTTTGTCGTAATGACTTAAGTTTTCTCCAGTACCGCACGTATTTTTTTTGCAAGGGGGTGAAAATTACCCGATATTCAAAACGGTCCGCCATCTTGGATTTTTGCGAAATGTCAAATTTTGAACCGTATCAGAAAAGTCTCATGTCTTGTCTTTCAAAAAAGTTTAAAAAAATTTGAAATCGAGCTATTCGACCAAAAGTTATAGAAAATTTAAAAGTGTGCAAGATTTTTTGGCCCACCCTATATTTTATTTTATTTGATAAGAAATCCTTGTCACTGGTAGGTACCTATATAAGGTATTATATTAGAATTTTGAAGAATTTTTGGGCTTAATTTTAAAAAATTTTGACTGCTTGGCTACAACATTATTTATTGGTACAGTTTTATTTTAATTTTAAGCAATTTTTGCGGCGCATTCATGCCACTTGTTTATTAATACTTCACAAAAATATGAAAGATCAAAAGTTTCTTTTTAAACTGCAAAAAATTTTGCCCGTGGCTCTATAACATTATTCATTGTCACACTTTAGGTTTAATTTTAAGCAATTTTTTTCAAAACGTTTAAGATTAAGAACAGGCATTTTTAACGTCATTTAGTATAATCATGTTTTTGATGAAGGTTTAAAAAAAATATAATTTTTTACGTTTTAAACGTTGCGCCGGCGTCGTTTATAAAAATTGCCCAAAAATAAACTTAAATTGTGACAATAGCGCCACGGGTAAATTTTTTTGCAGTTTAAGAAGACAATTTTTACATCTTTCATATTTTTGTGAAGTATTTATAAATAAGTGGGTTGGGTTAGCTGTCAAGGGAGGCTGGTTTGAGTTGAGATTTAGACTCGATTTTAGATTTATTGACAAAATCTTATTAAACTATTTATAAATAAGTGAGTTGAGTTAGCTGTCAACAGAGGCTGGATTGAGGCGGTATCTAGATGCAATGCAATCTAGATTTGTTGTCAAAAGCTTGTGAAAATAATCAAATTTTTGAAGAATTTTCGCCAGTTTTGCGTGTGGCGCTTTAACATCATTAGGAATATTTTGGAATGCTTATTTGACACTTCGTAGTGGTTGTGGTAATTACTGCGTCTGCGCAATAGCTAAACGTCATTCCGTGGTGGAAATTAACCACTAGCACTGCCGTAAGCTACGAATCAATTTTTTTGTGGTTGTGGTTATTTTTCTGGTTAGTTTTAGAGAATTTTGGCGTAGTTAATTTTAAAAATTATGAAATATTATCAGGTTCCAACATATACAAGATTTATTTTTTAAAATTAAGCCAAATTTTTTATTTTTTCTCATCTCTTAATTTTTTCCAAGTTTTTAATGAGTTCCAAAAGCTCTGTTAAAATCGATAAATGGTAGTGGTAGTGGTTGTTAAACACTACCACAGCGGCTGTCAAAGTTGTCCAAATTTTAAGCGTTCCAAAATATCCCTATTGATAATCACAATTTTAATATAATGTTAAGCAAATTTTTCATGATGAAGTTTAATACATCTAAAAAATTAAATTTACAATACTATAGATAATATTAACCACAATTCTAGTATTGAGATTAGATCTGCCCAGAGACTCGCGCTCTTGCCTTTAAATTTAAGTAACATTTGTTTTTCGTATACACACTAACCCAATCTAACACCTGTAGACTAAACCGCCACCCGCCCTTCAAAAAAACCTGTGTTTGACCTTGCTTTAGAGGGCAGCGATTATGCAATTTTGCCGGGCCGGCCAAAAGTCTGAAGAAGCTCTTGCTATGTAGCACACAACGGTCCAAAAACGTCCTCCACTGCACATCGAACGTCTCCGGAATGTCCATTCGAGAACTACAACGTCTTGAGTATGTTCCTAGGAGGTCGCATGTTGTTAGTTAGTACGTTAGGACGTACGTCAGGTCCTCACAGGGACATATTGAAGACGTTTAAGTATTCCAAACCGATCCACAGACCACAAATTGGTCGTCCCACTCTTGCCAGTTCCCCAAATATTTTTTCGCATTTCAGGGACTAAAGTGATTACTTTAGTCTCTTGTTTCAGAGACTAAAGTGCCACTTTAGTCCCTGAGCGACTAAAGTAAAAAAAGTGACATAAACAAGTTTTTATTTTAAACAATATAATACTGCAATATAACACAATAATCTACATATTAACTACATAAATAGTACCTACTTGTTGCAATAATTGTTATTATTCAGCTCCTTGTTTTGAAATCATGACGTGCTTGAGGTACCAAAAATCTCTTGAGTAGCTTAGCTGCTTTTCTCAAGTTTACTTTTTTTTGTTAAGGTAACTTCATTGGATGTCTTTGATTCTTCAAAAAAATATGCAAGGAACATTCTCGGTGATGTCGTTTTCAATATTGTTGCACTTGCACCATTCTTTAAACTTCTTGAACTGTTGTTCATAGATATTCCGAGACTTTTCTGGCAAAAGTTCTTTTACTGCCGCTTCGAAAGCAGCTTCAATGTTAATTTTTAGGTTTAGCGACACGATTTAACGATTAAATGCACGCTTTGTTTACGTCCTGCATTTGTAACACCACAAATACCTTGGCAACCAAATCTTTCGCACACTTTTCGAATATAATCCAAATTGTCTTTTATAGAGTGCCTTAATTTTCTTGATTTTTTTGTAAAAAAGAATACAGAAGTGCGAAAAATAATATATAAACCTCTGTAAAAAAAGACTTTTTAACCCTCGACGAATTGTATCCCTCCCTTCGGTCATAGAATAAGAGCGGTGGACGAAAGATCGAAAAACAAAAGGTCGAAAACATAACATCGAACATTAGAAGGTCGAAACAATAAAAGATTGAAACTACAAAAGGTCGCAATTACAAAAGGTCAAAATTACAAGAAGTCGAATGCCAAAAGGTCGACAATAAAAAAGATCGAAATTACCAAAAGTCGAATACCAAAAGGTCGAAAATACAAAAGATCGAAATTACAAATGGTCGAATATGAAAAGGTCGAAACGACAAAAGGTCGAAATTACAAAAGGTCGAAAGCACAGAAGAAACACGAAATACTAATAACCACAATAACCAACACAACGCAAGATAACCAACTCAACCTAACATAACCCCACCCAAAATAACCCACCAAACCCAACACACACACAAAACACACAAAAAACCTGTAAAAAACTTTCAAGGCAGATTTATTAACATACCTGGATGGTCTTAGAAATAGTCAAACTACATATTCTAAGCAAGAAAATCGTTCTATTGTAAGAAATGAGGGGAGGGATATAACGTATCAGAACCTCGCCCTTTTTTATTTTTAAGATTCGACCTTTTGTTATTTCGATCTTTTGTTATTTCGACCTTTTGTAGTTTCGACCTGCTGTAATTTCGACCTTTTTGCATTCGACCTTTTGTAATTTCGATCTTTTGTATTTTCGACCTTTTGATATTCGATCTTTTGTTATTTCGATGTTTTGTATTTTCGACCTTTTGTAGTTTCGACATTCTGTAATATCGACCTTTTTGCATTCGTTCTTTTGTAATTTCGATCTTTTGTATTTTCGACCTTTTGTAATTTCGACCTTTGGTATTTTCTACCTTTCGACATTTTTGTCTTTCGTCCTTTTTATCTTTCGACCTTTTGTTTTTTGATCTTTTGGCCGCCGCCCCATAGAATAAATAATACTTCGGTCGGGCTACAAATTTTTCGCACTCGGGACAATAAGTTACACTTTAGTCCCTTGGTGAATAATATACTGTTATTTCGTCAGCATTGCACCATTCGGAAGTTATTCTTCAACAGCTGTTTTAGTAGGTATATAATATAATGATTTTTCGTTGGAATAAAAGTGTACGCAACCTCTACTTATTAGTTTTTTATATAATATTATATTTGTCATTTTAAATCATTTTGAAAATCCACTAAGGACTCCGTTCATAAAAGCTTTTACCTATAAGTATGAAACTATTATTTCTGTAATGCATTTCTGTTAAAAATATTTTCCATTTGGGTTATAATTGAAACTGTATGAATCAATTTGTTTTAGAAATAAAAATAGGGAAAAACAAAGTGGGGCATAATCGGGTACCTGTTTTTCGCACCACTAAATACAGCTGAGCCGAAAGCGTTTTTAAGTTTAACGCAGGAAAGTGGTCACAATGCGTATTTTTTATAACGGCCGTTCATGTAAACAAGGTAAATGATGCATACCCAACCTTACAGTTTTCAGCACCAATTCCGAAAGGTGTGTAACTGCTGCGATGGGTTGAGTGTTTTTTGCGAAAACTGGGCACAAAGTTGTAGTTGCATAAAAACAATTTAATGAAACTTTTAACTCAATACCCGGTTTTTCCTTGGGGGCAAAATTGTATATTTAGCATTATTTTTTGTTAGGGCTTTTTTTAACCACAGTAGGATTTTTTTTTAATTTCGTCGTTTTATTCTATAGATAAGTGTTTGTAGCTTAGAACATTGTTATCATGTTAACCTAATACGTTTTCCCCTGTTTTTAATATTATTTAAAATACCTTCAATAATTTTTAGATATAGTAATAAAAATTTATGTTTCTATAAAAAAAAAACCTAAAAATATATTCAAGTAGGCTGTACAACTATAAAAATAAGAAAAAGGTGACAATGACAAGCCGGTAACACAGATTTCCTGCCTTTGTTTACCAAGAATGGCTAAATATGAGGAGTTCTAACCTAATATTTAGTTAATATTTTAATTTAAAGTACCTGTGAAACGAAATACTGCGGTCCCCCGGCTTCTGTTTCAACAAACAATCAATGTTGCCACGTTGACTACAAAAGAAGATGTTTAAGGAAAACACATGTTAAAATTTCAAAAAACGACGAAAGTTTTAAATAGGTTGTGAGTATTATATATTGTATATGTTAGCTTTTTCAACATATATCATTATTTAATTAATAAATAGGCGTCAAAACCTAATCCAAATTTAATAAGTTTTTTGTTGCATAATTTTGTTATTAAAATTGGGAACACAGATTTCTTTCTCCCCTTTCCCCACTTGATGATGTTGCGCTCAAACAACCAGTGTAACCAGACAGACCAGACTCCTTCTAGTAGTTCAAACTATCGATAATAAATCAAAATTATTTATTGATATAAGGTGCTTTTAACTTAGCTATCTGGTTCATATTGTAGTGTTTTAACCAAACGATATAGATTACAAAAATCCAGATTTTAGAATTTTTGTCTCTATCTGTCTAGGTTTCTGTCTGTTTGTCTGTTTACGGAGTTGAAGATATGAGGGAATGAAAGTTGGTCAGGTGGAGGGGTGAGGGGCAGCCTATAATTTTAAACATCAGAATGAAAAAGTTTAAGTGGTCTAAACAGGTTTTTGGTTCCACTTCAAACGTCTTCAAGATGTAAGTTTTTGACCTGAGACGACGGACGTTCGGACCTGAATGGGACGTCCTGAGGACGAAGTGTGAAATGTTTTTTGAAAAATTTTTTGCAGTATCTTTTAAATATTAATTATTATTAATGGCCAACAGTAAAAGAATATGGTGCGGAGTTGTGATGCAGCAAATGCTCGTAGCGCCATATAGCCGTCCTTGATTTCCTATATAAAAAATTGATGCTAGAAAGCACGGACAGTCCACCATACAATCAATTATGTTATGTTGAAAGGAAATGAAAATATCTGGAAAACTGTAGCTTTGAGAAATTTGAACCTTATAACAAAATTTTTGGGTAATATATACGAAAACCAAAATCTGAAAACCGCATATCCATAGCTGCTTTACTTCTAAAATTATGATTTTTTTAATATATTTTAACTTTTTTTCAAATAACTCGGAAACTAAAGCTCCCACGAATTTGGACTGTATGACAGAATTTTAAATTCTTAAAGTTTAAATAAAAAGGTTTCCAATTTTTATAGATGCATCCAGAATTTCTTTGTAATTTATATCTGATCTCCAGGTTTTCTTGCATTACTTTAGGTCAATATTGTAATATGTAAAGGTTACGTTTATGGCTTGTGGTCACTTACTTAGATCAAAAACATAATTTATAAAATATGCCACAATAGCTCTTACATGAATAATAATTTATTTAAAAAGGGATTTAGTGAAGGTGAATAAATAACAAAATCAATGAATAGCGAGCTTTCCCTCAAAAAGACAATGGTAACCGTAGATTCGGATTTCGCACTTGTGGTGCACCACTAAATCCCTTTTTAAATTTATTAACTCCAGAGCTTAGGATATCTGTAAAGATAATTATATCTGTCTCCGTAGAGACGCTTAATTTTCCTTCAAAATGAAGGTACATCTGCCGATTCTGCAATTTGACAGATGGTTGTCTTTTACATGAATCCTGTGTCATATTTTTCCATCATCATTTCATTATTTCATCTCCTAATTCCTAGCACCGTACTGATGAGCACCAAAAGTGCGAAATCCGGATCTACGGTTACCATTGCCTTTTTGAGGGAAAGCTCGCTATTCATTGATTTTGTTATTTATTCACCCTCACTAAATCCCTTTTTAAATTTATTAACTCCGGAGCTTAGGATGTCTGTAAAGATAATTATATCTGTCTCCGTAGAGACGCTTAATTTTCCTTCAAAATGAAGGTACATCTGCCGATTCTGCAATTTGACAGATGGTTGTCTTTTACATGAATCCTGTGTCATATTTTTCCATCATCATTTCATTATTTCATCTCCTAATTCCTAGCACCGTACTGATGAGCACCAAAAGTGCGAAATCCGGATCTACGGTTACCATTGCCTTTTTGAGGGAAAGCTCGCTATTCATTGATTTTGTTATTTATTCACCCTCACTAAATCCCTTTTTAAATTTATTAACTCCGGAGCTTAGGATGTCTGTAAAGATAATTATATCTGTCTCCGTAGAGACGCTTAATTTTCCTTCAAAATGAAGGTACATCTGCCGATTCTGCAATTTGACAGATGGTTGTCTTTTACATGAATCCTGTGTCATATTTTTCCATCATCATTTCATTATTTCATCTCCTAATTCCTAGCACCGTACTGATGAGCACCAAAAGTGCGAAATCCGGATCTACGGTTACCATTGCCTTTTTGAGGGAAAGCTCGCTATTCAATGATTTTGTTATTTATTCAACCTCACTAAATCCCTTTTTAAATTTATTAACTCCAGAGCTGAGGATGTCTGTAAAGATAATTATATCTGTCTCCGTAGAGACGCTTAATTTTCCTTCAAAGTGAAGGTACATCTGCCGATTCTGCAATTTGACAGATGGTTGTCTTTTACATGAATCCTTTGTCATATTTTTTGAGGGAAAGCTCGCTATTCATTGATTTTGATAATAATTTATACCTGACATCTTCTAGAATATGGTAACAAAAGTACAAAAAAAGTTTTGTATTTAGTACCCTACAGATTCAAAAGTGAAAATTTATTATTTTTAAAGGGAAAATATTTGTTTTTAAGCCTGATTGAAATGGTGCAATAAATCACGATTTGACCAAGCCTAGTATTCTAGTAGGAAGAAAATACTTTCATACAATTTTGACAATTTATTTAACCAAAAAAGCTTTCTTTTAAAGGTTGCGCGGCAAAAAAAGTTGTAGCTGTCCCAAAATTTTTATTGCTATATGTAAATCTGCATGCGTTGCCAAGGAATTAGTGTAATATATGCCGTAATGCCATGTTAATTTATATATGGTTGAATGCCATGAGTTGTTTCCCTCCTCCTCCTCTGAGAGTTATAATTTACATAATAGGACAAGTTTTATATTTAGCCACTTACAGATATTTGCATAACTTGATTACCTGTAGAAATATGATGGAATATTATGGAGCAAAAACATAATTTATAAATGGAGCCAACACATATCTTATCTGACTTATAATTTATATATGGCACCCTTTAAAACACTGTGATCATCCTTAATATTTATAGGATATTTTTATAACCGTATCAATATATTTGCCTATATTTGCCCTTTTCGACCATTTCTATAATGTAGAACATTGTTTTTTTTTTAAATCACCGGATTTGAATGACTGTTGCAAAGTAGGGTTATAATGGCAAAATTTCATTGTCTTCTTTTAAAGATAGTCAGTCGACCAAGGGTTTATGGGGTTTTTTGACCTACTAATGGCAATTTAGTGAATTAAAAAACCTTGGAACTATTTTGTAACAAACATGGCGTTAACGTAAATAAAAAATATTTCATATTTTTGTTTTAATGCATTTTTGCCAGAACTTGTTTTTAGGAAAAAACAAAATCCAAGGTGCATATAAATTTCATAGAAAAAAATTAAAAGAGATTATTTCCAAGGTGCGAGTGCTTTTTAAGTTTTTTACATACGATTTTATCAGACAACTTTGGTTGGTATGTCTTTTTTGGTAGGAAAGAGCTTTTATTTTCGTTTTTAAGGAGGATATAAAAAAAAATTAATAATTTATAAGGACCATTTTTCTTCAATTAGATAATTTATATAACCAGTTTTTTTTTAATGTTGAAAACATTTTAAAAAACTTTTTATGTACTAGAAGTTTATATGGAAACCAAAAGACCAGATAACTTATTGTGGTTCTGTAGATGGTATTAGAATATATCTGGGTCTTTTTTATAAACAAATCAGCTTGCCTTGCGCTTTATATTGGTGTGCCAAAGGTTATAAAAAGATGTTTAGATTTTGTAAAGGGTTTTATAAAAAGGTGGTCGCAACCTGTTTGGGGGTATATTCTGGTAATAGGAAAGTTCTCGAAACTAAATTTTAAACTTACTTACTTATGGAAACTTAAATCTGAAAACCGTATATCGCTACTTGCTTTTGTTCCCTAGTTACAATTTTTTCTAAATATTTTGTCCCACTTTTCCACACTTTTCCCCCTTTTCCCTCCTTCAACCCCCCACCACCCTACGCAAAAATTAATCAGTTCATGGTCAGCTAATAGAAGATTTCTGTACCGAATTTCGTTAAAATCGATTAAGGCGTTCTTGAGTTATCGTGTATAAAGACAGACAACAGACAACAGACCGACAGAAAACTTTTTTTTCGTCGATTAAGGTGTTTTGGAACCTTAGTAACTCATTTTTCATAAAATTAAGAAAAGTCAAAATTTTACGATTTTAAAAGTCCCCCATACCATATTGGTATGGTGGACTAAAAATTGACCTGTCAATAGCTTTGTGTTTAGTTTTTCCTGTTTTTTTTTTAATTAAAAAAAAATCAACTATTCCAAAATATTGATTTTTTTACTCGCGTTTTTAAATTACTAGCTGCGTTCGTTCTTTAAAACCACGATTGCAATAAAAAGCACTATTTTAGCTACAACTTGTTGTAAAAACTATCATTATAAGTACCATTATATTGTATATTAAAGCTGCTGTCTTTACTATATTTGCTGCCTTACATTTTTTTGATGTGTTAATTATAGACCTATTACAAATATTATTGTACAAAGCACAGTAATTAAACCTGTACTTTACGAGTAGAAAAAAGTATACTTACCTATAACTATGAAAAATTAGTTGTGCAGTACGGCCGCCTTTCGCTTATTTTGCGATTTATAGGATGCTAGTATTTAAAATCTATATGTTTCTGGCGGATTCATATAAAAAATTTCCTTAACTTGGAAGCGAAAAATCCAAAAAGGTAGTTTCAGCACTTTAATTCTTGGTTCTTTACTGTTCAATAGAGGGCGCCTGGTTCTTGACAACATTACCAGGAGCAAGCATTTTGCTTACACTTTCTACCTAACTGATAAATTTTTAATAAGGTCGAAATAGACGAGTGGCCCTAGTTATCCAACCCCTATTTGAATATTTAAAAATTAGATGGATAGTTTACTTTGCACATGGCGTGGCGTATGGATTAAAAAAACCCCTGTTTTTTTCCGTTATATAATTAGGCGTAAATTATGCTAAAAATAACAATATATAAGATACTTTCCATAAAAGTTCATAAATGTAATGTTAAAATCAGCGTAAAATTAATTATAAAAATATATGTCGAATAGATAATTATTTTTTGATTAATTGTTTACTGTCCTTATAAAAATTATTAAATTTTCCCAAGCAGTCTGCATAACCTAGCAATCTTATAAATTCAGGCATTCAAGGATTTTTGCCTGCAAAACCGTTCATTTATAATTAATTATCAAATTTAGTTTTAATCTCCAAGTTAACTTCCGATTATCTTTAAAAAATCGGTTTTAAGGCCTTTTCAGTGATTTTACATTTAATATGTACCTCCATTTTTTTGTCCATATTGGATGTTTTTTATTCCAAATAATCTTACCTTTACTGAAATTTTGTTTTTAAACTTAAATTTAGAAAAGTGGCTTTGCATTATTTTTGCCTTTTGTATAAGTTTTAAATATATATTTCCAGTGGACCGTGGTGGATTTAACTATTTTGACTCTATAGGCATTTATTGTGACTACTAATTTATATCGAAAACATTTAATATGTTATGAGAGTAAAATGTGTTTCAGAAGTTCGACCCCTACTGGAAAATGTTAGAGGGGGGGGGAATGATTAAAAAAAAGTACTTAATGGTAGAGCGTGTCAGTGACCTTAGTTCAGGAAATGTCGAAGTGCCCACATAACAATTAAACATTCATATACTTAGAGAACAAAGAATGTGATAGAAATGTTACATTTTACCATTGGGAATATTGCTAACACATGCCGGCAATAAGTTAAGTTGTAGCTTATACAGGTGATATAAATGTGATAGAAACGTGACGTGAAACATGACTATAATACGATCAGAACGTTTTTTTTAAAAGAATGACTCTGACTATAATATCCCACATAACAAATATATATCCCTATTAAATATTGCATGGATATGATTTTGTGATTCAAAACATGTCCAGATGGCCACGAGATGGATTAGTGATGGGCGATATTTCTATACCGGTGACTTTTAACGGTGACTTAGATGGTCACCACGGTTACTACCGGTGACCTACTTTTTAAAGCAGTGCCCTTGGTCACTATTAGAGTATAGTCGAAAACTGATTGATAGACGACGGTTAGGTCTACGTGTAGTCTTTGTGCAGTCACTGTTGACCAAAAATTCTACCCTAACTGCTTCGTTATTGAGTGTTAATCTAACCGCTGCTTGACTGACTGCTGGGCAGTGACTTTTGTTGTTAACCCAGTAAAACAGCGACCTCAGTCACTGTTAAAAGAAACAGTGACTTATAAGTCACAATCACCGGTATACCGGTGACCTAAAAATCACTAATACGATCATCACTAAGATGGATATCCTAAGATATGCAGTGGATATATAATCCATATAATATCCACCAGATACTAAAGTGCAGCCTATCGATATAGGTATATCAATGTATCACCATTATGTTGATGTACTATTTGACATTAGTTATCAAAAGATTACCTAAATAACTTTTTGCTATCTTGTATGTATAATAATATTACCTGCAACATAGAAAACATATTGATTCCAGTGCCATCTACCTACAATAGATGACATTAAACTAAATTATAATTATATACAATGTAAATCGCGTTCTTTTCACAAGATAGTAATATTTTCGGCAAACATGCCAGAATTCTGACAAAAATATTGTTTTTGGGAATATTTATAAAAATAACCTTGATTATCACGTTATCAAGGGAATATTATTATCTTATTACCAAAGGAATAT
Organism: Oxystoma pomonae; assembly: GCA_963921995.1. Lineage (NCBI taxonomy): Eukaryota > Metazoa > Arthropoda > Insecta > Coleoptera > Brentidae > Oxystoma > Oxystoma pomonae. The sequence goes on from OY998164.1 coordinate 97,809,425, forward strand.
AACTATCACAAACTCTTAAAGAATATTCAACAAAAAATAGGTCTGGAACATTCCTGTCACATTCGCATTAGAATATTCCAAAAATCACTTTGAGGGAATATTCCTACAATATGAATATTCCCCCAATGTTATGTGGGTGACGTTCAAAACCGGTCATGTGATATCCATACTTTCAAATAAACATCAGAATTGGCCGAATTTTGAATGGAAGGCATATTTTGTAAAAACTATGACACGGTCGGAGCACTTTTTTGATTTTTTGCCGAATTAGCTAAAATTTAAATTTTACGTCATTGAATTGGTTTTCCATGGCAGCGCGGAGACTTTATTTATGTTTATCCACAGTGGGACACCAGAGATTTTTTAGTACCGGGTCAAAAATTTGGGTTTAGGTTACTTATTTTGACTTTTCGCGTTCTACGCCGCTAAAAAACCAAGAAAAATAATAATTGCCGCAATAATTTAATTTAAAAAAAATGGTTGAATCAAAATAAAAACAAAATTATGTGGGGTTATGGGCGACGAATGTTTCTAAGCGAATTCCTAGTAATCCCAGCGAGCCAGTAAAGTTATCTTGGTTCTGTGATAGACTCGGGGTAATGCCCGTGCAGCGCTAGGCGTTTTTCGGACGGCGACCGCACAAGCGGAGTGGTTTTATATTTGTTTTTGAAAACACATTTTTGAAAGATAAACATAACCTCGAATGGTTTTCTATCAAAAAACGTAAAAATACTCTTCTATCCCACTGCGGCCCGATTTAAAGTTACATGCAGTTACCATGGAATCGAATAAATTCTGCGATCTATCGGCCAACACTTGAACGCGTGTGTCTCCCAAATTCAATGAAGTGTGATTGATTGATCGGTTTTCTTTTCCGGAGTGACACAGGCTTTTAGAAAAAAAGGAAACTTAGTTTTTATTTTTGCTAAAGCAAGGAAATATAAAAAGGAAAAATTCTAGAGGCAATTGTGAGTATTTCTCAATTTTTTTTTTTAATCGGGTTTGTTCTAAACCGCAATTATTTTGAGGCTTTTGGGATAGATGAGAGCACCAGAGCTTTTATTTTGAAGAAAAAATAATTGAGAATTTTTAAAAATCCTTCAGATATTTTTGTTAAGCATTTACAAATGATCACCTCTGCAAAATTTCAGCTAATTCTGATGTTTAGTTTTCCCTATGCACTCTGGCAAGAGATTAAAAAATTAAAGAACAAGGCGTTGCCAGTTGTAATTTTTTAAATTAAAATCTGGGGAGAAACTATAGCCTTAAAATAATCTGTTTTTCTACTCAAAATTTTACTGTCGGCTACCATGTCAATTACGTTGTCTCTGTCTGTGATTTGCTATGGTTCTGCGCAACTATGACGACCGGCCAGTAATACTTTTTTCCCTGTTTGTCTAAGTCCTTCCTATACCTGCTCTCCAGGCCGGTCTGATGAGCACTCCCTAGAGGGATTTAATTTAGACCTAAACCCCTTTGTCGGGGCTAGGGATCTTTAACGTGCTCCACTATCAATATATGGATCACACGGTACCGTCCTCCTAACATCTTCTACGAGGGACGCCGGTTAGTGTGAATCGTGTTAGCCTGCCTTCTAGCTAACACGGCCTACTCTTATCGAACGAGATGCGACAGTCCGCGTCGGCACCTTTGAAGTTGGGAGTCCCGTTTTTTGTGACCTTGATTTCGTATCCATCGCTGTAATCGACCCGCTCCGACTGGCTCGATTTAGTCCATGAGCCGGAACATCTCGTTGGATAAGAGATCTCTGGCGTCGTTTTCCTTAATCTCACAAAATTATGTAACTTTGCATGTCCAAGTAAACTACCAATAGCCCCGGGGTGCGAACCCGGGTCTCCTGGTTAATAGACCAGGTATGAACCCAGTATACTAACCAGGTCGGCGCAGGTAACGTCAAACTTTATTGGTTAGTAAGGGATTCCTTTATTACCTCGTAACTGCGCATGCCCGAAATAAGTGATTAACCAAAAAGTCCCTATTATCCCGCGGAGCCTACTATACTGATAAATCTTATTAGTTATCACCATGTCAAAATCACGCGCTACAAACATTTTGCGTATTTTAGTAAAAGTCCAAAAATTCAAGTGATGACCAAAGTACTCTAGCCGAACTCAGTACTGGGCGAACTTACCAAGAAGGCAAAGCCAACTGATTACATATTTACTTTTTATTGGTTCTAGACAAATAAAACCAGAGAAGTCTTTTCGCGACCGATGATTTCGAAACCGCTTTTAAAACATGCGTAAAATGTTATTTTGGCGACGAAACGGTGACGTCACGGTTCAAAACATTTCAAAGGATTTTGAAACCGTCTCGGCCGCCGTTTCGAACACGGTTCAATATGGCGGCACTTGTCAATTTTTAGTAATAATGAAAATAGACTAAGTTTATCTGGCGGCGACACAAAAAACGCCTCTCTTGTGGATCTAGAAAACGAGAAGCCACACACGCACAGCTCATTAATGTCATTCAAGAATTGTCATTTTGGCGACTAGTGGCGATGGTTCGAAACGGTGACGTTGCGGTTGAAACGGTGACGTATGTTTTTAAAATGTGCTTTTGAAATCATGATCGGTCGCGAAAACAAGTCTTAGGTAAATGACTCAAAAAAGGGCAGGGTTTCAAAATGTTTAAATTTTAGTTGGGAAAACATTTTTCAATCTTTATTTGGCTCTAAAAACCAAAAGGTACGGTCCGTACTACTTAAGCAGCCTGAATAATTTTTTTGTTTTTTTAATAAACCGCAACTTGAGTGCTACTTTCCTAAAATTTTCATAAACAAATTAAAGTAGTTAGTCCCAAGCCACTCTGTTTAGTTTAACCACCTTTTTAATTCGTAATTAGTTTGCCTTGATCGTGAGGAAAGTAAGGAACTAATTACCAAAACGATAAATTTTATTAATTTCGTTTATAAACAAAGGCTGGAGTTACTGGGTCAAGATTAATTGGAACAAGTGCAAAATTTGATAATCCTATTAAAAAAGTATACCGCACCATCTACCAGGGCGATCGCGGAATAATACATAGTTGGATCACCCAAAAATTATAGGTATTTTGTCCTTTAGCAAGCAAAACTGACTAAAAGTGAGAAAGGTAAGGTAACTTTTCAAGGAAGTTATAATAGTTATTTACCTAACAAGTGCGGAAAGTGGTGCTTTTCCGCACGCGACGGCAGTTGCACGAACGACGTGGAGCGGAGTTCGGGCAAGCCGTCTGCTAGCTATGAAGTTTGTGAATAAAAAATAGTACTCATAGAGATAGTAATAATTTGATTTAAAGTATATCTTGAATTAAAATATTGTCCTTTGAAGTCACAATCGTGAGAAAGAGTAAAAATCGTGCGGAAAAGTAAAGAAATCGTGCGGAAAAGTACAACTTTTAAAACGAACGTGGGGAAAAGCAACTTTTCCGCACACTCGTAGGAAGAATATAGTCACATCTTACCAATATATCAATACATAATATAATTAACTTTTAGGCCCACATATTTTGAACGAATAAAACTAAAAGAGCAAAAGTAAGGTGTCATTTACCTAAAAATTTTCTTTTAGGTTAAAATTTTTTTTGGAGAATTATATATGTTATATAGTTATTTAGTTTGGACCATTAAATATAACTTCGGGATTAAAGGATTTTTTAATACAATATTTATCTTAAATTTTACCAACCTTTGTCTTTAAAACTGAGCCCGACGGCAGAATTTATTTTGAATATTACACGCAGTTTTGAACTCCACACCGATCCCCTGTGACACTTTTTTACCTATCCCTCACCTCCCCAATTGATTTATGGATGGCTCATTGGTAATCGCTGCCAACTTCTGACGTCATTCTCCCTCCCTCCTCTGGGTGTGACGTAATTTATGGATGAACCCATACGGCAGTGCTCTTTTGTATACGTTCACCAAAGGTTTAAGACACAGCTAAGTCGGACGGTTAGAATGTGACTTGCCGCAATTCGCTAAAATTTGGCAACTCACATTCTAAGAGGCCGACTAAACTAAGTGGCTCCTTATCTCGTTGGTGTTATCATATCATTATAAATGGTAGTATTTTTTCCCGTATGCCAAACTTGCTGGGTGCTAGTTTGTGTGCTTATAAATCCGCTTTAGTTATGATTTGAGAAGAAAAATAGTCCAGATCCCAAGTGACTATGCATCATATACCTTACAATTTACCGAAGGGTTTCTGGCCAACTGCTCCAGAAAAAGGCAATAAATCAATTAACCTCGAAAGAAAATAGTGGGTATTTTCTAATTAAAAGTTGGGCAAATTGGGCTCCGGTCAAACAAATTTGCCGTCGAAGTAAGAAATTAAGATACAGTAGTAGTAGTAGTAACAAATTTATTTACATAGAAGCCACATTTTTTTACAGATTTTTTGGATATAACAATAGAAATCGTTAGTTTTTAATATAAACTGCTTGCATCTCTCTCCCTGAGACATTATGAAGACTGTAAACAAAATAAAAAACACTAGTTTTTTGATTGTCAAATATCCATTATTTTGATGTCGCCTCAGTTTTTTGCTATGTAACCAACCAAATATTTTGCGCATGGAAATTTCCTTGGAAATGATTTATGATTTGTTTTTAAGAAGGTTTCATATAAAAATAAAATAAGATAAGATGAGATAAGGTAAAAATAAGAAGGGATAACATAAAATGCGATTTTGAATTTTACTGTCTGTCTATGAATGTCAAAATTCGTTCGTCGCGATGACGTCACGGTCAGACGTGGAAACAGCTTTCAGATAAAATAAAATAAACAGTAAATAAAAGTTTGTCATCTTAGCTTGTTTTCATCATGTTATCTTATTTATATTTCCCAGCTTCAGACAATCCCTCTCCATTTTTTCCTTTCAAGCCTAGTTAATTTTATCACTGTTTAGAATATAAATTTAATAATTCTCTTTCTTTCTACTGGCATTTCTTTGTTCAGGAGGGCATTCAGATGGTAATATGGGCCGTTTACCATTTACTTTGGTAAAATCTTACCAAATAATTCCTATTTTTCTACCAGTAGTACTATTTATTTACCTCAAAGCCTCAATAACTTGCTGGGAACATTTTTTATGTGGCCTATTTTTTTATGTCAGCGCCCTGCAGTTTTAAGTAAAGTTTGACCTTAAATGTTAGTTGGGAATTGGTCTTTATACTTACTTTGTTCACTAATGCTTTCACTGGCATAAGTTGAAGCAAAAGTATCAGTATATAGTTTTTGGTTGAAGACAAATTTTGTAATGTACTTAGCAGATTCCTGGGAACAACAGGCAGTCAGTGCACGGAAAATAAAAAGTTTTCGTAAGAGAGCGCAGAAATTGACTTCAGGGGGGGGGGTGTAACCCCCCCCCGAGTTTAAGAATAAATATTTAAAAAAAAACCTAATTTGAAGTAAAAATATGACCATAACCAGACTCCCCCCCCCCTGGTTCATTATACTTACTTTGTCCGTTTTTTGAATATTATGTAGGTCCTTTAATCGAGGTCTATCCAAAACTTCGGGCAAGGCTTGATTATTGTTTATCCTTCCAATATTTTTAGCTCTTCGTTCTTCTCTGCCAGCGACGATTAAAAACGTTGGAGTTCTTTGTTTGTCTTCATTTCTTGACATAATAATACATTATAAAACTAAAATTCGTCTAGGGATAAAAATACACTTTAGTCATGTGGTTTATACACTATTTTATACACTTTAGGATAGGCAAAAACCAAGTTAAATCGTAGATAGCTATCTATTAAATGTCATTTAGTGGTACACTATTTATAAAACAATAGCACTAAAACATAATATAGCCGCTAAGTGTTCTCCAGCTGCTCCATTTTTTCCATTTTTCAAAATCCACTTTTTTCATTTTCTCAGTATATTCAAACTTTAAGTTTTTAATGTTTCCATTTTATTAATTTTTCAAAACCTTTTTTTTTTCATCCGCTCCAGTGGTTCCATTTTTCCAGCCGCTCCACCTTTTTTTGGCAGGTGGAAGAAATTTACTTTTAGTTCCCTGAAGATTTAAACAGTGGCGCACCGAAGAAGCCTGGTTATGGTCAAACTTTTACTTCAAATTAAGTTTTTTTTTATTATTTATTCTTAACCCCCCTCCCCCCCCCCCCGAATATCGGCTTTGCGATCGGCGTTATTTCTAACCTAAATATTTTTTTTCGCTGTTTCTTGTTATTTTCTTTTCTATTTAATTCTGTTTTATTTTTCAATAAACTCTCCATGTTTTTACAAAAAACACTAAAAAAATAAAATTTGAACAGCTTTTTAAAATCTTAAAAATTAAAATTTTTGTTTTTTTACATGTAAATTAATTCAACTGCTCGGTTTTTAAGTAATATTTTTTAAAATGTCAAAATAAGTACGTAGTTAAAATAAAACAGAACTTTTCAAAAAATTTTTGTCTCCGAAAATATAACGATAAATTAGTGACAAATAAAAATATTAAAATTATAATATATAGAAATTTTTTTTCTAGTCGCCTTCCCTTAAGGCAAACCCCGTCCCTTCCCACCATCATTCTAAAATGATTTATAGATAGGCTAGCACCTTGGTATATTTTTGAATTTTCCCCGGTATACCGCTGTAAAAAAGATATTCTTACTTTCTATGAATGAACTCATTTCAAGGCAATTTTTTACCAATTTTACCTTACCTTATTCATTCACTTAGAAAATGCAAGCTGGCAATTTGCAGATTTTTTATTATCATAAAAAAAATGTTCGGTGTTGCAATTTTTTAATAAAATAGTTATTATTGTTTAAAATATTTGTTGGAAAAATTCATGAAAATAATCCGTTTTTTATTTTGTCAGTATATTTTTTCAAAGTCGTTGATATAGTCCCGAAATATTATTCATTATTTGATGTCATACAATACAAAATTTGGGACCCTAAGTGGGATGATTGAAATAGTAGCTTTTTTAAATAGTGTTTTTTTACAAGCCAGTTGTAATCACTATTTTTTTATACCTTTATCAAAAAAACACCTCGTTATTTTGTCGTATTTTTGGATTGATGATTTTTGTGAACACTTCAAGAAAAAATAAGGAAATTCTTAATTTTTATGTAAGAATAATAATATTTTCTTTTTTTCTTTTTCTTTTTTTTTTCTTAATATTACCATTTTGCGCTGTTTTTCTTTAAATTTGGGTAACATAATAAAAATTACATCAGTAACCAAAAAAGCCATCCCTATCGTTTGGTTATCTGTGGAAAATCAATAAAATCATGTTTTTGTTAAAGGTACCGCGGGAATCTCACTATACGTTAACTCGTTATACAGGGTTCCTAAGCAAATCCTTAGGGGGCCAAGCAGCCGTGTATAAGACGCAGACAAACGGAAAAGCACATTAGGCAGAAAAGGATGGGCATGGGTGATGTTGTCACTACAACTTACACGTAGTAAATCCATTCCAGGTTGTTGTTTTCTAATGTTTTCCATTTTCATACCTTTAGGACTGGAATAAAAATTGTTTTTGCTCGACTTTAATACCAAACTGATGAAAGATATCGTAAAAAAAAATATTTTTCGGCTTTTCATTTTGTAACCATTGTCCTTACGCACTGTTTACAGGCTGGGGACTGAGATACATGCAAATGCCTAACCTAAAGCGTTCATACACGGTCGGAGAAATCGACTGAGATATTTCCGTAGAAACTTTATCAAGCAAATAGGACGGGTTCACGCCTTCGAACCGACCGAACCAACCCGGGTTTTGCACTTTGAATCGAAATCAAAAAGGAGGAACAGTCAGATGTGGGGCCGTGCACAAATTACGTAACGGTGATTTTACCAATTTTTTACTCCCTTCCTATGTAATGTTTTGTAACGGTTTGGCACGCCACTCACCTAATATTACGTAACGATTTCAAGACCACTACCCCCCCCCCAAAAAAAAACTTTTCACTTATTTTCATTCCAAATTTTCTTAGTTTCACACAAATGCAAACGCTGTCGAAAACCCCCCTCCCCCCTACGTAACGTTTTGTAACCCCCCACCTCCCTATGACCATTACGTAATTTGTGCACGGCCCCTGTAGTCCCAGTGGAGGAGGGCGAGAAAATTGATATTTTTTTCTTAAAAATTATACTCTTTAGCCCTATTTCTTTGCGTTCCCGAAATTACGTAATTTTTGAAAAAAAATTGTAAGCGGCGCCATTTTTATTTCGTGTTTTGTTTTTCTAACATTTTTGCGTTCGGCTCATTTAATTGAAAAATGGGGGAAATAATTTTTTTCTACGGTATGACGAAAATTTCGAGAAAGTTGAAGAAAAAAATAAAAAAAGTGGCAAAGCTCAAGTTTTTCGTAAAAAAACGTTTTTTGTAAAGAAACAGAGCAAAATAAATCTTTTCACCCCTTTTTGGGTGTTACAAATATTGGCAGTCCCTTATTTTTCGCTTTTACCCTCCCGCTAGTTTTGAAGAATTGGTTCGCTACATGTTTCGAGATCATGTCATAAAACATCTCGAAAATTTCAAATGTAGTGTAGGGCCAGCTTTATTTAAAATCAATAATATCGCAAGCAAAAAGCTCTCCAGAAAAAACAGCGCCGTTTATTGATTTCTTTGGCTTGAATTTAATTAAAAGCGAAGATATTTCTTTCTAATGTTAACAACCTCACGAGTTTATCGCTCAGTATCGTAAATAATGGACCCTGCCGCCTCCTTTAAGCAAGAAAAAGCTGTGGTTTGGACCTGAAAACATCTAATTTCCTCGATCATCTCATGGTGTGGCCGCCATCTAGCGGAATTTGCAGATATTTTGTCAACGGTTATTATTGCAACTATGATTTATGCTCACAATGAAAGGGTGGCGACAATTTTTTCTCATGAAAGCAGTCCGGAGATAATAACAAACTGGCACCATTGCTCAATATACCTGTTTCTTTTGTGCGCGCAGAACTTTCTATGCTATTTCTGTTTGATTTATTGAAATCCTATCCCTAAGGAAAATCTTAGGAACCCTGTATACCAAAGATCAAAATAGTAGTTTTAAAAACTAGTGGCTAAAATAGTACTTTTTTTACAAGCGTTAGTTTAAATAACGAGCGCAGCGAAATATTTAAAAACGCGAGTAAAAAAAAGCACAGTTTAGCCACGAGTTGTTAACACTATTTTTTTAATACCTTTATCATAAAATCCAAGAAAAACAGGAAAATACTTTTAAAAATCTCGAACGAAGAGAACTTTTTTATTTTTAAATGATTTTTTCGTAAATACGTGGTGAAAATTGCCGGAAATGGCTTAACTCTTAGGCAAGAATAATTAGATTTTTTCAGTATTACTATTTTCCGCTATTTCTCTTTAACTTTGTGTAAAAAACCGACAGAAATATCTTTATGCACCCATGATCAAAAAAAAGGTTTTTTGGATTGGTGACCAAAAAAGCCATGCTTTAGTTATCTGCAGACAGTTATTAAAATCATGAAGGTATAAAAAAAACATATTTAAATGCAAAATATTTACAATGAAGTTCTTGCACATTTTTTAGTTACCGCAAATTTGGAAACTATGTAATAGTAGTTTTAACAACTAGTGGCTAAAATAGTGCCTTTTTTACAAGCGTTGGTTTAAATAACGAGCGCATCGAAAAAATCCAAGGAAAACAGGAAAATACTTTTAAAAATTTCGAACGAAGAGCACTTCTCGCAATACACCAACTTTAGACTATAAATCAAGGCGGTTGGTAAATGAAATAACAATCGTTTCTATAGCGATGCGCCTTTTTACTCGGTGACGTTCATTGTTGCGACATTTTAATCTTTGAGAGTTTGATATTTTGAAGACGTTTTTAAATGATTTTTTCGTAAATACTTGGTGAAAACTGGCGGAAATGGCTGAATTTCTAGGCAAGAATAATTAGATTTTTTCAATATTACTATATTCCGCTATTTCTCTTTCAATTTGGGTAAAAAACTGACAAAAATATTTTTTTGCACCCAAAAGTTTTTTTGGATTGGTAGTTAAGAAAGCCATGCTTTAGTTATCTGCAGACAGTTACTAAAATCATTTTTTTGATGAAGCCAAAAAAAAATATATTCGACCCCTATCTTTTCTTTTTTTTAAACTAAAAGCGAAGAAAAACGCGTTTAAAGTTGAACAAGGCCTGGTTGTTCAATGGCCGTTCAAATCGAGTTCAGTGTTTAAACCTGGTTTAAGGAAAATGGTAAGTTGTTCAATGTTGGCTCAGAACTTAAACGGAATTTTTCCGTGCTCTTGAACCTGATTCACTTGAAGGCTCATTTTTGAACAAGTTCAGTATAAAAAACAGTGTTTTTTTTTGGTTTAAAAAGGAGAAAAATAAATTTAAAGTTTAGAAAAGCGTTTTGAAAATAAAAAAGTATAACTTAGCTAAAATATTAGCGTTAGCATTTGTGCCAGTCCAAACTGCTGTTGGAGGTGAATTTTTAACTTTTATAGACCAAGTTTAGTAACAGATGATTAAGTCTTTGTAGAGATTATTATGGTGATTCAGGGAGATATTAGAAGGCGAGGTCAAATTATTTTTTATGGAAGATAGTGATAGTGACGGTTTACTTTAAATTTACATTAATTTTATTTAAATTATTTTAATTTAATTTTAGTTTACTTTAATGGAGAAAGAATCCAACAGCAAACTCACCAGTAAATACTTAAGTATTTCAATAGACAGCAAATAAAGTTACGCCGATTTTTAAATAGCTTCATATCGAGTAAGGTTCATACTGAGTAAGCCTCTCTGTCAATTTTGTGTAAACTTTTCTGAAACTTGTATGAATGATATTATGTTTAATTTTTTGTTTAATGACCGTTGGAGGTTTGTTAGACCAGTGGAAATTTACCGGGTGTTGGTCAAATGCTTTTTATTATAAAACTCTTTTACAAAAATGCCGATCTTTCGCATAATTTTGTTGCTTCTTCATTTTCAACAACAATAAAATTCTAACTTTGGATCTATTAAATTGGATGAATTAACTTGCATGCAATTCATAATTTATTGCACCATAAGAAGCGGGCTTTATCCTTTTATTTATGCTACAAAAGCCTGTGCCTTATTCAATACTTTTTTTTCTTTCTGAAACCGTGATTTTGACACCAACAGAGATGATGCTTTTAATAATTTTATAGGCGTATACCAAAGTACACCCAGCAGAGTAGTTTTGAGAGTCTTTCCAGCAATCTGCTTACTATATATATCCAAGTTCAGTTTTTTGACATTGAAAATGACAGTTCCATTTAGCATCTGTCTTTAATTGTCAGCCGCCATATTGACATTTGTCCGGAGAATTTGGAATGAGGTATAGAATCGAATAATAGAGACTGCCAACTTAAAAAAATCATTCGCTCTTTTAACAATACAAAATAAAACAAAATATTAAGGATTATGTTGTATTCTACACAAAATATTAGAATTCAACAGTTAATTATAGCTTTCAATAAAGTAGGTCAACAGTTAAACTACAGTCAACAAACTCAAATTTTGACTGAACAACCGGAGACTAATGCTGAACCATGTTCATCTTTGAACCAAGTTCAGTTGAACTCGCAGTTAAACCTTGATTGAATAACCGGGTCTTAGAATTTGCGACAAAGAACCAACTTCTGAAAAAATAAAAGTTCCTAATAAGAGGTGAAATACATAAATTTTGAACCACATATTTTTAAATTTTTTAAATTACACATGTTTCTACACCTTTTCAAGCTGTAATTTAGAATCTAAAAAGTTCATTTAGGAAATTTACCCAAAAGTAAAGAGAACTAGCGAAATATAGTAATATTGAAAAAATCTAATTATTCTTGCCTAAAAATTAATCTATTTCCGCCAGTTTTTACCAAGTATTTACGAAAAAGTCACTTAAAAACATCGGTAAAATATCGAACTGTCAAAGGCACATCGCTATGGAAACCGTTGTTATTTCATTTACCAGCCGCCTTGATTTATAGTGTAAAGATGGTATGTTGCGAGAAGTGCTCTTCGTTCGAGATTTTTATTTTCTTGTTTTTCTTGAATTTTTTGATAAAGGTTTTAAAAATCAGTGTTAACAACTCGCGGCTAAACTGTGCTTTTTTACTCGCGTTTTTAAATGCTTCGCTGCGCTCGTTATTTAAACCAACGCTTGTAAAAAAAAGCACTATTTTAGCCACTAGTTGTGAAAACTACTATTTCCTACGACCACATATTATGAAAATGATGAAAACGTTAAATTTGTGTGGAAAAGTGTACGATGACGTAAACTGTCACCATACTTTTCCGCACATGTGTTGCAAAGTACTTTTTCACACATGTATGGAAAGGCAGTTTTATTTGATTTGTGCAAAATTAAAGGCCAATGTTTAAAAAAGTTAGTGCAATTCATCAGTGTTCGTAGGAAAAATAGCGTACACAACTCTTTTTTAAAGACAAAAAAGTTCAAAACAAGTATAAAGGCGCAATTACACAGACGAACATGCTCAAATAAAAGCTCGTGGAAGAGATCTGAAATTTTTTGCGCGAACATTTTTGTGAGCTTTTCTTTGAACATTTTGTTCGGGTAAATTTTTGAGCAAGTTATTGCTATCTATTTTGGAAAAATATTTTTAAAGATGAGAATAAATATAATTTTACATCATTGATCAGTGATCTCAATTCTTTAAAAAAATGGAACCCCAACTTTTATTTTAAACTTTTGTGAAAAAAAGGTGACGGCAAGCGAAACATTATTATTGGCTATCAGTTTTGTCATATGCAATGTTAAAATAGTTAATGATGGAGGTAATAACATTTAATTTTTTTCTTTAACTTTTTTGGTTTTCTTTCATTATAAAAAGAAAACGGAAATGTCTTTGAAGTAATTACTTTTTAAAATGCAGGTGGATATTTTTAGAGAACTATTCTGGAGAGTAGTTAGTTGTTCCCTGGGAGGGTGGGGGTAGGGAGGTTTAGACAGTCGCAACGCAGCGCTGTCAAAAACTGCTGTAATTTTGTGTGTCAATGTTCATTTGACCAAAACTCCCTCTCACTAGTCTACGGTTTTTACCTTCTCCTAACCCAGCAACAGCAATAAATAAGTGCCAATTTTTATTTTTTTTTGATTCTCGTTTTTTTTACAACCCTAAAAAAGTTTCAAGTATACTGGCATATCCCCTATAAAAATCAGATCAATCGAAGTTGCTTATGAGGTAAAACGTGAATTTCGACATCAAATCGTTTTTCCGTCGGAAAGCACTTAATTAAAAATACCTTGTTTTAAAACGTAGTCTTTCTATTTTCAGTTAAGTTCAATGAATTCCCATAAAACTATAAAATTTAAATTTGTAAGAAATTTTTATTACCAACATTTCTTCAAACAAATTTTGCTCAACATTCTCTCCAAAATTTACGTGTTTTTTTGTACGCGATTTTGCTCGAACATTTCTTTTAATATTTTGCTCAAGAGGCTCGTGTAAATGTTTGTCGGCATTTCAACATCAAAGGAAAGTTTGTCTGTGTAAATGCGCCTTTATAGGTAGGTAATGAACCTGCGCTAGCCACAAACCATCAATTGGTTGGTTGACCGTAATCTCGGACGGTTAGCAAAAAAACCGCTTGTATTTACTCTGAAGTTGGTAACGTAAAGCACCAGTGACGTCACAAGGAGGTTTTTTCAAAAGTTCCAAGTTTTAAGCGAAATTGCACGATGAAGAAGCAGAAAAAAAATTTGCAAATGTGAAATTTAGATATCAATATTTTTAAATCAACTTTGCCTTCCTGATTTTAAACATATTATACTTACTTATAAGGATTTTGGCAATTCTCTCACAAACCATTATAGATAGAAACAATCGGGGGGATTTACTAAAAAGGTTTAGTGTATTTTAGAAAGGTCCTAAGTTTAAGTGAACTTTTTGGTTTTAAGCATTTCAAACCAACCCTCCTTGAGTTTTGGACAGTTTGATTTATAAGAAGAATTTTGATAAGCTTGTTTATTAAATAATCATCTTAAAACAATCTTCTGTTGGATTTAAGAGGAAATTTTCAATTTCGAAGAAAATAAAATTAAAAAATTTAAACCCTCGCGAGGTTTAAATAGTAAACACTCTAATTAAAACTTACCCTTGTTAATTAATTTTTCCAATTAATACTTGATGTCACACCACGATTTATATGAGTAATAATAAAACAAGGAGTAGATTAATTTTGTATTTATTTAAAAGGTGTTTCTACTTATGAAATGTATTAAAAAACTTAAATGCAAGTTTTTTTTTACATTTCTGTCACTGTCGAAATGTCAGTTTAAAAATATAAGCGCGTTCGGATCTTTTACCTCTGCTTGCACCTTGGCTTGCACAAACCTCTACTGATGAAAGCTACAGCTTTAAAATGAGTGGACTTTGAGTAAGGAAAGTTTTTTTGACTGAGATTTTATATAACCTCACGGTTTTACTTTTAGTTTGTAAATAAATTAATATAGTTGTTTTGGGTTTTTTTGTTTGGTATATTTTTTATATTTTTCCTGACCTCCCTGACTTATATTTGTTTTGTCTCGTAGTGCCCTCATAAATATATTTTTTGTGCTAAAAACGATTCAAAATATGGCGTTTTTCGGGACAAAATAGGAGGTGTTTTATTGGGTAATGAAGAACTTGGGATATTAAATAAGGTAAACTAATCCTTGTAAAAGCGGTTACTTAGGGAAATTATAAACGAAATGCCAAAAAACAATCCTTTTTGGGGGCTATAAATTTAAACCGCCCCCCTGACGTGGTCTAAAAAATCACCAACTTTATAACCTAAAACAGAAGCTACTATGTGCCAAATTTTTGGCGTATTCACCATTTGTCATTTTGAAATTTGTAAAAAAAATTCTTTTGAGGGTATGTTCTTCGAAAATATGGGGTATTTTGAGAAAAAAAAGCAGTTTTTCAGTGGTATTTTGCAATAACAATACAAAATAATCAATAACTTTGTGTCTTTTCTGCATGGGTAAGTGTTTTTTGAAAATTGGTTTTAAAATTTAGTACCCCCCACAGGTGTAAATATTTAGACCTGTAGGGGGTACTATTTTAGATCTTAGTAAATCTCACTGTATGTTTTGGTATTTTTGAAATAAGGAAGGAAAGGCCGAATCAAAAATGAAATATAATATGGGGTGTTTCAATTCAAAAGGCAGTTGATGTCTTAATTTGACATTTGCAATGACAATTAGCTTTTTTGGCTGGTGAATCAAAAAGCACTTATTTCTTTTCAATCTCTCTTGTTATAGTTATTTACATAACAAGTGCGGAATGTGACACTATACCACACGCGACGGCAGTTGACTGAACTCGCTTCGCTTCGTTCGGTCAAGTCGGCAAGGGCGGAAGACACTTTACGCATGTGTTAGGTACAAGATTTTAACTATAAGCCTTAAAAATTCCCAAAAAAGAAATATGAATATTTGTATTTTAATTTTCTGAAATAAACTTAGTCACTTTACCGCAAGGTGTGCTGTAAAGTGCTATAACGTTAACTTTACCGCACAGTATGCGGTAAAGTACAATCTTCCACAGCCAGAAGAGTGTTGTAAAGTGCACTTTACCGCACGCTATTAGGTAAAACGAGTTAACAGGGGGTTCCAAATATAACGAAACACGTGGTTCGTGTTAAACAAAAAAATTGTTCTAGGTTCTGTTTCATATAAGTATGCGAAATCTACCTACAAACAGTTTCTATCATAATGGTTTTTTGACATATAGGGCGCGATTCTTCAGAAACGACAGAAAATCTAACCGGCCAGAATTCTGGAAATTGCCTCATTAAAAATAAAAACACAGTGACCTTCATATTTATCCTCACGTTGTAAGAGAAACTGCGTCATTTTTTTAATAACATTTTGTAAATTTAATATTTTAAAGATATTCTGCAGGACTAGTTTATGGCGGAGCTAAATTGTTACTACGCGTACCAATAAACGTCAAAAAGTGTCAAAAATTCTCACCATGTAGAAGGAAAGACAGAATTTTTATGACTTCTGAACAGTGACAGCGAAATATTCCATGGCTATCCATGGTTTTGTATGTTATAGTTTATTACATAACGAGAGAAGAAAGTGACATATTTCACACGAGCGTGAATGTTGTGAACGAGGCGCTAGCCGAGTGACACAACACGCGAGTGTAAGAAAGTTACTTTCTATCGAGTTGTGTACGCTATTTTTCCTACGACCACTTTAGGATTTAATTTGTATTTTTTATTTAATAATATTTTTTTCATTTTCATCTCAAGAGAAGAAAGTATTTTCTTTTCTAGGGACGAAAATCGTTTCAATCTATTTCCGATGCTTCTACACATAATAGCCTCTAGATACTTACATTGTTTGGATGGTTTGCTGTCACTCATTTTCGTCACTAGAGAAGAAAACATTGTTGTCTCTAGAGATGAAAATAAAATTGATATGCTTGTGAAATATAAAACTTTCTAAGGCGTTATAGAGTGCATATTTCGCTACTTTCGTGTGAAGTCGTAGGAAAAAATTTTAAAGGTTTTTGAAGAATCGCGACCATAGTGATGTATTTTTTAAAAGCTAACTGGAGGTAGATAGACATGCTCTATTTACGCTGGAATACACTCTATACGCCTACTTATTAATTAGTTATTTATATATTAAAGAATAAATAAAATCAAACAATATAACATCCTTATTTAAATCATTTTAGTGCCAGTTAAAATTCGTATGTTAATCTAATAGAATAATTGCATTAAAATTACAGATCATATTTTTAATAGCCTCTATCCTAATTAATTATTATTTAGGTCTGATTTAAAAGTCAGTTTATTTAATTAAATAATTAAACAAATAAAGCTTTATTAAGAATATCTTGAGCAACTGATTTTTTAACAAGGTCCCGTGTCTCAAACATAATAGGCAGTTTAAGTTGCAAAGAAAACAAGACAGAAAGAAACAGAAACGTCCTATTCGACAAATTCCACGTCTACGTACTACGTACGTATCATGACCAATACCTAAACTGCCTAATACTTATTAAAGAATCCTTTAAAAACATTGATACACTTTGGCAGGTTTATATTTAACTGCTATAAGGTCGACTTAAAGATTACAACATTAATTGATGGCCGACAAAAATGTATTTCTGGTTTTGTCCGGGATCCGAAGGCATTTGATTAATGATGGATAAAGGCCATTTTCCCAACTAATATTAAAAGCGATTCCCAAGTTACTTGAAACTTTGAGATTTTTTTATTTGTTTTTTGAAGAAATTAGAAGTATAAATGCAAATAATAATTTGTAAAATGTACTTAAATTTCCCAAATGAACCTTCATATTTCCCAACTGAAAGCAACATTGGGGGGAGGCTCCTCCCCCCTATACCCCTCCCAAGGTGGTCCGGCAGTTTCATAGATATCATAAGTGTGAAAAAAAGTCATATAACATGGGAGTCGAAAGTCTTTGTTCAGATTCAGGGTTCAAAGTGGGCAATTTTTTTTGGTTTTGATATATCATGTTTAAAAACACAAGAAAAGATACTAAATTTTTTAGAGTTACATATGCATATGATAAGGGTAGTCATTTTTGCAAATTGAGTCAAAACAAATCATTTTTTGCTTAAATAGACAAAACTACTAAACCGATTTCGTTGACTGCATTCCTTGGATTCCTGATTTACAGTACGTAGGCTTTATGTTATCAAAATCTGAGATAATCCGCAGATAAAGCGAGGGTATTCAGGTAGTTTACAGATATTAAAAGAAATAATGCTTTAGGTACTGATTGAAACTTTACATGGCAAAATCAAGAACATGTTACAAACCAAACATAAAAAGATATTCATAATTTTATAATTTTTTAATTATCTTATATAGAGTGTGTCTCAAAAGTCTTAATTAATAAATTTTTTGGGAGAACTACCCTAATAGCACCCGATATTCCAGGAATATTTCCTCGATCTGCTAAGAATGTCTGAATGTCCTTAGCACATAAATAGCACATTTAAAAGAAATCCTGAGAATATCCTGGGTAGTACATTCAGTAAATATTACAAGCAGGATATTCCACGAATGCCACTAAGGTAATAAAAATATGTTGATTTGGCACATTGAAAGCTCGTTTAAAAGACATTCTCAAATTATGCTAAATCCTTCATGCAGAGAATATTCTAAGCAGGATATTGCACGAATTTTCTGGTAAGGTCCTAAAAATGTCCTTACATTTGCACATTGATAGCACATTTAGAAGGTATTCTGGGAATATCCTGGGTAATATATTCAGCGAATGTTCTAGTCATGATACTCTACCAATGTTCTATCAAAGTCCTAAAAATATCACACAATATTTTAACGTTTTTTATTCTAACAGCTGCGGTAAAGATTTTTTTCGAGATAATTTTATCTGTCGCTGCATGTTTTCTTTTTATTAAAAAAATACTGTATTTTTAGTTACAAAAATAAACCATTTTGTTGGTCTAAAAAAATATCACTAAATCATGCCATGGAAGGAAATAGTTATTTACCTAACAAGTGCGGAAAGTAATACTTTACCGCACGTGACGGCAGTTAACCAAACGATGCGAAGCGAGTTCGGTCAAGCCGGCAAGGGCGGTAAAGACACTTTACGCACGTGTTAGGTACACGATTTTACCTACAAGCCTCAAAAATTCCCAAAAAAGGAATATACATATCTGTATTTGAATTTTCCGAAATAAACGTAGTCACTTTACCGCACGGTAAAGTGCCCTAACGAAATGCGGTAAAGTACTACTTTCTGCACGCTAATTAGTGCGGTAAAGTGCACTTTATCGCACGCGAGTAGGTAATAATATTTTCTTACGAGCGTGCGGAAAAGATACTTTTCCGCAAGATTTTTCGTTTTGAAAGTTGTACTTTTCTGCACGATTTTACATTTCCGTACGATTTCTTTACTTTTCCGCACGATTTTTACTTGTCCGCACGATTTTTAATGTAACGCACGATTTTCACTTTAAAGGACAATATTTTAGTTCAAGATATAATTTAATTCAAATTACTGTCACTATGGGTACTATTTTTCATTCAGAAAATTCATAGCATTAACCAATAAACTTAAAAAGTCACATGCAGGCACTCTACTAAAAAAATCGTGCGAAAAAGTTAAATCGTGCGGAAAAGTAACTTTTCCACTCTAGTGTTGAAAAGTAGTAGCAGTAGTAGTAGTAGAGAAGAGGCGGCGCGAAGCCTGGCAAGTAGGCCTCCCTGAGCCCTTTCTGCCCTACCCCGAGCCTGCCCCTAATCCACCGCCTGCACCACTGGTCTGGCAGTCTGCTCATTTGGTTTCACTGTTCTTTTTGCAAAGTCCAGTATTTTGTCCCATTTAAGCATGTGCAGGTCCTCCTCATCCAGGGTCGGGAAACCGAATACCTGGTATCTCGTCCTCTGGTATGCCTCGCAGTTCGCTATAACGTGTCGAGATGTCTCTCCTGCCTGCCCGCAGGCCCGGCAGGTCGAGTCATTCTCCACCGCGATCCGTGTCATGTGCTTCCTTAGTCGGTTGTGACCTGTTATGATACCTGTGAGCAGACCAGCGTCCCTTCGCGATCTCCCCAGTAGCCATTTTTGTCTGGCTACATCTGGGCTCTTCACGAAGTCCTTGGTCTGTCTGCATCCTGTTCCTCCTCTCCAAGCGGTGGTCATGGCATCGTTGGCCCATTTATTGAGTCGACTTTGCAATTGCCTCTTAGTTGTTCCTAGGAGTGGTTAAGGCCCTACATACTGGGTGCTTGCCCCGATCCTGGCGAGCTCGTCGGCCATCTCGTTACCCGGTACTCCCATATGTCCCGGTACCCACATAAGTGTCTTTTGTTTGCCCTCTCCCAAGGATTCTAGTGCAGGGTGCATTCTTAGGGCTGATTGGCTGTCGGAGCATATATAAACATGCTCCTCCCTACCGTTCTTTATTTCTTTCATGGTTGCAGCCATTATTTTGGCATACACCTCTGCCTGAAAGACCGTGGCTTGCTCTCCGAGCGGGTAGCTCTTTCGAACCTCCTGGTCTTCCATATAAACCCCCGATCCTGTGGTTTGCCTCTCCAACAGTTTCGACCCGTCGGTGTAGCAAATCACGGCGTTCTCCTCGAACTGTTCGCGGAGGTTTTCACTCTGCCATAGTTCCCTGTATGGGATGACTACTTTGTACCTCTTGTTGAATCTCCAGGGGTTTTTTGGTCTTTGTGTTTTAATCGCTGCCATAGAGATTTCTCTCTCGGCGATTTGGGCAATCCTAAGATGCCCCGCAGCTTCCCTTCTTCCTCTTCATTGACCTGTATCTCTCAGCCGGAGGTGGGTCGCCATCGCTTCTTTTCTGATCCAGATCGGAAGCGGCGGCAGTCCCAGAATGGTTTCGAGTACCTGTATAGGTGCCGTCGTCATAGCGCCGGTTATCCCTTTGCATATGGTTCCCTGTAAGCTCCTAAGCTTGAGGGTAGTAGTGACCTTCTCCACTGCTGGCCACTAGACTATGGATCCGTACTGGATCTTTGGTCTTAGTACTGCCGTGTACATCCAGTGGAGGTTTCTGGGGCTCAAACCCCAGGTGCGGCCAACCACTCGACGCAGTTGCCACATCGTTGCCCGCACCTTATTGGTCAATTTCGCAACGTGTGGTGTCCAGGTGAGCCCCTTGTCTAGGGTGACCCCTAAGTACTTCAGTTCTGAAACCAAAGTCAGGGGTCTCCCGTACATCTTGGGTGCTCTGAATTCCTCCATTTTCCTCTTTCTTGTGAACAGGATCATCTCTGTCTTTCCTGGATTGACAGAGAGACCGTCTTCTATGATTCGTACCGCCCTTTGCATTCTGTTACAGACGGTGTAGGTGGTGGCCTACCACCTCCACGACACCGTCGTCGGCGTATGCGTGGGCGTCGAATCCTTCCTCTGTTAGGCGTTGTAGGAGAGTATCCATGATCAGTTGAAAAGTAACTTTTCCACTCTACTGTTGAAAAGTTAACTTTTCAGCACGATTTTTGTATTTTTAAAAATGAAGATATTTATGGCTAATTAAATGATTAATTTAACTATTCTATCTTATGCGTCATTTTGTAGCAATATTATAAAATCTTTGCGTATTAAAAACATTTTTTTTGATAAATAAGATGGACAAAAACACTCGTAGGAAAAACATTGTACCTAACTCTTGCGGAAAATGCCTTTTCCACCCTTGACGGTAAGTACCACTTTTCGCACTTGTTAGGTAAATAACTATTTT
Source organism: Oxystoma pomonae (assembly GCA_963921995.1). Classification (NCBI taxonomy): domain Eukaryota; kingdom Metazoa; phylum Arthropoda; class Insecta; order Coleoptera; family Brentidae; genus Oxystoma; species Oxystoma pomonae. The sequence continues at coordinate 97,830,615 of OY998164.1, forward strand.
CTACCTACGATCATGCTTACGCAGCAAAAATTAACTGAAGATCCCTAACAAGGGTGAAACACGTGTATGCGTCTAGTCTCCAAGTCGCACGCGGTATGTATTCTTGTGGTATTCCGGTGTATTTTGTAAAGTTCGTTTTTTTGTTATCGATTCGTCATAGTAAAAGCCCGACTGGTGGATGGACTGTATCTGAAACCAGTCAGTGGTAGAAGTGGTGGAGGAGGCCAAAAATCCAATAGTTTTCTGTTGATAAAACTCTCTTTTTGATTTATATTTAACTCTACTATGGACATTTTATTTCTCATTCTGTTATCTAATGTTTTGCCGAGCATTTGTCCATGACTAGTTGATTCAATCGTTCATATTATTCGACTATAAAAACTTATGTCGCACTGAAGATCCCTAGCAAGGGTGAAACATGTGTCTGCGTCTAGTCTCCAAGTCGCACATTGGGCGTTTTTAAATTAAGGGTGACCATTAGGTATTTGCGATAGTCTCTATTACTTCACCCTCATATTCTTTTTGATGCATTAGCACGGGCCTTTTTCGTAAATTTTTCAAAGATAGATGTATCAGAAACAAAGCCATTAATTAAAACTATCAAGTGGGGGTTCCACAGGGGTCCGTTTTAGGACCCACTTTCTGGAATGTGCTTAAAATTTGTCTCAGAGAGGGTTAAGAGTCGGTGGCCTTTGAATATGAGAAGATTAGTAGGTGGATGAAGTCGCATAAATTAAAGCTAGCCTCCTAAAAAAACTGAAATGATTATTCTCAAAGGAAAAAGAAGTAGAGAACATATATGAATACAAGTCGAAGAACTAGAAAATCTAGGTGTCACATTAGATAAAGGAGGATTCAAGGAACACATTGAAAATGTATCAAAAAAAGCAGAAGAAAGAGTAGCTAGCCTAGCAAAAATAATGTCAAGAACGACGGGCCCAAACAGCTTAAAGAAAAAAGTTTTATGTAAAGTAATACATAGTATCATACTCTATGCTGCGCCTGTCTGGCTTAGCATACTGAATGTAAAAAAATAGAAAGATTGCATTTTACAAGTACAAAGAAAAATGATGTCCATACCATATCAGACGTAGCTGTTCAAGTAATAGCCGGAGTTATACCAATTGACCTACTGGCACAAGAAAAAGCAGACGTATTTGAGAGGAGAACTGAGGAAACGATAGAAGACGCTAAGGAAAATTCAAGAAGAAAAAGCATTTCTACATGTCAAGAGCGATGGGACCAAAACCACTCAAAAGGTCAATGGACAAAAATAGTTATAAGAAGGTTGGAACCATGGTTACTATGCAAACACAGACAAGTAGACTACTATCTCACACAAGCACTCTCTGGCCATGGGTGCTTTAGAGTATATGCAATGAGATTCGGTAAAGATACAGAAGACCTATGCTAGTACTGTAGAGAAAGGGATGACGTTAAACATACAATATTCAATTGTAGTACGGCAAGAACCTACATGAGGTATCTGTGGTATAAAAAAAACAAAAAACGTATTATTACTATTTTCGAATGTGGTGTCCTTTTGTGTAGTTTTCGTAATAACAGAGGAAACCAAATAATTTTCATGTCCTGAGGATGACTCAATGAACGAGCCGAAACGTCGACATTGGAAAGAAATTTTGTTTCTGTTTATTTGATCCCATCCAACAAAATTTTAAGTTGCATTTGCATTAGATGGACTAATATAAGACAAAACTTGTATATAGAACCTGGGAACTACGGTAACTCAAGAAAATGTAATAGATCTAATGCTAATAAGCAAGAGAAAATGGGACACGATACACGATATGATTAGAAAAATAATGAAAAAAAAAAGAACAAGACGAAAGAAGAAGACAAAGAAAGACAAACTAGTCGAAACACACGAACTCCTAATCGATACCAGCGGAAGGAAGATGTAGTGATATCGCGGGACGACATACGGCTGCACCACCTGACGCGATGTTTAGAAAACGGTTCCGGGTGGAGTATGCATTTTATGGGGACCACTTGCTCAGTGATACCGGCTGACTACGCCCAGAAGAAAAAACTATCAGGAAGAATGGAAGAATTCGCATTGTTCATGAAGGCCATAGTTTTTCTTCAGTTATTCAAGGAAAAAAAATACAACTTGCCACGTCTTTTTCCATAACTTTGCCAGGGAGCCCAAGGAAAAATAAACATCAGAATTAGATAAAATTTTGCGCGATTTTTCATTTTCAAATGTTTAACAAAAATATCTGAAGGATATTTCAAAATTTTCGATGTTTTTTTTCAAATATTTTCTTAATTTAATATTATCACTGTATAAGTCAGTAATTTTTATTACTCACTGTATTCCATACCGTGAACAGGATCGAATGATCCCGTTTTATGTCTTTTTGGGTATTTTTTATTTCAGCTGGTGAAGGAAAAAACCGGCTATGGAGAAACGTAGCAGAATTACTTCGATTTTTTTATTTTTCTTTTGGACGCTTCTAAACTTTGGTGAACTTTATGGAGTTGTATGGTTAGGCTGGGCTAGCCCTGGGTTGGACTTCGCTACACAAGGTAGGTCGTAATTAATTATCTGGAACCAGCAACCATTACACTTAAAAATTTTCAACGCTTTTCTTACCCACTTGGGAATATTTGATGTTATTTTTTAAAGTTATTTTTGAACTTTTCATTTTATAAACTTTGATAAGCTTTATGGAGTTGTATGGTTAATTTAGGCTAGCCCTGGATTGAACTTCGATACACAAGGTAGGCCGTAATTAATTATCTGGAACCAGCGACCATTAAACTTAGGAATTTTTAATTATTCTTTTCGTACCCACTGGGAAACATTTGATAACAACTGATAACCAGATTTCAGATCCGATTTATAAGAAAATTAGAGAATTATATCAATAAACTTCTCTTGATTACCTTATTCCTTTTTATCTTTCCCTGCCTAAGCGTTTCCTTTTTTCTAAACGCCTAGGCATTCTGGCCAAGGAAATCATTGCATTTGAGAGAGAAATAATCAAGGGTTGTAATATATATCGCGGTACTGTTTCCGAGTGCAGTCGAGGTCATTTGGCGGTTACTGGTGTTTGACGGTAATTACCGACATGCATGCAGTGTTGCCAAAAGCTATTTCCATAGATCATCCGACTATCGAGCATTTTAATTGCTTAACCTCATAAAACGCATTGTGATGCAAATAAGTACGAATTTAAATAATTCTTACGCAAATTGAAAATCTAGACAGCAGATGTGGGTTTTTCAGTATCATACGATTAGTTAATTAATTCTTTCGCAAATAAAATGGTAATCTTTATTCATCACCAGAGGGGTTTTCCCGAAAAAAAATAACATTAGCTATATTAATCGGTATTCCGAAGAATATTTCTGTGGCTATTTGCTGAAAATTTGTAGAAGTTTGCTGTAGAGCAAATTTCGTTAACGCAGTAAAAAAACTTTTTTGCACTTTTTTGCGCGCGGAAAGTAGCCCTTCCCTTCATGCCGTCCCAAAATAGTAGTTTTAACAACTAGTGGCTAAAATAGTGCTTTTTTTTCAAGCGTTGGTTTAAATAACGAGCGCAGCGAGATATTTAAAAACGCGAGTTAAAAAAAAGCACAGTTTAGCCGCGAGTTGTTAACTTTTTACTCGATAACGTGCATTATTGCGACATTCTAGTCTTTGACATTTTTTCGTAAATACTTGGTGAAAACTGGCGGAAATGGCTTAATTTTTAGGCAAGAATAATAAGATTTTTTCAATATTACTATATTCCGCTATTTCTCTTTAATTTTGGCTAAAAAACGGACAGAAATCTTTTTTTGCACCGGTGATCAAAAAAAAGTTTTTTTTGCATCGTTAACCAAAAAAGCCATGCTTTTAGTTATCTGCAGACAGTTACTAAAATCTTGTTTTTGATAAAGGTATAAAAAAAGTATTTTAACGCACGCCGTTTTGAAAATGTTTTCAAGCACGCAAAAAAGTTTTCACACAAAATTACGTAAAACAAGATATTTTTAATTCTTCGCACGCTCGTAGGAAAAATGTTGTACCTAACGCATGCGGAAATCGTCTTTTTCGAACTTAGGGTTTACCGGAACTCCGTTGGCGCGTAGTTCGAGTAAAAAATTTTCCGCACTGGTTACGTAAATAACTATTACGCAATTAATATTTTAATAAAAAGAAATCCGCATTTTTTAGTTAAAGCCTTGTCTTTTTAACTGCCAACACTGTCTGGTTACAAAACAAAATATTCTAGACTTTGAAATTGCAATTGCCAAAAAATGGCGTCGTCGGCGATGATGATTGGACTCTCTCAATTTTTTTAAGGTTTCTTGAAAAAATTAGCTTTTGGAAACTGACGACATGGAAAATTGATATAGAGGTGGGTCTTAGTTTTTTGGAATTTTTCTTCCTTAAACTATAGTCCTTAGTAAATATTGCACTCACTCTGAAGGATCCAGAATACTATACGGAGCGCATCTTTCAGCGAACATCCGCCACAATATTAGCTAACACAGGAGCTAATTTAACCAATCTGAAGAGACACGGGGGAAGGCTACATAGAAGACTCTCTTGAAGGCAAGAAGCAGTTGGTTGAAAAAATTCTGCAACCGTCTGCAGTCGAATAGCAGCTTGTATGTCCAGGGGTCGTATTTTCGAAACCATACGAAATTATTCGCATGCGACTACTTCCGTCTCTTCCTATACCGTATAGAAAAGGAGGCAAAATATATGCCGATATGCTGATTCATGGGTAGTACGTGCAAGAATAACCGGTTTTTCATGCGAAACAAGACGAATGCCTCCACCCACTCGTGCAATATTGCGTTAAACCAGTCGAATTCGAACGCGGTCCACACATCCGGCTTATCTTTCGCCTCTCATTTCACACGATATAGAAAGAGACTGACATAAAAATTGTTGATTATTCAGTATACGTATGCGGATATTTTCGTATGGATTCGAAAATCAGACCCCTGAACAAAACGAGGAATATAAATACCTCCAGCAATAGACATCAACAAATAGTAGTGTCAAATTCCGCGGTATTGAATAAGGAAGAACTGAAATCAATAATGACGCTAAATAAAATTTAAGTAGTGGTACTAGTTTAATGGGCGTGCTAACACGACAGTTTCAGCTTCATTATTATCCTAGGAGCGTAAATGGTCCATACGCTCCTAGGATAATAATGAAGCTTAGACGTAAATCGTAAACGGAGGATACTGACTGACGCAAAAATGTAAATTATTTTTCTATATTTTTAACTAAATAAATATTTATTAAATAAGTATATAAATTTTAAAAATTAAAAAAAAAACAATTTAAAAATTTTCGAAAATCCAAAAAAAATACAAAATTTTCTAAAATTTACAAAAATTATCAAAATTCAAAATATTTTCAAATTTCAAAATTTTAGGAAATTATCAAAAACTTGAATGTCACAATTTTGTATATTACATTAACTCGCATGTTATAGTCATTACACGCTCACATGAATTAAGACACTCTCCTTCGGCTCCCTTCTCAAACTTCATCTTCGCGTGTAATGACCATCATAACATACTTGTTATATAAACTACTATTAGTTTTGCCATAATAATTGCTAATGGTGCATTATAAAATAATATTCTTTTCTAATATTTTTGATAATTTTTTTAATTAAATAAAGTGAGAGTAGGTAATAGAGACACATAAAAAATACATAATAAATAATTATTTTTAATTTCTGTATGCTCGTAGGAAAAATATTGCACCTAACACGTACGGAAAGATTCTTTTTCGCATTTACTCCAATGGCGAATGGCGCGTCTGGTGTGTGCGGAAAAGTATAACTTTCCGCATGCACCTTTAGAAAAAAAAATTCTTACAGAATATATCGAGGGTGTTGCAAATTCGATATTCACCATGGGGATAAAGCTGTCAAAAAACGCCTGTCAAAAAACTGTTAAAACTCGGTTACCACCTACGACTTTTTCGTGCGTGCCTTGACTCAAACTTTCTCAAGATATTTTGGAACCCCGATTGCAATACCATTTTTAATATTTTAAAAATTCGCGTTTTTTTTTATAGCAAAATAATTTTGCCTAATATTTTCAAAATACGATTTTCTTTTGTTTTTAATTCTTAAATTTTATAACTTATCTTATTAAAACGGCAGTAGATCTTAAAAAAGTGTCTGAAGAAAGTTATTTTTTGATAGCTTTAAGAATAAGGGCGAAGAAAAATAAAAATGAAAATTTCGTTTTTTTTCTCCGGAACTACTCCGATTTTGGAAAGAAAGATTTTAGCAGAGCAACAAATTGCGCAACTTTGCCCTAATTTAAATGTTTTCGTATCTCCCATCGTTTAGGAAATGCCATGGTAAGCAACAAATTCGGAACATCTTGTACATTGCTTTATGGGTAAACGTAAAAACAGTTAGGAAAATAAACCGAAATAATTTATTCTTGACAGCTTGTGAAATAACGATAACCATAAAAGTTGTTATTTTTGTATGCTGACTAAAAACGCCCTAATAATGTATTTTTTAGTTCACCATACCAATACGGTATGAGGGACTATTAAAATCGTGACATTTTGACTTTTCTTTATTTTATCAAAAATGAGTTACTAAGTCCCAGGCGGGGTGGGGGGGGCGATTTCCCCCCCTTTGCTCTTCAGAAAAAAGTAGACAACAACAACATGCTAGTGGTAATAACCCTGAAGAAGAAAAAACGAGAAATTGCAGAAAGTTCCTTTAAATACATTCTAGAATCCCTCCACAATATTTTGGGACAGTTTGACCTTCAATCCGTCAGACCAAGAATATACAAATGCCTGACGACCTTACCGCGAAAAAAATTGAAAATACAGAACAGTATTATAGAGTTTCTATTTATAAACAAGTTTTAGAAAAATTCAATTCGGACATAAAAAAGTATTTTTGACCTGAACATATTCATACCAAGTTTAACGTGAAGCCAAAATCAAGGCAAAATTAACTAAAGACGTTTCTAAATACTATAAACTGTTTTATTAATCCAAAACAAAAATTATTGAACTTTTATTGGGAGATGTCAGTATTTGGAAACAATATTGGTCAGAAGTAGGCAAAAGCTTAAATCAAAACACACTTGATAACATTTTCAAGGCAATGAACAAGTGTGGCAATATTTTTCCGTTAATTAGAACATTCTTGGATATTCTCCAGTAAGTAATGCCTCGTCAGAAAGAAGCGCCTCAGAAGATTGAAAATATAAGTACTTAAAAACACTATGACAGAAATTCATCTGACGGGCTTAGCGTGGCTGCATATCAACAGACATATTGAAATTGACATTAAACGAGTCATTGACCGGTTTGCCCAAAAAACTGAAAAATATTTTCTTTTTTTAATGGGCATCTTATGTTTGAGATATGCGATATAACAACAAAAAGCTTTTAACCTCAAAAAAAAAGTATTTAGCTGTTAGGTTTTGTTTGTGGTTTGTTATCAATGTTTTTTATAACTGAAAAAATTATACGTAGTTACTCAAGCGCGGATTTCAAACCTCCTACCCTCGCGTTAAATATTTTATGAAAACATTTAGAAAATAAATAGTAGGGCATAAATTGCGGCGCTATAACACCTTTGATATTTACGGTATTGGTTTAATTTTGTGTTAAAAATGGCATTTGTAGTGTCATTTTCTTAAACATTTTTGATAATACCGTTGATATTTTCGATTTTCATTTATTTCGACTCAAAAATTACAGTTTTAATGTAATTTTCCCAAAAATTTTCTTAAACATTTTTTAAAATAAATAATGTATGAAAAAAAAACGACTTCAACTCTGAGTACCCCCCCTAGATTTGAGACCAAATCCTCGCTTGTAGTTACTAAGTTTTGTTTGCATATATTGATATGTTCCTCATAAAAGCTGTGCTTTCATTCTATTTTTTTTGTATTGAAAACGCCCCCCCCCCTTTTCAAATAGCTGGGACCGCCACTGCCTTAATCGACAAAAAAAAAGTTGTTTGTCGGTCTGTCGAACTTTTGTCTGTTGTTTGTCTCTATACACGATAACTCAAGAATGCCTTAATCGATTTTTAACGAAATTTGGTACAAAAATCCTTTGTTGGCTGAACATGAACTGATTAACTTTTGGGTAGGCAAGAGGCATAAAATATTTAAAAAAATTGTAACTTTTAAACAAAAACAAGTAGCGATATACAGTTTTCAGATTTAAGTTTCCATGAATATGAAATACAAATTTTGTTATAAAGTCCAAATTCGTGGGAGCTTTACTTTCCGAGTTATTTGAAAAAAACGTTAAAATATATAAAAAAAAATCATAACTTTAGAAGTAAAGCAGCTATTGATATGCGGTTTTGAGATTTTGGTTTTCGTAAATATTACCCAAAAATTTAAAGTTCAAATCTTTCAAAGCTACAGTTTTGGAGATATTTTAATTTCCTTTCAACATAAAATAATTGATTGTATGGTGGACTATCCGTGCTTTCTAGCACCAATTTTTTTTCTATTTTTTATCATCTTTATAACTATTTTTATCACCTTTATCTCAATTGGCCAATTTGCAATTTGGTCCTAAAATGTAACGTGCACATAATACTTGTTTGTGACACCACTTCTGGGCATTCAGGTTGTTTCTTTTTTATGTAATTTTCCCGAGTCATCTCTACTCGTAAAATTTTTTCGAAGAACAGTATATGACATAAAGAAGTAAGGTGGTTAAGGTGGAACTAAATTGTATCATTTTGAGGACGGTGGGATAGTCCACTGGATTTAGAAAATACAAAAACATAATATTTTTACTATTCTTAAAGCAAGGGCGGTCTCAGCTTCTTTTGAAGAGGAGACGGTATAGTAGGTATTTTTTTCAAAGTATTCCAAACAAGATTCTTCCTACCCCCCCCCTCCTTCAACATTTTTTTAAGTTTAAAGCTGTCCGTCTTTACCCCACACATAGGGCACACCGAAATATTTTAATAAGAATATGCTTTGTGAGGTAAACTCGGATACAAAATAAAAATATATGTAACTTTAAAGATGGATCATGTAATAGTGGTATGTGCCTATTTTTATCCTACTTGGGTTTTTTTCAGTGTTTTCATCAATATCTCGATATTCTAGAAGGTGAAATTAACTCTGTGTTTCGGACTTCCATTGTCTATATTTTATTTCTACACGACGTTTCGATCAGTACAATCTCTGATCGTCTTCAGGTGCATACTACAATCTATTTCTAAGGCTACGTACTTATATACTATGAAAAATTACTCAACCGTGGAGTTTAAGAAGTTGCCTCCACCCAAGGAGGGGCTGCCAAATATTTAGAATTTCAACACTTGGTTTACTGAAAAAAACTCTGATTCTGCCCAATAAAGGCAGCTTCAAGGAATTTTCGTTTCTTCCAGTGTGCAAAACCTTTGCTTCTATCCACTTCATTCAAATAGTAGATCTACTATTAAAATAGTCGACCTGGCAACACTGTCTATGGGTGGAATCACTGGAACCTAGGATGACGCCGCCGCCGTTTCGACCTTATTAGGGACAATGACAGAGAATTTCGGCCGCACTTATGTGCCAAAGATTACCGCTCAAGCGGAAGAAATCCTGTGAATGGCGTCCTCTTTGTGAAAAATCGAAACCAAGAAAATACCTGTAGTTAGCAATAGGTTGAGATAGCATCGATCCTGCGAGAGAAATATAATTATGCCATCTGCAATCGAAATTCAGGAAGTTCATTTTGCACTGAAGTACAAAATATTTTTGTTTTTTCGTTAGATTTACAGTGCCACAGCCATCTTCCGTTTGTTCATTAATTTTGTTTTTTATGTTTATTTGAGTTTTTTTGGCATCATACAGGGATTTTTTTTCGTTCATATTTTTTTTTTGAAATTAGGTAGCCCCCCCCCCCAAGAGAAATGTGAAATGACGCCCCTGATATGGGTGAATATTTATATAACCCAGATATAGAGCATTTGGTTGAAAGTTAGTATAAAACTGGGGAGCAGTATAACCTGCGAGTTTTTGCCCCGATCTACGCTACTCTCCTTCTTGTCGTCCTGTGTAGACAAGAGGTAAATAGTCGGACCCCGTGTTTAATCGTCCCCTTAACACTCGATGAGATTACATTTCACTTTTAACGGATCCCCCCTGTCTGGGTATTCGTAGTTGCCCCCCTAACCTTGCGTTATCCTTCTCTTTCGCGCTTCGAATCCGTTCTTTTCCTTCGCACGCTTTGTTGTTGTTAAATTTCCCAATTAAAAACTTTTAAAGGTAATCAAATAAGATTTGTTTTACCATTTTGTGGTTGCATTTGGGTCTGCAGGGTCTTTCGCAAGTTTAAATACGAAGTGATAAAAGAGTTGTGGTGGAAAAAGGACAAATAAAAAATTGTTTTCAGTTTTTTTTTTTATTTCATAAAAGTTGTGCACTAAAAACGTTTGGGGGTAAGTCACACACAAAATCTTTTTTTTATTTATTTAGTTAAGTTGCCATGCTTAATGGTAAGTTTTAGTTTTTTATTTTTCACTGATGGATTTCTCGATAATAAGTTGTTAAAGTTTAATAGGAGTTAAAAATCTAAAACACAAATTAGGATTTTTTCAGGATTCAAACTAAAGTTTTCTTACCAACAATTTCTTTTTGATTTACCTTTTTCCTAGTTTTCTTATGTCCCTTTTTAATTTTTCCTGATTTTCACAAGGTCTTTTTAAAATTTTTCGGAGTTATTAAATTTGTTTTTTTATTAAACTGTGGATCACTGATGTTATTGTTAATTTTTCTGCAAAATAGCAAAAGCGGCTCGATTTTTTTTCAAACAATTATCACAAAATTTGCGTGAACCGTATTATAAAGGGCAGCTGAAAAATGGGGTATTTAATAACTCTTTCCCACATTATTGTAATGTTAACCCTGACTAAACCAAAAGAATATTATTAGTGGTCGACGAATAATTTTGTAAGGTATTTTTTTGGTAAGATCACCCTTAAAATTTTAAACAATGAGGCATTGGCGTTTTCTTGAGGTTCGATCCCTTGCCGAATAATTTTTTTTAATTGCAGTATTTTTCAGTAAGAAATTGGAGAGAAAATAATAGTAAGTGATCACTACCACAAAATATAGGGTGTTTCAATAAAAAGGTAACAATCAAGGGCTTTTTTGGGTATTTTTAAGTAATTTCACCCTACAAAATAAGTGCACGCTACTGGGCAATTCCATGATAACTGACGAGACAAATCTTAAGTTATTAATTTTTTGATCCCATTTTTCTCTCTTTTAAACATATTCCAGAATGACCACGTCTTAATGCATTATGTAGAGGTTTTGTCAGAATAATTTAAAAGTAATGGCAAATTAATTTTTTATTTAAGATCCAAGATCTAACAAAAATTTGATAATAACTGACGGCACATCAAAAACGGGCAGAGAAAAATCATGGACTTTGGAGTGTTTTTTCTCTTAATCTAAAAGTAGTTTGAAATATCTGTTTGCCTATATTTTGGCTAGCGACTGTTATTTTATGATTTGAAGAAAAGTTATTACACTCTAATGAATCTACACGTTTACTGATATCCCAGACACTTCTTTGGTCGTTACAGTTATTTAAATAAAAAAATCGAAAAAATTCCAAGAAGACGTCAAAAAGTGCCCCCATCGCAAACAAAATCGTCGTGTTCAAAGATTTTTCAAAAATGTGTTAAGTTCTCAAAAAAGCCCATATTACCTTTTAGTTGAAAAACACTGTATTAAAAATCCAAAACCCTTTTTGCGATTTTATTAACTTACATAATTTTTCTTATAAATTCACTACACAATGATATTTTTACCTTATAGACCCGTCCATCCACCACAAACACAAACAATATTATTTTCTTGTTTCTAAAACAATTTCAAATCATCCTTACAAAATTAGAATTTAATGCCCTACTAAAGCTAAAATATTAATTTTTTATATTGGTACTTTCCAACCATTATATGATCAATGACCAGTTTTAGCCAAGTTTTTGCAAAGTTAACGACAAACAGAAACACAAAATATCCATACCCCTAGCCGGGATTCAAACCTGAGACCTTCCGTGAAAATATTTACAATGAAAAACTTTGCTTGAAAGATAAAACACCATTTTTCGCGATTTTAATGTTAAAATTGTGAAATTTTTTTACAAATTCTTCTTGTTTCAAATTTAGGAGCAATCGTAAAAAATAAGTTCACACATTTTTTCTAAGTGTAGGAATTGGTACAGTATAAATTATCGAGTTTATTCACCTTTACCAATATAATTAAACCATTCGTTCCTGAACTAGTTTTGTATGCAGGAAAAATGCATCCAACGTCCCTGAGTGTGTGTATTGACCGTTTAACGAATTTTCATAATTTCGTAATTGCAAAATCACCACAAAATTACCTACATACTTATAATGTATGTCTTTGACTCCGTTTATATTGGTAAATAAGATTTAATTGATTGGACCTTCCTCAAACACTAAATCCTCACATTTCTTTTTAATAATAACAAACGGATAACTCTTTAATACCATTCAATTTTTAAAATCCTTCAGTTCTTTTACAAAACCCAATTTATAGAGAACCTTACAATTGCTAAAGATAGCTAAAACAAGTTTTACGCCGAAAATAAGTTTTACAAGCAGAAGTTACATAATTGTTTTTATGCACAACAGAGCGTTAAAATGCCTTTTTACCGCCCGCGTTTTAATGTAATAAGTGGCACTTTAACGCCCTAGAGCTCACTTAACGCCCGCGGGCATTAAAGTGATGTTTGCTGAAATTTGATAGTAATTTTGCTTTTTCTGTTTGGCTTGCATTTTGTTCGCTCAAAACAAAGAGATTTTTTACCTCGATATGTTTTTTTTTTAGTTTTTCCGTTCCATTCGTTTCACCTTTTCGCTGAAGTACGCCAGCAAAGTGTCTTCTTTGAGGTTTAGGCATCCACTTTCAGCAATATTCTTCTTTGAACACCACAAAAAATAGTCTTTATGTACATCGTAAAGTTTTCTTGATTTAGCGGGCAAAAGGTCCTTCTTTACCTCTTCGGCGGCATCCAGGAATTCTCTGGGGAGACTTGGTGAACTCTGTTCCTCGATATCCATTAAAATCCCGAAAAGAATGCAGTTTGTATGAAAATTTAGAAGAAACTGCTCAAGTGACGCTCAGTTTGTTTATTTGGTTGCTACGTGTTGCTAGGAGCATTATTCAATATATTGTCAGATTGCATCATTAAAAAGTGACATGAATAGACCGGCCGCCCGCTTACTAACCGTGATTCGTGTGTTGTCAAAATATTAGAGAGCTTTAGACCAACAATTTTTTTTGTGGAATTTCTCCTAAAAAACACGGTTGTGCATAAAACATTGTATGTACCTCGTTCCTAAATTGCGTTGAACGAACTCAGACCTAGATACATAAATAACTATTAAGCTTTCAAAAGATGTTCTTAAAAATTAGCAGCTGTCGTGGCAACTGTCAAATTTGGACATTAACTTCTTTATTTTAAATAGAAAAAACCCTATATATTTTTTAAAATTTAAAATAACCTTTATTTCTGACTTCAAAAATATAAAATATGTTGGATTTATCTTGAATGGTCCTCGAGTAAAAGGAAAAAAATATTTTCCCATATGAGTAATGTGTTGAACAAAGAACCACCTAAACTATGTTTATACACTTCAGGGATTAAACAGGTACTTTTAATCCCTCTTTTTAGGGACTAAAGTGACACTTTTAATCCATAAGTGATTCAAAGAAAATTTAATCCCTAAGAGATTAAAAATAAATTTAATCCCTCAGCTTAGGGATTAGGAGTAAAAAAAAACTAATCCGTGGAAAAATATAATTAAATTTATGGCAAGTCAAGCCAAATAGCACTTGATCTTGGCCAAGATTTCATTCATAGCACCCTTCCTTGTAGTTGACGAACCATTTGGCGTAGAAACGACGTAATTTTAACAAAGATCTTTTCCTAAAGTGCATAAAATAGTATATAAACTTCGGGACTAAAGTGTCGTTTAATAACTTTTCGCCGCGGGATTAAATGTGTTTGTTAATTAAACTAAGCAACTTCTGTATGTAGAACTTTTTTCAAGATTCAATATAAGAGAGGTAAGGGGGGTGGAGGGCTGGGTACAAACTACCTAGCCTACACCCAGCTTTCGTACCAGCCAGATTTCTTCAAAAGTTATGAGAGTCAATTAGTATTTACGCTTTGCAAATTTGTGGGGTTTTTACCTAATAACGTGCGTAAAAGTGGTTTTTACACACGCATCTGCGTGCGGAAAGTTGCGCTTTACGCAAGCAAAAAAATAATGAGTACTTGCTAATTTTTACGCAAGTAGGAAAAATATTGTTCCTACTATGGGCGCAAAGTAACTTTTTCTCCCTTGGTGGTGTGATCGAACTCCACAAGCGTCATGCCTACAACTTCCACCGCGTGCGGAAATGTATTACTTTCCGCCTCTGTGCAACACCGTTCTAACTCTGAGAGGTAAATAACTATTTATTTGAAAATAAACAAAAATCGAAATCTAGGGTTCTTTGATATGGGAAATATTGTCATAATGTCTGTAACCTTTTAAAGTTCGATGGTCGACATTGGTAAAACTAAAATTGACCATTTTTAATGAGTAGCAAAATATATTCGGCACAAATTTTAATAATTACTTTAGTTCAAGGTGATTTTTAAGGTTTCTTAATTTTTATAGTTAATAAGAACGGAAACTGCCTTGGATTGGATTCTTTACAGTAGACTTAATCAGGCACTTTGTTTTTTTTTTAATAGGCGTTTAACTAGTTACTTTTGTATTTGATTAGCAATGCCGCTGTTTACAAAAAAAAATGTTGTTTTTGAAACTAGTGGCTAAAGAACCGCAAGTTAAGGAGAATCATAGTTTAGCCTTTAAGTTGTGACCACTAACATGAAGTTGGCACCCCCACATTAAAATTTGGGAACCAAACTAGGTTCAATCGTTTGGTGGTCGTTTGGTAGCGTTTGGTAGTCACTTATTTTCGTTTGGTGGTACCCGCTTTATTTATAAAAAATAAATAAAAAATTACTTGCGAATTCAACTACAAAAATTGGTAACATGGTGGACAATAACGTAAAAATGTTTGGTAGTAGGGTATTTTCATTTGGTGGTGTTATTTTGGCAACATTTTTTTAAAAAAAATATTTTTTTCCTGGCCTGCAGATTATCTTTTTCCGGCCTGGGCCAAGTAAAATAAAAAAACCTACCAAACGAAAAGAAGTAACCACCGAACACTACAAAACAACCTCATACGATTGAACCTCTACAATAGTTTGGTTCTAAAATAAAATAGGCCGCAAAAAAAAATAGTTTTTTAAGAAAGATTTTTTAGAAGAAAAATATGGCCAAAATGACACCACCAAACGAAAAAAACCCAAGTACCAAACGTTTTTACGTTATTGTCCACCATGTTACCAATTTTTGTAGTTCAATTCGAAAGTGGGGTGCCAACTTCACACTAATTTTTTATATATTTTTTTATAAATAAAGCGGGTACCCCCAAACCAAAAAAAGTGACTACCAAACGCTACTAAACGGTTGACTCTAGTTTGGTTCCAAAATTTTAATGTGGGGGTGCCAACTTTACGTCAGTGTTGTAACCACTACTTTTTCAAGTACCTTATCAAAAAATTCAACAAACGAAAAAAACATAAGTAGGTATAAAAAACAAAAACACAAGCGATACACTTACTAGGTTTTCACATGGAACTACATACGTTTTCAATACAATTCACTTTTTGGTCCTGATGAAGCGATCTGAATGCGTTTTAAAAACGATTTGATTTCTTTTTTTTTCGTATTGTACCATTTTTTTTTAATTTTGAAAATTGCAAAACATAAAGGTATCACCCACGAAATAAACTATCAAATCCATTCTGTAGACCGATCGAATTAACTCATTTAGCAAGAAAAAAATTTATTTTGATGAGTGGAAATGTTAAAGCGGCTTCTGATAAACGTTTTAAAAAAAATTCGTGAGTGGGACTCTTGCGGGGTGGATTTGGTGGGGGAACGTCATAGAGTTAAAACTTTAATACCAAAGGTGTAAACGGTGCAAAGATCTACAAATTTTATGAATGTCTCTTTTTAACATAATTTCAAGATTTTCGAGAAAAATGCGAAAAATCGTAATATTTTTATTTTTTCGCTTTTTATTTTTTATTTCCCCAAAAATAATTGCATTGTCACGAAACATGGTCAATTTGTACCTCTCTCCTTAATGCCTACAATTTTTTTCACATAATAATATTAAATATTTTTTGAGATATTAATTTTTTTCGGTCCAAATCACTTTTTTTGCCCATTTTTTTTTCCTTTGACATATACTTTTTGGTGGGATAATAAAAAACTATAGTTACAATTAAAAAACAAACGAAAAAGCAAGAGTTTTTTGTACTTCGGTGCAAAATGAACTTCTTGGATTTCGATTGCTCACACAGAGGGTGGAACCTAGGACGACGCCGTTTCGTCCTTATTAGGGACTCGTCAGCTAGGTGTACCACAACAACAGAAAACCTCTGCTTATGCAGTGGGTCTCATTCTTGGTTGTCGGAGATTCACACAGAGGGAACCATGGTCGGTACTCGACAGAAATTCTCTCCGCCTGAGCCGTGATCTTTGGCACATAAGCGTGACCGAGGTTTTCTGTTGTTGTGGTACACCTAGCTGACGAGTCCCTAATAAGGACGAAACGGCGTCATCCTAGGTTCCACCCTCTGTGTGAGCAATCGAAATCCAAGAAGTTCATTTTGCACCGAAGTACAAAAAACTCTTGCTTTTTCGTTAGATTCACGGTGCCACAGCCATCTTCCTTTTGTTTTATATATATTGTTATATTAAAAACCTTATAGTGCATTTTTTCTTAACCGCACATAAAACAACTAAGTTTCCGGTTTAAAATAAAATTGATTTAGTATTAAAAATTGTTCTAATGATATGTCTAGGACAAACATTTTCAAACCGTCATTTGTTTAAAGGCGCTTTAAGAGTACCGTATATACAAAGTAATTGTTTCACAGTAAACTTTATTTTTATGCAGTATTGCTATTAACATCTTATTTGGATGAATAAATTGTCATACATAAACAAAATTGTTTGTCGTAGAATCGATTGGTGCACTTATTTTTTTTTTATTTTAATAATTAAAATTTATTTTTTTAATGTATTATTTAATTTTTTCTTACCTTATAGATAAATTTGAATCTAAATTTGTTTCTATATGAATGTAATTTTTATGTAAAAAAAAATGAAGAAATGAAATGAATAGGCCATTTTTTTAATAAATTATTTCAAATTCCGATTTTTGCTTTCAAAAATAGTATATTTTTCTAAATTTTTACATGGATATTTATATTACTGGACCACGAAAAATCGTCAAAAATAAATAAATATTAAAAACGACAACTTCTATCGCAATTCCGGCTTAATAAGCTCTAATAGATTACCTTACGATTTTTCAAAAGCAAAAATCGGATTTGAAATAATTTATTAAAAAAATTAAAAATTACATTCATGAATAAAGATGAGTCTCGATTCTACGACAAACAATTTTCTTTTATGTACACTTTATTAATCAAAATAAGATGTTCAGAGCAATACTGTACAAAATAAAGTTTTAGGTCAAACCATTACTTTGTTTATACATACATAAACGATTTTAATGAAGGAGAAAGCGACTTTATTTAAAACCGTTCTTATAGAAAACCGATTTTAGACGCGCATAAACGTAGGAAATTAAATACCGTCTCCTTTATATTTTTTCCGTACAAATAGATGTTATAATCGGTTGTTGATTTTTTTTTTAATTAAAAGAAATTATCAACAGTTACTGAAAAATTCTTTGTTTCAAGAGCCATTATTTGTTTTTTTTGCATTTCAGAGCATGTTTTTTAATTGTAACTATAGTTTTTATTATCTCACCAAAAATTATATGTCAAAACAAAAAAATATAGCAATGGAAAAAATACTACGAGAATTTTCCTGAGTAGAATTTTTGATTAAAAAAAAAGTGATTTGGACCGAAATCTCAAAAATGTTTTAACTTTTTTACATAAAGAAAATTGTAGGCATTAAGGACACAGAAAGATATATTTTGACCCAGTTTCGTGAAAATACCATTATTTTTGCGGAAATTAAAAATAAGAAACGAAAAAATAAAAATATTACGATTTTTCGCATTTTTCTCGAAAATTTTAAGGTTGTGTTATAAAGTGACATTTACAAAAACTGTAGATCTTAGCACGCATTTTTTTTTAAACGTTTATCAGAAGCCCCCTTAACATTTCCATTTATCAAACTGCTGTTAAAAATTGTTTTGTCTTTTATTTTAATTTGGTTGGAGTACTGGTTAAAACTTTCATTCGTTTTCGATGCGATCCGCGTTTTCTGCCAATTCTGATGATATTTTGACTCCAAAAAGTATGAATATCACGTGAACCGTTTTGAAGGTCATTTCGAGATTTCCTGAGCTAGGTCACTTACAGAAAAAAAAACCTCAACCACAAAGAAAAAAACTTGGAAGTATTGGGCATTCAGTTCCACATGAAAACGTTGTAATTGTTTATTTGTGTCTATTAAAATTATGTTTTATAGCAGCTATTATTGCAAAAGATTCCTCATTTAATTTAAAAAAATCATTTTGCTATTTTTTAAATGATTTTTTAAATTCTAGACCCATCGTTAATATAAACCAAGTAGCAGTTTTATATTGAATTCAGTGCGGTATGCCGAAACAGCGGCGTACGCACGGAGAGGATAAGGGGAATAAATCTCTCCTCATGGACCATGAAGTTCAAAGAGTAGATTTCTTGTCCAGGAAAAATAAATAAAAAGAAAGGTTTGTGGCATATCGAAAACACATTTTGCTTTTCAATTCATTACGCCCAGGCCTCTAACCTCTAATGGATAGTCCAGAAACCTACAGAACTGTTTCATCCTTCTAGGGAATCATCAGAGTAATATAGGACTGTACCTGGCGTATGAAACATAACATCAGCAGTTTAAATTTGGTGGGTGTGGTATCAAATAATATTAGAGAAAACCCATAGTTTCTGGTATCTCTAAAGTTGAAGTTAGAGGAACAGGTTTTTCACATCCATTAGTTTAGCTACCTATGTATTTTGTTTGTGTTAATATTATTTATGGTGTTTATGTAACCAATTTGAAATTTAATTTTTATTGTATCTAAATCATTTTAATGGTTTTTTTTCTACATGCATACCATTTGTATTTTAATTAAACTTTTTAAAAACCATATAATTTTTTAATATTGCATCAGCATGACCAGGCGGAGTCCCTTTACCAACTTATCTTAATATACCAGATGGGAAAATGTATTGCCACATTTACTTTATTTCTTTTTATATTCTTATTACAGGCTTTGCATCCAAAGTTCCCAGCTATACTATCGAGCTAATAGCGTTTTGCGTTTGACTGAAGTACACGAGTTTTACCATTCCAAGTGCAATCAAAAAGAAAACACTATAAAAATCATCGATTTCAGTTCAACCTCGTGTGTCTAATTAAATGTATACTGGAGAACAAAAAAAATGCAACACCATGTATATGGATAATTATTTGAAAAAAAATATTTGATAAATTTTTTGTCTTCTAATCTTTCCTTTTTTCACAGATTTTTTCTATTCATTTTCAAAAACAAACAACACATAAAATACTTTTTCTGAAAATTTTAAATCATTTTTCTCGTAGTTTTTGGTCTTTTTGAATCGCTTACAGTTTACTTAAAAAATAAAAATGCCAAGAGTTCGCGGTCACCGACAATTTTATCATTTGGTTTACAGTAAACTGTAAGAAGGGTTAGTACCAATCCATCAACAGTGTTAAGAGTTGGAGATGGTGGTCCAATGATCCAATGACTTACAGACGTCGTGCGGGTTCTGGACGCCCTAGATTATTACAAGGTCGTGATTTACGGCATCTGAGACTACTTACTCTCAGAAATCGACGGGACAGTATACGCCAAGTAAGAGATGTTCTAGTTGCAGCTACAGGACGAGTGTTTTCAAGGATGTCAGTTACTGCCCGCTTTTGGCGCTACCTTTGGCCCCACAACATAAGGCTCGCCGCTTGGAGTGGTGCAGAGCTCGGCAAAACTGGAATGACGAATGGAATACCATAAGCTTCAGCGACGGCGATTTCGAGGTGACAGACGAAATGTAGACTTTGCTGTTAAACGTGGTATGCCAAGACAGCAAAGTATCATGGTAAGGGGTGCTATATGTTTAGGAAGCAGATCACCTCTAGTCCTTACCAACGGCAATCTAACTGCTCGGCGATATATCGATGAAGTGCTGCAGCCAGTTTTACAACCCTGCCTACAGACTATCCCAAATGCGATCTTTCAACAAGATAATGTCAGACCGCATATTGCTCGTGAAACAATGGACTTCTTACATGGACTTGGCATAGAGACTTTGGAATGGCCAGCAAGATCGCCTGACTTGTCGCCTATCGAACACGTATGGGATATGATAGGACGCAATCTTAGTCGATTAACACGTCCCCCCTGGAAACTTAGAAGAACTCTGGCATGCCGTAAGGAGGATTTGGATGAGTAACCATGGAAGAGCCACTCATTAATTTTTTGATGATTATGATGGAGAAATCATCTTGGAAATGTAATCAATTACTAAGAGCATCCTAATGAATTAATATATAAATAAATTACTTTAAAAATATTTGTCCTTTCTGATGTTGCATTTTTTTTGTTCTCCATATATATTCTCTTCTCGCTTCACCACCCGGGAAAATAGAACATATAGGGAATGGATATCTCAACCGACCAATCTAAAAAATTAGCAAGCATAACGGTTGGGGAAACGTTACTTTTTCTATGCTTCGACAGAAGGGGGTTGACAACGGCTTTTCAAAATGGTGTATTTTTTTATTGTTTTTATGGCAATAATTTTCTTACATTTTTTAAAAATTTCAAGTGATTCACGCTAGCCAGTGAGTTTATAATTAGAAATAAAAACAATATATTACAATTCGTTTATTCTGACACAAAGGCAGGAATTTAAGCTACAAATTAACCTAGGCTTTAGGATACCTCATCTGTTCTTTTTATACAATCCGCGAAACAGGACACCTCTAGAAGTTGAAATGGAGCTACTTATTAGATAGTTTAGAGAAAATACTGAAAAAAAAGCCAAAAAATTCGAACTTTAAAAAATAAACCACACGAAAGAAAAAATAAACAAAAAAGTTCTATGTCAAGTCGGATCAGAGATCAAATTTACCCTGGGAATCCGCTCGTTCACAATTTGCCACTTTTTCTTTAGTGATATGCATTCCCTATATTTTCTATTTTCCCTGACTACCACACAGCATCTTAACAAAGGTGATCTGTGACACTACTTCTTTTCGCCTGACTATAAAAAGAACGAGGGCACTAGTACCACATATTAAAAGCAAAGACTAAAAATTACACCAAATACATTTTGCGTAGGAATATAACTTTATTAATTTTCTTTATAAAATAACTAATTTTTAGCCGATTTGCCGCCCCTTAAGTTGACGCCCCGGGCCAGTCGCCGGCTCTGGATCAGATGTTTTTGCCGAGGTCACAAATCATTGAATCTGTTACTTTAATCATTCGGTCCTCTTAAAGCGCTTTGTATAAGGACGGGTTGAAAATTGTTTCGTATAAACACCACTAAAACCGTTTTAAGCACGTAATCGATTTTATATTTTAAACAGAGAGAAGATACCTGGTTCAACGAAAAATCCTTGGCAAATAATAACCACTGTTTATTTACAAAATTTGCCAACACGGACCAAACCAGAATAATGAGTTCGAATAAATTCCATATCGTTCTAAACGTTAGAGAGGGAAAGCAACAAAAATATGTAGAGTGTGACAGTCCAAAAAACCTGTAATACCTGCTCTGAGATAGAAGATGAAAGGCTTATCGACCACCTCAGACAAAATCCTTTTGCCACATCCGTTGAAGTATGTAATGTAACGATATTCCCAGGTTCCTTATCAACTATTAACAGAAGGATTAAAAAATCTGAAATTTCCTGTCGAGTTGCTGCAAAAAAAGCCTTTTTTAACGGAATAAAAAACCAGGCCAGGGTTATTTTTGCATTAAATAATGTTCTTCATGATGATGCCTTCTGGGAGAGGGTGGTCTTTATAGATTGTAAATATTTAAAATATATATATATATATATTTAAAAAAAATTTACGGGTAGTCGTGACTGACTAGTTGAGAAATAACCTCGGTTCCTTTTTTGACAGTCCAGCTTTCGAGAATGTATTTTTCTTTTCTTCAGGACTTCTACAATAAGATAACGAGCCATTAACTTAATTAAATTACAACTATTATAGATAAACTACAGGTACCCATATAAATATATCTAAATAATTCTGTACTCACCAAAGTGGGTTGAAAAACAATAAAGCTAGACATCTCTGAACAATTCTAAGCATTTTTTGCCCTTTTGGGCCTTATGTTATAATAAAAACCTAGATGAATTTGTGTAAAAGAATTGAAAAGTTCACAAAATGGTGGCAAGAGGTTCTTTTTATATTATTTTTTCAATTTTTTGACGTTAATGAGGTCACATTAACCGTCTTCTTTAGTGTATCAAGTAACCCAGGAGAGAGAGCGAGTAACACAGAGAATACTGCACGAGAAAAGGACGCAACAGTGTGGTCATCTTATTCGCTTTTTCATTTTAAAAGTTTTAGACGCAGATAAACTTATGCATGTCTCCTCGTTGCCGAAAGAGATGGGTAGGTAAGACGACACTCTACGGCCTCCCTCATCATGCCGTAAACCAGACTCGTCACCAATTTTGTTCACATTTTAATACCGACAGTGAATTGTTGAAAAAAAACAGAAAAAAAAATTATATTAAAATAATTAATTTTTTGATTTTCGTGTAACATCCCAAAAGACACACAGTTCACCATACTCTCCCTATATTTAATTCTTTGTTGTTTTGGTGTTATAATTATGTTAATTGACCTATTTTGTAGGTACATGACAAATTAAAAGAAAAGGAAAGGGTTTTGGTATGGCAAAATGTATGTCTCTAAAAAGCCAGGCCTTCTCTCTTTACTGACATTATTTTAGAAAATGAATTAATGAACTATTATTCAGACAAAATTTTTTTTTATATAAAAGTTGAAAGGTGTCGTCACTGTTATATGTTATTGTTGGTTATTAATTAATGCATTATACCTATTATTGTCTAAAAAAGGATATAACTGTAAATGGAGCTGAGATTGTTCACATCAGTTTTTTTGTTCATTGATTGTTGTTCTCTGTTAATATGAACCATTTCAAGGAAAAGTCTTTTGTAGTAAGAGGCTTCCTGATCGACAATCTCAGCACCATCCCAGTCCATCTGGTGTTCTTTATTAACTACATGTTCTGTTAATGCAGAACAATCACTTTTATGTGATATAATCCGGCCTTTTAATTTGCGACTAGTTTGACCTATGTATTTTAACAGACAGTCCTTGCATGGTATTTTATAGACAACATTGCTTTGCTAAATATATTTCAGTCATCTTCGAGCAGCAGAAGATAAAATTCTTCTGTATCGTCCACCAAGTTCTAGGTTTGATCCAAAATATAACAACCAAATTAAGAAAGCTGGACGTATTTTAGTGAATATGTGGGTTTAGTGCTAGAGGTTTGGGTTTTAGCAAATCGAAAAAAGATTCAACAGTCAAAGATATGTTGAGTTTCTTGAGGATGTTATATTGACATCTGTGCAGATTTTTTACGAAGACAACGACTTCGTTTACTAGCAGGATAACTGTCCCGTGAACACGGCTCGGCTAATGTTGTTCGCCAGTGGTTTGAAAACAATAATGTTGAAACTCTTCTTTTGCTATCCAGCAGCCCTGATCTCAACCCAATAGCAGAAAATATATGGGGCTGACTTGTCAAAATTATTTATCAGAGAAACTGTATACAACAAAATGCTGAAGAGGAGGTGCTCTCAGAAGATCATTAATATTTTCAAAATTTAAGTTTTTGAATGCCCAGGCGTTTGCAGAGTGTTATTGAAAAGAATGGTGCGCCCACTAAATACTAATTTTGGTTGTTGTTTTAAGTAATATCTAGTATTTAGTTGTTTCCAATCCGTTGTGTTATTTTGAATCCATCGCTTTTTTCAGTTTATTATCGTCATTTTATCAACCCAAAAATAAGTGGTCGCTCTACTTATAAACCAGCCGTCTTCTGTAACTCAAGTGATAATTACTCTTTTGCAATAAAGATTTTTTTTAAATATATTTATTTGCTGCATAAACCGCGATCTTTGGTATCATTAAATAATTATATCCGATATTAAAACATTGATTTTAGAAACGAGAAACTAAACTCAAAACCCTCCTTTGCGTTGCGTAGTCGGATAATAAGAGAAAGAAGGCGAAGAGATTCTCTCACATTGTTTGTTGATTAAAGAGTTACAATTTATGTAAATAAATGGTGTTTGCTTAATTTTCAACTTCATAAATTATTTCTCTTTACCGAACAATGTTAAAAACGTTTCTTTGCATTGAATTATATGTATAAGGTTATTGAAATAAGCTGTTTAGGCAAAGCATGGCATAGACAGGGTGTTAATTCGTGTGTTTTGGTATAGGTGGCGCCAGAGCTTTTAAAATAACTTGTTCTTGCCAAATATTTTTGGAAAGAAATTTTAATAATTTAGGAAACTGGACGTGATCAAGAAAACAATAATCTATTTAAAATTCCTTTCTAAATTGATAGGTAAATATATTACTCCATGACGGGTAAACCAACCAATCTGTTTTTCGTGCTCAGTATCAAAATGGCTGCCATCGGATTTGGACATTTAGCGCATGTTGAAACCCATTCTAAAATCTCCAATATCAGGGTGGGGTAACCAAGGCAACTGCCCAGGGCGCAACGATCCATGGGCGCCAAGATCACTAAAAACAACCGAATTGGAGTAAACATATATTTGAAGACGTTTTTCATTTTAAAGAAAGTAGGTTAGTTTAATTGAACATACCCTCTACCACTACCACTGCTACTACTAAGATTTCCAGGGTAGTTCGTGTTAGGTATAAACCTCTTACACTTCTAATCTTAGGTTTCTCTATGGGTTTTTTTCGGACTTTTTATATCGCGGTTTGAAGCCCTTTACGACTCTATTTTCTTACGCATCCAGGGGTCTGCAGTAGATCCCTGGTCTGCCTCCGGTTTGGTACAAAAAAGCTTCCTGTACTATCATTTATCGTGCCCCTGCAACCGTCTCAATATATTTTCCTTCTACCCTAGAATAATCTCCGAGATGTCGCGGAGGGAGAGTTTCTCCTTGATTTTGGTATTCGCCACAAACCAAGAAGCTCTTGTCATTTGTCTCACTGCTCTATTTTGGATTTTTTGCAGTCTCTTTACCTGGGTTTTGCCGAGTTGGCTCCAGCACGGAGCAGCGTGTGTTAGTTTTGGGCAGACGACCTGTCTCCTTAACCTTAGTTTTATGTTTACGTTTAGTGTGCTTCTTCTATTTAGCAAGGGGTATAGCACAGGGATAGCAGGCAATGAAAGACTATTTATATGAACTGAACCTGTATTTCGAATTCCAAAAACCTCGATACGTGGCTATATCAAGCGATGGGTGCACGAAGAACATCGAAACCACTGGCATTCAATATCGGGGCAAAACCACAGCAAAAGAATAGTAGCATCCCCTTTAACACCACTCACCTGTGAAATCCTTAAACTGAATAAGAAAGTAATCAGACAAGTAACGGGGCTATTAACCGGTCACTGCGCACTGAGAGAACATCTGCATAGGATGGGAATCTACGGAGACGAACCCACCTGTTATGTTATGTCCATATTAGTTTTTGTCGAAAACTAACCCCAGGTATTTCATATAGTACGCTGTTCGCATGGAATTCTCCCAAGTCTCGCCCGAGGGTTACCTCTACAGCGTTTGAAACTAACCGCTTGAGTCTTGTCATATTTTCAGAAGTTAGAATTTATTATTTTTTTGTAAATGCAATAAAAAAATATTACTACAGTTTTTAGCCTCAAGTTTAAGCAAAAAATATACAAATATAATAAAGAAAAATTAAAAACATTGTAAAGAACTTCCTGCTTAAATTGCAAAAATTTTCATCTGCGGCGCACTTGAAATATTCAAAAATTTTCGAAAACTTTCTCCTTATATTGCAAAATTTTTCGCCCATAACACCGTTCATATTTACTATGATTTGAGGCCAGGTCCGCTCCTCACCTATGGTTACTTCCCTCGGAGCAATTCAATCTCCTCCTCTGAGGAAAATCTTAGTTAAGCCCATTTTTCTTATTATTAAAAAATAATCTAGTTATATTGAACATGACATATTCCTTTAAATGCTGCTATACAAGATTCCCACGTTTTCTGCAATTTTCGAACCACTAAAAACAGGATCCAATAATAGAATCGTTATTTTTCATGTTTTTGTAGTTTGGGAGGGGCGACAAATTTATGTTTTGCTCTGAATGCTAAAAGCTCTAGGGTGAGTATGAAAGTAAATTATAAATAGATTTACCTTTGATTTAATACAACTACCCATTTGCTCCGTCTCCGATTTTTTTTTTAACCTAAAGTGCCTAAAATAATCTAATGTTTAATCTACATCTATACACTAAATTTCATCATAATCTGATAAACCGTTCAAAAGTTACACCAAGTATAGATTTACCTTTGATTTAATACAACTACCCATCTGCTCCGTCTCCGAAGTGATTTTTTTTACGTAAAGTAATTAAAATAAACTAATGTTTAATCTACACCTATACACCAAATTTCATCATAATCTGATAAATGCTAGCTAAAAACACTTCATAAATAGTAGGCTCCAAACAAAAAAAAACCGCATTAAAATCGGTGACAGCTACTTAGAGAGACACAGACGGACATAGGTGTCAAACTTATATAAATGGACCTATTTCACTTTTGTGTCAATTTGCCAAGGTCTTCGAGGCTGCTACTTACTATTAACTATTTTTTTCAGTGAAAAATGACATAAATGCTAACCAAGATGGACTTCATAAAAAACGTTCTGTAATTACCAATTTAGTTCCATTTATTTCCGGTATAAATCTTTCTATGCATAGCGGTTTCGAGCCTTATGCTGTGTACACCGATTTTCCCAAGGCTTTTGACAAAAACATCATCCAACTCCAACAATAATTTAACTTGGAGATTTCGGAGTGCATTGTAATTTTCTTCGGCTTCTGCAAAGCTACGTCACAGGGACTCAGTTAGTGGTAGTTAATGGTGAAAAGTCTCTGTCTGCAGGTGTGACTTCTGGGGTCCCTCAGGGGTCGCATTTGGGACCTCTACTTTTTAATATTTTTATATTTGATATTGGAAATTGGTTTCAAAATTCTTAAAAGTAACTGTTGTAAAAATCACCGACTCTTTTTAAATCTTAATAAGTGCCAAGTTATATTATTTACCAGAAAAAAAGGACCTACGATTTTAGAAAACTCATCCACAGTTTGGAATCCTATATATCGCAAATATATCGATCGAATAGAAAGTGTTCAAAAAATGCTTTTAAAAAACTTAAACTCTCGATACAATAGAGATAGACACTATTATTCTTACGAAGCCAACCTAATACTGTTTTACAATTTAAAGTCACTTGAAACTTGCAGAAATTGTTGGGATGTAATTTATATTTATAAAGTTGTAAATAACTTTGTTGATTCATCTTTCTGCACTAATTCCTTATCTTTTAATGTTAATCCCTTTCTTGCCGCCCGTGAGGTGAGGTGAGCTTACTTTCAGCACCTATTTCCACGAGAAAATGAACCTCACCTTATGGGCCGTCAAGAATATGCTCGTATTCTTGACGACCTGTGAGGTGAGTAGTCACCGATGAGTATTTGCCTCTCTCACTTTTCTCACCTGCTTTGAACCATGTGAAAAGTGAGAGAGGCAAATACTCATCGATAACTACTCACCTCACAGTTGCATAGAAAGATTCAGATAAAATTATTTTTCAAATTCTCCAATTATGCTCATACAAATAACAACTGTGTTTTTTGTAAGAACGAATTTATTTTATTTAAGGCTAAATTTGGTTAAAACAAGCATATATAAAATTCTCTTATCTTCTTTTTTAAGCACTTTTAGCCCTAGAAATATTTAGATAATAAGTTTTTTTTGCATTCCCGATTATGTAGCTAGATTCAGTTTATTATGTGCTATCCTGTAATTGGGCAGCCTCGTCTGCCTGTTGGATAGCCTTTGGATTTGTAAAATAAATAAAATAAAATAAAATTATAAAATAGCCTTTGGATTTGTAAAATAAATAAAATAAAATTATAACACCCCTCTTTTTATTTGTGGGTCAAAAACAGTAAAATATTAGTAAACAGTAAAATAAGGAATGAAACTCAATATTTTCTTAAATATCAGCCGCCACGTTGAAATTAGTCCGGAGAATTTGTAATAAAAAATAATTAAACAACCCGGCTGCACTGAAACCGCTGACTTCTTAGCTCTATTGTCGCGGGGAATTTTCAAGTCCAAAAAAATGTAATTTTTTTTTTTCAAAAATTTTTGTTTTGGTTCTTGAGTTACAATTTTTGTAAAAGTTTAATCCCACCTCCTACCCTCTTCCCAGCAGCTAGCGACACGTGGTTTTCACACTATGATAGATAATTGCATTTTCAACAACAAAAAAATAATAAAAAAAAAATCAAAACTTTTTTCTAAAATTTGTTTTTGTTGAAAATGCAATTTTCTACCTTAATGTGAAAATCGCGTGTCTCTAGCTGCTACGGTTCGTGAGTTACAACTTTTTAAAAAGTTTAATCCCTCCTCCTACCCTCTTGCCAACCCCCCACCCCCATCCAAAACAAATCAGCTCTGCGTAGGGTGACAAAGAATTTTTGTGCCAAATTTTATAAGAATCGGTTAAGCGGTTTTTGAGTGTTACCAACAGACAGACAGACACCCAAATAGCATGACAAAATTTTGTATTTAGGTCTTCTTTGACCCAAATAACTTTTTAGTGGAAATAAAAAACTTTTTTTTTACGATCCCAATAGCCTCCATACTATGTATGGATGGCTAAAAATAGGTAAGTAAAATAAATGTGTCAAAATATTTCCCACCTGGTATATTAAATTAAGTTGGCAAAAGACACCGTTGATGCTGATGCAATGCAATATAAAAAATATTATGTGTAATATTTTTAGAGGGGCTAATTAATGCACTAATTGCATGCAAAAAGACACGAATAAAATAATTTAAATACAATAAAAATGAAAGGTTTTCATATCAATATTTTTATTTTTAAGTCGGAAAAATATTGATTGGTTACATAAACACGATAAATAATAGTAATACATAAAAAATACATACCTAGACTAACGGATATAAGTAAACCTATACCTCTAACGTCAACTTTAGTGATTTAAGTAAGTATGTTCTTTAGCTAAAATAACTTGATCGTTGGACTTTAATTCTTATTATAAAATTTAGGCTAATTTGATAACTTAAAGAGTCCACCAAAAACTGGCCAAATGTGGATAGTCTATATGTAAAGGATAGGGTATAGGTTTCCATTTATCTTTAGCCATAATCCTTTGCGCTTATCCTGTTTCTGAATAACTACTAAATTCATTATAACACTGCAACTGTATAAAGCATTGTCTAGAAATTAAAAAAATCGTTTAGAAGTTTTAAAAAATAGCAATTCGTTTTTTGGAAAATAAACGTGCGTTAATCTTTTACAAAAAAAATTGCTTTGGGACTGAACAGTCCAAAAACTATTTTTTTTTTTGGAAAGGTTCATAATGTGAAAAAACTAAGTTTCTATGTCCTATTTCTTTGGATATACTTATTGGATACCCTTATACAGACGCTTGAAACAAGATTTCAAAGGTTTTTTAAAGTTTCCCAAAAATTCGATGATTTAAAAATGTTTCACGGACTGACTTAATTTTATTTTATACTTCAGATCTGGAAAGTACTACTATAGACGCATATAAATCGTTTCGTTTGTTAATATCAGAATTAAAAGATGAAATCGGGAAACCCGAAGAAATTTTGCTATTGTTTTAACCTTCCCAACATTTTTAAATTATACCAAATAATGGATACAATTGCTCCTAGCAGTGCGGAACAGACTAAAAAATAGTAAAAAAAGGTCACAAATGCGTTTGCTATAATTAGTATTGAGCGGGAATATAGCCATTCTATTAATTTCGATACTGAACTACATAAAGTCAGTAAAAACTCGCATAATTATTTTTTAGTATAAAGTTAACATGTTGTTAAAAATATAAAAAATGTTTTATTCCTACCAACTCTAGTAATACATTTTTTACACTGTATTGAGGCTTCTCCCCCCTCCGCCATTTAAGTCACGCTACGCCGCTGTTTTTTGTAATATTTCATAAAAAGACCAACATTTTTGAAGTCTTTTTGCAATTACCGCAAAAAATTTGCTACAAATTTAGTTAGTGTTTTAAGCAGTTTTTGTTAAGGGTATTTCAAACGTGTAAAAAATTGCACTTAGCATATTCGCGTGTGGTGCATTTCTGACATAATTTTAGCAACAAATTTAGAATTGAGACCAAATGCCAATCCAGTTTTTTTAAAATATATTATCATGAAAAACGTAAACCAGATCAAAATTTTTCAAGAATTTTATCTAAAATTTAGGAAATATAGCCTGCGGCGCTACGATATCAATGATTGTCACAGCTTTAGTTTAGTTTTAACAAATTTTTGTCAACAACATTTGGCACGTGTAAAAAAAATGAAAACAGATAATATTTTAATAAGTTATTTTCTCGTACACACTGATCGAACCCAACATCTACTATAATTTAAAAGCTGTCAACACAGCGGAAACGCAACAACTACCCGGTAAAGTAAAAAGAAGATATCGTTTGAATCTCTCCCTCCTATATTAGTAATTTACGTTACAAGGTAATAGTAGTTTACATAACAAGAATGTTATAATGATCATTACACGAGAAGATGAAGTTTGAGACGTGTATTCTTGAACATGGAGCGGCATAGATCTATGGCGAATGATCACATGGGATGAAAACGTTATATTCTTGAGCGATGATCCGATCTTACGGATCTCATGAAAATCATACACAGCGTTGAGTGACGCTTGCGCAATAAAGAGGTTTTTTTTTTGGAATGTATTTCTTTTAATAAAAATCAACTACACCTACTTATTGCAAATTTTTAAAAATCAGGTGAGTATCTATTGATTTTTACCATAAAGTAATATACCTACGGAACAGAAGCGCAAAGCCGGCCGAAATCGCGCAGGAGTCTGCGATCCACTTCGGTCCGCTTTGCACCTCTGCTGCGCCCAGGAACTAAAGTGAGGGGAGGAGGGCGGTTTAATAGGTGTTTGGTTAGTTTGTTCGAAACAAAAATACTTATTTTGAAAAGAAAGGGTAGACTCTCTGGCAGATCCAGTCTCACTTGCAGTTTTTTTTCAAAATTTCGCATTTAGAGAACTAGACAAAAATGCTATTTTTTATGCATTTGAAATTTATTTCACGAAAAATGGCTTAAAATTGAACAAAACAGTTTATAATGTTATTGCGCCGCAGACGAAAATTTTGGCAAAAACAAAAAATTCTTTAAACTTTTTTTTCCCTTACCTTTTCTTTAAACATTTGTTTTTAAAAAGTAGATGGTCTTAGATGCCAAAAAGGGGTGGGTTGAGGTGGAATATATATATATAGATTTGTTGTCAAAATTTAAAAAATGCGCCGCAGACGAAAATTTAAAAAAAAAACTAAAAATGCCATTTATGAGCCGTTTTGAATGATGTTTATAAAAATTGCTTAAAATTAAACTCAACTTGTAACAGATTTTAATAATCAAGTACACGATATTCCGGAGGATTTTTTTTTTGTATTGTTACCCAATACTTCATGGGTTTTGCTTCATTTGAAGAATGAAATTTTGAATTAGGGCAAGAGGAGGTAAGGTCTATCTAAATTGTTTGCTTACATTTTGAATGGTGTGCGCTGAATGACTTCCAAAGCAAAGCGTTATTGTCTTACTTAGTTTCTGTTTATTTAGAGGTTACAAAATAGTTTGCTCAAATTACTTTAAGGACCAATGAACCTCGTACCTCTGGCAAAATTTTAATTTTAGCACTTTAAAATGAAGCATTTGCAAACATAATTGATAGAATTTAGAGCCCATGTATCTTGTGATGGTGACCAAGATTTTATCTATTTCAGTAGTAACCAAGATAATAAAATATACAGACCGCTTCATGTTACTGCGAACATAGGCCGGAAGAAGTCCAATTTGCTAGTGTACGTACATGCAGGGACATCGCACACCTATCAGTGGAGCAACCAATACTCAGGCTTGCAATGGCCGTTCGCGGCTTGTATTTAGTATTTAGTACGCCTCTAACCACGGTGCTATGTGGAGTGTAGTCAATGAAACCGGAATATGGTCAATAAATACGCAAATTTTTATAACGTAACTTTCTTTTTTTTTTGTCACTGATAAATTAGAGTGTTTTATTTTCAACTGCTCAGATTTATCACTAACAACATGTTACAATGAAAATAATAAGGAGAAACAAAATAAAAGCAAGTTCTGAAAATAAAGCAATACATTCTAAAAACCAAAAAGATTCTCCCAGTCAAAAAAAATTTAGAGCAAATGTTCGAAAAGTCCTCCTGGCTCGGCTAGACAATATCCGAGCCTATTATAAAAACCCCTTCTAACGTTTCCAAGCATGATAGGGGTGATAGTTTGAAAAGCTTTTTCAATTTTAATCCGAAGCTCTTCCAAATTATTAGCCCTTTCATGCCCGTAAACTTTATTTTTGATATAACTCCACAGATAGAAGCCATTAGGAGCAAGATCGGGTGGTCGAGCTGGCCATAAAATAGTTCCCCGTGTACTTATAACCCGATTAGAAAATTAATTATCAAGATATTCCCTAACAAGGCCAACATGTGAGTGGGACAACCATCTTGTTGAAACCATAATATGCTGCTGCAGTAGATCCAAGTATCTAGGACCATTCAAATTGCCGTAAATAAAAAATGGCCCAATTACGTGTTCCCCTACAATACCCCCCCCCCCAAAAAAAAAAATACAAATGCAAATTTTCCTTTGACCAATATCGAACGTGTGGTGGGTTATGATGATTCAATAAAGTGCTTTTATCTGTGAAAAGAATAGATCTCAGAAAGTTTTCAGCACGATTAGCCATCATTGTTTCGCAAAATTCCATACCACGATAGTTGTCCTCGGGAAAAATTTGATGCGTTTTTGACGCTTTGTAAGAATGATAACCATTCTTTTTGAGAACACGTAAGACAGTGGCTGAAGACGTATCAACTACTTCGGCAGTTTGGTGGCTAGTTAACTTTCGATTTTCCTCTACTGCAGCGCAAATCATCACACCTCGTACTTCCTGCTCGTCATTCAAAACAGTGGGTTTTTTTTATGGTTTCTTAGCGCTACACAACCAAACTTTTCAAAATTCTGCACAAACCTATGAATCGTTGATAACTAGGTTCTGGGCGATTTACAAAATTCTCCAAAAAAAGTTCTTGAATAAGTCTTAATGGTCTCCCATGGTCCCCCAATGGTTTTTCAACATAGTCTCAATGGTCTGCCTTGATAATATCATTTGACTATCTGTACTTATTCGGCAACTTCGTAGACATCCATTTTTAGTTTTAAAAATGAATTATTTCACTTAAGAACTTATCAATCTGTTTCTCGAGCAAGGCAGAAATAAAATAAAATAATAAAAACAAAATAAATTTCCAAAATATAACACTGCAGCGTGCTTCGAATCCACCTCAGTCGTACGGCACGGAGCGTAAATTGGACTTGATTCCCGTATGTTCGCAGTAGCCTGAAGCGCATTGTATTAAGAATTATAATTTATACTGCTTTTACCTTTTATATTTTCGTAATTACCACAAAACTATTGATCGAAATTAGATTTTTCAATTTACGCTAGAGGTACCTTAAGGTTTTACCTTTTAAATATCTGGTAACATGCTAGTGATCTTTGGCTTTATAGTTTGTTTTGGTTACCGGCGCAAAACATTTTTGATTATTAAAAATTACATTTAAAAACAAATGCTTTTGTCTTCTACTTTTTTGTTTGTTTCACCGTTTTTGAATTTTTTGTAAAGTTATTACAACTCGCGAGTAAACTGCTTTTTTTTACTCCTGTTTTCAATTCACTCGTTGAGCTCGTTCTTTAAAACCACGCTTGTAAAAAAGGACTATTTAAGGCGCTAGTTGTAAAAACTACTATTTTTCAGTGGCGTATGCAGAAGTTAGTCTAGGAGGCGGCGCCGGCGCGTGGCGGCTTGAGTATAGCAACAGCCGATGAATTTCATTCTTGATAAATAAAAAATCTAGAATCTTTCTTATTTTTTCACGGTATACCTGAACGGAGTATAGGTTACATAAAAAGGGAGAGAAAAACTAATTCTACTTTTTGAATAAAGACCCTTCCCTGACTAAATAAACATATTCATTAAAATCAAAACAACTACAACCCGCAAAAAAAAATAAAAATTTTTAAAATCCACAACAGCCTTTATTAAATTTTTGCCATAATTGGGATTTTCAATAGAATTTATCTTATATCTATTCCAATATTTGGTAAACTCATGGTGAACGGCATCACCTGCCTGCTCGGACCAAAGTCCTAGACCATCTCCATCTAAAAATTTAACGATGATTTAAAATTATATGCATCTTTAAAGTCTTTTCATTTGCCTTGAAAGCGGGTTTTAACTCACCAATCAAACTAAAGTAGTACTATAAATACTTATAAAAATTCACAAATTTTATAAGATTTCGAGAATAGGATCAGCTACGATTTTAATGAACGCGGTTATTTAGTCAGGGAAGGGTCCTTATTCAAAAAGTACAATTAGTTTTTCTCGTCATTTTTATGTAACCTATACTCCGTTCAGACATACCGTGTTTTATTAAGCTTTTCTCGGGGCCATTTTGATGTCAGAGGCAATTGCTTTTGGAATCGAGTTTCTAAAATGGTTTTAAAAACAAATTCTGAAACGCCAACCATTTAGCTGAAAATATTAGTTCAGAAAACGTTTTCCCTACTTTTGGTTGAATGCATGTAAAAACCAAAAGCTACGATCTATGTTACTTGGGTTCACATCCTGCTAAACCCAGATCGGTGTCTAAACGTTTACTTTAGTCCCTGACCTAGGCAGACGTCCCAGGGACAATGGGATCGGAAAAGTTTTTTTATCAAAAAATTAAAATAGACCATTTTTAAGAATTATTTTTATTTTATAAATTTTGAAAGGCGTATGGTAAAATTAATCAGAAACTAAAAAACAACGTATACTTTAAAAAAGAGAAGATCAAAAGATCTTGGGAGGAAAGAACGAAAATTCAAAATTGAATGAGTGTCCCACAAGGAACACACAAAAGACCAAAGCGAAAAGAGAAACAATTAAACGATGTTTCGCCCAGGGTGACCAGCGAGGGCTCGTCAGTGGACTCCCAAGATCTTTTGATCTTCTCTTTTTTAGATTCTTTTCGGTTGATGTAACTGATTTGGAAGTTTTAACTTCTTGTTTTTAATTGTCTTAGGAGCATATTCCTATTGGAAAGATTAACACGCCAGGACGAATCGGTATCAAGTGACTTAAAATAAGTACCATGCGGAACGATGCCTATTTGTGAGAGTTTCAGAGTTGGAAGTCAGAGTGTGCGATGGTGTTAAATGATGTCTGGATTAAGGGTGACTAGTGAATCCACTGACGAGCCCATGCTGGTCACCCCAGGCGAAACATCGTTTAATTGTTTCTCTTTTCGCTTTGGTCATCCAATTTTGAATTTTCGTTCTTTCCTCTCAAGATCTTTTGATCTTGAGCATCTTAAAGCGCTTTTTTATATAATTCGTATAAACACCATTAAAATTAACGTTTTAAACATTAACTCGATTTTATTTTTAAGCGATTTAAAAAAGCCGTTTATTACCTTAAAATCTATTTTAGGGTCGGTATAAACACATTGAAAACGCTTTAACCCATTTCTTCCAAACTAAAGATATACTTAACCCTGGGTTTACCAAAAAATTTGTGGTTAACTTTGTTGTTTTATTTGTTTTCTTTTTAAACTAAAATTTAATTACATTTAATGAACCCAAATAGCATTTTTCCGCCTTCCGACTAGTTCTGTACGGCATCTAACGTCAGAGGAAGTATAAAATATAGTCAGTTGACAACCTTAGTGGTTTAAGTCAAGGATTATACTTTATCTTTCGTTGTTATGATATCTTAGCTTGTATAGATGGACGTAAGTCGTCGAGATAACGTTTGGAGCCATTGTGTGCAGTCTAGTGCAGAATCCCGACAACGCCTCAACGTCGTTAAGGAGAACGTTGGCATGTAGTACAGAGTAAGAAATTAGCCCGACGTCTGTAGTTCTTGTGTTAGTAAAGTTTTCTGACGATGGTCCAACGTCTGTGCTGCCAACGTTGCACTCAGTAAAAACTACGACGTTCGTCCCACGTCCGGGATTCGACAAATGTACCCAATGTATGTGGTGATGAAATTTGACCTACACCTGACGGTTTTTCAACGTTGGAGTTTGGAATCCAACCCAAACTAGTGAAAATTAGACTTCCTTTTTGTATTTTCGTGCGTGCGGTACATTTTTGTGTTATAACTAATGATGCTAAAGAAAAACCAATTCAAATATTAAATTCAAAAAATCAATATGAATAGCTAGCACGTGAGCTAACAGAATTATGATTAATTTGGGTAAGAGCTCAACTTTAAACTTACCATATCTAGACCTTAAAGCAGTTTACCACAAACCGTTGTGTGTTGTCTATCACTTATGTTGATTACTTAGCGTCTTATATAAACGTGGTTGCAAAACATAAAACAGAAGAAAAAATGAAAGGCAATTTGTGAAGGCGCAAATATTGTCACAATTCGCTAAAACTCACTGCTGTCACCGCTTTGGGTCTTATTACGATGTCGGACAGACGTAGTGGAGGAATCTTTTTTGGAAGCAAAGTTCCCTAAACAGATTAAGTTAACCAAACACCACCAGAGGTCAGACCCACCAGATCAAGTCGAACTTAAACGGCTGGTGACCTCTATGTTGCAGTGGCGTCACTGTAGATGAAACCAACGTTTCACCAGAACGGGCGACCGATTAAGTAAACAAAAATTCACTAGGAGAAGGGCCAGTCAGATTTGAAATATAAAAGTTTACTGTAATTATCTGACGTAGCGATCTTTTCCTTACGATAGTTGTGAATAAATAATAAAGCCGAACGAAAATTCTGTAATTTTGTGTAAAATATCATGAAATCCCATGAACTTTGCAATAAAATATTGTTGAAATATTTAAATACATCATTTAGGCATATTTTAAAAAGAATGGTGAAGATTTTTTTTTCAATAAAATATTATTTTTTATTGAAATAGTGTGAGAATATTCGTGGCGATCATGTATTTTCGGCCTTGCATTGGTCATTTGTGTCAGTAAAGTAAAGTGTGTTGGGGTACGTAATAATTTTGACGTGAACTTATTTATGCCTGCCAACGTTGCAAGTATAAAAATCTAGGAATTTTTTTAAAACCTTTGGTTGTTATTTCGAATCAAAGCGTGGGTGTTTCCTAACTTTGGACAAAAATATTAACTAGGTTTGTTGACCTATTTGCACTAAGCACGAATTAGTTTGTAGTACAAATTTCTGTATTCCCTCTATGGAACCCTCGTATTCCGACGTCGGTACAACCCGGATTTGTATTCCCCATTTTGGTCAAAATTTGAGTCGGTGCGCGGTCGATCTGACGTAGCTTCCTGACGTCAGGTTGTCTACGCCAACGTCGCAACGACGTCCAAATGCTAATTGTTAAGGACGTATAAAACCTCGAAGAAAACAACTTTATTTAAAACCGTCCTTATATAAAAGCGTATAAACTTAATAACTGATCCAAGTATACCGCATTATGGTAGATACACTTAATGGCAAGCTTTTATTTAACTTCACACGTGTTTCTTTGTTTTCTTGCGTGCTTCTTATTTGTTTGTTAGTATATTTGGAACAAATCTTGCAGGTCAACTTTGATCAACTTCTACATATCCGATCAACTTCAAATTTGGAATGCGTTTATAGTTTCGGTGAAATATTTAAAAATAAAAAATTTTATAACTTTTAAAGTTATTAGTTTTATGTTCCGCTAAATATTTTATAATTTTTGAAATAGAAACCACTTTGGTGGGAGATGGCTAACGGGATGAGAGGGGCTTATAATATTTGAAAATTCATAACTTTTTACCGACAAATATGCATTTTTCAATTTTATCTTTCACTAAGTTTGTAGGTGGTGGGTCGTTAAGGAGATAAGGCGATGAAGGAGAGTTAATATATTTGAAAATTCATAAATTTTCAACCAACGGTGCTATGAATATGCAGCTTTAAGATTTGGAGGAGGAGGTGGTTCAGGAAGTTATGGTATACAGTTAAAAGTACCCCTTCCTTTCCGATGGGGGGTGAAAGGGGTCGTTCCATATAGTACAGATGTGGACCGCTCCTTCCTCTTCGAATGAGGGGGGAGGATTAACATCTAACTTAGTCCCGAGCTAAATCCGATTGATTTCCATTTAGATTTAAAGAATTATAAAGTTGCCAGCCCTCCCCCTCTTTGAGGATGGGAGGCTGGCATTATCCGAAATACATGTGTAGGTCTAATAATTTCAAAATTAAATTTAGGTAAAAGATATTTTTTAATGATAAGCTGTTATAAAGGGGACTGAAAAGTTCAAATAATGTTTAGCTTTCTGATACCATAATAAAAGCGATGGGAGCAAACTAAATTTTGAACTTTAACCCTAATTAGAGTACACAATAAGAAAAGGCAGTTTGGTACCGAGTTTGGAACTTACTGAACTTAGCGCCCATGGCTTTTATTATGATTTAGAAAGATAAAAAATTATTTTAACTTTGTATATAGTAGCTTTTTAAAAACTTGTTATTAGAAACATTTTTTACCTAAATTTAATTTATTATTTAAATGATTTTTTTCGATTACATTACAATTTCTTTTAGGTCGGAACCAAAAATTACTCGTCTTTTTTTCTTTTTGCGTTAATCATTAACAGAAAATAGTTTGTGGCATTACCATGAAGTGTGATTTTGGAAAATTACAGCGATCATTTTTTGTATACGTCAAGTGGTAAAAATTACACTGATTATTCTCATGTGAGAAATGTAATTCTTTACTAAAAAAAGTGAATTGCTGATGGCACACGAGTTTTTGATTAAATTGTTTTTGATAAATTCTAACAGTTTCTGAATTCCGAAACATGAATTATTTTGGATCTGTTACAAAGGAAGAAATCAATGACATGTTGTTAAAAGTAAACCGGTTAGTTAATTGGTTATTTATTTTCAGTGGCGCACCCAGGAATTAGCTTCGAGGGGAGGTAGGGGGTTAAGGATAAATAATAAAAAACTTAATTTGAAGTAAAAATGCCAGTAAAAATGTGACCATAATTAATACAAGGAAACAGGTGCTTACTAGCGCGGACCTGGGTTCAAATATATAGGGTAGGGGGTGTTAACCAAATTTAAAGTGGTTTATTTATCCAAAATATGATGTCAAAATAACGGTTCGATATGCCCCAAGCAAAATTTTTTGAGAAAATAACACTTAAAATGCAATTTTTTACTTAAAATCAAACTAAAATCGTGCAATTTATGATTTTTTAAAGATTTCTGTTAAAAATTAGGCTCCAGCCTCTTGTATTTTATTCACCAATTGTATATAACCAAGCTTCTTGGGGTGGGGGGTTTGCCAATTTTACTTGTCCTATGGAGTCGTAGAATTATAGAAAACGCGCAATCGGAAAAAATTATCGGTAATTTAAACCTCTAGTGGTATTAACCTCGATAATTGCTTCCTTGTTTTGTATAAAAACGAATAAAGTGCGTTTAATCAAAAATGGTACAATTATTACAAAAACTAAATTACTATTGGCAACTTAGTTTTTTATTGAATTGTTTGTATCAATATTCTAGCAGTTTCTATTTGTCTTTCGTAAAATAAATCATTCTGAAGCTGTTTGAAGTGACTCGGTTAGTGAATTTATTATTTATTTTTTGTTTTTCCGTTCGTGAAATCCTCCCCTAAAGACCACTCGAGCACCAAAATTAACTAAATCATTTTTCACTGATGCGGAGAGAAAAATTATCGGCAATTTTAGATCTCTAGTGGTAT
Source organism: Oxystoma pomonae (assembly GCA_963921995.1). Classification (NCBI taxonomy): domain Eukaryota; kingdom Metazoa; phylum Arthropoda; class Insecta; order Coleoptera; family Brentidae; genus Oxystoma; species Oxystoma pomonae. The sequence continues at coordinate 97,870,913 of OY998164.1, forward strand.
TACCCCCCACAGTACAAGAATAATAAAATAACTGACCGAACTATAGGATCCATTTAAGGAAAAATAAGCCGACGAGAAATAAAAAGGTCTTTCAATTAACCCAGCATGCAATTTGGTGTGGAAAAGGATTGAAACCGCAGCGGGAAATCGATTCTAAAAGCCACTACGTTATGGAGAGATGTAGTTTGTATTGTTCCTTGTTTTTTGAAAGAGGATTTTTCTACGAACTGGATTAGGGGCCGTATTTTTGAAACCACAAGAAAATATTTGCATACGAGTACTAAATAATGGACACTTTTCAGAGACGCTCACACAATTTTTTTTTTAGTTTTGGACCGGAATCTGGGCGATTGACAGCCAAAAATCGATTCTAAAAGCCACTACGTTATGTGTTTTTTCTTTTCTTTGTAAATAATTTCTCTTCGAACCGTATTTTTGAAATCATATGAAAATATCTGCATACAAATACTAAATGATGGAGACTTTCCAGGTCTGTCTCTGTCGTCTCTGTCTATGCCGTGTAGAATGAGAGGAAAAAAGCCAAAAAGCATGCCGAACTGTGTTCGAGATCAGGTGCAACTGGCCCCAAAATGCTAAAGTCTGCATCCTTGGGCAAAATTTTAAAATCATCTGAACAGTTAAACGTTGGCACCGATGTCAACATTTGACTGAAAATCTGATTCTGACAGCCAGCCGATTGCAATTATTGGCATCAAATCGGTTGCATCGGAAATCCAAAAGAACGAGTTTGATAGTATCGGAACGTTTCAAGAACTTGTTTGATGCATCGATTGCTCAATCGATGAGATTACAAACTCGCCCCTTCTAAAATTTTGATAAGGCTTTAGTGACTTGCCATTTAAAAAAGAGATAGCGATATAAGCGGCACGAAATTGAGTGTGACTGAGGTCGCAGGGAAGGGACCGAATATTTGCGATCTTTAAACCATTGTTTAATAACTGGTTGGAAAACTATGTTATAAAGCTCCAAAAATTTTGTAGGGGCAGATGCAGACAGCGGCGTACCGTGACTTAAAGTCCCGGGGGCGGGGGGGGGGGCGAAGGCTCAAGCACCACAGTTGTTGGTACCTAGGTACACAGGGTGATTCACGACGAAATGCAAATATTTTAATGGTAAGTATTACAGACCAAAGGCAACTCATATCCAAATTTTTTTTTTCAGTGTTTTTGTCAAATATGCAGTGCGATTTATGAAAATAGTGAAAGAAAAAAGGGACATATCTCGGAAACCAATAAACGTATTTACTTTAAATTTGGCGCACGTAAGGAGTCCCAAAAGTTATACTTCTACCAATGTTTAAAAAAAAAATAAAATTTCAGATCAGACTAAAAAAAAATTGTATATATTTTTGTTAAAAATAACACCCTGTATACTGCAATTTGCAAATTTCGGTATTACCACGTAAAAGCTTAAGGAAGATGTTATAATACTCTTATATTTCATTTAACGCGTTAAGTCTTAGTTTTTTATAAAAAAAATCAAAATTACGATCCTGAAATATTAGGGTTACAATCAATATCATGTTCTAAATTACAGTCAAATCATTAAAATTTCGGGCCCGGACTAATATTTATTTGATTTTATTTGTCCTTATTGGAACACAACATTTTTTGTACTTCTTTTGGAGATTTTGATATCACAAAATACAAGGCAAAGGATGTTGCTATAAGTATTTTTTTAATTGATCATCATCTATAATATAAAACCGTCCAAAGATTACAACCAGGGGATAATGTACAGGGTGATCTATCATAAATGCCACCGCCACTTTTCTTTGTTATTAGGCATGCTTTAAAAAGTGTTTGTTACAAAAGCTGTATAACTTTTTCCAGCCTTTTAGAATATGTATGCCAAAGTTGACAAGTGTCATTGCAAATGTCAAATTTTGTCATAATTCTTATTTTAAATAAAACTCCTGGTTTTCCTCTGATTTCAAAAAAAAATTTAAAGCATGCATAATAACAGAGAAAAATGGTGGTGGAATTTATGGTAGATCACCCTGTACATTATCCCCTGGTTGTAATGTTCGGACGGTTTTGTAGCTCATAATCAATTAAAAAAAAATATTTGTAGCAAATGAGGTACAAAAAAATTTTGTTTTCCAATAAGGCCAAATAAAACCAAATAAATATTAGTCCGGCCCTGAAATTTTAATGATTTGACTACGACTTCAAATCAATTTCGAAAACGGATTTCAGATTAAAACAGGGTTTATTAATAAATTAAAAGTATGTGTTTGTATATTTCATAAAAATAAATTACAAAATATTTATCTGGCCCTGTACCAGCCTGATTTTTTTTGGGTAGGGTGGATGTGGACTTATTTATGCCTAAATTAGTTTTATAATAATATCTCAGGATTGGAATTTGGGTTTTTTAATTTTTTTTTATGAAAAAACTGAGACTTAACGCGTTAAATACAATCTAAGAGTATTATAGCAGCATCCTTTAGCTTTTACGTGGTACAAAATTTGCAAATTGCAGTATACAGGGTGTTTTTTTTAGTCCGGACTTGAAATTTTACTTTTCTTATACTTAGTAGAAATGGGAGCCCCTTTGTGTGCCAAATTTAAAGTAAATATGTTTATTTGTTTTTTTTTTTAATCACACTATATATTTGACAGATACTGACTTCATGCGGTCCTGTATCACGTCGAAATGAATAGTATGGCTATACTAAATATAGCAAACGCATTCAGGTTGCCTTTCGTCATTTGTGACCTTTCACAATTTTTTAGTCTGTTAGTCCACTCAGTTTCCGCACTGCTAGGAGCAATTCTATTCATTATTTGCTATAATTTAAAAATGTTAAAAATAACAAAATTTCTTCAGGTTTCCCGATTTTAACTTTTAAATTGTTTTCTGAAACGTTTTCATTAATTAAACAATCGAATTTTTGGGAAAATTTTAATAAATCTCGAAATTTGGTTTCACGCATCTCTATATGGGTATCCTATGTCACAGTTGTCACACAATGTTGAATTTATTTATTTTAAAGTCTAAATCTACGATTGGGCAACACGGTTCTCAACTAAAGAGCCAGTTAACTTCCACCTTTTTTCGCTTTTTCAAACGAAACACATTTTTTGATTTTTTTTTCTCTTTTGACTTTTGACTACACCGCTGGTTGCAGGGAACAGGCGAAAGTAAGTGCGGCACATATTTTCGGGCACCCAATTATGATCGCAATCAAAATAATGTTTTTTCTTATTATTTGTCATACATTTAGCTTATAAAATAGTTTAAAAAAAAAAGGTTATCGTTATCGATCCTATCGAAAGCCTTGGAGAAATCGGTATAGATGAGATCTATCTGATACCCACTCTCCAAGGCTTTCCACAAAGTTTCTTCATATATCAAGAGATTAGTAATTGATGATTTACCTTTTAAAACCCGTGTTGTTGGTTTATAATTATGTTTTGAAAATATGGTGCAATTTTATCTGTGACTATTGATTCAAACAATTTAGGAAATAAAGAAATTTTTTAAATACCTCTGTAGTTTTTAATGTTTGAGTTATCTACGCTTTTGAATATTGGGGTAACATAACTTAGCTTCCAAGCTGTCGGAGGATCTCTACTGGACATGAAAAATTTACCGTTTTTTATGAAAATTACTGGTAAACCATCTGTCCACAGGTTTTTGTTTAGACTATTTTTTCCTACGACTACATATGAAAACACAGGATTTCTCACAATTGGTATGCTTAAAAAACGTTAAATTTCACCCGTATGCGGAAAAGCAGTTTCATTTGATTTGTGCGAAATTAAAGACCAATTTTAAAAAAAAATTAGTGCAATTCAACAGTGTTCGTAGGAAAAGTAGCATACACAACTCGATAGAAAGTAACTTTCTGACACTCGCGTGTTGTTTTACCCGGCTAACGCCTCGTTCACAATATTCACGCTCGTGTGAAATTTTTCACTTTCTTTTCCTGTTATGTAATATACTATTACTTTGTTTTGTTTCGATTGAAATTTCTTAGCTAGTTTGTAAATTAAAATTAAAAAAACATGAATATTTATTGTTTTATTTCTTTTTTTTTGAAAATGTACCGATTTTGCATCAAATTTACCTGATAAATTAGAACAAATGTCCAGATGAAACAAAATTAAAATTTGTTAACTCTAGACTAAGACAGTTTAAGTTGGTATATTGTACACGTACGAAGTGCCTATCTGTAGATCTTGAATTTTCCAGGATTGGATTTTTCTGTCTTTTTCATTTTATTATCATATTATCTTGCATTTTTTGGTTCGGCCGTTCGAATTAACAATAAATTGATTTTTTTTTACTCCCTTCGGCAAAACTCGACGCGCTTTTTCCTGTATCTCTGTGTTAGCAAATTTGCGTCTGGTCTAAACGTTCTACATGCTAAAAGCGTACCTTTAATGAAACCGCTCAACGCTAAACCGCATATGCGGAAAAGCAGTTTCATTTGATTTGTGCGAAATTAAAGACCAATTTTTACAAAAATTAGTGCAATTCAACAGTGTTCGTAGGAAAAGTAGCATAAACAACTCGATAGAAAGTAACTTTCTGACACTCGCGTGTTGTTTTACTCGGCTAACGCCTCGTTCACAATATTCACGCTCGTGTGAAATTTCTCACTTTCTTTTCCTGTTATGTAATATACTATTACTTTGTTTTGTTTCGATTGAAATTTCTTAGCTAGTTTGTAAATTAAAATTAAAAAAACATGAATATTTATTGTTTTATTTCTTTTGTAAGCGTTTTTGAAAATGTCCCGATTTTGCATCAAATTTACCTGATAATTTAGAACAAATGTCCAGATGAAACAAAATTAAAATTTGTTAACTCTACATGTAAGACAGTTTAAGTTGGTATATTGTACACGTACGAAGTGCCTATCTGTAGATCTTGAATTTTCCAGGATCGGATTTTTCTGTCTTTTTCATTTTATTGGTTCGGCCGTTCGAATTAATAATAAATTGATTTTTTTTTACTCCCTTCGGCAAAACTCGACGCGCTTTTTCCTGTATCTCTGTGTTAGCAAATTTGCGTCTGGTCTAAACGTTCTACATGCTAAATGCGTAACTTTAATGAAACCGCTCAACGCTAAACCGCAGAGATTGGACTTTGAGAACTGCATTTGAACGGAAGTGCTTGTTTTTTTACAGCTAAAAGAAGGACAAAATATTTCGTCCTATGATCCAACTTAATGGACTTAGGTTGGCGAACATCACATATTAATTATTTAAATAATAGAGTAGCTTTTTGATTGTGTTTCTATAGTTTGCAGCCTGGCATGGGGGTTTTAATTTTGAGTTCTCTGTTTCAAATGGATTCTGGATAATAAGATGTTGGTTTTAGTGAGTGGAAACTCGAGCTCCGTTAAAAGCTTGTAATTGATTTTTTTTTATCGTATACCTACTTTAATTTTTAGTTTATTTTCTTAGTTACCGATAGTCTTTGTTCACAACTTAAGTATTAATAAGGATTTTAACAACTTTATGTACCGATAAGTATTATATATATATAGTTATAGTATATAAAGTTGTTATAGCTTAAATATAGAGTGTGCCAAAAAAAACAATTTGAATGAAAATATACTGTATTGAAAAAATACAATAGTATTTTTTCCTTATATAGTTTATTCCTTAAAATGTTTATGAGAGCAACTTCACTATAATGTGACCAATGATGACCCCTCAAATTCCTACGAGAATATGGAGGGGCTTTATTAGTTTTACTAAAAATAAACTACACAGTATTTATAACAATAAATAAATAATAAAATCAATAAATAAATGTGTCTGTATTTAAAGTCTTGCAAATTAAATTATAAATCACTCATATGTGGCGATGGTCTTTTATAAAACGCTTTTTAATATTAACAACCGAAGAAGAAACGAAAATAGTAATTTTCACAACTAGTGGCTAAAATAGTGCTTTTTTACAAACAAGAGGTATTTAAAAACGCAAGTAAAAAAAAGCACAGTTTACCCAATACATATTTGGACGTGACAGCGACGTCGTCTCAGGCTACCCGACGTACCTGATATCCCAAATTTCTACCTTAATGGAGCATACAAATTTGGGTCGTAACGACGTCGGCTGCCGACCAACCATAAAGAAAGAGACGTTAAATTTTTTTTACGAGAAATATAGTAGAGAAAAATTGGACAAGTTGACAAGGTAACATTGATAATAATTGACTTTTAAGGAATGTTCCACATCGAAATTTCCATGCGACGGGTATTTTACTGATGAATATAGTAAGGTTAGATGGAAAAAAATGCGTGGGCTTTAAAAATAAGGAAAATTTGATGTTTTTTGTAGTTTTTGCACCCGTGATCAAAAAAACAGTTTTTTTTGTATCGGTAACCAAAAAAGCCATGCTTTATTTATCTGCAGACGCTTACTAAAATCATGTTTTTGATAAAGGTATAACATCTTTTTTTAAAATGGAACGTAAATAATATTTAGCATTTTTTACGAGATCTACAGTCAATTTACCCACTCTGACCACATCAAACACTATTTTCAAATTTAGATAACATTATTTCTCAATAATTTAAAAAAATATGTATGTTGTGTTTAAAATAATAATAAATGTTGAGCCAGTTTTCAAAATACCTAGTGTTTACGAAATTTAATCCAATAAATCTTGGATAAACTAGGAAAGTCGGATTTTATACGCAAAATGGTTAAGGAGGGGCTAACAGTTAAGTATAGCGTTTCTATTAATCAAATAAAAAAAATGTTTTTTATCCAGATGATGATGAAGTACTATGTTACCTTAAGTTAAAAATGTTTAAACATACAACTGATATTTCATATATCAAGCAATATAAAAAAACTTTTTTTCTAAAGATTACTAAATTTCTTTATACAATCAATTATTTTATGTTGAAAGGAATTGAAAATGTATAAATTTTTGGATAATATTTACGAAAACCAAAATCTGAAAACCGCATATCGCTACTTGCTTTTGTTCCAAAGTTACAACGTTTTTAAATATTTTATCTCTTTTTCCCCCATCAACCCCCCACCACCATACCCAAAAGTTAATCAGTTCATGGTCAGTCGATAGAGGATTTAATATGGATTTAACTCTTTTATCAAATCTGAATCCATTTTTAGTCCACCATACCAATATTGTATGGGGGGACTATTAAAATCGTGAAATATTGACTTTTCTTAATTTTATCAAAAATGAGTTACTAAGGTTCCAAAATACCTTAATCGACGAAAAAAAAAAGTAGTTGTCTGTTTTTTTCTAAAGATTACTAAATTTCTTTATATATATATATGGAAAAAATGGATTGAAAATAAAAAAAAAATTGGTGCTAGAAAGCACGGATAGTCCACCATACAATCAATTATTTCTGGTCTGTCGGTCTGGGTACCGATTCTGGAAGTCATAGGAAGTGATCGTTCGCCTGAGGGAAGGGAAGCAGTTTCAACCAATAAACGCGCTTAAAAGCACTGACGAGACAATCAAAGAATCACCAATCTATTATGAGCACGCGCAGAGCTGCCCCGAACAACAATTTTTGAGCGAAGCCGTTCTCTTGATTAGACCCAGTAGTATGGACTTGTAGGAAAGCTCGTGTGAAAAACGTCACTCTTATGATTTCAGAGCACGCTATTGGATGAAACCATTACGTGAACGATTGATATTTTACTCGCTAATGCGCATGCTACGGCCAACTTGACCGTCTCGTAAAGTACAACGTCGTACAGTGGTCGATTTTTGTAAAAACGCGGATATTAAAAAAAAAACTTCCACATTGTAATTTAATCGTACAAAATATTTTAATTTAAAAAAAAATAGTTTACAATATTTAAAAAAGTAAGTATTTATGATGATCGTATGAATTTTCACATTTACCTTAAGATATTTTTAAGAAGGTAAAAGATACATATTAATTAATTGGCTAAATTAAACTAAAAATGTTAGTTTAGAACAATCAAATTTACTTTAAAGTAATTGACACAATATATAAGTGTTACAGTATACTAGTATATTTTTATGTATATAGGGTATATTAAAAAGAATGCCAACCGAAACTTTCAAATGAAACACCTAGTATATTATTGCATTTTTGCATTATGTTTTGATATTCTAAGCATTTTTATGTAACATACCCTATGTCGATCTTCACCTGTTTTCGAGATATCAACAGTTGAATACTGTCATACTTTGGGTCTTCTATTTAAAAAGCATAGTTTATTCTTTGGCCAACTATTCGCGTAGTATCTTGACAACCATATAAGGGCAAATTTAGACACATTTTGAATTTTTTAATTTTTCAAGTAATGTCCGCGTTTTTCTGAAAATCGACCACCGTGCGTTGTTCGCATGACTTTTGTGCGATGGATCACTTCTCAAGGTATGATCGTTCTATTACGCCCAGAATCGAGCCCCTGTTGTCTGTCTGTATACACGATAACTCAAGAACGCCTTATTCGATTTTAACGAAATTTGGCACAAAAATCCTCTATCGGCTGACCATAAAGTGATTAACTTTTGGGTAGGGTGGTGGGGGGCTGAAGGGGAGAAAACGGGGATAAAATAATTTAAAATATTGTAACTTTGAAACAAAAACCAGTAGTGATATACGGTTTTTAGATTTAAGGTTCCATAAATATGGACTACCAATTTTGTTATAAAGTCCAAATTTGTGGGAGCTTTAGTTTCTAACTTCTTTGAAAAAACTTTAAAATATTTATTAAAAAATTTCATAACTTTAGAAGTAAAGCCGGTCTTGATATGCGCTTTTCAGATTTTGGTTTTCGTAAATATTAGCCAAGAATGTTGTTATAACGTTCAAATTTTTAAAAGCTACAGTTTTGGTGATATTTTCATTTTCTTCCAACATAAAATACTATCCGTGCTTTCTAGTTTCGTAAATAAAACGGTCATACTTTGTTTAATTAAAACGCAGCCTTACTACTTTTTTGACAATGTCAAAGTTAAAAACAAAAGATCAAAAGATCTTGGGTGGAAAAAACGAAAATTCAAACTTGGACGAGTATCCCAGAAGGCACACACAAAGGACCAAAGCGAAAAGAAAAATGATCAAATGATGTTTCGCCCTGGGCAACCATCGTGAGTTCATCAGTAGTTCTAATGGTCACCCTCCCCAAACATCATTCAACACCATCATATACTTCGATTTACAACCTTGAATCACTCACAAATAGGCATCGTTCCGCACTGACACTTATCTAAGTCACCTGATACGAGATCGTCCTGGCGTGTTAATCTTTCCAATAGAATTACGCTTCTAAGGCAATTAAAACAAAAAGAAAAATTAATTAATATTTCCAATAGAGTTACGCTCCTAAGGCAATTAATCATTTCTCTTTTCGCTTTGGTCCTTTGTGTGTTCCTTGTGGGATACTCATCCAAGTTTGAATTTTTGTTTTTTCTACCCAAGATCTTTGGATCTTTTGTTTTTAGATTCTTTTCAGTTGAAGTAACTGATTCGGAGATTTTTTAACTTCTTTTTCTTTAATGTCAAACTTGTCCAAGTTAAAAGTAGAGATCCTTTTTTTCTGTCACTGACCTTAGCTCAGAAAATGTCGAAGTGACGTACAAAATAAGCTAAAATTTCTTTCTAAAGCCACCAATTCGAAATGTTCAAAACTTTCAATCGGTGGTCTTAGAAATAAATTTTAGCTTATTCGGCAAAACATTAAAAAAAAATCTCCGAGCCGTGTCTTAGTTTTTACAATGTGCTTTGAACGTCACTCATTTCCTTAGCTAAATTTAGTATACGATTTTTGATAGTTATTGTTTTACCAGAGGGGAGCAACTGGATTTGACAGTTGCTAGGGAAATGTTTAAAAACAAATTGTGTGTTGGCAATGATAGTTGGTAACCCCTGACAATAAATAATTTTGTCACTGTCACATTTTTGATTAAGAAACGTCCGACTTAAAATGGAATTTTGCTGTATCAAAAACTGTAAAAACAAGTGCCTCGACGGATTTGTATTGTTCCGTTGTCCATCGGAGAAAGAAACTCAAGAAAAGTGGAAAGAAAACATGCATTTACCAAGTTTGAAAATTAATAAAAATAGCCGAATTTGGGAGGTAAGTGAGCTATAAGCAGTAGGTACAAACATACGCATTTAGTATGTACTTTGTTAATAAATAACACATTATGTTTGCTTGTTTTATTGTAAGAAAAGGAGTAACAAAAATATAGATCAATAGGAGTCTTTATATTTGACCTATTGTTTACATTTTTAATATCTTTGCGTGTATATTCACTGTTTGTTTTTATTTTTTGTTTTGTTACATTTTACTAACCAAAAAAAAATCATCTTTCAAAAACTGTTTGGGGAAATTATAAAAAGAGACAACAAAACATCAGTCCATTTCATAAATTCGCTTTTATATGCAAATATTAAAAAAAAAATAGAAAGAGAGGGTAATATGAGTTGCCCACCTCTGGTAAAACAATAACTGTCAAATGTATAGAGAGCCTCTAGCTAAAGTTAGATATTAAAAATGTAAATAATAGGTAAAATATAAAGACTCCTATTGATCTATATTTTTGTTGTTTTTCTTTTCCTTACAATAAAACACGGAAACATAATCTGTTATTTATTAACAAAGTACATGCTAAATGCGTATGTTTGTACCCTACTACTTATAGCTCAACTACCTCGCAAATTCAACTATTTTCATTAATTTTCCAATTTTCTTGAGTTTCTTTCTCCGTTGGACAACGGAACAATACAAATTCGTCGAGGCACGTATTTACAGTTTTTGATACAGCAAAATTCCATTTTTAAATCGGACGTTTCTTAATCAAAAATGTGACAGTGACAAAATTATTTATTGTCAGGTGTTACCAACTATCATTGCCAACACACAATTTGTTTTTAAACATTTCCCTAGAAACAGTTAAATCCAGTTGCTCACCTCTGGTAAAACAATAACTGTCAAAAATCGTATACAGGGCCTCTAGCCAAAGTCACTGACAGAAAAAAAAAGATCTCTACTTTTAACAAAATTTATTCAATACCTTAAGAGAAGGGAACCCCACTGTATAGCAAAACCACAATATGGCATCGATTGTTTGAAAAATTAACATTTAGGTTATTTTATCCTTCACTGACAAAGTCACACTGAATATGTCTGCCACATTGATGACACCTTCAGAAATAAGGATACTTTATTCACAAAGTTAATCTGGGTTTTGTTTATCTTTGTTTATGGTTGAAATAAAAGTGTAGACAAACCAAGTGAATTTGAATTTAAAAATTGAAGTTTTACATCTAGAAAATAAAATCAAAATTAAGTGTTTCAGATACCTTAAACAGTGGTTGCCATATTGTGCAAAATAGCAATTTTCGTTTTATGGAAATCATAGCCAAATGAAGAATACTAGAGAAATGAGATTTTGCATACAAGCCTTCACTTCCAAATGCGCTACAGAGAGCTTTTAAAAAAAATATAAAAAATTCAAAAATTAGCGCAATTGGGAGTCGTATAATTAGTAAGTGTGCAAAATGTCAGCACTTAGCACTTTTTTTTTTGGCCAGGATTTCCAGAATACGATTTGCCATGGGGCACCTGGCTCTTAAGAGAAATAGTAGCTTTAACAACTAGTGGCTAAAATAGTGCTTTTTTTTTGCATGCGTTGGTTTAAATACCGAGCTCAGCGAGTAAAAAAAAGCACATTGTAGCCGCGAGTTGTTAACAGTATTTTTTTAATACCTTTATCAAAAAATCCAAGAAAAACAGGAAAATACTGCTAAAAATCTCCAACGAAGAATACTTCTTGCAACACACCATCAAGGCGGCTGGTACATGAAAACACAATATTTTCCATAGCGATCTGCTTTTTTACATGTTAACGTTCATTGTTGGGACATTTTAATCTTTGACAGTTTGATATTTTGACGCTGTTTTTAAATGATTTTTTCATAAATACTTGATGAAAAGTGGCATAAATGGCTTAATTTTTAGGCAAGAATAATTAGATTTTTTTCAATATTACTATATTTCGCTATTTCTCTTTAATTTTGGGTAAAAAACTAACAGGAATCTTTTTTTTGCACCCGTGATCAAAAAAAAAGTTTTTTTTGCATCGGTAACCAAAAAAGCCATGCTTTAGTTATCTGCAGACAGTTACTAAAGTCATGTTTTTGATAAAGGTATAAAAAAATTCGATTGGCAAATGAGGGGCGAAAATGCCTCTTTACTTCACCAGTTTGTTGAACATATTTTACCTCTCTCCGGGAGTTTTCGCTACTTTACCTCTCTGTACCGCGTATGGATCCTTACTTCAAATTAAATCGGTATTATAATATTTGTTACTGTAAGTATTTTTAGGTAGTAGATAATCGTTATTTTCCTAAGAGCATGAGAAAAACACAACACACACTCATTCGCATGCGGACTTTTTCCCACTTGTTTGGTAAAGTTACTTTTCCGCAATAGTGCGACAAAGTTACTTTTCATTTACGTTAATTAACTTCATTTTTTATTTTACAGAATAAAAATTTTATTTCCTTTTTTAATTTATAATAAATTAACGACGATGGAGGCTCGTAGGAAAAATGTTGTACCTAGCACATGCGTAAAGCGACTTTTCCGCCCTTGACGGCTTGACCAAACTCCACTACACATCGTTCGGCCAACTGTCGTCGCCTGCGTAAGAGTGGAAGTTTCCACACTTGTTAGTTAAATAAATATTACCTAACAAGTTAGGAAAGGGATACTAAGCCGTCAAAGGCGGAAAAGTCACTTTATGCATGTGTTAGGTACACTGAAAGAAAACTTCGATTTTATAGTTAACAAATGTTTGTTACTCCGTATTTTTGTTAAATTAATAAGATATATTACAAAAATGGATATTCTTGTTTCTAGTTAATCACTTCTTCAAAAAAGAAGGTTTATAAATAACAACTAATTTGTTTCTCTCAATTTTAAAAAACATGGTAACTGAGAACAACAATTATTAAACAGAAATAAAGCCAAATAGTTTTTTAGAAAATGATGGTCTGTGTCTTATCCCAAAAAAACCTACACTTATAATCAACAAGCTCTTAGTGCTGTGGTCCTTTTTCCTGTTAATCGATTATTTTGTTGAAGCTAATAGCACAATAGTTTAGGTTAAAAACCATTTGTTTTTTATTAACAAATACATTGTCTGAGGATATTATATTGACTTGTATTTAACCCAACCCAAGGTAACCTCAATAAAATAAACCAATTTCTTAATTTAAAATTTGAGTGGAATCGGCGTGGCGCCCGGCGCTTCTATTGTCATATTTGCAGGCTTGGTTTATTTGTTGCTTTCACACTTTTTCATTCGGGCACAATTTTCATTTCTTATATATAATATGCGCCTGCGGGGCCTACGGCACTAGAGTTTACACTATTAACACTAAATTTCTATGACAAATGGAAAAAAATGGCCACATTTCATCTCACTTTCTGGTTAGTTTTTAAAGCGGAAGAGACTTTTTACTCACTTTTTTTAGAAATGGAAAGTCACTTTTTTACTTTTTTTATTTCATATTTGGGTGTGGAATCTCCCTGTTCTTGCATTTTTACATTGTCTAAAAACAAACATTTTTTTAAATCATTTTAATCAAATCAATTTTTATTTTTAGTCGAGCAGCGACTTGAAGGAAACTATCGAAAACAGAAGGAGCTGCTACAAAAATATGGGCTACCGATCGATGCCGCCGTTTATAATAGTATAATAACAATAGAATCATGTGATGCGTGAGTGGGCACTCACGAAAAAGTCTTAGGTGGGAACCGGGTATAAGACTTTCATGCGTGACCGCCGGGTGTAAGTCTCAGTAACAAATATCTATTAAGCCGTAAATCACAAAATCCTTTTGTTGTGGTTAATAAGATTTAGTAATTATAGCTAAACTCTTTTCTCAATCTATAAAATTTTTCCTTATACTTGCGTCAAATCCAAGTTATTTAACTTTAGTTTTAATAATTTAAAAAAAAAACGTGCGGAAAAAAATTTTCCCGCGCGCCGTGCACGAAAGATACGGGGTAAATCCATTCCTGCACGGCGTGCCGTAAATGCAACTTCCCGCACGCAAATGTGTGCGTAAAAATGCACTTTTACTTCAGATAATCAGATACATTCCTCTGGAATAAAGTGCATTTCCTGCATTCCCCTCTTGGTTTTTTAATGCCCTCCTGACGTCAGGCATTAAACAAACCGCGGGGGGTTACGTTGCAGTTTTCTTCCTTAGTACGACGTAAATAAATATCAAAGAGAAAGTGCCATTTTTCTGCTTTGTTGTAAAATTTTTATTTTTTGCCCCTTCTGTTGAAACCAATTTTATGCTGTCCACAAATGGCTTTTCTATTTTCTTTTGCCGTCTTTCCTGGTTAAAATTCTTGAATAATTGAACAGAAATGTCTATGATCTTCAATAGTTAGCGATCTCATTTTCCAAGAAAAGAAGATTAAAAGAAAAGTGCGCCGTCCAAGTTTGTCTTTGATTTTTTTCAGTAAAGCAAATTATCTCTTCCTTTACTAATAGCTAGCTATCTGATCTTCGTGTGCGGCACGTATACAAAGTTGCTTGTAATTAGTGTAAGTACTAACAAGGGCACTGGCATCTTGCTAATACTACCAAAGTTGGAGTGCAATTCAGATCGCTCGTTGATGCAAAATAACATACAACTTTGAGATACTATTGGGAAATCAATTTAACCGTGGCGACCTGATTTTTTTGCAAAACTTTACGTCATTGCATTTGTTTTCCATGGCAACGCGGAGAGTTTATTTATTTTTGTCCACAGTGGGACACCAGAGCTTTTTTTGCACCGGCTCAAAAATTTGGGGATAGTTTACTTATTTTGATTTCGAATTCCGCGACGCTAAAGCACATAAGTTTTTTTTACTTTCGCTTCCGTGTAACTCATGATGCGTTGCTGTAGCCCGAACTTGCCTTGCATCATCATTACCGTCGCTGTACGGTACCACCGCGCAAATAAACCTTTAGGTCCATGTGATTGCGTGTTTATTTTTCAGACAAAAACAATAAGTTTTTCTATTTGTGCCTCGGTTTTTGCTAATGTAGTACATTATTTGCCTCTTGGTGTGCTTAAAGACTCCGAAAATATGCAATGGATCAAGAAAAAATAAAAGGAAGCAAATTCTTAAGGTAAGACCTCGGGTTGACTATACATTTTTTGAATAAGTATTGTTGTCTTTATAAGGGTTTTTCCTTGGAAGGTAAGGTAATTATGCAGTATACGGTTTTCTGCCATTTTTAATTTTTTTAGAAAAATTCTTTATGGAGGCACCTACTAAGGTCCCTAGGGGCCCAAATCCGGCTGCGCCCGATTTTTTTTAAAGAGAAAAAAGGGTGCCTGGAGGGGGGTTGCAATGTGTTTTTTTCATTGTTTTGGGTTGGGTTGGATTAGTTTGGGTTGGACTGTGTTGGATTGGGTTGTTTTGGTGAAAAAAAATTAAAAAAAAAAAACAAAAAAAAACCAACGGGCGCAGGCGGATTTGGGGTCCTAGGGACCCTAGTAGGTGCCCCCATAAAGAATTTTTCATAAAAAATCAAAAATGGCAGAAAACCCTATACTGCATAATTACCCCTTGAAATAACTACAAGTATCTAGGCAACGTTGTTAGATACTCATTTTTAGTTTTCTTCTTCTTCCTTTTAGATTCGTTTAAGGTGTATTCAGAGTTCCATAACTATAGTAAGCATATGCTGCTGTCCTCAGTTACTATGTTTATACACACCTAAAAGCGCTTTTATATATGGATGGTTTTAAATAAAATCACTTTCTTCGAGGGTTATGTCCTTCATTAAATGTCAGTTTAAAGAAAAAACAAATAAAACAACATAATTAATTAATTAATTAACAACAGATTTTTTGAAAGACTAGGGTTTAGTATTTTCTTTAGGTTAGAAGAAATGCACTAAAGTGTTTATAACGACCCTAAAATGGGCCAACACTGATCTTGACTAAAACAACCAGTTAACTCATTTTCATTTTAGTATCCTTTGGCCTATGATCAATGCCATATTGACACCAAACTGACAGAAAATCTATGTTTTACTTGTCAATTTGGTTATAAAAATGGCAGCCACAGTAGGCTAAAGGGCACTGAGGCAGTAGGATTTAACTGACCTTTTAGTTGAGAATGGTGTTGAATGGGCTTTTGAGTGATAAACCGCTTCCAAATAAAATCGATTTAGTGCTTAAATCGGTTTTAGTGGTGTTTATATGACAACATTTTCAAACCATCCTTATATAAAAGCGCTTTAAGAGGCCTATATAAACAAAGTAAGTGTTCCGTAAGCCACAAGCGATAAGCAGCATGTGTTATTGTTTATTTTCCTTGCATCTTACCTCATACCACTTGCCTTACAGAACTCTAAATACGCCTTTATTCCTCTGCAAAACAAGTTATTTTATGTAGGTACCTATATATAATAAGTATGTTTTTCCTTTTTGAAGGGTGGACTACTCAGTTGACTACCACTAACATATGTGGAATTAGGTACCATACAAATTAATAGTCCCAAGTTATGGGAATGTTTCTAGGCGAATTCCTAGTAATTCCAGCGAGCCAGTAAAGTTCTCTTGGTTCTTTGATAAACTCGGAGTAACGCTCGCGCAGCGCTAGGCCATTTTCGGCGGTCGACCGCACACGCGGAGTGGCTTCATATTTGTTTTTGAAAAAATATTTTTGAAAGATAAACATAACCTCGAATGGTTTTCTGTCAGAAAACGTAAAAATACCCTTCTGCCTACTGTGGGCCTTGTTGACAAAACACCTGCAGTTGCCATGGTATCGGGGGCTTTAGGATAGTTGGGGGCTTTAGATTAGAGGGCGCTTTGCTTATTTTGATTTCCCAATATAATGGCACAAAGATCGCAAAATTGTGCAACAATAAAAACTTCGAAAAACAAGGAAAATAATTTAAAAATCAGGGTTAACCCTAGAACAACTTCGAAGGCGAAAAATCTACTGCGCATGTCTGATGCCATCGACTCGCGCCCAGGAGAGTTTTTGCCTTTGCATTTTTTCCAGTCTAACTTGATTGGATTATCGCCAGGTGCGCTTATTTCGCCAGTTTTTACAAATAATCCTCAAATTTGGCAACCCCGCGGCGTATTTATGGTGGGGGTGTTGCAATCACCGCCGGTGCGAAAAATTAAAGTTTAGTTGACTGTTGGCCTCGCAGCAGTCAAGACCTGATTCTTTTAAGGTAAAATTCTATTAAAACAATATTAGGACAATTTGGCGATTTGGTTTTGGACTTACGGGATTCTAAACGATTTAAATTTTTCTTTCTTTTTAAAAAAAGGGTGACAAAATTAGCAGCCGTTTAGCAGGATCTGATGGCAATTTTGTAAGTACTGATGAAAATGCCCTCTCCAACATTAAACTTTTAATAGCTTTTTTAGTAAATACTAATTTTCAAAAAATAATTTAAAAAAATAGTATTGATCACGACATACGAAATAAAATTTTGTGGTAATTTCGTAATACCCATTTCCAACTATTTTTTGAGCTAAATCAAAAATAAAAACCTGACGAAATATGCATCAAATGAGGTGACGAAATTGCCAAAATAAATTTCTAGGCGCAAAACTAAACATTTTTTACGAACGAACTAGTGTAAAAGTGCATTTTAACGACCGCATTTCCAAGTTTAAAGTATTACTTTATCGCCCTAGAGCATCTTTTATGCCCACGGGCCTTAAAATTCTAAAATTTCAAAAATACATTTGTTGTTGTTTTACGAGACTTGTACACTTTTTTATTCACGAACGGGCGTAAAAGTGCGTTCAAATCACAAACAGCGAGTTCGTATTTCTTACCTCTGCTTGTACCTTCGTTTGCAATAACCTCTACTGATGAAAGCTACAGCTTTAAAATGAGGGGCCTTTGAGTAAGGAAAGTTTTCTTGACTGAGCTTTTGGATAACCTCAATATTTTAATTTCAGTTTGTAAATAAATTAATATAGCTGTTTTGGGTTTTTTGGTTTCGTATATTTTTCGTGCATAATCAGTGACCTACACTTATGTTTGTTTTGCTTCGTAGTGCCCTCATAAATATATTTTCTGTGCTGAAAATGGGTTTAAAATATGGCGTTTTGCTGGAAAAAATTGGTTAATGAACAACTTGGGATATTAAATAAGATAAATTAATCCTTGTAAAAAATGGTTACTTAGGGAAATTATAAACGAACTTATACCAATTGTCACCCTAACCGCCTTTTCTGGGGGCTATAAATTTAAACCACCCCCAGAGTGGTCTAAAAATCACCAACTTTATAACATCAAACACAGATAATGAAGCTATTATGTAAGAAATTTTTGTCGTATTCACCATTTGCCATTGTGAAACCTGGCCAAAAAAATTAGTTTTAGGGCATTTTCTTCTAAAATGTGGTATATTTTTGGAAAAAAAAGCAGTTTTTCAGTGGTAATTTGCAATAACAATACAAAATAATTAATAACTTTGTGTCTTTTCTGTATGGGTAAGTGTTTTTTGAAAATAAGTTTTAAAATTTAGTACCTTCCACAGGTGTAAATATTTAGACCTGTGGAGGGTACTATTTTAAATCTTAGTAAATCTCACTATTTAAGAATTTTTTTTTTACTTTCAAGGAAAATATTTATATATATATAAGACAAGAATCATGTTAGGACTTACTCCAAAATTTCCGTCTCTTACAAAAACAAATAGAGAACTGGTTTGTTATTTATTCAATGTACAGAAAAAGCATTTCATTTACACGTATCCTTAAACCAAAAACTAAGTCTAAAATATCTGTAAATTTTAAAAGATTTTCTTTTAAATTAAAAAGAAAAGTTTTGGCAACACTTACAAAAAAGGTCATAGAAGGACTTACTTTGAAATTTTTCTTGCTTACAATATTTAGAAATGGTCTTTAGAGATATATAAGACACTAAAAATTAAACGGATTTAAAAAAATATGTTAAAACAGATATAAAAATATAGTTTTTAATTATAAAACCCTATTCTCTATATATTAGGTGGAGCCTAGTTTAAAAAAGTTGATTGAGATTTTTTTAAGTCGGTTCAGTTTTTGGTTAAAAAGTTTGACATCCGTTCAAGATACAGTGCCGAAGCCGCTGAGCATGGTTTAGCTGACCACAACTTTGTAAATACAAAAAGATAAGCCGAAACAAAATCCTTGCCACTACCATACGATGAATGTGTTACCTAAGTCATTTGTGAGCTGAAACCATCGACGTACTAACTAATATCGATGGCTGAAACATAAACTTCCTGGCTGGTTTAAGAGTGAATTTTAATCCTAAAATCAGTTCGTTTAGTTAAACAGATAAACCGCACATCAAACAAAAAAAAAATATATATACATATATATATATATATATATATATATATATATGTTTTTATTTAGTTTTTTCAAATAATCGATAATTTTTACCGCGAATTAAAAATTTTTAGGATACGTGAAATTATGTAAAAAACTTAAATTTATGCAAAATCAAGTGAATGGTTCCGGGATAATAAACTTTCACCGCACAAAATTTGATACAGTTGTTTAGATTAACTAATTGGAAGACGCGCATTTTTTAATAAAATTCACCCTTAATGCTGAACTGAAAACAAACAAACAAAAAATACCCACCGTCAAACAGGCTTTATTGAAGATTATCAAAATTTTTGCGACTTAAGGGCGCTTTGAAAAGCACATTCAGAGATGTCCTATATAGAGAATACGTAGAAAAACTGAATCAAACACAGCCAATAATCCTTTTGGAAATATGTCAAGTCTTAAAAGTAAAATAATGATAATCCTGCTGTTTTATCCCTTAGTAACAATTTTCATTCGTGTATGTAGACATAAAGGGCTTTAACATAAAAATTTCCCAAATATTCAAAAAGTTGTCAGTAACAAAGGGCCGTTCGATACAGGCTAAGTAGTTCCAGAGATAATACGCTTTCTACACATAAATGTTAAGGCGACTTCGAGATATGATGATAAATATAATTGGGTGTAACTTCTGAACCGTTCGTTCGTCCGATTTTTATGAAATTTGGTTTGTACTTTGTAGTAAATTGTTTAATATTTTGTGATATAAACATTTTGTTTACTATTTTTTGATAACTATTTTTTACACGTATTCATTAAGGTTTAGTTGGGTGCTAATAAATAAATTAAAATAACAAAAAAAAGCTCAACAAAAGTAGTTTGGGCAATTGGCAAAAGTGACAATTTTAAAACTTACAGATGGCTTAATTTTTGAGATATTTACATTTAAACTTACGACATGGATCCCCCTTGTGACCGGCACTGCATTGTAAATTTTCTTATATATTATATTTACCTAAACGTTGCGTTGGCGTTGGACAACGCAAATGTTTTTTTTCTTTAGTGGAATTAAGATATGTTCACACGCGAATAAAAAACGTATCAATCAATTTTCATTCTTAAAATCATTTGTGAGGCTGGGATAGAACTATTACTTTTATTTATTTTAATCGTTTTCATAAATAGTGCAAATATGTTCAACTTTACCAGAATTCTTTAAATTTTATGTGTATCAGCCTTTATTGTTATGGGTGTTCTGGAAAATATATAGATGTCTTCATTCCCGACCAAACCTTAAATTTCTTTTTAATTTCTTTTTTTGCTATACTCTTCCCAAGCAACAATTTTCTAACCAATGACCACATACTTCACCTAAATGGATGTTAATTTGGGTGTATAAATTAGTGATCTTCAGACGGTCTTGCATATTACGACAAAATTCCGTTGCTTTAACGTTAGATAATACTGCAGTGACATTGCTACCGTCTACCCAACGTTTAGCCGACCTGTCACGCGTTGGTGCATTTTCTAGTAAACCAGTGACGTCGTGTGGACGTTTTTATGAGACTCTAGTTACGTTCTGCCGACGTATCAACGTCTAAACAACTTTCACATTATGTGAACTTGCGACGTTTCTGGCCTGTCTTGCGACGTTTTCCGGCCGGAGTTTTGACGAACTTAAGTGCCCTTTTCTTGTGAAGGAGAAAAGTTTCCAAAGGAAAGGCATTATATTCTCCTCCTCTGCTGCACTTATGTACGGCAGATCGCCCTAGCTCTCTCTAGATTTTAAATAACTGGCGCAACTGGTCAGGGGCCTAATTCTTGAATCTCGAGAGAAGAATCGATCCCTCAAGAGAAGGGATTAATCCCGGGGCATATGCTTGCCTGAGAAATGGGACCGATCCCTGGCACTTATGTACGGCAGATCGCCCTATCTCTCTCTAGATTTTAAATAACTGGCGCAACTGGTCAGGGGCCTAATTCTTGAATCTCGAGAGAAGAATCGATCCCTCAAGAGAAGGGATTAATCCCGGGGCATATGCTTGCCTGAGAAATGGGACCGATCCCTGGCTATGTCGTTCCCTGCTCAAGAATTAGGGTCCTGACAGAGAGATGACATTATCATACAAGTATAATGGCGAAAAAGGAAGACTGGTGCTCTTTAAACAGTAATGTCTGATCCACAGCTTCACTTCTTGCCGCTCACTAAAAATACTTTTTGCTTTTGCTTCCAAGAAGTAGGATTTTTGAAGTGTCCTGCCATATTTGAAAAAACTAAAATTTCACAGTTCACCGACCATTTATTTTAGAAAAATCGAATAAAAAGTAAGGTTATGGGGACTGTCATCGGCGGAATTGTTGAAGCGTTTTCCAGTCGCATGTTGGGTTGATAGTAACCAACGGTCGTGGCAAGTGGTTCATTTGGGAATGTTTGACGACTGTAGTCCATTTACGTATATTTTTTGGGATTCTCATAATATTCGCCATTTTTGATGCCGTCGTTTATGCTCGAAGTGCCCACCATTGTTTATATTTACTAAACACGGCAAAAAATACTACAAACCCCATTGAATGGCATTTTGGAGACGTTTTATTTTCCGGGCGAGATAGGTATTTGATCAGGGAGTCCTAAAAAGAGGGCTTTAGTAGCATTCATTTTTTTTACATTAAAAAAAAAACAACATTTTTCGTTTAAACACAAACAAATCAAGGGCGCGCGTGTTTTTTCATTCCTTTTCTCAGCATATTTGTCGGTAAACCGAATTGCGTTTTTAAATTTTGCTCCCATAGTGGCCATATAAATACTATTTAATAAACGGTAATTATCAAATTATAATTTTTTGTTTGCCATTTTCTAAAGTGTATAAAAATAAGTTCATTTTAGTAACCGAAAATCCCAAAGTTTGAGATGGGCAACATTTTGGGTAGTGAAACACCACCAAAAAATCAATAACACAGAGGGCGCTAGTGTCACAGTCACTGCACAACGACATAAGGACTCAAAAATCATCCACCATTTTGGTGTAAATCCGGGTCGGCATGTTGGCTAAAACGACGTCGCATCATAACGTCGGGTCGCATTTAACAACGTCGCTATGCCGTTAAATTGCTGCTTGGGTTGTACTTTTTTTTTATACGTTTATCCCTTTTTAACCATTTCTTATTTTTTAAATGTACTTTAAAATTTTAAGCTTTACATTTTCTGTTTTTTTAAATGTATTTACTTTTTGTTTGTGTCTTGTAATTGTAATTTAACTTTCTTTTTCTGTACCTTTACATTTTCTGCATTTCTACAGTACTCTTATTTATTTTTTTTAACCATTTTGTTTTTATGTACTTCACCTTTCTTTTTACTGTAATATATTTTTTTTTTAATCGATGTCTAACTTTTTCGCAATTTTACCCATTATTAATTTACTACTCTTTATCATCGTAGGATGTCTAATGTAATTTTACCTTCTTCAAAAAATAACAATGCAAAAATGACTATGTGTAAACTTTTATTTATATTTTTACTCGGTATAGGCTTAGCATGTAAGAACTTGTGCGTTTTCAATTAAATTTTATAATTTAGGACAATAAAGCACTGTTGAACTTGAACTTGGACATACTCAAAGCTGGTGGACTTTCTCAAAGTCGTTGGCGTTGCGGTGGCTGGTAAATTTTTGGTTACAATTTTTTGTTTTCAATTTTACAAGCAGTGCCTTATGTGGCCAAAATGGTTCAAGAGTCGTCGTCGTCTTCTTGATTTTTTATTGAAGGAGCCCAATAAGAATCGCCGAAGTTTAAAAAGTGGAAAAAGGAACGCAGTACTAAGGAAAAAAGAAGAAGTAAAACTGCAGCTCACTAATGGACTTTGTGTGTTGATTTTCGTTTTATTTAAATAAATCATAAAGAAAAACACCTTTTATTCAATTTTTTTAATTGTTAAAAATTAATTCTAATTAAGTATGAGTCGTCCTAACTAATTCCATAGACAAAGATAGCGATACATAATAAACAACAAGTCAAGCAAAGATAGCCATACAATATGCAAATAAGCACTACAAGTTGCATATCCAATCGTCTCGATAACAACTACGTTTACATTTAAACGCAGAAACCTTTTGGATCCGTTCTAGTAAAAAGTTCGATCGCGCAAGTACTGTCACAACCTAACCGCCTTTTGCGGTTTCGAAGGCGCAACCACAAAAGCAAAAATCCATAATTACAAAAAAAAGTACATCGATCATTGTGTTTTTAGATAAAAATTCGAATCTATTTTCAACTTGCTGAAGCTGCATACATAATAGTATATTATAAACCTAGGGACAAGTGCTACTTTTCATCCTGCGGCGAAAGGTTTATACCGCGACCGTAGGGAGGGCTACAATTCTCTAATGGATTAAAAGGCGCTTTAGTCCCGAGGTTTATATAAAATTTTATGCCCTTTAGAAAAAGATTGTTGTTAAAATCACGTTATTTCTACGCCAAATGGTGCGTTGACTACAAGAAAGGGTGCTAAGAATGAAATCTGAAATATAATTTTCCAGGAATTGATTTTGTTTTAATCTCTGAGGGATTAAACTTACTTCTAATCCCTAGACTGAGGGATTAAATTTGCTTTTAATTTCTTAGAGATTAAAAGTGATACTTTAGTCCCTAAAAAGAGGGATTAAAAGTACCTATTTAATCCTTAAAGTGCATAAACGTATGTTTAAACCTTTTCACCATATTTGCAACATTTGGTATTGGTTTGATAAAATGACGTCAAAATTTTCACCTCAACGTTACAGAAAAAAACGTAACTTTTGTCAAAAAAATTACGCGAGTATTCCGCGTCAAAACCACGTCAAACAGTAAACTCGTTCCAGAAGTCCACTAGGTACTGATACCTTCTTTTTTTGATCCTGAAAAAAATTTAGTTCGGAGGATGATGAATCCAACCTTACAAAAAATGCAGACTGTCCCAATTTTCGAAGTTATACAGAAAACGCCAAATAATAGAATCACACAATCATCTAGAATCTTGAAACCCTTAAAATAAGGGGTCTCATATTTTAGTACCTCAAAAAACAAAAATTATGTCCCAATATAGTTTTTAAATTTCTGGAGTAGTATCGTTCCATATACCTATTTAAATATTCATTTCGCTTTGAAGCAAATAGTTAATTATCAGCAGAGAGAATTTTCCGTGGTCGCTTTCTCATTTTCAATACGTTTTCCATATTAAAAGAACCTTTTCACAAAAAAAAAATATATCAAATATATTTTAACCTCAAATTTGGTTTTGTATACCTAAACAGACCGTGTTTGCCTGATGCTCTTCTAACATTTTGCTTGAAGTCAAGCACGGCTCCTTCTTACTAATGTTTTACGGGGTTTTGCTAAGCTTCTTGAGGTTAAGTCAGGTTGAGTTTGATCGCGTTGAGTCAGCTTGATTGAATTGAAAAGAAAATCATTGAAAAATCTGTTTCCTCCAAACAAACACAAACAAAAAATGAGGTTAAAAATTAGGTTTATAGCACCAATAGCAAGAAAGAGACGGGCTTCACTTTTTGCATCTCATCTCTTCTGGCTCGGCGGAAAATCTGCTAAGGCTATCTTAACAGATGGCTGGGCCATCCGAATACGGCCGATTCGACGCCGCCATTATTGGAAAGGAGTTTTAGATGGCTTTTTTGTAATTTTTTTAATGGGTTTTTGACTTTTAAACAATCTTTTACACCTAGTTGTCAATGAGGAATACAGTTAAACACATTTGTATGGATTTTGTAGAAATTCAAAAAAATAATCAAAAATAAAAATATTTTAAAAAAGAAAGATTCGTGGCATATCGTACAAATATTTTGCTTTTCAAGTCATTACGACCAGGCTTCCAAGATCTAATGGATAGTCCAGAAACCTACAGGCCTGTTTCATCCTTGTTACGAATCATCAGGGTAACATAGGACTGTACACACAGTGAATTTAAACAACTTTCGTCGTTCAAATAACGCGGGATGTTGGTATGGCTGTCGGAATAAAGCGGTTACTGAAAGAAGACCGTTCAAAATACCACGGTCGTAGCAACTACAACCCCAATTGGAGTTTATACTTTGCGCAACAAGCCTTAATATAAGGCGACGTAGTATAAACTCCAATTTCATTTTTATTGATATTTGTATCCTTTAACATTTTGATTTTCGCTTTATTTCGACAGGCGGCGTGCTGCATATAGCCATACCAACATCCCGTGTTATTTGAACGACGAAAGTTGGTTAAATTCACTGGGTATGGTTGCTTATGTCATGCTCCATTCGCCAGGTACGGTCCTATGTTACCCTGATGATTCCTAACAAGGATGAAACAGGCCTATAGGTTTCTGGACTATAGGTTTCTGGACTATCCATTGGATTTTGGAGACCTGATAGTAATGAATTGATAAGCAAAATGTGTGTCCAATATGCCACGAACCTTTCTTTTTAAATTATTTTTTTAGAAGTAAACAAGAACGCCCACTTCTTATTTAGAGCTACAAGAAGTGCATTTAATAGTAAGCTGGTATGCGTTTATGGATTTAGGCAGTGGCTTGGTTAAAAACTAGCAATTAACCTAACTAAAATAATTCCTAGTTTTTATTTTGAATAATTGCAAATTTTTGTGGTCATTTCATTCCAAATATTCCGGAATTAACTACTTTTTGGACAAAAAAATACACTATCAAAATTACTTCCTTCCTGACTATAGATCCTGATCACGTCGGCATTATGATTAGATAAATGGGCCCGCAGGCAGGTATAGTCATCCATAAAACCTTAAAAAAATATTTTTCTCTATTTACGCTCCTAGGCTGAAGGAAAACGGTGTTGGCTGAAGCGATGTAAGCGCCTGACGTCGCGTTGCGTCGAGTCGTATGTCTAACAAATTGTCAAAGTCAAATTAATCACGTGATGGCCCTCTAAAAATGGTGTGTAGGGTAAACAAAGCGATTTTTGATAAGACATAATGATAATAAAAATGAACGACAGAGATAGGTAGAGGGACATTTCCACGTTTAATTGCGAATTTTGAGTTTATTGTTAAAAAAAGAAAGGAGTAGTCTATAAAAAAATCACTTTGCTTAATCTGCATCTTTTTCTACTTTGCCAAAATTTTGATTTAAGTTATCAATAAGTCTTATGGAAAAACGGTTTGTTTACCCTACATCGACCATATTGGATCGGCCATATTATTTTTGTTAGACACCCCTATTTGGCGCCGTCATGCCTTCGACAAATTGCTTCAGGGGTTCAAAATGACAAAATTCAACAAATAAAATTTTCTGATTTATGTAAGCACGGTCAGTAAGTTCAATGGTTTTTGCGTTAAAAGTGCGTTTTCGTTAATTAACTTTGGTGACAGGGATTCTTTGCTCAAATGTCAGTTTTACTAAGGAGCCCAATGAATATTTGTACTAAATTTTAATATTCTATCATTTACTTTCGGAAAAAAATTACATCTGCGCCAAATCTAAGAGCTCTATTGCTTTTTATAGAGTTTTATTTTGATAATTTGTTTTTTTTTCTGTTTCCTTGTTTAACGTCCCAAGTAACACAAGGTGCTGCAAAACTTCTGCAAAAACGATGCGACAGCAAAACTCCTCTACTATTGTGTTTTGCTGTTGTCTGCCACAACGTCTTGAAAGTGTCGTCTAGCCCAATTTGGCAATCATTTTGCAATCACTTTTTGCAACCGATATAGCTTTTTTAATTAATTTAATTAAAAAAAAAACATTTCTTACAAAACCGAAAGAAAAAATGCCAAAAAAACAAAAATAGATTTTTATACAAATAAATGGTTGATGCGATTTTAAAAACACAAGTATAGATGACGGGAATATTAATTTATACACACACTTAATACCGGATTTTTGGCTTCATCCATGGACCAAATTGATATGCGAAGGCCAGTTTACTGATAATATTTATCACGAAACCTCACCAAAACACGCGCGCTTCACATATTAAAAGTATTTAAAGATTTTTTAAATTTAACTTTTAGGTTACATTTTTTTGTTTTTGGTTTGTAGCCACAATAAACAAAAAAGATTTATCTCTAACTTAAGACTAGTTTTAGTTTCAAAAATCTACTCTTCTTATAGAATTTTTTATTTTATTTTGGAAAAAATAATGTTCTTTTTTTAAAGGTTGTTTTTGCGTAATGGCCGCCATTGAAACTAACAACGCGACCTAACTCGACAGATAATATTGCTGTACTTTAGCAAATAATGTTTTTTTTCCACTATTTTTTCTACTTAATATGAATAAGGGGCCGGGCTTTGTTTGCGAAGCAACCGAAAGAACCGGACGGCTAAAATTACTGTGCTTTAGCTGAAAATGTTTTTCTAACTATTTTTACAATTTCCTGCACAGAAAGCGCATTATTGTCGAAACCACCCGAAAAAACCCGACAGCTAAACTTGCAGTATTATAGCCAAAAATATTATTTTCTGTTTTTACAACTTTATTGCTCCAATTTAGTTTTTACTGGGGTCAGAACTAATTTAAAAAAGCTACAAAGTTTGGCTTTAATGTATAGCCAACATTCTGCGTATTTTTCTGCCCAAAGAATAGTATTTTTGAGCAAAGTTTAATAAATACTTTTGCTTTTAATACCAAATGGTCATCAAAATGGGTTGCGCTTACATTATGAAACCAAAAAGATGAAGACAAAACGTTTTCACAGCTTTACTTTAGTCATATATTCTAATGTATACAATGTTTTTTTTTTAATTTCTTTTCGGTTGAAGTAACTTATTTGGAGGTTTTTTAACTTCTTTTTTGTTTTAATTGCCTCAGGAGCATAATCCTATTAGAAATATTAACACGCCGGGACGAATCCGTATCAGGTAACTTGGATAAGTACCAGTGTGACCAGTGAAACCACTGATGACCCACGCTGGTTATCCAGGGCGAAACATCGTTTAATGATTTCCCTTTTTGCTTTGGTCCTTTGTGTGTTCCTTGTGGGATGCTCGTCCAAGCTTGAATTTTCGTTATTTCCACCCAAGATCTTTTGATCTTTGGTTTTTTAGTTTCTTTTCGGTTGGAGTAACTGATTTGGAGGTTTTTTAACTTCTTTTTTTGTTTTAATTGCCTTAGGAGCATAATCCTATTGGAAATATTAACACGCCGGGACGAATCCGTATCAGGTAACTTGGATAAGTACCAGTGCGGAACGATGCCTATTTGTGAGTGACTCAAGGTTGGAAATCATGATGGTATTTAATGATGTATGGAGAGGGTGACCAATGAAACCACTGATGAGCCCACGCTGGTTACTCAGGGCGAAACATCGTTTAATCATTTTCCTTATCGCTTTGGTCCTCTGTATGTTCCTTGTGGGATGCTCGTCCAAGCTTGAATTTTCGTTATTTCCACCCAAGATCTTTTAATCTTTTGTTTTTTAGTTTCTTTTCGGTTGAAGTAACTGATTTGGAGGTTTTTTAACTTCCTTTTTTTTTGTTTTAATTGCCTCAGGAGCATAAACTTATTGGAAATATTAACACGGAGGACGAATCCGTATCAGATAACTTGGATAAGTACCAGTGCGGA
Organism: Oxystoma pomonae; assembly: GCA_963921995.1. NCBI lineage: Eukaryota > Metazoa > Arthropoda > Insecta > Coleoptera > Brentidae > Oxystoma > Oxystoma pomonae. The sequence goes on from OY998164.1 coordinate 97,899,801, forward strand.
CTGATGCCTATTTGTGAGCGATTCAAGGTTGGAAATCAAAGTGTATGATGGTGCTTAATTATGTATGGGGAGGGTGATCAGTGAAACTGGTTACCCTTCGTTTAATCATTTCCCTTTTCGCTTTGGTCCTTTGTGTGTTCCTTGTGGGATGCTCGTCGAAGCTTGAATTTTCGTTATTTCTAACCAAAATCTTTTGATCTTTTGTTTTATAATGAGTGTTACTTGAGGTCCCCTTAGCCAGAGAATTTGAGCAAGTAACAGATGTTTCTGTGAATCTTATGAATTTTGTGTTTTTACTTCGGGAATGGGGGACCTCTGCAGGAAACTTTATGTCGGGTACAGAGTTATCCATTATAAACGTTACCCTCTCTTTTCTCTGTAATTTTGCATTTTATAAAAAATAGTCCTAAACAAAAGTTGCATAACTATAAGTAAACTATAAAATTATGCATGTCAAAATTGTGTAATGTCATCGCATATGTCAAATTTAGACATCAACTTTCTTGTTTGAAAGTTTGAGACAATGATGTATTTGAAATTTACTCTGTGTTTCGGACTTCCATTGTCTATATTTTATTTATACACGACGTTTCGATCAGTACAATCTCTGATCGTCTTCAGGTGCAAACTACAATCTATTCCTAAGGCTACGTACTTATATACTATGAGAAATCACTCAACCGTGAAGTTTAAGAAGTTGGCTCCGCCCAAGGAGGGGCTTCCAAATATTTGGAATTTCAACACTTGGTTTATTGAAAACACCTTGATTCTGCCCAATAAAGGCAGCTTCAAAGAATTTTCGTTTCTTCCAGTGTGACTCCTTGTGCAAAACCTTTGCTTCTGTCCACTGCATTCAGTGTTGTTTTGACCATGGGTGTTCGGCGATTCCTGATTTCGTTGTTTCACCTCTTTGGGTATTCGTCTGATGTTCTTTAAGTCTAACAGATAGTGGTCTTATTGTTTCACCTATGTATGATTCACCACACTCACAAGGAACTTGTTAAATGCATTCCTTATGTTGTTTGTTCTCCGGTTTTGTTTTACTAAGAAGGCTTCGAATTTTCTCTGATACTCCTCTAATGTATGGAATTGTAAGGAATGCATTTGCCTAGTTTTGGGCTTGTAATATCTGTCCTGTTTGCTGAAATTTAGAAATAATATCTGTTATAAGTTTAAGGCTGTAGCCATTCCGCTGCAGATCCTTCTTAATGTTTCTTATTTCGATTTCAAGTCATGAGAATTGTTACAAATTTGAACGGATCTATTATAAAAAGTTCTTATTATGCCTCGTTTGGTTGTAGCAGAATGATTTGAACCTTGATTTAAATATTGTTCTGTATGAGTGGGTTTACGATAGACTGTTGTTCTGATGTCGCTTTCTCTCCATTGTGAATTTAATGGTGAGTCTTATCATATTTAGGTGGTGAAGAAATACTGAAAGTTGTTGGTCATTCCCGATTCAGTATCATCAACATACCTTAGCCAGGCTTAGGTTTATATGTTGCGGTATCAACCGCGTGTGATTCGAACCACTCCATAAATATTGGCCACCACTGGCGAAAGCGATGAACCCATTGGTAGACCGTCATTCTGACCATAAAACCTATCTTTTACCTGAAAATAAGAGTTATGTAGACAGCACTCCAACAACTCCATCACTCCCTCCAGTGGCAGGCTTGTACGTTAACGAAGGGATTCGTCATCAACCAGTCTCTGTCTAATAATATCTAGCGATTCCTTTATCGGTACATTGGTGTATAGACTTTCGACATCAAAAGTGACAAATCTATCCTCGGGTCCTCCTTTCTTATTTAAAACTGAACACCCTGTATACTTTTTAAAACTTCGATAGAACTTTTCTTTCTGATTCTAAAAATATACCATATGTAGGGTTTATCTTTAGCGGTTCTTGAGTGAAATAAAAAATAATATGCCACAAGGGCAATGTGTTAGCCAAGGAACCATTAGGTGGTTCCTTGTTCAACACGTTGCTCTTATGGTAACATTTTTCTAAATTTGTTCAATGACCATTTAAGACAAAGGTAATATGGTATATTTTTCTAATCAGGAAGAAAAGATCTATCGAAGTTTTAAAAATATTCAGGGTGTTCAATTTAAAATAAGAAAGTTGATATTTGACATATACAATGACACTGGACAATTTTGACATGCCTAATTTTATAGTTTACGTAAAGTTTTGCAACTTTTGTTAAAAACTATTTTTATAATAACAGAGAAAAGAGGGGGTAACATTTATAATCGATAACCCTGTACAGGGTGATTCAAATTGGGCACTTTTATATGGGTACGGGTACTTCTAGCGGAGATAGAAAAAAACCAACCCCCTTTGCGGGGCTAAAATTTAAAGACAAGATTTTTGGTGAAAGCCGCATTTTGATATGTCCACCCATCTTTGAGCTACGGGGGGCTTTTTGAACGCACCTTTTTTTCTTATGGAACACCCTGTTTTTTGAAAGTTTGAGACAATGATGTGTTTGAAATTGACTCTGTATTTCGGACTTCCATTTTCCAAAAGGTAATAAAGTTCTGCCGTGCAATATGTATTTTAATGATTAGGAAATTAGTTCACTTGAGGAAAAAATTATTTTCTTTAGTATATTCAGATTATACTAATGTAGATAAAAACTTCGACCACATTATAAGTTCCTCCAATTTGGCAAATTTTCAGATATCTGTCACTGATGTTTATAACAAAATAGAATCTTTAGATAATAGTTTAACCTGAGGCCCAGATGGTTTACCAGTATTTTTCATAAGAAACTAATAATTTTTCTTGTCCAGTATTTTGGCTAAAATTTTTAGTAGATCATTTTCTACAGGGCATTTTCCAACAGCTTGGAAGCTTAGTTATGTTACCCCAATATTCAAAAGCGGAGAAAATTTCTTTATTTCCTAAAATTACAGCATATTTTCAAAACATAATTATAAACCAACAACATGGGTTTTCAAAAGGTAAATCAACATTTACTAATATCTTAATATATGAAGAAACTTTGTTGGAAGCCTTGGAGAGTGGATATCAGGTAGATGTCATCTATATCGATTTCTCCAAGGCTTTCGACAGAGTCGATCATAACCTAATACTTGATAAGCTTAAAGTTATGGGTATCCATGGCTCAGCTTTCAACTGGTTTCGGAGTTATCTAACTGAAAGACTCAGACTCAGCAGAGTTTAACGTTTTGTCAGGTCTCCCCCAGGGCGGATATTTGTCTCCATTGTTATTTAAAGCATTTATAAATGATATATCTTCCGCTTTAGAAAACTGTAACTTTGTACTTCTTGTTGATGATCTAAAATTCATAGATTTATAAGAAGTTTGAAGGATTGCCATATTTTGGAACAGGAGTTGAATGAGTTTTCAGCATGGTGTGAATATAAAAATTTATCCCTGAATGTTGACAAATGTAAAACTGTATCAATTTGGAGAAATCAACTATCATGCTTAACTTGGGTGTCTTTTTTGATAAAGAACTCAGTTTTGTTGAACAGATATTATTGCAAATAAAGCTATGAAATTGCTAGTATTTTTATTTAGAACATTGAAAGACGTAAACGACATTTTTACATTGAGAAATGCTTACTTTGCAATTGTAAGATCAATTCTAGAATATGGTGGTACTATTTGGTCTCCATATTATGAGATTCATAAAAATCGTTTGGAAAAAATACAAAGAAAGCTTTTGCGCTTTATATGCTATAAATTGCGCATACCTGTTGAGTCAGTTGATTATGACCAGCTAATGAGTCTGTTGAACTTAACAAATCTAGACCATCGTAGAAAGTACTATGATCTTGTCACTCTGTTTAAAAAAATACTAAATAATTAAATTGACTCTGTAGAGTTATTATCATTAATCAAGTTTCATGTGCCATCAGGGAACACAAGAAATCATAAATTATTTGCAACTCAACATCTTCGCACTAACTATGGTGGACACTACATTAGCAAAATTTATTAAAATACTAAAAAGTCAAGTATTTCTCTCTGTTTAACTTAGTTGGTTTTTTTCATCTTAATTACTGTGATTATTTGTACTATTGGTATCTATACCTGTAATAATTAAGAAATTTTATTTTGTTATTATGGTTTGTTAGTTAAAGTCAATCTAAACATTTAGAGTTAGTCTTTATACATTTATTTACTATGTAAAACTGTAACTGGCTTGTCCGTAAATATAATAAACTAAACTAAAAATTTATATTTTATTTTAATCAGTATAATCGTCTTCAGATGCAGTTTTATTTTTGTGTTCAGAATTAAATTCTAACCAAAATGATGTATCATATGTGATATTTTGGTTAAGTAGTTTTTGAGATATTCAGCATTCTCTATTCACAACAAGGTGGCCATGGCCGGATATGGTTTTAATAATAAAAAGAAAGTGGGTCATGCACTAAAGCGCTGACGACTGGCATAATATGATTTCATAGACTAATTCTTTTAAATATTTGGAGCAGGCGGAAATTGAGGCTTCTTCATAAGAAACTTTAAAAGTTTGAAATTAATTCTTCAAGACTCTTAGTTAGTTAGGTAGGTAGTTAGGTTGGTATCCGAACATGACCTTTTGCGACTATTACTTATGGGGCACATTAACGGATAAAACGTTCAGAGATGGGTGACCTGACAACAAACAAGACCTGGAAAATCATTTTATGGATTGCGTTAATGCTTTAAGAAATGCGTAATTTCTTAATGCCACTATAAGTGCCACCGCTTATGTATTGGACAAAATGACGGACATTTTTAACACCTTTTATAGTCTTGTTTTTAGTTTTTTTTTAAATTAGTTTTTTTGAGATTAAGTTGTTCCAAATGAAGTATGGAGTAGGGTAGCAGTACTTTTTGTTATTAGTTATTATTTTGAGATTAATTAGAGTCAAAAATTTTTTCATGCATTTACTTGGGTTATTAATTAGTATATAAAGTTTGATAGTCGAATAATATAAATATTTAAAAATATAAGAAAATATAAATATAAACTTTTAATTGAAATTGATAGAAGTCTTGGTGCATAGCCGATTCCATTTTTATTGTCATATCCATCATATCCGGCCATGGCCACCTTGTTATGAAAAGTAAATGTTGAATATCTCAAAAACTACTTAACCAATATATTACATTTGATACATCATTTTGATTAGAAATTAATTCTGAACAACCAAATAAAATAAAAAACAGGGTGTTCCGTAAGAAAAAAGGTAACTTTGCGTTATATCTTGAAAACTAGAAGTGGCGGATAAGATCCAGTTTGAGATCTGAATTTTTCTAGAAGATCTACAAAAAAGCAATTCATACCCAAAAGAAATTTTCATAAATAAGAAAGCTACAGGCCCTATACCAAAATGCAGACTTTTCAAAAAGCCACCATAGCTCAAAGATGGGTAGACATATCAAAATGCGGTTTTCATGAAAAATTTTGTCTTGAAATTTGAGCCTCACAAAGGGGGGTTGGTTTTTCTCTATCTCCTCTAGAATTACCCGTACCCACATAAAAATACCCAATTTGAATCACCCTGTGCATATCTCCAAAATTACCTATGGTTCTGCTAAGTATGCCTACCAAGTTTCATTGCTTAATGATTTTTGGTAGGGTTGGCTACTAATTAGACTTAAGCCGGGTTTAGCGTTAGTAAATCCCAGGGTAAAATTCCAAAAGCATTTCAAAAGTGTCACATGGATGTAACTTCAAACGATGTTGTTATGAAAAACCTGGTCATTACCTATTATACTACCTATTACATGCAGCAATAAAAAATTATATCACATCCTTTCCATAAATTCTCGTTGGGATATCTCAACTTTAAAGTTTTCCAACCTACTTCCTTGAAAAGCGAAAGAGTTAAAATGTTAAGTTAAAGCGTCGTAAACTCGCTAGTTTCGCATGAAGTTCCAGTTTTATTGTAACGTTAATTTTTAAGTTAATTACCTAGATAATTTGTTAAATGGTAGCTCAATTTTAGATAACGACCCGAATGAATGTTTTTCTAGCACTAAAACATTTAAAAAGCAGTTCGACGTGATTTAGTGATGTTAGGTAGTATTACGGCTCAGGCAAAGCTGTAAAAAGGGTAGAATATAGTAACTGCAGAAATAAAAGGTACAACAGGTAATCTCTTGCTGTGTGCCTTCCTAATCTAAGAGGTTTGACGACCTGTAAAGGTTCGCCTTTTTAGCATCTATCTCACATCACCACATTCTGTATATCCAAGGCGGTCTATGTGAGGTTCATAAAAACTTTGAAATAGAAAAGGCGAACCTAAACGAAATGAATCGCTAGGTTCGCCTTTTTTCTATCACAACCATCGCCACCAGCTACTTACTAACCTTTGGCTAAAAGATAGTAAAAGCGGCAGCGGACCGTTCAGGGGTCTCGTCTCACCGACAAGACCAATCCCCAAGCTAAGGGCTGAGTCTCAACAGACCTGGTACGTAAGTCGTCTACAGACAGTATGATCGACCGCCAAGTAGTCTGGTCGGACCTGGCAAGGATCGATCCCGCTGCCGACCGATGACCACACGCGGTAATCGGGCTCGTGCGACGATCGGCCCGAGAGCCGACCGCCTAGTAAAGTCACATTGTTTTGAGCCTTTCGACTCTCGCAACTCCAAGAGATATCGTTGCCACCTTTGACTAGAAGGGATACGGCCTTAGAGGCGATCAGGCATAAACCAACGGATGGTAGCTTCGCACCATAGCCCGCTCGAGCTAGTGCGTGAACCAAATGTCCGAACCTGCGGTTCCTCTCGTACTGAGCAGGATTACTATCGCAACGACGAGTCATCAGTAGGGTAAAACTAACCTGTCTCACGACGGTCTAAACCCAGCTCACGTTCCCCTTTTCGCCGTTGTAATGTATTTTTTTGTTTTTTTTTTGGTTTGGCTTGGAATAGGTTGGGTTGGGCTATGTTGGATTGGATTGTTTTAGAGAGAAAAAATACAAAAAAAATTGAAAAAAAATCAACCGGCGCAGACGGAATTGGGGTCCTAGGGACCCTAGTAGGTGCGCCCATAAATAATTTGTCATAAAAAATCAAAACTGGCAAAAAACCGTATACTGCATAATTACCAAAACAAACCTCAAATCTATCAATTTTGTTACCCTTCTCGTAAAAACAGTTTTTTGCGACTACGGGTGTAAAACACTTGAAAAAAAGATAGGGTAATGGTAATATTGGTAAATCCTAAAATCAGATTTTTTGCAGATGCCAAATCCGTCTTTTGAACTATATGCTTACCTTCTTTTTAGAGCTGTTGTTGTAAAACTTGGTCAAGTTTCTCTTCTTTTTGGTTTGCAAATGAGTGCCGGCATTGAATTTCGTACTCTGTGGAGAAGGTGGGTCTCAAAATACATATTCGGGAAGCCCAAAAGCTCTGAATCTTTCTTGGATAATAAAATTTAAATTCCCAGTCTTTTTTTAATGTATTAAACTGAAAAACGGCACTTTTATAAAAAGAAACAACTTTACGAACGGAAAAAGTAAACAAAAATGACAGAAGTCAACTGTGGAAGTCAAAATTTATCGAGAGATGAGATGACCTTACAAACCACACAAGTTGCCATGTTGCCAGCGTTCACCCCTAGATACCGGAAAATCGGGTCGTTATAAAAAATAGCCGCCACTTGAATCGCCATCCAGGTCCTATAAATGGTCTTTCTGATCCTTTTCTTCTCTTTTCCTTGAATATGATCATCCATTTTGTTTTCCCAACGTTTAAGACGTTTAAGTTAAGCCCGAATTGCGAACTTTTGGCAGCAATTTTATTCAACAACTCTTGTGTCTGCTATTATAGTGGCGTCGGCATATCGTAGGTTGTTGATTTTTATGCCATTTATGGTCAGACCCTCTTCGCAGCTATGAAGCGCATTCTCTATTATTTTGTTACTATAGAAATTAAACAACAGCGGAGACAATATACAACCTTGACGCACATCTCTTCTTATTTGGACCTCTTCGGACAGTTGGCCATAAACCTTTATTTGAGCTGGTTCCAGGGCGAAACATCGTTTAATCATTTCTCTTTTTGCTTCGGTCCTTTGAGTGTTCCTTGTGGGATGCTCATTCCAGTTCGAATTTTCGTTTTTTCCTCCCAAAATCTTTCGATCTTTTGCTTTTAGATTATTTTCGGTTAAAGTAACTGATTTGGAGGTTTTTTTAACTTCTTCTTTTTGTTTTTACCAATTTCCTTGTCCAGACAATATTTTTATTAACAATCTTAAAAATAGCCAAAGAAAACAATTAAAACAAAGATATTTAAATCGGGGGGAACAGGGGGGCTGAGCTTTTGAACTGAGTTGGGTTACTTTCTACGAAACATATATTTATTTATTTTTAAAAGCAAGGCCAAAGGATTCTTTGGCGACTCGAGTTTCGTTAGCAGGTTTTTTTTTCAAAATAAAGCCTTCAATGCGCCGCAGTAGAGAATTTTCAGAAAATTACACTAAATCCGTTTTGAATGGGTTGACAAAAAATAGCTTACAGTTAAACCAAAATCGCAACAATTAATTAACAAAAATTTACAATAATTACTGTTAAAGCTATATAGCGCCAATACTTTTGCAATTTACCATAAATTCTTTTGAAATCTTGATCTTACGTTTGTTGTTAACTATTTTTGAAAAAGTGGATTCTGTTAGCTGGCAAGAAGGGGTACATAGCTTGCTGTGGTATATATAATCTAAATTATACACCAGAATTTTCTCGAAAACTGATCCAAATTTGAAAAAATCCCAAAACACTTCGATTATGTTTGCAAGTCGGACATTTTTTACCATTTTTTATGTTGAAATTTTTGTAGTAGTAGCAGTAGTAGTAAAGGAGCGGCCCGTGGGCCTGGCAATTAGGTATCTTCATGGACCCTTTCTGCCATACCCCGTTTCTTATCCCTATTCCCCTACTTTCGCAGCAACTCTCTTTCCGGGCCTCTCTGTCTTCTTTACGAAGTTCAGTATGTCGGTCCATTTGAGTGAGTGCAGCTCTTCTTCCTCTATCGTGGCAAATGCCCACTTTAGCAGCCTTGATCTGGCATATACATCGCACTCTGCTATCGCATTCTGCTAAGCGGGACACACGAGATCTCATATTACTCTCATTTGCGTTAGATGTTTGTTCAACCGATTGTGCCCAGTCATCATCCCTGTCCGCAGTCCAAAGGTCCTTTTGGGTCTCTCCTAAGAGTCATCTAGTTCTGGCTACATTCGGACCATCCACGACTGGATCTGCACTGTGACTCTTGGCTCCAGGACGTCTTCAGTTCATTATTCGCCCATTTGTTGAGCTTACTTTGCACCGGTTTCCTTGTTAATCCCAGAAGAGGTTCCACTCCAATGTATTGGTTTCCGATCCCTAGTCTTGCAAGTTCGTCAGCTCGAAATTTTCGTAGGACACACCTCTTTCAAGGGGTAAGATTCACCACCAGAATTTAAATAGGGAAAGTAGGGCAATTGATAGGTTATTTTGAAGGCCTTTTCAATACCTTTAGATTGGTTTTTGAGATATTCACCTTCAAGGGTCATATAACTTGCCCCCCCTCCCCAGTAAAAATTTCCTTTCCTCCGCTATGGCCATTTAAATGGATATTACTTGCCCCCCCCCCAATCTTTTTTTTCGAAAAAAAATTTTTGCCCCGTATAGTAGATCTTTTGCACCACAATGCACCATCATTAAACCTTTCCACCGCTATGGCCATTTAAATGGATATTACCTGGCCCCCCCAAAATTGTTTTTTGCGCCGTATAGTATATTTTTTGCACCACAATGTACCACCATTAAAATCTTTTGCACCTCCCCCCTTTCTTCGATATGGCCATTTAAATTAATAAATAATCCTGCAGAAAAAAACAGTTAAAATGAAACACGCTCTGTTTAAAATTCCGAAGCGATTCAGAGTATATAGATAGTATGGCATATATTTTAAGAGATGTCGTTGGTTTTGTGGCATCTAGCATCAAGTAGACAATTTGGTGACCTATGCGCATCGCCATAATGGGTTGTGGGAATCGTATGATGATTTACAAACAAAAGACACCCATTTTCTATATTCTATATACTCTTTAGTTTCAATCGTTTATTATTTAAGTGTAATACTCTAGGTATGCATTGTTTGTTATATTTTGTATACTTTTATTATTATAAAAATTCAAATTTTTACCGAAATATACAGTAATTAATTTGGCTTTATAATTTCATCAAACGCACGATTTGAGTAACTTTCTGTAAATAACCAAACTAGACACTTTCGATTCAGTTTCTCGCGGGCTATCCGCACCTGAAATTTCTTGTTTGTACAATTTTTTTCACATTTTTTCCCCCTCTCAAAATTAGGCATTCAACAACGTAGAGTCACTGACCAGGAGTTTCATTGTCCAGCTGATTAGCTTGGCTATTCAGCGGGGGAATGCGGCCTCGATCCTCGGGACCCTTCCAGACCAGAATGGCTTGGAGGAGGTTTTTTTTTATTTAACGAATTAGTTATTGTTATTTATTTTTTAACTTTTTAAACACACTACTTTTTATACATTAAAAAAATTAAAAAGGTTGAAAAAAACTATGCCTTTTACGGTTTTCCCTAACAAAAAAAAATTTTTTTGATCACGGGTGCAAAACCCCCTTCCATTTTTTACCCATGGAAATTTAAGAAAAATAGTTGAAAATGTTGATATTTAAGCAAATTTAATTATTCTAAAGGAATGGTTTAGTGGTATGTCGGACACATTTTTCTTTTAAATTCATTATGACCAGACCTCCAAGATCTAATCAGGAGTCCAGAAACCTTTCCCAAGCAACAATTTTGGTTTTTTTACCTTGACGACTGACCATGTTCAAAATGTCCACAATTTTGTAACGTAAAAATTAAGCCATTCCTCAAGTTTTTGCAAAACAATCATTTTGAAAATACCACAAAATAGGTACAGTTTATTGCAAATTATTCGGATACAAATTCAATATGGCGGCTTGACATTCACACAAGGACACTAAATGGATACTGTCCTTGTCAAAAAACTGGCCCGTTTTAATTTGGAATCAACTGTAACAAACTGTCAAAATTCAAAATTCCTTGCAAAAATTTAAAAAAAAAACGATTGGGGGGGAGGCAAGTAATATCTATTTAAATGGCCATAAGAAGGGGGTGCAAAAGGTTTTATTGGTGGTGCATTTCGGTGCAAAAGATCTACTATACGGTGCAAAAAAATTTTTTGGAAAAAAACGATTAGGGGGCCAAGTAATATCAATTTAAATGGCCATGGCGGAGGAAGGGAGGGGGTTCAAACGGCTTTAATGGTGGTGCAAAAAAAAATGTTTTGGAAAAAAACGATTGGGGGGGGGGGCAAGTCATATCTATTTAAATGGCCATAGCGGAAGAAGTGAGGGGGTGCAAAAGGTTTTAATGGTGGTGCATTGCTGTGCCAAAGATCTACTATACGGGGCAACATTTTTTTTTCGAAAAAAACGATTGGGGGGGGGCAAGTAATATCCATTTAAATGGCCATAAGGGAGTGCAAAAGGTTTTAATGGTGGTGCATTGCTGTGCCAAAGATCTACTATACGGGGCAAAAAATGTTTCTCGAACAAAACGATTGGGGGGGGGCACAAGTAATATCCATTTAAATGGCCATAGCGGAGGAAAGGAGGGGGTGCAAAAGGTTTTAATGGTGGTGCAAAAGATCTGCTATACGGTACAAAAAAAAAATTGGAAAAAAGCGATTGGGGGGGCTAGCCTTCATTTGTCCTCCCCTTCACATAAAAATGGCTCCAGTTTCTCGGGAGAGGAGGTGCAAAACAAAATTTTTTGTAAATTTTTACTGAGGGGGGCAAGTTATATGAACCCACTTTCAAAATTAGCTTAAATTGTATAGGGATATTTCCTCTCTAGTAGGAATGTATCCTAGAAAAAAAATTGAATCATATAATGCACTATTAAGGAAAACAAAATTAACGTTTAACGGGATTTCTTAAAAGTAAATTTTAATTTCGTAATCGCTAATTTTCAAAATTTAAAGAACTTCAAAATACAATATCCCTTGACCCACTTTGCTTATTAAAATTCTGGTGGCGAAACGCACCCTTCGAAAATTCCAATAACCAAAATTTTTTAAAATTTGGATCAGTTTTCGAGAAAATTCAGGTGCATCCTTTTAATTAGGACACCTTTTGTTTTCCTATTAATTTAAGTAAGCGCTAAACTGTTATCATATTGGAAAAAAAAAATAATAAAAAATTGTTTGAAGTAATTGCTTCTGACTACTTCGTACGTAGTTATTGTTTAAAATTAAATGATAACTCTCGTTGTCAAACTAAAATGTTCGGACTGTTTAAATTATAGCCTCCTATATAGCATTTTCCAGAGTAGTAAAATAGTGATTGGACAGTGCACATGGTCTAGAACGAGTTCTGACCACAAACCTTATAACCAAAAAAATAGACTGATGATGTTGCTTTAAGAAATGACTGCTTCATGTATTTGACAGTTTGGTGCCAAAAGCAGTTGGCAATGCACCAAAATCCCTATAACTACCAACTGAGAAGCACAAATAACACTAGACGCGGCTAATTGTAAAAAAGGCTCTGGCATAATAAATTTGCAATTTTTTTAACGATAATCTTAAATAATAGCCCCCCCCCCTCCCTTAAAATATGAATTTTTTTAAATGGGTAAAGTACATTTTATCTTTAGGAAAAAAAGTTCCCCTTCTTTAAGTATCTACACCAGTTTATGAATGACCCCTTAAAAAAAAATCACCCTGTCTGTTTGGTACTCTTTATTTATGCAGGCAAATAAAAATAATAATTCAAATAAAAGTTGGGCTTATGGGAAATAGTGTAGGCGAAGATGGGCAACTTTTATTATCTGAAAAAAATTTGCGCATAACCTCACTCATTTTTTGGTTTGGTTTAGGCAGATACCTATTATTTAAGAAAACAGTATGATTGAGTTTAGTTTAATTATTTCAATTATTGAAGCTGTGTGCTGATTGGTTCAGTTATTTTTATTTTCTAGAAGGTGTATGTGTATGGGTCAAGGGATTTGGTTAATAAAACGTCCTTTTTTTGGAATGCCAACGTTTCGCAAAATTTATTTTTATATATTGAAATGCTGACGTTTTGCAAAATTTATTTTTATATAAATTTTGTGAAACATTGGCACTTCAAAAAAAGGACATTTCATTAACAAGATCCCTCAACCCATAAACATACAGCTACAAGAAAATTAAAAATAGGATCGTTAAAAAATTTTGCCAAGTTATTTTTATTCAGCTGTATAAACCAAAATTATTTATTTTTATTTTAATTTTTGTTACTTTAATTTTTATTTGCTTGTATAAACCCAGCCTTAAATTTTATTTGTAGAAAATAATTATTTACAAAATACCATCAAAAAAGTTACAATACAAAAAATACTTAAAAGTAACTTATTTACAAACAGAAACTACTTATTTTTAATTAAAGATAATATATAAAACATGTTGTTTAAACAATACAAGTTTTGTTAAAACTTTTCGGACCTTTTCTCCAGATATACTTTCACTAATTTTATTTGCAGAGCTATGACTCCTCAAAGTGCTGTATGTTTTAATGATTGCTTCAACTAAAAGCTGGTCAAAACAGAGTCTTTGGTATTTAATAACAGTCTTAGAGCCTCTTCAAATGCTCAGTAACCACTTTCTACTAATAGCAGCATCTGGTGGAAACCTATTGAAAGAAATAGAAAAACAATAATTAGACTTTTTCATTATTACGATACTTAATAATACTGTCATCAGCTGATGAGCGATTCAACATGGTTGCCTTAGGAAAAATAAACCCTTTTTCATAAGGCATACTGCTAATACAGGGTGTCCTAATTAACATGGGACACTATTGCTATCTCAGTAATTATAAGAACTATAAGGTTAAATTTATTAAGATTAAATAAGTTTTTAAGCTCATAGTTTTAAGTATTACAATTTTTTGACAAATCTCTTTTAAAGAATTTATATTTCTTTCTTTCTCCTGTCAACAATGTTGATTCCCCACACTGGTGAGCTGTAACCACCTCATGGGCCTTTCAGAATACAGGCAATGATCGCAGAAGTATTAAAGAAAATTGGCAAAAATAGGAATTATTTACCCTTACCTGTGATAGGAAAACGTATTTCCACTCGCAGAATTACTGTTGTTGCAGCCGACAACAAAGCACTTCATGATGCAAAAGGGCACAGAAAAAGTATATTAAAAACACATCATGTTAAGCAAAAACTTCTTCATCTTCTCGGTTACTATGGATTCGCGTCTTTACAGACGTCTATCCAAAGCAAAATCTTCGAAAACCAAGAAACGAAAATAAATAAAATGGCGAATCTACTAACGTCAAGACCGTCAAACGCAGTGCTACCAACCAAAAACGTGGATAAAGAGAAAATAAGTTGTCACGTCATGACACTGTTTACACTGCCCCTTTGAAATCTAGTTAATTCGAACAGTTTTCTAAATAAATTTTTTTAAATACTCAAGAAACCGTGGTTTTATATTTTTTCTTAAATTTCGTCAAGCAGTGCTTGTTATATATTCATCAAATACTAAAATATTGAGTTTGCAACCACAACAAATTTTACTCAAGTCGGTTTACTCTGGTTCCAATAACACCAAACTGTCACTTCCATGAGGCAGTCATTTATTGGGAGAAAACCCATAAGCATTAGCAGTCTATTTTTTTGGTTATAAGGTTTGTGGTTCTGACTCAAAATAATGGACCGTGTTCAGTTTGAAAATGAAAACGGAGAGCAAAAGGTTGGCTATTATTTTAAAACCGCAAATAATTAGCAAAAAAAGTACATATTAAAAAAAATATATAAACTTTAAACCAAGTATTTTTGAGATAGACCTAGTTTTAATTAAATATAAAAAATTACCATCTTTGACGTAGCTCTTTTTTTTAGGGGGAAACGGCAATTTTTACATATTTTTTTAGGAACTTTCATTTTGATACCAAATTTAAAATCCTTATAAAATTGGCGTCTGCGTTGAAAGGTTTCGAGATATCAGCAAAGTTTTAAAATTTCAATTTTTGAAAGCGATTATGTTACAAACTAAATCAAATACTCCTATGGTGTTGGGAGTTATTTTAAAGAATTTTTAGGGAGAATTCAAAAAGTGAACCTTTGTGCGAGTACATATTTGCATATGTTATTAATCTCATTTTTGGTCATTTTGACTTACATTATTCTGAATTCTCTATTGCAAAAATCCTTTAAAATTAAACCCAACATCATAGAGAATCTTATTTATTTTGTAAGATACCCAATCGCTTTCGAAAATTAAAAATTTTACATTTTGAGTGCAGATATCTCGAAACCCAAGCACCCTATGACATGGGGTATTTTTAAAAAGCAAATTTCATACGGATTTAAAATTTGTTATCGAGAAAAAAACTACGTCAAGGATTTTACATTTTCTATTAAATAAAAGCTAGAGCATCATAAGTTTTTATAATCTATGCTCTATGATATTTTATAATTTTTGACTACTAAACGTGAAACACAAATCCCGCATAGCAGTTGGCTTATAAGAGTTTATGATTTATGATTTTTAATATGACAATTCCTCATAAAGGCTTAAATGATTTTATAAGATCTACCTGTAACACTCTAAAATAAAAAATTACAGCCCAACTTTAGCGGTTGTAGTGTTAGTAATAGGAGTAGAAGTAATATAATAGAGATTAATATACAGTCAAATTAAACTATAACCTAACTTAACTATAAACTACTAAGACGTAACCCATAGACATTAGACACTTAAAGTAAATATTTCAACACATCGGTATCAGTATACGTAACGCGTTCGAAACAAAGTCAAAATACACTACATTTTTGACTTGTTCATGTCATGTTTCGAACGATGCCTGCTTCTGTGACGGGTGTGATGACAGAATCTCGTTGCGTACGGAACGATGTACGTATCGTTACGGGCCCACGAACATACGTAACGATTTCAATCAGTATTTACGTCATCGCAACTTTCAAGAAAGCGGTCATCGTTCGAAACATCGCATAAAAAAGTCAAAAATGTAGAGTATTTTGACTTTATTTCGAACGCGTTACGTATACCGATACCGATGCGTTGAAATATTTACTTTAAGTGTCTATTATTATAACACTCCTCGTGCTTGCAGAATATCCACATATCTATTAGAAAATTGTTCTCGTATAAGTACTTATTTATCGCCAGGAGCTGTGGGAGAGATGTTACTTTGATAAATTCCTATGAGATTGTTTAAGTAATCTTACAAGATTTCATAAGCCAAAAACTATTTTTTTATTGTAAAAGTATTTACGACAGATGATGTGATTATAGTTTTTTAAGATTTTATAAGTTCCGGTGGGCGACGACTTAATATATTGGTTTCAAAGGGCATCTAAGTTAGGGCAGGTAAAATATTATTACTAAGATAAGCCACGGTACGTATACGTATACGTAATGGTACGTCCTTGGGATGTGGCACAATACGTACATTTTATTTCCCATGTTGGATCAAAATAAGACGTAAAATGATCGTAGGTACGTACTATGTATGTACATTTTTGTACGTACATAGTACGTCCCTATTGGCCCCGGAACGTACCGGCGTAAACTGGAATTTACATACCTGGGATGAAGAGTGCTGCATGGGATCATGAGTCAAAAATATTTTTTTGTAGAAGTAAGTAAATATACTAAGTATACCTTTTTTAATTAGAAAAAACTGATAAAAATCCGGTATGTTTTTATTGTAGACACATAAAAATCTATAAAATGTTGTAAGTTTTTCTGACTATAAAATCTATTTACAGACTTATAGAAATTTATAAATGTTCATAGAAATTTGTCAAGTTGTATGAGTTGGTCTGATTATAAAATATCCCAAAATCTAATGAAAAACGTTTTTTTACAAACTCTTAAAACATTATAAAAGAACAAGGGTGTAATCATAGAAACCCATAAAATGTTATTAGTTATTTTGACTATAAAATCTCTCAGAAAACTCATAAAAACCTCGGTTTATACAATCCCATAATACATTATAAAAGAAAAATAATGCAATTATAGAAACCCATAAAAGTTGATGTGTCGGTTTGATTATAAAATCTCTTAGAAAATTTTGCTTTTATAAAATCATAAAATATCTAAAAATATCTGCAGTTATCAAATTTTATAAACATTCATAACTCTGTCTGATTATAGGATCAAATATAAAACACACATAATGAAACCACATAAATTTTTACCAAAATCAAAGACATAACTCATAAATTATTACAAACATTTATAAACCTTATAAAAACTGATAAAAAACAGGAGTGTTTTTTATGAGGTTTAATGCGGTTTTTTTGGCAGGGAGAATCTGTTAATGTCAAAAATATATAGTTCAAAGTTAATGTATTTTTGACTTGAACATTTAGTTTCTGCTAATACTGTAGAACGTAAGATAATAAATTGTTAGATAAAATAATAGTAATTTCCGTTAGAAGACCGGAAAATGGCCTATTGAAGTACAAGTCAAAAGGTTTACGGACAAAACAACGAAGGAACCGAGTCCAGAATTTCTAAACGAGTACTTTAATGACATTTCAAGGCCGTGTATCATACAACGTTTTATTTCATACTGTTTTATATTTTATCTAAAAAAAATATTAATTTTTTGATAAGACAGCGAAAATAAATATACCAAAAAAAGTCATGTCGTTTATAATTCTTCCCACTATTACTTCAATATTTTGTCATTTTTACAATGTAAACCGTAAAAGTTAGAGCGAAGCGATTTCCTGGGTAAAATCAATTAAAAATATTAAATTTATTAGCGGTCTTTGAGTTCAAAAAAGTCAAATGGCTACGGGGGGAATTCCCCTGGATATTGGAAATGCGGTAGAAAGTTTTTTCTTTAATGAATTGGTAACCAAAGATAAATCCTGTAAATACTTCTAATAATTCAAACTGCAGAATTACCGTAAACGTTTTTTGTAACTTGTATTTAAGAAAATTGTTTAGAGATAGTGTTAGTTAAAACACTAAATTTGACTTTCAGTCCGGTAAAGTTGTTTTACCGGACTAGTGATATAATCTATCATTTCCTGGACTGAAAATGATAACGTAATGGAGTATATTACAATCCAGTATTAAATAAAATACCTTACTTGCTACATACTACTTTTCTGTCATAATCTGAAAAAGTATTCCAAGTAGCAATTTGTCGACGGTATGACGTCGTCAAATATGACTCGACGTAAGCACGTACGTTGGTACAGCCTAGGAGCTTACTCTGATTAGCACAAATTTATTTTTTGGTCATTATGACGTTGTGATCCCGACCTATGAGATGAGATGATGAGATTTTAAGAGATTTTATTGGTTTGAAGGGACTTGACCTGGAAAAAATTTATCAAGAATCATTTTCAAATAATTTCTGACTATTGAAAACTCAAAAGGTTTCATAAGATCCTAAAGACTAAGATCTTAATTTCACGTTTAGATGTTTTACAAGATTTCATTATGTTACACGAGACGCATGAGATTTCATGAGGTTTACCAGGCAAGATTTTTATTTAGAAGATTTCAAAAATCTAAAAGAAGGGACGTTTTTAAAAGATCTTACAAGATTTCATGAGAAATAGGGTAAAGGGTTGTGAAGAGTTCACAAGATTACATAAGTATTAAAGTGTAGAATATAGACATGCAAGCACAACTAGGTTTGACAAGCAAGATGATAATTTTAAAGATTTTATGAGTACCTATAAAAATAAATTGTAAAGAATATATAATAAAAGATTTAACTATCAAGATATTTAAAGATATTTCCTAAGTTTATATCAGACACAGAAGATTTCATGAGATTTAGCAAGCACTTCTTTGACGAAAAAGTTTTTCAATAAGTAAATAAGATTTTATAAGATTTTATAAATACCTATATAACAGTAAATTAAACAAATTTAAGCAGATTTGACTAGCAAAAAATGTTAAGAGATTTGACGAGTTATAAAAGAAGGAATAGAAAAAGACAATTTTACCAAAATATTGTGTCATGTAATCTTGTAATCAGAGAGTGGGTCTTTTAAAATCTGCTGAAAACATGGGCAATGTCATGAAATCGTGTGAAATCTTATTAATTTTATTTTATATTTCTGGTAAAACATAAACAAAACTGCTAAAAACATGTGAATTTTATCATGTAACCTTGTGAAATCTAATGGAGGGTGGGTCTTTAAAAACTGGTGAAAACATGTGTATTGTCATAAAATCTTGTGTAATCTTATTAACTTTAATTTAATTTTTTGTTGAAATCTGCTCAAAACTTAACAAAACCAGTGGAAGCAGAGCCTTAATAATGCTGGTGAAATCTTATCAACTCTTATCATAAATTTTACTTTCACCAGTTTTTCTTACGAGTTTTGGCGAGGTATATTTGGCAGGTTAGTTTATTTTTTTATCCCAAAAGTAAATGTTTCCGGACTATTTGGACACACCTGCTACAATGAAATGACCACAAAAATAATTTGGGATTATTCAAAATGATTACCCGTAAAATAGGAGGGGTGGAAGGGAGGGGGAGCGCTCGCCCCAGAAAAAAGTAGACAACAAAGATGCTGGTGGTAACCAGTCTTTGGGGAGAAAAAACGAGAAATTGCAGGAAGTTCTTTTAAAACATTCTAAAATTCCTCCACAGTATTTTGGGACAGTTTGATTTTCAATTCGTCACACCAAGAATAAACAAACGCATGAAGTACTTTCTGCGAAAACCATTGGAAAAAAAGAACAGTATTATAGAGTTTCTATTTATAAACAAGTTTTAGACAAAATCATTTCAGACATAAAAAGTATATTTGACATGTTCATACCAAGTTTTATACGAGGTGCCAAAATGAAGGCAAAATTAACTAAAATCGTTTCTAAATACTATAAACTATTTGATTAATCCAAAACACAAATTTTTTTATTGGAAGAACTTACATTTTGGAAACAATATTGGTCAGAAGTAAGCAAAAGCTTAAATCAAAACATACTTGATAACGTTTTCGAGGCAATGAACAAGTGTGGCGATATTTTTCCATTGATAAGAACATTCTTGGATGTTTGCCAGTAAGTAATGTTTCGTCAGAAAGGAGCTTTTATGCCTCAGAAGATTGAAAACATAAGTTCTTAAAAACACTTTCGAAAATTTGTCTGACATATTGAAATTGACATTGAGCGAGTCATTGACCGGTTTGCCAAAAAAAAAATAGAAACGATTTTTTTTTGAGATTGGCATCTTTTGTTTGAGTTATGCAATATAAAAGGTAATTTTTCAACTTAAAAAGCTTTTTAGACCAAAAAAAAAAGTATTTAGCTATTAGGTTTTGTTTGTGGTTTGCTTATTATCTATGTTTTTTAAAACTTCAGGGGATAGAATCAATAGAAATCAAATGTAGGGCATAAATTGCGGCGCTATAACACCTTCGATATTTACGGTATTAGTTTAATTTTGTGTTAAAAATGGCATTTGTAGTCTCATTTTCTTAAAAATTTTTACCTGCTGCGCTTTGAAACCATTGATATATTTACAATTTTAAATAAAAAAATGAATTTTTAGTGCAATTTTCTTAAAAATTTTCGCCTGCGATATGATACCGTTGATATTTACGATTTTAGTTTAATTCGACTCAAAAATTACGTTTTTAATGTCATTTTCTCAAAAGTTTTTGGCGCATTTAAACATTTTTTCAAATAAAAAATGTATGAAATAAACGACTTAAAATATCACTACTTCCCCCCCCCCCTACATTCGAGACCAAATCCGAGCTGGTAGTTACTAAGTTTTTTTTTGCATATATTGATATATTCCAAATAAAAGCTATACTTTTATTCTAGTTTTTTTTTCGTATCGAAACCGCCCCCCCGCCTTTTCAAACGGCTGGGACAGCCACTGACTTATTTGAGTCATGTTAATAGACACTTGAAGTAAATATTTCAACGCATCGGTATCGGTATACCAAACGCGTTCGAAACAAGGCCAAAACTCGCAAAATACACTACATTTTTAACTTCTTTGACGGGTGCGACGACAAAACAGCTAATTCCACTCGTTGCGTACGGAGGAATGTACGTAACGATGCGGACCCACAACGATTTCAATCAGCAGTTCTGTCATCGCACCCTTCAAAAAAGCGTTCGAAACATCGCATAAACAAGTCAAAAATGTAGTGTATTTTGAGATCAGTCAAGCCGCCACCCCCCCCCCCCCCCCGAACGATATTCGATTTTTGATATGCTTATAATTTCGTACCAATTCCAAACTAATTTCAAACCACTTTTAAAAATTTTGAACCACACTCCTTCCTTATTGTTTTTAATATTTGAAATGGGGGGTGCAGCCGAAGCAAGAAGCTACACCGCCCTCATTTAAAGCATAGAGAAAAATGAAAAGCAACTATCCCAAAATTAAGAACTAATTTCGAACTCCTAATACCACCAAAAAGAATTTCAAAAAATCCACTAGTAACCATGTTTTTTTAAAAAAATATGGTGGGAGTGCAGGTTGACGTCAAGCCACACCCCCCTCAAAAGATATTCAAGTTTTGATATGCTTATAATTTTTAACTAATTTTGAACCACTTTTAAAAATTTTGAAGCACACTGATTCTGGTTTTTTTTAATATCCAAAATGGGAGGTGCAGCCGGACGTCAAGCTAAAAAAAACCAGGAAGGAGTGTGGTTTAAAATTAGTTCGAAATTAGTTCAAAATTATAAGCATTTCAAAACTCGAATATCTTTTGGAGGGGGGTGACTTGTAGTCAACCTGTACACTCACCATATTTTATAAAAAAAACAGGTTTACTAGAGGGTTTTTGGAAATTATTTTTGTGATATTAGGAGTTCTAAATTAGTTCTTGATTTTGAGATAGTTGATTTCCATTTTTCTTTACGCTTTAAATGAGGGAGGTGTAGCTTGACGTCCGTCTGCACTCCCCATTTTGAATATAAAAACCAGGAAGGAGTGTGGTTCAAAATTTCTAAAAGTGATTTAAAATTAGGTCGAAATTGGTTCGAAATTATAAGCATAACAAAACTCGAATATCTTTCGGAGGAGGGGGTGTGGCTTGACTGACCTTTGGTACCGATGCGTTGAAATATTTACTTTAAGTGTCTAATTACCCGTTTTTATCCAAACCAGGGCCTAAATCTATACCACCTTACCGTAAAGCACACTTCTTATAGCTTTAAATAACAAGTAGGCCTTCTCAATGAGCCCTTCTTGTTTACTTCTAAAAACATATTTTTTATTTTTTAGTTTGAATTTCTATAAAATGCGATCAAATGTGTTCCACTGTATTTTGCATTGACAATTAGGTGAAAAGGTTAATTTAAAAGGCAAAAAAGCATTAAAAACCTACCAAAAAGCAATATTGGGTCGTGAATTTCCAATAATGGCGGAGTCGAATCGGTCGTATTTGGATGCCCCGCCAGTATTAGGCCAGCATTCCATTTCCAATTTTAAGTTATGGTGAAGGTGCCAATCGTTCTTTCACTCACTGTTTAACTCACTGTTAGAGAAAGGTCAAATTTCAAAATCAGCGCAGAAAGGAGCTTATGGAAGTCCAGTCTTAATGTGACTTTCGCAGAGCCAGAAGAGAGTAGAGAGTATCTTTATTGACTACGTTTTGTATATAAACACACAGTGGTAGCAGGTCAGAAAAAAAAAGAACAAACAAAAATTTGTAAAACAGATACACAGGGTATAAAATTACACTAAAAATACGAACAAAACACCGTAAAAGGAACACGCTGCCGATGAAAAAGAAAAAAATTTTAACGGAATTCTTCCAAAAACTCATCGATATTGTATATACCTTTTTGCTTAATTGCATATTTGAATTTATTATTGGACATACTTTTAATATTGCTTGTGGAGAGTTTTTGAATGATTTTTCCAATCTTAAAAAACTTGGTCTAATTAAATTTGTTGATCTTATATCATAGTTGTGAAAGAGAGAAGAGGTTCTAAAGTAAAGCATGGCACTTTCTTGCTATTGGTGCTTTAAACCACGAAACCTAATTATAAACCTCATTTTTTTTGCTTTTGTTCGGAGGAAACTGATTTTTTAAAGATTTTCTCTTCAATTCAATCCAACCCGACCCAACCTGATCAAACTCAATCTGACCCAATTTCACCAAACCCGATGAACCACTAGCAAGAAGGAGCCGTGCTTGACCTTAAGCACAGAGAACATTGTAGGTTATTTTGGACGCCCGCGGTTTATCAGAATGTGCAAAATCAAACCCGTTAAATAAAAGAAAGTTCAATCATAAAAGCATTAACTGTAGAACCTGCAATTCGTTAAACCAATTTTTTATCCGAACCTTATTTCATCAAACCCATTCAATAAGAAATTCGAAATTTGACAGACCGTTTTTAATCGAAACATTGTTCGTCAAACTCATTCAATATGAAACTCATAATTTGTAAAACCCATTTTTAATAAAACCCGGAATTTGTCAAACCATTATTTATCAAAACCGGATTTCGACAAACTCGTTGTTTATCAGAAAATATTTGCGAAATTGATGGAGGCGTACACGAGGGTAGCGCGGCGTTACGTCGTTTCGATGCATTTGTCGTTCTTTAAAAGTATTCACAGGTAGTTTTCAATACTGTATGTATAGATGTTTTTTTTTGTTTTATTAAAAAGGGGTTTTACAAATTACGAGCTGAGTTTGGTTCGATTAAAAACGGGTGTGTTAAATTTCGAATTTACTATGGATTGGGTTTGATGAAATAAGGTTCTGATAAAAAATTGCTTAGAGGAATTGCAGGTTCTATAGTGAATAATTTTATGATTAAACCGTGGGCGTCCATTATTTTTTTGTGCTGTAACTATTGCCACATCATTTTGCGTTCTGTACTTTTCTCACCACTCTCTAAAATTTTAATAAACGTTAATGTCCATTTGGAACATTTTCACCACCAATTGTGCGCTTCTAATAAAGACGGCATTCGCGAAATAGAAAACAGAACAGAAGAAGAAAAACTAATAACGAGAAAGTCGAAAAGCACGCCATATGGCAGACCATTATAACAGCTTGGATATGTGGTACTTATGGATATAACTCGTATTGCTATCACACTATAAAATTGGCGTTTAAAAAAAATAAAAATAAACAAATAAATTTTGAATTCGCACTGATCTATCGCTTTCCACCACGTAGATTTCCCGGGCGTCTTTGGGCGCCGGGCGAGTGGGCGAATTGGCTGCCGGCCGGATGCCATCCCATTTTTGCTTGAGAGAACTTGCACTAAAGGTTTATTATGTCATGTACACAATGAATTATTTATATGTGCAACAATCAACAAACTCTAAAGCTTTCACTACAAACGCTCATTGTTTATGTATATATTGACGTATCATTTTATTAAATCGGTCGAGAAATGAAAAAGTTATAAGCTTTTAAATTATTATGTTTGGGCTTAATATTGGAAAAAATCACAAAACTGCATATTTTTAGTCTACCATAGCAATACGGTATAGGGGACTATTAAAATCGTGAAATTTTGTGAATCGTGAAAAAAGTTGTCCGTCTGTCTGTTGTCTGTCTGTATACACGATAACTCAAGAACGCCTAAATCGATTTTAACGAAATTTGGTACAAAAATCCCCTATCGGCCGACTATGAACTGATTTACTTTTGGGTAGGGTGTTGGGGGTATGAAGGGGGGAAAAGGGAGATAAAATATTTAAAAAAAATTTAACTTTGGAAAAAAAAGCAAGTATGGATATACGGGTTTCAGATTTAAGTTTCCATGAATATGGACTACAAATTTTCTTATAAATTCCAAATTCGTGGGAGCTTTATTTTCTTAGTTATTTGAAAAAACGTTAAAATATATTCAAAAAATCATAAATTTAGAAGTAAAGCAGCTCTTATTATGCGGTTTTCGGATTTTGGTTTTCGTAAATATTACCCAAAAATTTTGTTAAGGTTCAAATCTTTCAAAGCTACAGCTTTCGAGATATTTTCATTTCCTTTCAACATAAAATAATTGATGTATGGTGGACTGTCCGTGCTTTCTCGCAGCAATTTTTTCAATTCGCCATAACTTTTGGCCTCATTACTTAATTTTAAAAAAAAATTGTTTAAAGGAACAAAACGTGAGAGTTGCGTCCGTTTGTTCAAAATTTGATACTTAGAAAAGTTCAGGATGACGGATAGTTATGGAAAAATGTATGTAATTTTATGACTTTTTTCAATGCGAAGCCAAAACTCGTAGTCAAAAGGCTTATAACTTTTTTATTTCCCAACTGATTTAATTAAATGATACTTTAGTATATACAGAAACAATGAGCATTTGTAGTGAAAGCTTTAGAGTTTGTTCAGTGTCGCACATACATTTTTTTCAGGGAGGGCGAAAATTACACATTTTTAAAACTGTCCTCCATCTTGAATTTTTAGAGTTTTTAAATTTTTAATCGAATCAAAAAACTCTCACTTTTTTTCTTTTAAAAAGTCAATATATTTCAAAATCGAGTAATCAAGTTAAAAGTTATAGCCAATCCAAAAAGTGCGGAATTTTGTGGCCCACCTATATATAGAAACCTTCATAATTAAAGGGTGGGCCAAAAAATCTTGCACACTTTTAAATTGCTATAACTTTTGATCGAATTGGTCGATTTTAAAATGTTCTGACTTTTTGGAAAGACAAGATATGAAACTTTTCGAATCCGGTCCAATATTTGACATTTCCTAAAAATCCAAGATGACGGACCGTTTTAAATAACGGGAAATTTTCACTTTCCCTTTAAAAAAAATATGTGCGCAACTAATGTATTCTCTCTATACCAAGGCATTACTTAATTAAATCGGTTAAGAAATAAAAAAATACGGGCTTTTATATTGAGTGGAGTTCTTTGCTGCAACTTTAGATAGAATATTATAAATGTTGAGCTTTTTGGAAGTACAAGGCTTAAGGCTTTTATTTAACAATTCTTAAAAATCCATGATTGCGAATTTTTAAATAATGGGTAATTTTCACCCCCCTCCCTCTTCCCTAAAAAAAATTATGTTTGGTACCTATACTGAAGAAAAACTAAATCAATGCGACAAAAGTTCCCTCCCTGCTGCATATATGAAGGTATAACTAAATTAAATCGGTTAAGATATTAAAAATTGATCATCCAGTATGGTGACATAAACTAAATGCCCTTTTGCTTAACTGATTTAGGCAAGTGATACCCACATATACCTAGTAGAGATGGGAGGTAGAATGGTCTTGATTTTATTTTGTTACTTTGTTAGGGGTGTGAAATTACGCAACGGGTAAGGCTGTCCGCCATCTTGGATCTTCTCTTCAAAAAATGTAAAAACCGCAAGTTTTGTTTACCCAAAAATGCAAAAATGTTTAAAATCAAGTAATCCGATGGAAAGTTAAAGCAAATCCAAAACCGCTATTTTTTTACAAATGAGAATGTCGAGTCAAAAACCACTTATTTAAGAGGGTTATAGTTTTCTTATCTCTTAACCGATTTAATTAAGTAGTACCTTGGTATAGAAAGAATACATAAGACTTTTGTCGTAATGACTTAAGTTTTCTCCAGTACCGCACGTATTTTTTTTGCAAGGGGGTGAAAATTACCCGATATTCAAAACGGTCCGCCATCTTGGATTTTTGCGAAATGTCAAATTTTGAACCGTATCAGAAAAGTCTCATGTCTTGTCTTTCAAAAAAGTTTAAAAAAATTTGAAATCGAGCTATTCGACCAAAAGTTATAGAAAATTTAAAAGTGTGCAAGATTTTTTGGCCCACCCTATATTTTATTTTATTTGATAAAAAATCCTTGTCACTGGTAGGTACCTATATAAGGTATTATATTAGAATTTTGAAGAATTTTTGGGCTTAATTTTAAAAAATTTTGACTGCTTGGCTACAACATTATTTATTGGTACAGTTTTATTTTAATTTTAAGCAATTTTTGCGGCGCATTCATGCCACTTGTTTATTAATACTTCACAAAAATATGAAAGATCAAAATTTTCTTTTTAAACTGCAAAAAATTTTGCCCGTGGCTCTATAACATTATTCATTGTCACACTTTAGGTTCAATTTTAAGCAATTTTTTTCAAAAGCATTCAAAACGTTTAAGATTAAGAACAGGCATTTTTAACGTCATTTAGTATAATCATGTTTTTGATGAAGGTTTAAAAAAAAATATAATTTTTTACGTTTTAAACGTTGCGCCGGCGTCGTTTATAAAAATTGCCCAAAAATAAACTTAAATTGTGACAATAGCGCCACGGGTAAATTTTTTTGCAGTTTAAGAAGACAATTTTTACATCTTTCATATTTTTGTGAAGTATTTATAAATAAGTGGGTTGGGTTAGCTGTCAAGGGAGGCTGGTTTGAGTTGAGATTTAGACTCGATTTTAGATTTATTGACAAAATCTTATTAAACTATTTATAAATAAGTGAGTTGAGTTAGCTGTCAACAGAGGCTGGATTGAGGCGGTATCTAGATGCAATGCAATCTAGATTTGTT
Organism: Oxystoma pomonae; assembly: GCA_963921995.1. Classification (NCBI taxonomy): domain Eukaryota; kingdom Metazoa; phylum Arthropoda; class Insecta; order Coleoptera; family Brentidae; genus Oxystoma; species Oxystoma pomonae. The sequence goes on from OY998164.1 coordinate 97,927,339, forward strand.
GTCAAAAGCTTGTGAAAATAATCAAATTTTTGAAGAATTTTCGCCAGTTTTGCGTGTGGCGCTTTAACATCATTAGGAATATTTTGGAATGCTTATTTGACACTTCGTAGTGGTTGTGGTAATTACTGCGTCTGCGCAATAGCTAAACGTCATTCCGTGGTGGAAATTAACCACTAGCACTGCCGTAAGCTACGAATCAATTTTTTTGTGGTTGTGGTTATTTTTCTGGTTAGTTTTAGAGAATTTTGGCGTAGTTAATTTTAAAAATTATGAAATATTATCAGGTTCCAACATATACAAGATTTATTTTTTAAAATTAAGCCAAATTTTTTATTATTTCTCATCTCTTAATTTTTTTCCAAGTTTTTAATGAGTTCCAAAAGCTCTGTTAAAATCGATAAATGGTAGTGGTAGTGGTTGTTAAACACTACCACAGCGGCTGTCAAAGTTGTCCAAATTTTAAGCGTTCCAAAATATCCCTATTGATAATCACAATTTTAATATAATGTTAAGCAAATTTTTCATGATGAAGTTTAATACATCTAAAAAATTAAATTTACAATACTATAGATAATATTAACCACAATTCTAGTATTGAGATTAGATCTGCCCAGAGACTCGCGCTCTTGCCTTTAAATTTAAGTAACATTTGTTTTTCGTATACACACTAACCCAATCTAACACCTGTAGACTAAACCGCCACCCGCCCTTCAAAAAAACCTGTGTTTGACCTTGCTTTAGAGGGCAGCGATTATGCAATTTTGCCGGGCCGGCCAAAAGTCTGAAGAAGCTCTTGCTATGTAGCACACAACGGTCCAAAAACGTCCTCCACTGCACATCGAACGTCTCCGGAATGTCCATTCGAGAACTACAACGTCTTGAGTATGTTCCTAGGAGGTCGCATGTTGTTAGTTAGTACGTTAGGACGTACGTCAGGTCCTCACAGGGACATATTGAAGACGTTTAAGTATTCCAAACCGATCCACAGACCACAAATTGGTCGTCCCACTCTTGCCAGTTCCCCAAATATTTTTTCGCATTTCAGGGACTAAAGTGATTACTTTAGTCTCTTGTTTCAGAGACTAAAGTGCCACTTTAGTCCCTGAGCGACTAAAGTAAAAAAAGTGACATAAACAAGTTTTTATTTTAAACAATATAATACTGCAATATAACACAATAATCTACATATTAACTACATAAATAGTACCTACTTGTTGCAATAATTGTTATTATTCAGCTCCTTGTTTTGAAATCATGACGTGCTTGAGGTACCAAAAATCTCTTGAGTAGCTTAGCTGCTTTTCTCAAGTTTACTTTTTTTTGTTAAGGTAACTTCATTGGATGTCTTTGATTCTTCAAAAAATATGCAAGGAACATTCTCGGTGATGTCGTTTTCAATATTGTTGCACTTGCACCATTCTTTAAACTTCTTGAACTGTTGTTCATAGATATTCCGAGACTTTTCTGGCAAAAGTTCTTTTACTGCCGCTTCGAAAGCAGCTTCAATGTTAATTTTTAGGTTTAGCGACACGATTTAACGATTAAATGCACGCTTTGTTTACGTCCTGCATTTGTAACACCACAAATACCTTGGCAACCAAATCTTTCGCACACTTTTCGAATATAGTCCAAATTGTCTTTTATAGAGTGCCTTAATTTTCTTGATTTTTTTGTAAAAAAGAATACAGAAGTGCGAAAAATAATATATAAACCTCTGTAAAAAAAGACTTTTTAACCCTCGACGAATTGTATCCCTCCCTTCGGTCATAGAATAAGAGCGGTGGACGAAAGATCGAAAAACAAAAGGTCGAAAACATAACATCGAACATTAGAAGGTCGAAACAATAAAAGATTGAAACTACAAAAGGTCGCAATTACAAAAGGTCAAAATTACAAGAAGTCGAATGCCAAAAGGTCGACAATAAAAAAGATCGAAATTACCAAAAGTCGAATACCAAAAGGTCGAAAATACAAAAGATCGAAATTACAAATGGTCGAATATGAAAAGGTCGAAACGACAAAAGGTCGAAATTACAAAAGGTCGAAAGCACAGAAGAAACACGAAATACTAATAACCACAATAACCAACACAACGCAAGATAACCAACTCAACCTAACATAACCCCACCCAAAATAACCAACCAAACCCAACACACACACAAAACACACAAAAAACCTGTAAAAAACTTTCAAGGCAGATTTATTAACATACCTGGATGGTCTTAGAAATAGTCAAACTACATATTCTAAGCAAGAAAATCGTTCTATTGTAAGAAATGAGGGGAGGGATATAACGTATCAGAACCTCGCCCTTTTTTATTTTTAAGATTCGACCTTTTGTTATTTCGATCTTTTGTTATTTCGACCTTTTGTAGTTTCGACCTGCTGTAATTTCGACCTTTTTGCATTCGACCTTTTGTAATTTCGATCTTTTGTATTTTCGACCTTTTGATATTCGATCTTTTGTTATTTCGATGTTTTGTATTTTCGACCTTTTGTAGTTTCGACATTCTGTAATATCGACCTTTTTGCATTCGTTCTTTTGTAATTTCGATCTTTTGTATTTTCGACCTTTTGTAATTTCGACCTTTGGTATTTTCTACCTTTCGACATTTTTGTCTTTCGTCCTTTTTATCTTTCGACCTTTTGTTTTTTGATCTTTTGGCCGCCGCCCCATAGAATAAATAATACTTCGGTCGGGCTACAAATTTTTCGCACTCGGGACAATAAGTTACACTTTAGTCCCTTGGTGAATAATATACTGTTATTTCGTCAGCATTGCACCATTCGGAAGTTATTCTTCAACAGCTGTTTTAGTAGGTATATAATATAATGATTTTTCGTTGGAATAAAAGTGTACGCAACCTCTACTTATTAGTTTTTTATATAATATTATATTTGTCATTTTAAATCATTTTGAAAATCCACTAAGGACTCCGTTCATAAAAGCTTTTACCTATAAGTATGAAACTATTATTTCTGTAATGCATTTCTGTTAAAAATATTTTCCATTTGGGTTATAATTGAAACTGTATGAATCAATTTGTTTTAGAAATAAAAATAGGGAAAAACAAAGTGGGGCATAATCGGGTACCTGTTTTTCGCACCACTAAATACAGCTGAGCCGAAAGCGTTTTTAAGTTTAACTCAGGAAAGTGGTCACAATGCGTATTTTTTATAACGGCCGTTCATGTAAACAAGGTAAATGATGCATACCCAACCTTACAGTTTTCAGCACCAATTCCGAAAGGTGTGTAACTGCTGCGATGGGTTGAGTGTTTTTTGCGAAAACTGGGCACAAAGTTGTAGTTGCATAAAAACAATTTAATGAAACTTTTAACTCAATACCCGGTTTTTCCTTGGGGGCAAAATTGTATATTTAGCATTATTTTTTGTTAGGGCTTTTTTTAACCACAGTAGGATTTTTTTTTAATTTCGTCGTTTTATTCTATAGATAAGTGTTTGTAGCTTAGAACATTGTTATCATGTTAACCTAATACGTTTTCCCCTGTTTTTAATATTATTTAAAATACCTTCAATAATTTTTAGATATAGTAATAAAAATTTATGTTTCTATAAAAAAAAAAACCTAAAAATATATTCAAGTAGGCTGTACAACTATAAAAATAAGAAAAAGGTGACAATGACAAGCCGGTAACACAGATTTCCTGCCTTTGTTTACCAAGAATGGCTAAATATGAGGAGTTCTAACCTAATATTTAGTTAATATTTTAATTTAAAGTACCTGTGAAACGAAATACTGCGGTCCCCCGGCTTCTGTTTCAACAAACAATCAATGTTGCCACGTTGACTACAAAAGAAGATGTTTAAGGAAAACACATGTTAAAATTTCAAAAAACGACGAAAGTTTTAAATAGGTTGTGAGTATTATATATTGTATATGTTAGCTTTTTCAACATATATCATTATTTAATTAATAAATAGGCGTCAAAACCTAATCCAAATTTAATAAGTTTTTTGTTGCATAATTTTGTTATTAAAATTGGGAACACAGATTTCTTTCTCCCCTTTCCCCACTTGATGATGTTGCGCTCAAACAACCAGTGTAACCAGACAGACCAGACTCCTTCTAGTAGTTCAAACTATCGATAATAAATCAAAATTATTTATTGATATAAGGTGCTTTTAACTTAGCTATCTGGTTCATATTGTAGTGTTTTAACCAAACGATATAGATTACAAAAATCCAGATTTTAGAATTTTTGTCTCTATCTGTCTAGGTTTCTGTCTGTTTGTCTGTTTACGGAGTTGAAGATATGAGGGAATGAAAGTTGGTCAGGTGGAGGGGTGAGGGGCAGCCTATAATTTTAAACATCAGAATGAAAAAGTTTAAGTGGTCTAAACAGGTTTTTGGTTCCACTTCAAACGTCTTCAAGATGTAAGTTTTTGACCTGAGACGACGGACGTTCGGACCTGAATGGGACGTCCTGAGGACGAAGTGTGAAATGTTTTTTGAAAAATTTTTTGCAGTATCTTTTAAATATTAATTATTATTAATGGCCAACAGTAAAAGAATATGGTGCGGAGTTGTGATGCAGCAAATGCTCGTAGCGCCATATAGCCGTCCTTGATTTCCTATATAAAAAATTGATGCTAGAAAGCACGGACAGTCCACCATACAATCAATTATGTTATGTTGAAAGGAAATGAAAATATCTGGAAAACTGTAGCTTTGAGAAATTTGAACCTTATAACAAAATTTTTGGGTAATATATACGAAAACCAAAATCTGAAAACCGCATATCCATAGCTGCTTTACTTCTAAAATTATGATTTTTTTAATATATTTTAACTTTTTTTCAAATAACTCGGAAACTAAAGCTCCCACGAATTTGGACTTTATGACAGAATTTTAAATTCTTAAAGTTTAAATAAAAAGGTTTCCAATTTTTATAGATGCATCCAGAATTTCTTTGTAATTTATATCTGATCTCCAGGTTTTCTTGCATTACATTAGGTCAATATTGTAATATGTAAAGGTTACGTTTATGGCTTGTGGTCACTTACTTAGATCAAAAACATAATTTATAAAATATGCCATAATAATTTATTTAAAAAGGGATTTAGTGAAGGTGAATAAATAACAAAATCAATGAATAGCGAGCTTTCCCTCAAAAAGACAATGGTAACCGTAGATTCGGATTTCGCACTTGTGGTGCACCACTAAATCCCTTTTTAAATTTATTAACTCCAGAGCTTAGGATATCTGTAAAGATAATTATATCTGTCTCCGTAGAGACGCTTAATTTTCCTTCAAAATGAAGGTACATCTGCCGATTCTGCAATTTGACAGATGGTTGTCTTTTACATGAATCCTGTGTCATATTTTTCCATCATCATTTCATTATTTCATCTCCTAATTCCTAGCACCGTACTGATGAGCACCAAAAGTGCGAAATCCGGATCTACGGTTACCATTGCCTTTTTGAGGGAAAGCTCGCTATTCATTGATTTTGTTATTTATTCACCCTCACTAAATCCCTTTTTAAATTTATTAACTCCGGAGCTTAGGATGTCTGTAAAGATAATTATATCTGTCTCCGTAGAGACGCTTAATTTTCCTTCAAAATGAAGGTACATCTGCCGATTCTGCAATTTGACAGATGGTTGTCTTTTACATGAATCCTGTGTCATATTTTTCCATCATCATTTCATTATTTCATCTCCTAATTCCTAGCACCGTACTGATGAGCACCAAAAGTGCGAAATCCGGATCTACGGTTACCATTGCCTTTTTGAGGGAAAGCTCGCTATTCATTGATTTTGTTATTTATTCACCCTCACTAAATCCCTTTTTAAATTTATTAACTCCGGAGCTTAGGATGTCTGTAAAGATAATTATATCTGTCTCCGTAGAGACGCTTAATTTTCCTTCAAAATGAAGGTACATCTGCCGATTCTGCAATTTGACAGATGGTTGTCTTTTACATGAATCCTGTGTCATATTTTTCCATCATCATTTCATTATTTCATCTCCTAATTCCTAGCACCGTACTGATGAGCACCAAAAGTGCGAAATCCGGATCTACGGTTACCATTGCCTTTTTGAGGGAAAGCTCGCTATTCAATGATTTTGTTATTTATTCAACCTCACTAAATCCCTTTTTAAATTTATTAACTCCAGAGCTGAGGATGTCTGTAAAGATAATTATATCTGTCTCCGTAGAGACGCTTAATTTTCCTTCAAAGTGAAGGTACATCTGCCGATTCTGCAATTTGACAGATGGTTGTCTTTTACATGAATCCTTTGTCATATTTTTTGAGGGAAAGCTCGCTATTCATTGATTTTGATAATAATTTATACCTGACATCTTCTAGAATATGGTAACAAAAGTACAAAAAAAGTTTTGTATTTAGTACCCTACAGATTCAAAAGTGAAAATTTATTATTTTTAAAGGGAAAATATTTGTTTTTAAGCCTGATTGAAATGGTGCAATAAATCACGATTTGACCAAGCCTAGTATTCTAGTAGGAAGAAAATACTTTCATACAATTTTGACAATTTATTTAACCAAAAAAGCTTTCTTTTAAAGGTTGCGCGGCAAAAAAAGTTGTAGCTGTCCCAAAATTTTTATTGCTATATGTAAATCTGCATGCGTTGCCAAGGAATTAGGGTAATATATGCCGTAATGCCATGTTAATTTATATATGGTTGAATGCCATGAGTTGTTTCCCTCCTCCTCCTCTGAGAGTTATAATTTACATAATAGGACAAGTTTTATATTTAGCCACTTACAGATATTTGCATAACTTGATTACCTGTAGAAATATGATGGAATATTATGGAGCAAAAACATAATTTATAAATGGAGCCAACACATATCTTATCTGACTTATAATTTATATATGGCACCCTTTAAAACACTGTGATCATCCTTAATATTTATAGGATATTTTTATAACCGTATCAATATATTTGCCTATATTTGCCCTTTTCGACCATTTCTATAATGTAGAACATTGTTTTTTTTTTAAATCACCGGATTTGAATGACTGTTGCAAAGTAGGGTTATAATGGCAAAATTTCATTGTCTTCTTTTAAAGATAGTCAGTCGACCAAGGGTTTATGGGGTTTTTTGACCTACTAATGGCAATTTAGTGAATTAAAAAACCTTGGAACTATTTTGTAACAAACATGGCGTTAACGTAAATAAAAAATATTTCATATTTTTGTTTTAATGCATTTTTGCCAGAACTTGTTTTTAGGAAAAAACAAAATCCAAGGTGCATATAAATTTCATAGAAAAAAATTAAAAGAGATTATTTCCAAGGTGCGAGTGCTTTTTAAGTTTTTTACATACGATTTTATCAGACAACTTTGGTTGGTATGTCTTTTTTGGTAGGAAAGAGCTTTTATTTTCGTTTTTAAGGAGGATATAAAAAAAAATTAATAATTTATAAGGACCATTTTTCTTCAATTAGATAATTTATATAACCAGTTTTTTTTTAATGTTGAAAACATTTTAAAAAACTTTTTATGTACTAGAAGTTTATATGGAAACCAAAAGACCAGATAACTTATTGTGGTTCTGTAGATGGTATTAGAATATATCTGGGTCTTTTTTATAAACAAATCAGCTTGCCTTGCGCTTTATATTGGTGTGCCAAAGGTTATAAAAAGATGTTTAGATTTTGTAAAGGGTTTTATAAAAAGGTGGTCGCAACCTGTTTGGGGGTATATTCTGGTAATAGGAAAGTTCTCGAAACTAAATTTTAAACTTACTTACTTATGGAAACTTAAATCTGAAAACCGTATATCGCTACTTGCTTTTGTTCCCTAGTTACAATTTTTTCTAAATATTTTGTCCCACTTTTCCACACTTTTCCCCCTTTTCCCTCCTTCAACCCCCCACCACCCTACGCAAAAATTAATCAGTTCATGGTCAGCTAATAGAAGATTTCTGTACCGAATTTCGTTAAAATCGATTAAGGCGTTCTTGAGTTATCGTGTATAAAGACAGACAACAGACAACAGACCGACAGAAAACTTTTTTTTCGTCGATTAAGGTGTTTTGGAACCTTAGTAACTCATTTTTCATAAAATTAAGAAAAGTCAAAATTTTACGATTTTAAAAGTCCCCCATACCATATTGGTATGGTGGACTAAAAATTGACCTGTCAATAGCTTTGTGTTTAGTTTTTCCTGTTTTTTTTTTAATTAAAAAAAAATCAACTATTCCAAAATATTGATTTTTTTACTCGCGTTTTTAAATTACTAGCTGCGTTCGTTCTTTAAAACCACGATTGCAATAAAAAGCACTATTTTAGCTACAACTTGTTGTAAAAACTATCATTATAAGTACCATTATATTGTATATTAAAGCTGCTGTCTTTACTATATTTGCTGCCTTACATTTTTTTGATGTGTTAATTATAGACCTATTACAAATATTATTGTACAAAGCACAGTAATTAAACCTGTACTTTACGAGTAGAAAAAAGTATACTTACCTATAACTATGAAAAATTAGTTGTGCAGTACGGCCGCCTTTCGCTTATTTTGCGATTTATAGGATGCTAGTATTTAAAATCTATATGTTTCTGGCGGATTCATATAAAAAATTTCCTTAACTTGGAAGCGAAAAATCCAAAAAGGTAGTTTCAGCACTTTAATTCTTGGTTCTTTACTGTTCAATAGAGGGCGCCTGGTTCTTGACAACATTACCAGGAGCAAGCATTTTGCTTACACTTTCTACCTAACTGATAAATTTTTAATAAGGTCGAAATAGACGAGTGGCCCTAGTTATCCAACCCCTATTTGAATATTTAAAAATTAGATGGATAGTTTACTTTGCACATGGCGTGGCGTATGGATTAAAAAAACCCCTGTTTTTTTCCGTTATATAATTAGGCGTAAATTATGCTAAAAATAACAATATATAAGATACTTTCCATAAAAGTTCATAAATGTAATGTTAAAATCAGCGTAAAATTAATTATAAAAATATATGTCGAATAGATAATTATTTTTTGATTAATTGTTTACTGTCCTTATAAAAATTATTAAATTTTCCCAAGCAGTCTGCATAACCTAGCAATCTTATAAATTCAGGCATTCAAGGATTTTTGCCTGCAAAACCGTTCATTTATAATTAATTATCAAATTTAGTTTTAATCTCCAAGTTAACTTCCGATTATCTTTAAAAAATCGGTTTTAAGGCCTTTTCAGTGATTTTACATTTAATATGTACCTCCATTTTTTTGTCCATATTGGATGTTTTTTATTCCAAATAATCTTACCTTTACTGAAATTTTGTTTTTAAACTTAAATTTAGAAAAGTGGCTTTGCATTATTTTTGCCTTTTGTATAAGTTTTAAATATATATTTCCAGTGGACCGTGGTGGATTTAACTATTTTGACTCTATAGGCATTTATTGTGACTACTAATTTATATCGAAAACATTTAATATGTTATGAGAGTAAAATGTGTTTCAGAAGTTCGACCCCTACTGGAAAATGTTAGAGGGGGGGGGAATGATTAAAAAAAAGTACTTAATGGTAGAGCGTGTCAGTGACCTTAGTTCAGGAAATGTCGAAGTGCCCACATAACAATTAAACATTCATATACTTAGAGAACAAAGAATGTGATAGAAATGTTACATTTTACCATTGGGAATATTGCTAACACATGCCGGCAATAAGTTAAGTTGTAGCTTATACAGGTGATATAAATGTGATAGAAACGTGACGTGAAACATGACTATAATACGATCAGAACGTTTTTTTTAAAAGAATGACTCTGACTATAATATCCCACATAACAAATATATATCCCTATTAAATATTGCATGGATATGATTTTGTGATTCAAAACATGTCCAGATGGCCACGAGATGGATTAGTGATGGGCGATATTTCTATACCGGTGACTTTTAACGGTGACTTAGATGGTCACCACGGTTACTACCGGTGACCTACTTTTTAAAGCAGTGCCCTTGGTCACTATTAGAGTATAGTCGAAAACTGATTGATAGACGACGGTTAGGTCTACGTGTAGTCTTTGTGCAGTCACTGTTGACCAAAAATTCTACCCTAACTGCTTCGTTATTGAGTGTTAATCTAACCGCTGCTTGACTGACTGCTGGGCAGTGACTTTTGTTGTTAACCCAGTAAAACAGCGACCTCAGTCACTGTTAAAAGAAACAGTGACTTATAAGTCACAATCACCGGTATACCGGTGACCTAAAAATCACTAATACGATCATCACTAAGATGGATATCCTAAGATATGCAGTGGATATATAATCCATATAATATCCACCAGATACTAAAGTGCAGCCTATCGATATAGGTATATCAATGTATCACCATTATGTTGATGTACTATTTGACATTAGTTATCAAAAGATTACCTAAATAACTTTTTGCTATCTTGTATGTATAATAATATTACCTGCAACATAGAAAACATATTGATTCCAGTGCCATCTACCTACAATAGATGACATTAAACTAAATTATAATTATATACAATGTAAATCGCGTTCTTTTCACAAGATAGTAATATTTTCGGCAAACATGCCAGAATTCTGACAAAAATATTGTTTTTGGGAATATTTATAAAAATAACCTTGATTATCACGTTATCAAGGGAATATTATTATCTTATTACCAAAGGAATATAACTATCACAAACTCTTAAAGAATATTCAACAAAAAATAGGTCTGGAACATTCCTGTCACATTCGCATTAGAATATTCCAAAAATCACTTTGAGGGAATATTCCTACAATATGAATATTCCCCCAATGTTATGTGGGTGACGTTCAAAACCGGTCATGTGATATCCATACTTTCAAATAAACATCAGAATTGGCCGAATTTTGAATGGAAGGCATATTTTGTAAAAACTATGACACGGTCGGAGCACTTTTTTGATTTTTTGCCGAATTAGCTAAAATTTAAATTTTACGTCATTGAATTGGTTTTCCATGGCAGCGCGGAGACTTTATTTATGTTTATCCACAGTGGGACACCAGAGATTTTTTAGTACCGGGTCAAAAATTTGGGTTTAGGTTACTTATTTTGACTTTTCGCGTTCTACGCCGCTAAAAAACCAAGAAAAATAATAATTGCCGCAATAATTTAATTTAAAAAAAATGGTTGAATCAAAATAAAAACAAAATTATGTGGGGTTATGGGCGACGAATGTTTCTAAGCGAATTCCTAGTAATCCCAGCGAGCCAGTAAAGTTATCTTGGTTCTGTGATAGACTCGGGGTAATGCCCGTGCAGCGCTAGGCGTTTTTCGGACGGCGACCGCACAAGCGGAGTGGTTTTATATTTGTTTTTGAAAACACATTTTTGAAAGATAAACATAACCTCGAATGGTTTTCTATCAAAAAACGTAAAAATACTCTTCTATCCCACTGCGGCCCGATTTAAAGTTACATGCAGTTACCATGGAATCGAATAAATTCTGCGATCTATCGGCCAACACTTGAACGCGTGTGTCTCCCAAATTCAATGAAGTGTGATTGATTGATCGGTTTTCTTTTCCGGAGTGACACAGGCTTTTAGAAAAAAAGGAAACTTAGTTTTTATTTTTGCTAAAGCAAGGAAATATAAAAAGGAAAAATTCTAGAGGCAATTGTGAGTATTTCTCAATTTTTTTTTTTAATCGGGTTTGTTCTAAACCGCAATTATTTTGAGGCTTTTGGGATAGATGAGAGCACCAGAGCTTTTATTTTGAAGAAAAAATAATTGAGAATTTTTAAAAATCCTTCAGATATTTTTGTTAAGCATTTACAAATGATCACCTCTGCAAAATTTCAGCTAATTCTGATGTTTAGTTTTCCCTATGCACTCTGGCAAGAGATTAAAAAATTAAAGAACAAGGCGTTGCCAGTTGTAATTTTTTAAATTAAAATCTGGGGAGAAACTATAGCCTTAAAATAATCTGTTTTTCTACTCAAAATTTTACTGTCGGCTACCATGTCAATTACGTTGTCTCTGTCTGTGATTTGCTATGGTTCTGCGCAACTATGACGACCGGCCAGTAATACTTTTTTCCCTGTTTGTCTAAGTCCTTCCTATACCTGCTCTCCAGGCCGGTCTGATGAGCACTCCCTAGAGGGATTTAATTTAGACCTAAACCCCTTTGTCGGGGCTAGGGATCTTTAACGTGCTTCACTATCAATATATGGATCACACGGTACCGTCCTCCTAACATCTTCTACGAGGGACGCCGGATAGTGTGAATCGTGTTAGCCTGCCTTCTAGCTAACACGGCCTACTCTTATCGAACGAGATGCGACAGTCCGCGTCGGCACCTTTGAAGTTGGGAGTCCCGTTTTTTGTGACCTTGATTTCGTATCCATCGCTGTAATCGACCCGCTCCGACTGGCTCGATTTAGTCCATGAGCCGGAACATCTCGTTGGATAAGAGATCTCTGGCGTCGTTTTCCTTAATCTCACAAAATTATGTAACTTTGCATGTCCAAGTAAACTACCAATAGCCCCGGGGTGCGAACCCGGGTCTCCTGGTTAATAGACCAGGTATGAACCCACTATACTAACCAGGTCGGCGCAGGTAACGTCAAACTTTATTGGTTAGTAAGGGATTCCTTTATTACCTCGTAACTGCGCATGCCCGAAATAAGTGATTAACCAAAAAGTCCCTATTATCCCGCGGAGCCTACTATACTGATAAATCTTATTACCATGTCAAAATCACGCGCTACAAACATTTTGCGTATTTTAGTAAAAGTCCAAAAATTCAAGTGATGACCAAAGTACTCTAGCCGAACTCAGTACTGGGCGAACTTACCAAGAAGGCAAAGCCAACTGATTACATATTTACTTTTTATTGGTTCTAGACAAATAAAACCAGAGAAGTCTTTTCGCGACCGATGATTTCGAAACCGCTTTTAAAACATGCGTAAAATGTTATTTTGGCGACGAAACGGTGACGTCACGGTTCAAAACATTTCAAAGGATTTTGAAACCGTCTCGGCCGCCGTTTCGAACACGGTTCAATATGGCGGCACTTGTCAATTTTTAGTAATAATGAAAATAGACTAAGTTTATCTGGCGGCGACACAAAAAACGCCTCTCTTGTGGATCTAGAAAACGAGAAGCCACACACGCACAGCTGATTAATGTCATTCAATAATTGTCATTTTGGCGACTAGTGGCGATGGTTCGAAACGGTGACGTTGCGGTTGAAACGGTGACGTATGTTTTTAAAATGTGCTTTTGAAATCATGATCGGTCGCGAAAACAAGTCTTAGGTAAATGACTCAAAAAAGGGCAGGGTTTCAAAATGTTTAAATTTTAGTTGGGAAAACATTTTTCAATCTTTATTTGGCTCTAAAAACCAAAAGGTACGGTCCGTACTACTTAAGCAGCCTGAATAATTTTTTTGTTTTTTTAATAAACCGCAACTTGAGTGCTACTTTCCTAAAATTTTCATAAACAAATTAAAGTAGTTAGTCCCAAGTCACTCTGTTTAGTTTAACCACCTTTTTAATTCGTAATTAGTTTGCCTTGATCGTGAGGAAAGTAAGGAACTAATTACCAAAACGATAAATTTTATTAATTTCGTTTATAAACAAAGGCTGGAGTTACTGGGTCAAGATTAATTGGAACAAGTGCAAAATTTGATAATCCTATTAAAAAAGTATACCGCACCATCTACCAGGGCGATCGCGGAATAATACATAGTTGGATCACCCAAAAATTATAGGTATTTTGTCCTTTAACAAGCAAAACTGACTAAAAGTGAGAAAGGTAAGGTAACTTTTCAAGGAAGTTATAATAGTTATTTACCTAACAAGTGCGGAAAGTGGTGCTTTTCCGCACGCGACGGCAGTTGCACGAACGACGTGGAGCGGAGTTCGGGCAAGCCGTCTGCTAGCTATGAAGTTTCTGAATAAAAAATAGTACTCATAGAGATAGTAATTATTTGATTTAAAGTATATCTTGAATTAAAATATTGTCCTTTGAAGTCACAATCGTGAGAAAGAGTAAAAATCGTGCGGAAAAGTAAAGAAATCGTGCGGAAAAGTACAACTTTTAAAACGAACGTGGGGAAAAGCAACTTTTCCGCACACTCGTAGGAAGAATATAGTCACATCTTACCAATATATCAATACATAATATAATTAACTTTTAGGCCCACATATTTTGAACGAATAAAACTAAAAGAGCAAAAGTAAGGTGTCATTTACCTAAAAATTTTCTTTTAGGTTAAAATTTTTTTTGGAGAATTATATATGTTATGTTATATAGTTATTTAGTTTGGACCATTAAATATAACTTCGGGATTAAAGGATTTTTTAATACAATATTTATCTTAAATTTTACCAACCTTTGTCTTTAAAACTGAGCCCGACGGCAGAATTTATTTTGAATATTACACGCAGTTTTGAACTCCACACCCATCCCCTGTGACACTTTTTTACCTATCCCTCACCTCCCCGATTGATTTATGGATGGCTCATTGGTAATCGCTGCCAACTTCTGACGTCATTCTCCCTCCCTCCTCTGGGTGTGACGTAATTTATGGATGAACCCATACGGCAGTGCTCTTTTGTATACGTTCACCAAAGGTTTAAGACACAGCTAAGTCGGACGGTTAGAATGTGACTTGCCGCAATTCGCTAAAATTTGGCAACTCACATTCTAAGAGGCCGACTAAACTAAGTGGCTCCTTATCTCGTTGGTGTTATCATATCATTATAAATGGTAGTATTTTTTCCCGTATGTCAAACTTGCTGGGTGCTAGTTTGTGTGCTTATAAATCCGCTTTAGTTATGATTTGAGAAGAAAAATAGTCCAGATCCCAAGTGACTATGCATCATATACCTTAGAATTTACCGAAGGCCAACTGCTCCAGAAAAAGGCAATAAATCAATTAACCTCGAAAGAAAATAGTGGGTATTTTCTAATTAAAAGTTGGGCAAATTGGGCTCCGGTCAAACAAATTTGCCGTCGAAGTAAGAAATTAAGATAAAGTAGTAGTAACAAATTTATTTACATAGAAGCCACATTTTTTTACAGATTTTTTGGATATAACAATAGAAATCGTTAGTTTTTAATATAAACTGCTTGCATCTCTCTCCCTGAGACATTATGAAGACTGTAAACAAAATAAAAAACACTAGTTTTTTGATTGTCAAATATCCATTATTTTGATGGCGCCTCAGTTTTTTGCTATGTAACCAACCAAATATTTTGCGCATGGAAATTTCCTTGGAAATGATTTATGATTTGTTTTTAAGCAGGTTTCATATAAAAATAAAATAAGATAAGATGAGATAAGGTAAAAATAAGAAGGGATAACATAAAATGCGATTTTGAATTTTACTGTCTGTCTATGAATGTCAAAATTCGTTCGTCGCGATGACGTCACGGTCAGACGTGGAAACAGCTTTCAGATAAAATAAAATAAACAGTAAATAAAAGTTTGTCATCTTAGCTTGTTTTCATCATGTTATCTTATTTATATTTCCCAGCTTCAGACAATCCCTCTCCATTTTTTCCTTGCAAGCCTAGTTAATTTTATCACTGTTTAGAATATAAATTTAATAATTCTCTTTCTTTCTACTGGCATTTCTTTGTTCAGGAGGGCATTCAGATGGTAATATGGGCCGTTTACCATTTACTTTGGTAAAATCTTACCAAATAATTCCTATTTTTCTACCAGTAGTACTATTTATTTACCTCAAAGCCTCAATAACTTGCTGGGAACATTTTCTATGTGGCCTATTTTTTTATGTCAGCGCCCTGCAGTTTTAAGTAAAGTTTGACCTTAAATGTTAGTTGGGAATTGGTCTTTATACTTACTTTGTTCACTAATGCTTTCACTGGCATAAGTTGAAGCAAAAGTATCAGTATATAGTTTTTGGTTGAAGACAAATTTTGTAATGTACTTAGCAGATTCCTGGGAACAACAGGCAGTCAGTGCACGGAAAATAAAAAGTTTTCGTAAGAGAGCGCAGAAATTGACTTCAGGGGGGGGGGTGTAACCCCCCCCGGGTTTAAGAATAAATATTTAAAAAAAAAAACCTAATTTGAAGTAACAATATGACCATAACCAGACTCCCCCCCCCCTGGTTCATTATACTTACTTTGTCCGTTTTTTGAATATTATGATGGTCCTTTAATCGAGGTCTATCCAAAACTTCGGGCAAGGCTTGATTATTGTTTATCCTTCCAATGTTTTTAGCTCTTCGTTCTTCTCTGCCAGCGACTATTAAAAACGTTGGTGTTCTTTGTTTGTCTTCATTTCTTGACATAATAATACATTATAAAACTAAAATTCGTCTAGGGATAAAAATACACTTTAGTCATGTGGTTTATACACTATTTTATACACTTTAGGATAGGCAAAAACCAAGTTAAATCGTAGATAGCTATGTATTAAATGTCATTTAGCGGTACACTATTTATAAAACAATAGCACTAAAACATAATATAGCCGCTAAGTGTTCTCCAGCTGCTCCATTTTTTCCATTTTTCAAAATCCACTTTTTTCATTTTCTCAGTATATTCAAACTTTAAGTTTTTAATGTTTCCATTTTATTAATTTTTCAAAACCTTTTTTTTTCATCCGCTCCAGTGGTTCCATTTTTCCAGCCGCTCCACCTTTTTTTGGCAGGTGGAAGAAATTTACTTTTAGTTCCCTGAAGTTTTAAACAGTGGCGCACCGAAGAAGCCTGGTTATGGTCAAACTTTTACTTCAAATTAAGTTTTTTTTTATTATTTATTCTTAACCCCCCCCCCCCCCCCCGATTATCGGCTTTGCGATCGGCGTTATTTCTAACCTAAATAATTTTTTTCGCTGTTTCTTGTTATTTTCTTTTCTATTTAATTCTGTTTTATTTTTCAATAAACTCTCCATGTTTTTACAAAAAACACTAAAAAAATAAAATTTGAACAGCTTTTTAAAATCTTAAAAATTAAAATTTTTGTTTTTTTACATGTAAATTAATTCATCTGCTCGATTTTTAAGTAATATTTTTTAAAATGTCAAAATAAGTACGGGCTGTAGCCGATTTTAAAACTTCCACAAATAAAGTCAGGCCATAACACTATTACGGCCGGCGGTAAATCTGATGGATGCTGCGTAATGGTCAACAGTGTCAAAATAGTACCTAAATAAGTCCCTTATAACTTTTAAATACTTACCACATTTTGGCTTTGCAGTTCAGTTTGCATACATGCAATTTAAATAGTCCGAATTTTCCTAAAAACTAAATATGCTACCCACGCCACGTTAATTTTTTAAAATTTTAAACCTACTAGTTGCGCTTGCCTTCATCAATTTTTTAAAATAAAACAAAACTTTTCAAAAAATTTTTGTCTCCGAAAATATAACGATAAATTAGTGACAAATCAAAATATTAAAATTATAATATATAGATTTTTTTTTTCTAGTCGCCTTCCCTTAAGGCAAACCCCGTCCCTTCCCACTATCATTCTAAAATGATTTATAGATAGGCTAGCACCTTGGTATATTTTTTAATTTTCCCCGGTATACCGCTGTAAAAAAGATATTCTTACTTTCTATGAATGAACTCATTTCAAGGCAATTTTTTACCAATTTTACCTTACCTTATTCATTCACTTAGAAAATGCAAGCTGGCAATTTGCAGATTTTTTATTATCATAAAAAAAATGTTCGGTGTTGCAATTTTTTAATAAAATAGTTATTATTGTTTAAAATATTTGTTGGAAAAATTCATGAAAATAATCCGTTTTTTATTTTGTCAGTATATTTTTTTAAAGTCGTTGATATAGTCCCGAAATAGTATTATATAATATATATTATATTTTTTAAATAGTGTTTTTTTACAAGCGAGTTGTAATCACTATTTTTTTATACCTTTATCAAAAAAACACTTCGTTATTTTGTCGTATTTTTGGAATGATGATTTTTGTGAACACTTCAAGAAAAAATAAGGGAATTTCTTAATTTTTATGTAAGAATAATAAGATTTTCTTAATATTACCATTTTGCGCTGTTTTTCTTTTAATTTGGGTAACATAATAAAAATTACATCAGTAACCAAAAAAGCCATCCCTATTGTTTGGTTGTCTGTGGAAAATCAATAAAATCGTGTTTTTGTTAAAGGTACCGCGGGAATCTCACTATACGTTAACTCGTTATACAGGGTTCCTAAGCAAATCCTTAGGGGGCCAAGCAGCCGTGTATAAGACGCGGACAAACGGAAAAGCACATTAGGCAGAAAAGGATGGGCATGGGGCGATGTTGTCACTACATCTTACACGTAGTAAATCCATTCCAGGTTGTTGTTTTCTAATGTTTTCCATTTTCATACCTTTAGGACTGGAATAAAAATTGTTTTTGCTCGACTTTAATACCAAACTGATGAAAGATATCGTAAAAAAAAATATTTTTCGGCTTTTCATTTTGTAACCATTGTCCTTACGCACTGTTTACAGGCTGGGGACTGAGATACATGCAAATGCCTAACCTAAAGCGTTCATACACGGCCGGAGAAATCGACTGAGATATTTCCGTAGAAACTTTATCAAGCAAATAGGACGGGTTGACGCCTTCGAACGTCCAACCCGGGTTTTGCACTTTGATTCGAAATCAAAAAGGAGGAACAGTCAGATGTGGGGCCGTGCACAAATTACGTAACGGTGATTTTACCAATTTTTTACCCCTTCCTCATGTAATGTTTTGTAACGGTTTGGCATGCCACTCCCCTAATATTACGTAACGATTTCAAGACCACTACCCCCCCCCCAAAAAAAAAAACTTTTCACTTATTTTCATTCCAAATTTTCTTAGTTTCACACAAATGCAAACGCTGTCGAAAACCCCCCTCCCTCCTACGTAACGTTTTGTAACCCCCCACCCCCTATGACCATTACGTAATTTGTGCACGGCCCCTGTAGTCCCAGTGGAGGAGGGCGAGAAAACTGATATTTTTTTCTTAAAAATTATACTCTTTAAACCTATTTCTTTCCGTTCCCGAAATTACGTAATTTTTGAAAAAAAATTGTAAGCGGCGCCATTTTTATTTCGTGCTTTGTTTTTCTAACATTTTTGCGTTCGGCTAATTTAATTGAAAAATTTTTGCCTGCGGCGCCCTTTATCTTCTCACTCGAAACCAAGATCCCCCGTTTTAGGAAAACTGATCCCGTCTCTGCTTCTAAATTTTTTCGAATAAAAGTAGAGTATGACCATGGGGGAAATAATTTTTTTCTACGGTATGACGAAAATTTCGAGAAAGTTGAAGAAAAAAATAAAAAAAGTGGCAGAGCTCAATTTTTTCGTAAAAAAACGTTTTTTGTAAAGAAACAGAGCAAAATAAATCTTTTCACCCCTTTTTGGGTGTTACAAATATTGGCAGCCCCTTATTTTTCGCTTTTACCCTCCCGCTAGTTTTGAAGAATTGGTTCGCTACATGTTTCGAGATCATGTCATAAAACATCTCGAAAATATCAAATGTAGTGTAGGGCCAGCTTTATTTAAAATCAATAATATCGCAAGCAAAAAGCTCTGCAGGAAAAACAGCGCCGTTTATTGATTTCTTTGGCTGCTAGTGCTAGCTGCATGGTTTGGCCGTTTCCGGATAGATGTCACTAGTAGAACAGAATGGAAAGAAATTTAATTAAAAGCGAAGATATTTCTTTCTAATGTTAACAACCTCACGAGTTTATCGCTCAGTATCGTAAATAATGGACCCTGCCGCCTCCTTTAAGCAAGAAAAAGCTGTGATTTGGACCTGAAAACATCTAATTTCCTCGATCATCTCATGGTGTGGCAGCCATCTAGCGGAATTTGCAGACATTTTGTCAACGGTTATTATTGCAACTATGATTTATGCTCACAATGAAAGAGTGGCGACAATTTTTTCTCATGAAAGCAGTCCGGAGATAATAACAAACTGGCACCATTGCTCAATATACCTGTTTCTTTTGTGCGCGCAGAACTTTCTATGCCATTTCTGTTTGATTTATTGAAATCCTATCCCTAAGAAAAATCTTAGGAACCCTGTATACCAAAGATCAAAATAGTAGTTTTAAAAAGTAGTGGCTAAAATAGTGCTTTTTTTTACAAGCGTTGGTTTAAATAACGAGCGCAGCGAAATATTTAAAAACGCGAGTAAAAAAAAGCACAGTTTAGCCACGAGTTGTTAACACTATTTTTTTAATACCTTTATCATAAAATCCAAGAAAAACAGGAAAATACTTTTAAAAATCTCGAACGAAAAGAACTTCTCGCAACAGACCATCTTTACACTATAAATCAAGGCGGCTGTTAAATGAAATAACAATTCGACGTTCATTGTAGCGACATTTTAATCTTTGACAATTTGATATTTTCACGATATTTTTAAATGATTTTTTCGCAAATACGTGGTGAAAACTGGCGGAAATGGCTTAACTCTTAGGCAAGAATAATTAGATTTTTTCAATATTACTATTTTCCGCTATTTCTCTTTAACTTTGTGTAAAAAACCAACAGAAATATTTTTATGCACCCATGATCAAAAAAAAAGGTTTTTTGGATCGGTAACCAAAAAAGCCATGCTTTAGTTATCTGCAGACAGTTATTAAAATCATGAAGGTATAAAAAAACATATTTAAATGCAAAATATTTACAATGGGGTTCTTGCACATTTTTTAGTTACCGCAAATTTGGAAACTATGTAATAGTAGTTTTAACAACTAGTGGCTAAAATAGTGCTTTTTTACAAGCGTTGATTTAAATAACGAGCGCATCGAAAAAATCCAAGGAAAACAGGAAAATACTTTTAAAAATTTCGAACGAAGAGCACTTCTCGCAATACACCAAGTTTACACTATAAATCAAGGCGATTGGTAAATGAAATAACAATCATTTCCATAACGATGCGCCTTTTTTCGTAAATACTTGGTGAAAACTGGCGGAAATGGCTTAATTTCTAGGCAAGAATAAACAGATTTTTTCAATATTACTATAGTCCGCTATTTCTCTTTCAATTTGGGTAAAAAACTGACAGAAATATTTTTTTGCACCCAAAAGTTTTTTTGGATTGGTAGTTAAGAAAGCCATGCTTTAGTTATCTGCAGACAGTTACTAAAATCAGTTTTTTGATGAAGGTATAAAAAAAATATATTCGACCCCTATCTTTTCTTTTTTTTTTAAACTAAAAGCGGAGAAAAACGGGTTTAAAGTTGAATAAGGCCTGGTTGTTCAATGGCCGTTCAAATCGAGTTCAGTGTTTAAACCTGGTTTAAGGAAAATGGTAAGTTGTTCAATGTTGGCTCAGAACTTAAACGGAATTTTTCCGTGCTCTTGAACCTGGTTCACTTGAAGGCTCATTTTTGAGCAAGTTCAGTATAAAAAGCATGGTTTTTTTTTGGTTTAAAAAGGAGAAAAATAAATTTTAAAAAATGTTTTTAAAGTTTAGAAGAGCGTTTTGGAAATAATAAAGTATAACTTAGCTGAAATATTAGCGTTAGCATTTGTGTCAGTCCAAACTGCTGTTTGAGGTGAATTTTTAACTTTTATAGACCAAGTTTAGTAACAGATGATTAAGTCTTTGTAGAGATTATTATGGTGATTCAGGGAGATATTAGAAGGCGAGGTCAAATTATTTTATATGGAAGATAGTGATAGTGACGGTTTACTTTAAATTTACATTAATTTTATTTAAATTTAATTTTAATTTAATTTTAGTTTACTTTAATGGAGAAAGAATCCAACAGCAAACTCACCAGTAAATACTTAAGTATTTCAATAGACAGCAAATAAAGTTACGCCGTTTTTTAAATAGCTTCATATCGAGTAAGGTTCATACTGAGTAAGCCTCTCTGTCAATTTTGTGTAACCTTTTCTGGAACTTGTATGAATGATATTATGTTTAGTTTTTTGTTTAATGACCGTTGGAGGTTTGTTAGACCAGTGGAAATTTACCGGGTGTTGGTCAAATGCTTTTTATTATAAAACTCTTTTACAAAAATGCCGATCTTTCGCTTAATTTTGTTTCTTCTTCATTTTCCACAACAATAAAATTCTAACTTTGGATCTATTAAATTGGATGAATTAACTTGCATGCAATTCATAATTTATTGCACCATAAGAAGCGGGCTTTATCCTTTTATTTATGCTACAAAAGCCTGTGCCTTATTCAATACTTTTTTTTCTTTCTGAAACCGTGATTTTGACACCAACAGAGATGATGCTTTTAATAATTTTATAGGCGTATACCAAAGTACACCCAGCAGAGTAGTTTTGAGAGTCTTTCCAGCAATCTGCTTACTATATATATCCAAGTTCAGTTTTTTGACATTGAAAATGACAGTTCCATTTAGCATCTGTCTTTAATTGTCAGCCGCCATATTGACATTTGTCCGGAGAATTTGGAATGAGGTATAGAATCGAATAATAGAGACTGCCAACTTAAAAAAATCATTCGCTCTTTTAAACAATACAAAATAAAACAAAATATTAAGGATTATGTTGCATTCTACACAAAATATTAGAATTGAACAGTTCATTATTGCTTTCAATAAAGTAGGTCAACAGTTAAACTACAGTCAACAAACTCAAATTTTGACTGAACAACCGGAGACTAATGCTGAACCATGTTCATCTTTGAACCAAGTTCAGTTGAACTCGCAGTTAAACCTTGATTGAACAACCGGGTCTTAGAATTTGCGACAGAGAACCAACTTCTGAAAAAATAAAAGTTCCTAATAAGAGGTGAAATACATAAATTTTGAACCACATATTTTTAAATTTTTTAAATTACACATGTTTCTACACCTTTTCAAGCTGTAATTTAGAATCTAAAAAGTTCATTTAGGAAATTTACCCAAAAGTAAAGAGAACTAGCGAAATATAGTAATATTGAAAAAATTTAATTATTCTTGCCTAAAAATTAATCTATTTCCACCAGTTTTTACGAAAAAGTCACTTAAAAACATCGGCAAAATATCGAACTGTCAAAGGCACATCGCTATGGAAACCGTTGTTATTTCATTTACCAGCCGCCTTGATTTATAGTGTAAAGATGGTATGTTGCGAGAAGTGCTCTTCGTTCGAGATTTTTATTTTCTTGTTTTTCTTGAATTTTATGATAAAGGTTTTAAAAAACAGTGTTAACAACTCGCGGCTAAACTGTGCTTTTTTACTCGCGTTTTTAAATGCTTCGCTGCGCTCGTTATTTAAACCAACGCTTGTAAAAAAGCACTATTTTAGCCACTAGTTGTGAAAACTGCTATTTCCTACGACCACATATTATGAAAATGATGAAAACGTTAAATTTGTGTGGAAAAGTGTACGATGACGTAAACTGTCACCATACTTTTCCGCACATGTGTTGCAAAGTACTTTTTCACACATGTATGGAAAGGCAGTTTTATTTGATTTGTGCAAAATTAAAGGCCAATTTTTAAAAAAGTTAGTGCAATTCATCGGTGTTCGTAGGAAAAATAGCGTACACAACTCTTTTTTAAAGACAAAAAAGTTCAAAACACGTATTATAGGTAGGTAATGAACCTGCGCTAGCCACAAACCATCAATTGGTTGGTTGACCGTAATCTCGGACGGTTAGCAAAAAAACCGCTTGTATTTACTCTGAAGTTGGTAACGTAAAGCACCAGTGACGTCACACGGAGGTTTTTTCAAAAGTTCCAAGTTTGAAGCGAAATTGCACGATGAAGAAGCAGAAAAAAAATTTGCAAATGTGAAATTTAGATATCAATATTTTTAAATCAACTTTGCCTTCCTGATTTTAAACATATTATACTTACTTATAAGGATTTTGGCAATTCTCTCACAAACCACTATAGATAGAAACAATCGGGGGGATTTACTAAAAAGGTTTAGTGTATTTTAGAAAGGTCCTAAGTTTAAGTGAACTTTTTGGTTTTAAGCATTTCAAACCAACCCTCCTTGAGTTTTGGACATAGTTTGATTTATAAGAAGAATTTTGATAAGCTTGTTTATTCAATAATCATCTTAAAACAATCTTCTGTTGGATTTAAGAGGAAATTTTCAATTTCGAAGAAAGGAAAATTAAAAAATTTAAACCCTCGCGACGTTTAAATAGTAAACACTCTAATTAAAACTTACCCTTGTTAATTAATTTTTCCATTTAATACTTGATGTCACACCACGATTTATATGAGTAATAATAAACAAGGAGTAGATTAATTTTGTATTTATTTAAAAGGTGCTTCTACTAATGAAATGTATTAAAAAACTTAAATGCAAGTTTTTTTTTACATTTCTGTCACTGTCGAAATGTCAGTTTAAAAATATAAGCGCTGCGTTCAATCATAAACAGCGAGTTCGGATCTTTTACCTCTGCTTGCACCTTGGCTTGCACAAACCTCTACTGATGAAAGCTACAGCTTTAAAATGAGTGGACTTTGAGTAAGGAAAGTTTTTTTGACTGAGATTTTATATAACCTCACTGTTTTACTTTTAGTTTGTAAATAAATTAATATAGTTGTTTTGGGTTTTTTTGTTTGGTATATTTTTTATATTTTTCCTGACCTTCACTTATATTTGTTGTGTCTCGTAGTGCCCTCATAAATATATTTTTTGTGCTAAAAACAGTTCAAAATATGGCGTTTTTCGGGACAAAATAGGAGGTGTTTTATTGGGTAATGAAGAACTTGGGATATTAAATAAGGTAAACTAATCCTTGTAAAAGCGGTTACTTAGGGAAATTATAAACGAAATGCCAAAAAACAATCCTTTTTGGGGGCTATAAATTTAAACCGCCCCCCTGAGGTGGTCTAAAAATCACCAACTTTATAACCTAAAACAGAAGCTACTATGTGCCAAATTTTTGGCGTATTCACCATTTGTCATTTTGAAATTTGTAAAAAAAATTCGTTTGAGGGTATTTTCTTCGAAAATATGGGGTATTTTGAAAAAAAAAGCAGTTTTTCAGTGATATTTTGCAATAACAATACAAAATAATCAATAACTTTGTGTCTTTTCTGCATGGGTAAGTGTTGAAAATTGGTTTTAAAATTTAGTACCCCCCCACAGGTGTAAATATTTAGACCTGTAGGGGGTACTATTTTAGATCTTAGTAAATCTCACTGTATGTTTTGGTATTTTTGAAATAAGGAAGGAAAGGCCGAATCAAAAATGAAATGTAATATGGGGTGTTTCAATTCAAAAGGCAGTTGATGTCTTAATTTGACATTTGCAATGACAATTAGCTTTTTTGGCTGGTGAATCAAAAAGCACTTATTTCTTTTCAATCTCTCTTGTTATAGTTATTTACATAACAAGTGCGGAATGTGACACTATACCACACGCGACGGCAGTTGACTGAACTCGCTTCGCTTCGTTCGGTCAAGTCGGCAAGGGCGGAAGACACTTTACGCATGTGTTAGGTACAAGATTTTAACTATAAGCCTTAAAAATTCCCAAAAAAGAAATATGAATATTTGTATTTTAATTTTCTGAAATAAACTTAGTCACTTTACCGCAAGGTGTGCTGTAAAGTGCTATAACGTTAACTTTACCGCACAGTATGCGGTAAAGTACAATCTTCCACAGCCAGAAGAGTGTTGTAAAGTGCACTTTACCGCACGCGATTAGGTAAAACGAGTTAACAGGGGGTTCCAAATATAACGAAACACGTGGTTCGTGTTAAACAAAAAAATTGTTCTAGGTTCTGTTTCATATAAGTATGCGAAATCTACCTACAAACAGTTTCTATCATAATGGTTTTTTGACATATAGGGCGCGATTCTTCAGAAACGACAGAAAATCTAACCGGCCAGAATTCTGGAAATTGCCTCATTAAAAATAAAAACACAGTGACCTTCATATTTATCCTCACGTTGTAAGAGAAACTGCGTCATTTTTTTAATAACATTTTGTAAATTTAATATTTTAAAGATATTCTGCAGGACTAGTTTATGGCGGAGCTAAATTGTTACTACGCGTACCAATAAACGTCAAAAAGTGTCAAAAATTCTCACCATGTAGAAGGAAAGACAGAATTTTTATGACTTCTGAACAGTGACAGCGAAATATTCCATGGCTATCCATGGTTTTGTATGTTATAGTTTATTACATAACGAGAGAAGAAAGTGACATATTTCACACGAGCGTGAATGTTGTGAACGAGGCGCTAGCCGAGTGACACAACACGCGAGTGTAAGAAAGTTACTTTCTATCGAGTTGTGTACGCTATTTTTCCTACGACCACTTTAGGATTTAATTTGTATTTTTTATTTAATAATATTTTTTTCATTTTCATCTCAAGAGAAGAAAGTATTTTCTTTTCTAGGGACGAAAATCGTTTCAATCTATTTCCGATG
This sequence comes from Oxystoma pomonae, assembly GCA_963921995.1. Taxonomy (NCBI): domain Eukaryota; kingdom Metazoa; phylum Arthropoda; class Insecta; order Coleoptera; family Brentidae; genus Oxystoma; species Oxystoma pomonae. The sequence continues at coordinate 97,953,626 of OY998164.1, forward strand.
CTTCTACACATCATAGCCTCTAGATACTTACATTGTTTGGATGGTTTGCTGTCACTCATTTTCGTCACTAGAGAAGAAAACATTGTTGTCTCTAGAGATGAAAATAAAATTGATATGCTTGTGAAATATAAAACTTTCTAAGGCGTTATAGAGTGCATATTTCGCTACTTTCGTGTGTGGTCGTAGGAAAAATTTTTAAAGGTTTGTTGAAAACTCGCGACCATAGTGATGTATTTTTTAAAAGCTAACTGGAGGTAGATAGACATGCTCTATTTACGCTGGAATACACTCTATACTCCTACTTATTAATTAATTATTTATATATTAAAGAATAAATAAAATCAAACAATATAACATCCTTATTTAAATCATTTTAGTGCCAGTTAAAATTCGTATGTTAATCTAATAGAATAATTGCATTAAAATTACAGATCATATTTTTAATAGCCTCTATCCTAATTAATTATTATTTAGGTCTGATTTAAAAGTCAGTTTATTTAATTAATTAATTAAACAAATAAAGCTTTATTAAGAATATCTTGAGCAACTGATTTTTTAACAAGGTCCCGTGTCTCAAACATCATAGGCAGTTTAAGTTGTAAAGAAAACAAGACAGAAAAAAACAGAAACGTCCTATCCGACAAATTCCACGTCTACGTACTACGTACGTATCATGACCATTACCTAAACTGCCTCCTCCCCCTTATCCCCCTCCCAAGGTGGTCCGGCAGTTTCATAGATATCATAAGTATAAAAAAAAGTTATATAACATGGGAGTCGAAAGTCATTGTTCAGATTCAGGGTTCAAAGTGGGCAATTTTTTTTGGTTTTGATATATCATGTTTAAAAACACAAGAAAAGATACTAAATTTTTTAGAGTTACATATGCATATGATAAGGGTAGTCATTTTTGCAAATTGAGTCAAAACAAATCATTTTTTGCTTAAATAGCAAAAACTACTAAACCGATTTCGTTGACTGCATTCCTTGGATTCCTGATTTGCAGTACGTAGGCTTTATGTTATCAAAATCTGAGATAATCCGCAGATAAAGCGGAGGTATTCAGGTAGTTCACTGAAACTTTACATGGCAAAATCAAGAACATGTTACAAACCAAACATAAAAAGATATTCATAATTTTATAATTTTTTAATTATCTTATATAGAGTGTGTCTCAAAAGTCTTGATTAATAAATTTTTTGGGAGAACTAACCGCACGGTAAAGTGCCCTAACGAAGTGCGGTAAAGTACTACTTTCTGCACGCTAATTAGTGCGGTAAAGTGCACTTTACCGCACGCGAGTAGGTAATAATATTTTCTTACGAGCGTGCGGAAAAGATACTTTTCCGCAAGATTTTTCGTTTTGAAAGTTGTACTTTTCTGCACGATTTTACATTTCCGCACGATTTCTTTACTTTTCCGCACGATTTTTACTTGTCCGCACGATTTTTAATGTAACGCACGATTTTCACTTTAAAGGACAATATTTTAGTTCAAGATATAATTTAATTCAAATTACTGTCACTATGGGTACTATTTTTCATTCAGAAAATTCATAGCATTAAACAATAAACTTAAAAAGTCACATGCAGACACTCTACTAAAAAAATCGTGCGAAAAAGTAAAATCGTGCGGAAAAGCAACTTTTCCACTCTAGTGTTGAAAAGTAGTAGCAGTAGTAGTAGTAGAGAAGGGGCGGCGCGAAGCCTGGCAAGTAGGCCTCCCTGGGCCCTTTCTGCCCTACCCCGAGCCTGCCCCTAATACACCGCCTGCACCACTGGTCTGGCAGTCTGCTCATTTGGTTTCACTGTTCTTTTTGCAAAGTTCAGTATTTTGTCCCATTTAAGCATGTGCAGGTCCTCCTCATCCAGGGTCGGGAAACCGAATACCTGGTATCTCGTCCTCTGGTATGCCTCGCAGTTCGCTATAACGTATCGAGATGTCTCTTCTGCCTGCCCACAGGCCCGGCAGGTCGAGTCATTCTCCACCGCGATCCGGATCATGTGCTTCCTTAGTCGGTTGTGACCTGTTATGATACCTGTCAGCAGACCAGCGATCTCCACAGTAGCCATTTTTGTCTGGCTACATCCGGGCTCTTCACGAAGTCCTTGGTCTGTCTGCATCCTGTTCCTCCTCTCCAAGCGGTCGTCATGGCATCGTTCGCCCATTTATTGAGTCGACTTTGCAATTGCCTCTTAGTTGTTCCTAGGAGTGGTTCCGGCCCTACATACTGGGTGCTTGCCCCGATCCTGGCGAGCTCGTCGGCCATCTCGTTACCCGGCATTCCCATATGTCTCGGTACCCACATAAGCGTCTTTTGTTTGCCCTCTCCCAAGGATTCTAGTGCATCCGCACATTCCTCCACCAGGGTGTTGTTGATCTTGGGCGCCCTTCGTGCCTTTAGGGCTGATTGGCTGTCGGAGCATATATAAACATGCTCCTCCCTACCGTTCTTTATTTCTTCCATGGTTGCAGCCATTATTATGGCATACACCTCTGCCTGAAAGACCGTGGCTTGCTCTCCGAGCGGGTAGCTCTTTCGAACCTCCTGGTCTTCCATATAAACCCCCGATCCTGTGGTTTGCCTCTCCGACAGTTTCGACCCGTCGTTGTAGCAAATCACGGCGTTCTCCTCGAACTGTTCGCGGAGGTTTTCACTCTGCCATAGTTCCCTGTATGGGATGACTACTTTGTACCTCTTGTTGAATCTCCAGGGGTTTTTTGGTCTTTGTGTTTTAATCGCTGCCATAGGGATTTCTCTCTCGGCGATTTGGGCAATCCTAAGATGCCCCGCAGCTTCCCTTCTTCCTCTCCATTGACCTGTATCTCTCAGCCGGAGGTGGGTCGCCATCGCTTCTTTTCTGATCCAGATCGGAAGCGGCGGCAGTCCCAGAATGGTTTCGAGTAGTCCTCATAGCGCCGGTTATCCCTTTGCATATGGTTCCCTGTAAGCTCCTAAGCTTGAGGGTAGTAGTGACCTTCTCCACTGCTCGCCACTAGACTATGGATCCGTACTGAATCTTTGGTCTTAGTACTGCCGTGTACATCCAGTGGAGGTTTCTGGGGCTCAAACCCCAGGTGTGGCCAACCACTCGACGCAGTTGCCACATCGTTGCCCGCACCTTATTGGTCAATTTCGCAACGTGTGGTGTCCAGGTGAGCCCCTTGTCTAGGGTGACCCCTAGGTACTTCAGTTCTGAAACCAAAGTCAGGGGTCTCCCGTACATCTTGGGTGCTCTGAATTCCTCCATTTTCCTCTTTCTTGTGAACAGGATCATCTCTGTCTTTCCTGGATTGACAGAGAGATCGTCTTCTATGATTCGTACCGCCCTTTGCATTCTGTTACAGACGGTGTCTAGGTGGTGGCCTACCACCTCCACGACACCGTCGTCGTATGCGTGGGCGTCGAATCCTTCCTCTGTTAGGCGTTGTAGGAGAGTATCCATGATCAGTTGAAAAGTAACTTTTCCACTCTACTGCTGAAAACTTTTCAGCACGATTTTTGTATTTTTAAAAATGAAGATATTTATGGCTAATTAAATGATTAATTTAACTATTCTATCTTATGCGTCATTTTGCAGCAATATTATAAAATCTTTGCGTATTAAAAACATTTTTTTTGATAAATAAGATGGACAAAAACACTCGTAGGAAAAACATTGTACCTAACTCTTGCGGAAAATGCCTTTTCCACCCTTGACGGTAAGTACCACTTTTCGCACTTGTTAGGTAAATAACTATTTTCTACCTACGATCATGCTTACGCAGCAAAAATTAACTGAAGATACCTAACAAGGGTGAAACACGTGAATGCGTCTAGTCTCCAAGTCGCACCCGGTATGTATTCTTGTGGTATTCCGGTGTATTTTGTAAAGTTCGTTTTTTTGTTATCGATTCGTCATAGTAAAAGCCCGACTGGTGGATGGACTGTATCTGAAACCAGTCAGTGGTAGAACTGGTGGAGGAGGCCAAAAATCCAATAGTTTTCTGTTGGTAAAACTCTCTTTTTGATTTATATTTAACTCTACTATGGACATTTTATTTCTCATTCTGTTATCTAATGTTTTGCCGAGCATTTGTCCATGACTAGTTGATTCAATCGTTCATATTATTCGACTATAAAAACTTATGTCGCACTGAAGATCCCTAGCAAGGGTGAAACACGTGTCTGCGTCTAGTCTCCAAGTCGCAGCCGGTATGTATTCTTGTGGTACTCCCCGGTATATTTAACTCCACTATGGACATTGGGCATTTTTAAATTAAGGGTGTCCATTAGGTATTTGCGATAGTCTCTATTACTTCACCCTCATATTCTTTTTGATGCATTAGCACGGGCCTTTTTTGTAAATTTTTTAAAGATAGATGTATCAGAAACAAAGCCATTAATTAAAACTATCAAGTGGGGGTTCCACAGGGGTCCGTTTTAGGACCCACTCTCTGGAATGTCCTTAAAATTTGTCTCAGAGAGGGTTAAGAGTCGGTGGCCTTTGAATATGAGAAGATTAGTAGGTGGATGAAGTCGCATAAATTAAACGTTCCTAAAAAAACTGAAATGATTATTGATTGATTGATGAAAGGAAAAAGAAGTAGAGAACATATACGAATACAAGTCGAAGAACTATAAAATCTAGGTGTCACATTAGATAAAGGAGGATTCAAGGAACACATTGAAAATGTATCAAAAACAGCAGAAGAAAGAGTAGCTAGCCTAGCAAGAATAATGTCAAGAACGACGGACCCAAACAGCTTAAAGAAAAAAGTTTTATGTGAAGTAATACATAGTATCATACTCTATGCCGCGCCTGTCTGGCTTAGCAAACTGAATGTAAAAAAAATAGAAAGATTGCATTTTACAAGTACAAAGAAAAATGATGTCCATACCATATCAGACGTAGCTGTTCAAGTAATAGCCGGAGTTATACCAATTGACCTACTGGCACAAGAAAAAGCAGACGTATTTGAGAGGAGAGCTGAGGAAACGATAGAAGACGCTAAGGAAAATTCAAGAAGAAAAAGCATTTCTACATGGCAAGAGCGATGGGACCAAAATCACTCAAAAGGTCAATGGACAAAAATAGTTATAAGAAGGTTGGAACCATGGTTACTATGCAAACACAGACAAGTAGACTACTATCTCACACAAGCACTCTCTGGCCATGGGTGCTTTAGAGTATATGCAATCAGATTCGGTAAAGATACAGAAGACCTATGCTAGTACTGTAGAGAAAGGGAGGAGGGATTCAATTGTAGTACGGCAAGAACCTACATAAGGTATGCACCATTTAATCTGTGATATAAAAAAACAAAAAACGTATTATTACTATTTTAGAATGTGGTGTACTTTTGTGTAGTTTTCGTAATAACAGAGGAAACCAAATAATTTGCATGTCCTGAGAATGACTCAATGAACGAGCCGAAACGTCGACATTGGAAAGAAACCTTGTTTCTGTTTATTTGATCCCATCCAACAAAATTTTAAGTTGCATTTGCATTAGATGGACTAATATAAGACAAAACTTGTATATAGAACCTGGGAACTACGGTAACTCAAGAAAATGTAATAGATCTAATGCTAATAAGCAAGAGAAAATGGGACACGATACACGATATGATTAGAAAAATAACGAAAAAAAAAGAACAAGACGAAAGAAGAAGACAAAGAAAGACAAACTAGTCGAAACACACGAACTCCTAATCGGTACTAGCGGAAGGAAGATGTAGTTATAGCGCGGGAAGACATACGGCTGCACCACCTGACGCGATGTTTAGAAAACGGTTCCGGATGGAGTATGCATTTTATGGGGACCACTTGCTCAGTGATACCGGCTGACTACGCCCAGAAAAAAAAACTATCAGGAAGAATGGAAGAATTCGCATTGTTCATGAAGGCCATAGTTTTTCTTCAGTTATTCAAGGAAAAAAATACAACTTGCCACGTATTTTTCCATAACATTGTCAGGGAGCCCAAGGAAAAATAAACATCAGAATTAGATAAAATTTTGCGCGATTTTTCATTTTCAAATGTTTAACAAAAATATCTGAAGGATATTTCAAAATTTTCGATGTTTTTCTTTTCAAATATTTTCTTAATTTAATATTCTCACTGTATAAGTCAGTATTTTTATTACTCACTGTATTCCATACCGTGAACAGGATCGAATGATCCCGTTTTATGTCTTTTTGGGTATTTTTTATTTCAGCTGGTGAAGGAAAAAACCGGCTATGGAGAAACGTAGCAGAATTACTTCGATTTTCAAAGAATACACAAGTGCATTACGAGTTATTTTTTAAAGTTACTTTTGGACGCTTCTAAACTTTGGTGAACTTTATGGAGTTGTATGGTTGAGCTGGGCTAGCCCTGGGTTGGACTTCGCTACACAAGGTAGGCCGTAATCAATTATCTGGAAGCAGCAACCATTACACTTAAAAATTTTCAACGCTTTTCTTACCCACTTGGGAACATTTGATGTTATTTTTTAAACTTATTTTTGAACTTTTCATTTTATAAACTTTGATAAACTTTATGGAGTTGTATCGTTAATTTAGGCTAGCCCTGGATTGAACTTCGCTACACAAGGTAGGCCGTAATTAATTATCTGGAACCAGCGACCATTAAACTTAGGAATTTTTAATTATTCTTTTCGTACCCACTGGGAAACATTTGATAACAACTGATAACCAGATTTCAAATCCGATTTATAAGAAAATTAGAGAATTATATCAATAAACTTCTCTTGATTACCTTATTCTTTTTTATCTTTCCCTGCCTAAGCGTTTCCTTTTTTCTAAACGCCTAGGCATTCCGGCCAAGGAAATCATTGCATTTGAGAGAGAAATAATCAAGGGTTGTAATATATATCGCGGTACTGTTTCGGAGTGCAGTCGAGGTCATTTGGCGGTTACTGGCGTTTGACGGTAATTACCGACATGCATGCAGTGTTGCCAAAAGCTATTTCCATAGATCATCCGACTATCGAGCATTTTAATTGCTTAACCTCATAAAACGCATTGTGATGCAAATAAGTACGAATTTAAATAATTCTTACGCAAATTGAAAATCTAGACAGCAGATGTGGGTTTTTCAGTATCATACGATTAGTTAATTAATTCTTTCGCAAAAAAAATGGTAATCTTTATTCATCACCAAAGGGTTTTTCCCGAAAAAAAATAACATTAGCTATATTAATCGGTATTCCGAAGAATATTTCTGTGGCTATTTGCTGAAAATTTGTAGAAGTTTGCTGTAGAGCAAATTTCGTTAACGCAGTAAAAAAACTTTTTTGCACTTTTTTGCGCGCGGAAAGTAGCCCTTCCCTTCATGCCGTCCCAAAATAGTAGTTTTAACAACTAGTGGCTAAAATAGTGCTTTTTTTCAAGCGTTGGTTTAAATAACGAGCGCAGCAAGATATTTAAAAACGCGAGTTAAAAAAAGCACAGTTTAGCCGCGAGTGGTTAACTTTTTACTCGATAACGTGCATTATTGCGACATTTTAGTCTTTGACATTTTTTCGTAAATACTTGGTGAAAACTGGCGGAAATGGCTTAATTTTTACGCAAGAATAATAAGATTTTTTCAATATTACTATATTCCGCTATTTCTCTTTAATTTTGGGTAAAAAACGGACAGAAATCTTTTTTTGCACCCGTGATCAAAAAAAAGTTTTTTTTGCATCGTTAACCAAAAAAGCCATGCTTTTAGTTATCTGCAGACAGTTACTAAAATCTTGTTTTTGATAAAGGTATAAAAAAAGTATTTTAACGCACGCCGTGTTGAAAATGTTTTCAAGCACGCAAAAAAGTTTTCACACAAAATTACGTAAAACAAGATATTTTTAATTCTTCGCACGCTCGTAGTAAAAATGTTGTACCTAACGCATGCGGAAATCGTCTTTTTCGAACTTAGAGTTTACCGGAACTCCGTTGGCGCGTAGTTCGAGTAAAAAATTTTCCGCACTGGTTACGTAAATAACTATTACGCAATTAATATTTTAATAAAAAAAAATCCGCATTTTTTAGTTAAAGCCTTGTCTTTTTAACTGCCAACACTGTCTGGTTACAAAACAAAATATTCTAGACTTTGAAATTGCAACTGCCAAAAAATTGCGTCGTCGGCGATGATGACTGGACTCTCAATTTTTTTAAGGTTTCTTGAACAAATTAGCTTTTGGAAACTGACGACATGGAAAATTGATATAGAGGTGGGTCTTAGTTTTTTGGAATTTTTCTTCCTTAAACTATAGTCCTTAGTAAATATTGCACTCATAGTTTCGGCAAAATTAATATTGCCGGTTCCTTCATTTGAAGCATCCAGAATACTATTCGGAGCACATCTTTCAGCGAACATCCGCCACAATATTAGCTAACACAGGAGCTAATTTAACCAATCTGAAGAGACACGGGGGAAGGCTACATAGAAGACTCTCTTGAAGGCAAGAAGCAGTTGGTTGAAAAAATTCTGCAACCGTCTGCAGTCGAATAGCAGCTTGTATGTCCAGGGGTCGTATTTTCGAAACCATACGAAATTATTCGCATGCGACTACTTCCGTCTCTTCCTATACCGTATAGAAAAGGAGGCAAAATATATGCCGATATGCTGATTCATGGGTAGTACGTGCAAGAATAACCGGTTTTTCATGCGAAACAAGACGAATGCCTCCACCCACTCGTGCAATATTGCGTTAAACCAGTCGAATTCGAACGCGGTCCACACATACCGGCTTATCTTTCGCCTTTCATTTCACACGATATAGAAAGAGACTGACATAAAAATTGTTGATTATTCAGTATACGTATGCGGATATTTTCGTATGGATTCGAAAATCAGACCCCTGAACAAAACGAGGAATATAAATACCTCCAGCAATAGACATCAACAAATAGTAGTGTCAAATTCCGCGGTATTGAATAAGGAAGAACTGAAATCAATAATGACGCTAAATAAAATTTAAGTAGTGGTACTAGTTTAATGGGCGATTAACACGACAGTTTCAGCTTCATTATTATCCTAGGAGCGTAAATGGTCCATACGCTCCTAGGATAATAATGAAGCTTAGACGTAAATCGTAAACGGAGGATACTGACTGACGCAAAAATGTAAATTATTTTTCTATATTTTTAACTAAATAAATATTTATTAAATAAGTATATAAATTTTAAAAATAAAAAAAAAAAACAATTTAAAAATTTTCGAAAATCCAAAAAAAATACAAAATTTTCTAAAATTTACAAAAATTATCAAAATTCAAAATATTTTCAAATTTCAAAATTTTAGGAAATTATCAAAAACTTGAATGTCACAATTTTGTATATTACATTAACTCGCATGTTATAGTCATTACACGCTCACATGAATTAAGACACTCTCCTTCGGCTCCCTTCTCAAACTTCATCTTCGCGTGTAATGACCATCATAACATACTTGTTATATAAACTACTATTAGTTTTGCCATAATAATTGCTAATGGTGCATTATAAAATAATATTCTTTTCTAATATTTTTGATAATTTTTTTAATTAAATAAAGTGAGAGTAGGTAATAGAGACACATAAAAAATACATAATAAATAATTATTTTTAATTTCTGTATGCTCGTAGGAAAAATATTGCACCTAACACGTACGGAAAGATTCTTTTTCGCATTTACTCCAATGGCGAATGGCGCGTCTGGTGTGTGCGGAAAAGTATAACTTTCCGCATGCACCTTTAGAAAAAAAAATTCTTACAGAATATATCGAGGGTGTTGCAAATTCGATATTCACCATGGGGATAAAGCTGTCAAAAAACGCCTGTCAAAAAACTGTTAAAACTCGGTTACCACCTACGACTTTTTCGTGCGTGCCTTGACCCAAACTTTCTCAAGATATTTTGGAACCCCGATTGCAATACCATTTTTAATATTTTAAAAATTCGCGTTTTTTTTTATAGCAAAATAATTTTGCCTAATATTTTCAAAATACGATTTTCTTTTGTTTTTAATTCTTAAATTTTATAACTTATCTTATTAAAACGGCAGTAGATCTTAAAAAAGTGTCTGAAGAAAGTTATTTTTTGATAGCTTTAAGAATAAGGGCGAAGAAAAATAAAAATGAAAATTTCGTTTTTTTTTCTCCGGAACTACTCCGATTTTGGAAAGAAAGATTTTAGCAGAGCAACAAATTGCGCAACTTTGCCCTAATTTAAATGTTTTCGTATCTCCCATCGTTTAGGAAATGCCATGGTAAGCAACAAATTCGGAACATCTTGTACATTGCTTTATGGGTAAACGTAAAAACAGTTAGGAAAATAAACCGAAATAATTTATTCTTGACAGCTTGTGAAATAACGATAACCATAAAAGTTGTTATTTTTGTATGCTGACTAAAAACGCCCTAATAATGTATTTTTTAGTTCACCATACCAATACGGTATGAGGGACTATTAAAATCGTGACATTTTGACTTTTCTTTATTTTATCAAAAATGAGTTACTAAGTCCCAGGCGGGGTGGGGGGGGGGCGATTTCCCCCCCCTTTGCTCTTCAGAAAAAAGTAGACAACAACAACATGCTAGTGGTAATAACCCTGAAGAAGAAAAAACGAGAAATTGCAGAAAGTTCCTTTAAATACATTCTAGAATCCCTCCACAATATTTTGGGACAGTTTGACCTTCAATCCGTCAGACCAAGAATATACAAATGCCTGACGACCTTACCGCGAAAAAAATTGAAAATACAGAACAGTATTATAGAGTTTCTATTTATAAACAAGTTTTAGAAAAATTCAATTCGGACATAAAAAAGTATTTTTGACCTGAACATATTCATACCAAGTTTAACGTGAAGCCAAAATCAAGGCAAAATTAACTAAAGACGTTTCTAAATACTATAAACTGTTTTATTAATCCAAAACAAAAATTATTGAACTTTTATTGGGAGATGTCAGTATTTGGAAACAATATTGGTCAGAAGTAGGCAAAAGCTTAAATCAAAACACACTTGATAACATTTTCAAGGCAATGAACAAGTGTGGCAATATTTTTCCGTTAATTAGAACATTCTTGGATATTCTCCAGTAAGTAATGCCTTGTCAGAAAGAAGCGCCTCAGAAGATTGAAAATATAAGTACTTAAAAACACTATGACAGAAATTCATCTGACGGGCTTAGCGTGGCTGCATATCAACAGACATATTGAAATTGACATTAAACGAGTCATTGACCGGTTTGCCCAAAAAACTGAAAATTATTTTCTGTTTTTAATGGGCATCTTATGTTTGAGATATGCGATATAACAACAAAAAGCTTTTAACCTCAAAAAAAAAGTATTTAGCTGTTAGGTTTTGTTTGTGGTTTGTTATCAATGTTTTTTATAACTGAAAAAATTATACGTAGTTACTCAAGCGCGGATTTCAAACCTCCTACCCTCGCGTTAAATATTTTATGAAAACATTTAGAAAATAAATAGTAGGGCATAAATTGCGGCGCTATAACACCTTTGATATTTACGGTATTGGTTTAATTTTGTGTTAAAAATGGCATTTGTAGTGTCATTTTCTTAAACATTTTTGATAATACCGTTGATATTTACAATTTTCATTTATTTCGACTCAAAAATTACAGTTTTAATGTAATTTTCCCAAAAATTTTCTTAAACATTTTTTAAAATAAATAATGTATGAAAAAAAAACGACTTCAACTCTGAGTACCCCCCCTAGATTTGAGACCAAATCCTCGCTTGTAGTTACTAAGTTTTGTTTGCATATATTGATATGTTCCTCATAAAAGCTGTGCTTTCATTCTATTTTTTTTGTATTGAAAACGCCCCCCCCCCCTTTTCAAATAGCTGGGACCGCCACTGCCTTAATCGACAAAAAAAAAGTTGTTTGTCGGTCTGTCGAACTTTTGTCTGTTGTTTGTCTCTATACACGATAACTCAAGAATGCCTTAATCGATTTTTAACGAAATTTGGTACAAAAATCCTTTGTTGGCTGAACATGAACTGATTAACTTTTGGGTAGGCAAGAGGCATAAAATATTTAAAAAAATTGTAAATTTTAAACAAAAACAAGTAGCGATATACAGTTTTCAGATTTAACTTTCCATGAATATGAAATACAAATTTTGTTATAAAGTCCAAATTCGTGGGAGCTTTACTTTCCGAGTTATTTGAAAAAAACGTTAAAATATATAAAAAAAAATCATAACTTTAGAAGTAAAGCAGCTATTGATATGCGGTTTTGAGATTTTGGTTTTCGTAAATATTACCCAAAAATTTAAAAGCTACAGTTTTGGAGATATTTTAATTTCCTTTCAACATAAAATAATTGATTGTATGGTGGACTATCCGTGCTTTCTAGCAGCAATTTTTTTTCTATTTTTTATCATCTTTATAACTATTTTTATCACCTTTATCTCAATTGGCCAATTTGCAATTTGGTCCTAAAATGTAACGTGCACATAATACTTGTTTGTGACACCACTTCTGGGCATTCAGGTTGTTTCTTTTTGATGTAATTTTCCCGAGTCATCTCTACTCGTAAAATTTTTTCGAAGAACAGTATATGACATAAAGAAGTAAGGTGGTTAAGGTGGAACTGAATTGTATCATTTTGAGGACGGTGGGATAGTCCACTGGATTTAGAAAATACAAAAACATAATATTTTTACTATTCTTAAAGCAAGGGCGGTCTCAGCTTCTTTTGAAGAGGAGACGGTATAGTAGGTATTTTTTTCAAAGTATTCCAAACAAGATTCTTCCTACCCCCCCCCCCCTCCTTCAACATTTTTTTAAGTTTAAAGCTGTCCGTCTTTACCCCACACATAGGGCACACCGAAATATTTTAATAAGAATATGCTTTGTGAGGTAAACTCGGATACAAAATAAAAATATATGTAACTTTAAAGATGGATCGTGTAATAGTGGTATGTGCCTATTTTTATCCTACTTGGGTTTTTTTCAGTGTTTTCATCAATATCTCGATATTCTAGAAGGTGAAATTAACTCTGTGTTTCGGACTTCCATTGTCTATATTTTATTTCTACACGACGTTTCGATCAGTACAATCTCTGATCGTCTTCAGGTGCATACTACAATCTATTTCTAAGGCTACGTACTTATATACTATGAAAATTTACTCAACCGTGGAGTTTAAGAAGTTGCCTCCACCCAAGGAGGGGCTGCCAAATATTTAGAATTTCAAGACTTGGTTTACTGAAAAAAACTCTGATTCTGCCCAATAAAGGCAGCTTCAAGGAATTTTCGTTTCTTCCAGTGTGCAAAACCTTTGCTTCTATCCACTTCATTCAAATAGTAGATCTACTATTAAAATAGTCGACCTGGCAACACTGTCTATGGGTGGAATCACTGGAACCTAGGACGACGCCGCCGCCGTTTCGACCTTATTAGGGACAATGACAGAGAATTTCGGTCGCACTTATGTGCCAAAGATTACCGCTCAAGCGGAAGAAATCCTGTGAATGGCGTCCTCTTTGTGAAAAATCGAAACCAAGAAAATACCTGTAGTTAGCAATAGGTTGAGATAGCATCGATCCTGCGAGAGAAATATAATTATGCCATCTGCAATCGAAATTCAGGAAGTTCATTTTGCACTGAAGTACAAAATATTTTTGTTTTTTCGTTAGATTTACAGTGCCACAGCCATCTTCCGTTTGTTCATTAATTTTGTTTTTTATGTTTATTTGAGTTTTTTTGGCATCATACAGGGATTTTTTTTCGTTCATATTTTTTTTTGAAATTAGGTAGCCCCCCCCCAAGACAAATGTGAAATGACGCCCCTGATATGGGTGAATATTTATATAACCCAGATATAGAGCATTTGGTTGAAAATTAGTATAAAACTGGGGAGCAGTATAACCTGCGAGTTTTTGCCCCGATCTACGCTACTCTCCTTCTTGTCGTCCTGTGTAGACAAGAGGTAAATAGTCGGACCCCGTGTTTAATCGTCCCCTTAACACTCGATGAGATTACATTTCACTTTTAACGGATCCCCCCTGTCTGGGTATTCGTAGTTGCCCCCCTAACCTTGCGTTATCCTTCTCTTTCGCGCTTCGAATCCGTTCTTTTCCTTCGCACGCTTTGTTGTTGTTAAATTTCCCAATTAAAAACTTTTAAAGGTAATCAAATAAGATTTGTTTTACCATTTTGTGGTTGCATTTGGGTCTGCAGGGTCTTTCGCAAGTTTAAATACGAAGTGATAAAAGAGTTGTGGTGGAAAAAGGACAAATAAAAAATTGTTTTCAGTTTTTTTTTTTATTTCATAAAAGTTGTGCACTAAAAACGTTTGGGGGTAAGTCACACACAAAATCTTTTTTTTATTTATTTAGTTAAGTTGCCATGCTTAATGGTAAGTTTTAGTTTTTTATTTTTCACTGATGGATTTCTCGATAATAAGTTGTTAAAGTTTAATAGGAGTTCAAAATCTAAAACACAAATTTTTTCTTTTAGGATTTTTTCAGGATTCAAACTAAAGTTTTCTTACCAACAATTTCTTTTCGATTTACCTTTTTCCTAGTTTTCTTATGTCCCTTTTTAATTTTTCCTGATTTTCACAAGGTCTTTTTAAAATTTTTCGGAGTTATTAAATTTGTTTTTTTATTAAACTGTGGGTCACTGATGTTATTGTTAGTTTTTCTGCAAAATAGAAAAGCGGCTCGATTTTTTTTTCAAACAATTATCACAAAATTAAAAACTTTTAAAGGTAATCAAATAAGATTTGTTTTGCCATTTTGTGGTTGCATTTGGGTCTGCAGGGTCTTTCGCAAGTTTAAATACGAAGTGATAAAAGAGTTGTGGTGGAAAAAGGACAAGTAAAAATTGTTTTCAGTTTTTTTTTTGATTTCATAAAAGTTGTGCACTAAAAACGTTTGGGGGTAAGTCACACGCAAAATCTTTTTTTTATTTATTTAGTTAAGTTGCCATGCTTAATGGTAAGTTTTAGTTTTTTATTTTTCACTGATGGATTTCTCGATAATAAGTTGTTAAAGTTTAATAGGAGTTCAAAATCTAAAACACAAATTTTTTCTTTTAGGATTTTTTCAGGATTCAAACTAAAGTTTTCTTACCAACAATTTCTTTTCGATTTACCTTTTTCCTAGTTTTCTTTTGTCCCTTTTTAATTTTTCCTGATTTTCACAAGGTCTTTTTAAAATTTTTCGGAGTTATTAAATTTATTTTTTTATTAAACTGTGGGTCACTGATGTTATTGTTAGTTTTTCTGCAAAATAGAAAAGCGGCTCGATTTTTTTTTCAAACAATTATCACAAAATTAAAAACTTTTAAAGGTAATCAAATAAGATTTGTTTTGCCATTTTGTGGTTGCATTTGGGTCTGCAGGGTCTTTCGCAAGTTTAAATACGAAGTGATAAAAGAGTTGTGGTGGAAAAAGGACAAATAAAAATTGTTTTCAGTTTTTTTTTTGATTTCATAAAAGTTGTGCACTAAAAACGTTTGGGGGTAAGTCACACGCAAAATCTTTTTTTTATTTATTTAGTTAAGTTGCCATGCTTAATGGTAAGTTTTAGTTTTTTATTTTTCACTGATAGATTTCTCGATAATAAGTTGTTAAAGTTTAATAGGAGTTAAAAATCTAAAACACAAATTAGGATTTTTTCAGGATTCAAACTAAAGTTTTCTTACCAACAATTTCTTTTTGATTTACCTTTTTCCTAGTTTTCTTATGTCCCTTTTTAATTTTTCCTGATTTTCACAAGGTCTTTTTAAAATTTTTCGGAGTTATTAAATTTGTTTTTTTATTAAACTGTGGATCACTGATGTTATTGTTAATTTTTCTGCAAAATAGAAAAGCGGCTCGATTTTTTTTCAAACAATTATCACAAAATTTGCGTGAACCGTATTATAAAGGGCAGCTGAAAAATGGGGTATTTAATAACTCTTTCCCACATTATTGTAATGTTAACCCTGACTAAACCAAAAGAATAATATTAGTGGTCGACGAATAATTTTGTAAGGTATTTTTTTGGTAATATCACCCTTAAAATTTTAAACAATGAGGCATTGGCGTTTTCTTGAGGTTCGATCCCTTGCCGAATAATTTTTTTTAATTGCAGTATTTTTCAGTAAGAAATTGGAGAGAAAATAATAGTAAGTGATCACTACCACAAAATATAGGGTGTTTCAATAAAAAGGTAACAATCAAGGGCTTTTTTGGGTATTTTTAAGTAATTTCACCCTACAAAACAAGTGCACGCTACTGGGCAATTCCATGATAACTGACGAGACAAATCTTAAGTTATTAATTTTTTGATCCCATTTTTCTCTCTTTTAAACATATTCCAGAATGACCACGTCTTAATGCATTATGTAGAGGTTTTGTCAGAATAATTTAAAAGTAATGGCAAATTAATTTTTTATTTAAGATCCAAGATCTAACAAAAATTTGATAATAACTGACGGCACATCAAAAACGGGCAGAGAAAAATCATGGACTTTGGAGTGTTTTTTCTCTTAATCTAAAAGTAGTTTGAAATTCTGTTTGCCTATATTTTGGCTAGCGACTGTTATTTTATGATTTGAAGAAAAGTTATTACACTTTAATGAATGGACACGTTTACTGATATCCCAGACGCTTCTTTGGTCGTTACAGTTATTTAAATAAAAAAATCGAAAAAATGCCAAGAAGACGTCAAAAAGTGCCCCCATCGCAAACAAAATCGTCGTGTTCAAAGATTTTTCAAAAATGTGTTAAATTCTCAAAAAAACCCATGTTACCTTTTAGTTGAAAAACACTGTATTAAAAATCCAAAAACCTTTTTGCGATTTTATTAACTTATTACATTATTTTTGTTATAAATTCACTATACAATGATATTTTTACCTTATAGACCCGTCCATCCACCATAAACACAAACAATATTATTTTCTTGTTTCTAAAACAATTTCAAATCATCCTTACAAAATTAGAATTTAATGTCCTACTAAAGCTAAAATATTAATTTTTAATTTTTTATATTGGTACTTTCCAACCATTATATGATCAATGCCCAGTTTTAGCCAAGTTTTTGCAAAGTTAACGACAAACAGAAACACAAAATATCCATACCCCTAGCCGGGATTCAAACCTGAGACCTTCCGTGAAAATATTTACAATGAAAAACTTTGCTTGAAAGATAAAACACCATTTTTCGCGATTTTAATGTTAAAATTGTGAAATTTTTTTACAAATTCTTCTTGTTTCAAATTTAGGAGCAATCGTAAAAAATAAGTTCACACATTTTTTCTAAGTGTAGGAATTGGTACAGTATAAATTATCGAGTTTATTCACCTTTACCAATATAATTAAACCATTCGTTCCTGAACTAGTTTTGTATGCAGGAAAAATGCATCCAACGTCCCTGAGTGTGTGTATTGACCGTTTAACGAATTTTCATAATTTCGTAATTGCAAAATCACCACAAAATTACCTACATACTTATAATGTATGTCTTTGACTCCGTTTATATTGGTAAATAAGATTTAATTGATTGGACCTTCCTCAAACACTAAATCCTCACATTTCTTTTTAATAATAACAAACGGATAACTCTTTAATACCATTCAATTTTTAAAATCCTTCAGTTCTTTTACAAAACCCAATTTATAGAGAACCTTACAATTGCTAAAGATAGCTAAAACAAGTTTTACGCCGAAAATAAGTTTTACAAGCAGAAGTTACATAATTGTTTTTATGCACAACAGAGCGTTAAAATGCCTTTTTACCGCCCGCGTTTTAATGTAATAAGTGGCACTTTAACGCCCTAGAGCTCACTTAACGCCCGCGGGCATTAAAGTGATGTTTGCTGAAATTTGATAGTAATTTTGCTTTTTCTGTTTGGCTTGCATTTTGTTCGCTCAAAACAAAGAGATTTTTTACCTCGATATGTTTTTTTTTTAGTTTTTCCGTTCCATTCGTTTCACCTTTTCGCTGAAGTACGCCAGCAAAGTGTCTTCTTTGAGGTTTAGGCATCCACTTTCAGCAATATTCTTCTTTGAACACCACAAAAAATAGTCTTTATGTACATCGTAAAGTTTTCTTGATTTAGCGGGCAAAAGGTCCTTCTTTACCTCTTCGGCGGCATCCAGGAATTCTCTGGGGAGACTTGGTGAACTCTGTTCCTCGATATCCATTAAAATCCCGAAAAGAATGCAGTTTGTATGAAAATTTAGAAGAAACTGCTCAAGTGACGCTCAGTTTGTTTATTTGGTTGCTACGTGTTGCTAGGAGCATTATTCAATATATTGTCAGATTGCATCATTAAAAAGTGACATGAATAGACCGGCCGCCCGCTTACTGACCGTGATTCGTGTGTTGTCAAAATATTAGAGAGCTTTAGACCAACAATTTTTTTTGTGGAATAATTCATGAAGTCCTTTTTCTCCTAAAAAACACGGTTGTGCATAAAACATTGTATGTACCTCGTTCCTAAATTGCGTTTAACGACCTCAGACCTAGATACATAACAAACTATTAAACTTTCAAAAGATGTTCTTAAAAATTAGCAGCTGTCGTGGCAACTGTCAAATTTGGACATTAACTTCTTTATTTTAAATAGAAAAAACCCTATATATTTTTTAAAATTTAAAATAACCTTTATTTCTGACTTCAAAAATATAAAATATGTTGGATTTATCTTGGATGGTCCTCGAGTAAAAGGAAAAAATATTTTCCCATAAGAGTAATGTGTTGAAAAAAGAACCACCTAAACTATGTTTATACACTTCAGGGATTAAACAGGTACTTTTAATCCCTCTTTTTAGGGACTAAAGTGACACTTTTAATCATAAGTGATTCAAAGAAAATTTAATCCCTAAGAGATTAAAAATAAATTTAATCCCTCAGCTTAGGGATTAGGAGTTAAAAAAAACTAATCCGTGGAAAAATATAATTAAATTTATGGCAAGTCAAGCCAAATAGCACTTGATCTTGGCCAAGATTTCATTCATAGCACCCTTCCTTGTAGTTGACGAACCATTTGGCGTAGAAACGACGTAATTTTAACAAAGATCTTTTCCTAAAGTGCATAAAATAGTATATAAACTTCGGGACTAAAGTGTCGTTTAATAACTTTTCGCCGCGGGATTAAATGTGTTTGTTAATTAAACTAAGCAACTTCTGTATGTAGAACTTTTTTCAAGATTCAATATAAGAGAGGTAAGGGGGGTGGAGGGCTGGGTACAAACTACCTAGCCTACACCCAGCTTTCGTACCAGCCAGATTTCTTCAAAAGTTATGAGAGTCAATTAGTATTTACGCTTTGCAAATTAGTGGGGTTTTTACCTAATAACGTGCGTAAAAGTGGTTTTTACACACGCATCTGCGTGCGGAAAGTTGCGCTTTACGCAAGCTAAAAAATAATGAGGACTTGCTAATTTTTACGCAAGTAGGAAAAATATTGTTCCTACTATGGGCGCAAAGTAACTCTGAGAGGTAAATAACTATTTATTGGAAAATAAACAAAAATCGCAATCTAGGATTCTTTGATATGGGGAATATTGTCATAATGTCTGTAACCTTTTAAAGTTCGATGGTCGACATTGGTAAAACTAAAATTTACCATTTTTAATGAGTAGCAAAATATATTCGGCACAAATTTTAATAATTACTTTAGTTCAAGGTGATTTTTAAGGTTTCTTAATTTTTATAGTTAATAAGAACGGAAACTGCCTTGGATTGGATTCTTTACAGAAGACTTAATCAGGCACTTTGTTTTTTTTTTTAATAGGCGTTTAACTAGTTACTTTTGTATTTGATTAGCAATGCTGCTGTTTACAAAAAAAAATGTTGTTTTTGAAACTAGTGGCTAAAAAACCGCAAGTTAAGGAGAATCATAATTTAGCCTTTAAGTTGTGACCACTAACATGAAGTTGGCACCCCCACATTAAAATTTCGGAACCAAACTAGGTTCAATCGTTTGGTGGTCGTTTGGTAGCGTTTGGTAGTCACTTATTTTCGTTTGGTGGTACCCGCTTTATTTATAAAAAATAAATAAAAAATTACTTTCGAATTCAACTACAAAAATTGGTAACATGGTGGACAATAACGTAAAAATGTTTGGTAGTAGGGTATTTTCATTTGGTGATGTTATTTTGGCAATATTTTTTTCCTGGCCTGCAGATTATCTTTTTCCGGCCTGGGCCAAGTAAAATAAAAAACCTACCAAACGAAAAGAAGTAACCACCGAACACTACAAAACAACCTCAAACGATTGAACCTCTACAAAAGTTTGGTTCTAAAATTTCACTTTACTTAGCCCAGGCCGCAAAAAGATAATCTGCAGGCCAGAAAAAAAATAGTTTTTTAAGAAAAATATGGCCAAAATGACACCACCAAACGAAAAAAATCCAAGTACCAAACGTTTTTACGTTATTGTCCACCATGTTACCAATTTTTGTAGTTCAATTCGAAAGTGGGGTGCCAACTTTACACTAATTTTTTATATATTTTTTTATAAATAAAGGGGGTACCCCCAAACCAAAAAAAGTGACTACCAAACGCTACTAAACGATTGACTCTAGTTTGGTTCCAAAATTTTAATGTGGGGGTGCCAACTTTACGTCAGTGTTGTGACCACTACTTTTCCAAGTACCTTATCAAAAAATTCAACAAACGAAAAAAACATAAGTAGGTATAAAAAACAAGAACACAAGCGATACACTTACTAGGTTTTCACGTGGAACTACATACGTTTTCAATACAATTCACTTTTTGGTCCTTATGAAGGGATCTAAACGCGTTTTGAAAACGATTTGATATCTTTTTTTTCGTATTGTACCATTTTTTTTTAATTTTTAAAATTGCAAAACAAACATAAAGGTATCACCAACGAAATAAACTATCAAATCCATTCTGTAGACCGATCGAATTAACTTATTTCGCAAGAAAAAAAATTATTTTGATGAGTGGAAATGTTAAAGGGGCTTCTGATAAACGTTTTAAAAAAAATGCGTGAGTGGGACTCTTGCGGGGTGGATTTGGTGGGGGAACGTCATAGAGTTAAAACTTTAATACCAAAGGTGTAAACGGTGCAAAGATCTACAAATTTTATGAATTTCTCTTTTTAACATAATTTCAAGATTTTCGAGAAAAATGCGAAAAATCATAATATTTTTATTTTTTCGCTTTTTATTTTTTATTTCCGCAAAAAATAATTGCATTGTCACGAAACTAGGTCAATTTATACCTCTCTCTGTCCTTAATGCCTACAATTTTTTTCAAATAATAAGATTAAATATTTTTTGAGATATTAATTTTTTTCGGTCCAAATCACTTTTTTTTTGCCCATTTTTTTTTCCTTTGACATATACTTTTTGGTGGGATAATAAAAAACTATAGTTACAATTAAAAAACAAACGAAAAAGCAAGAGTTTTTTGTACTTCGGTGCAAAATGAACTTCTTGGATTTCGATTGCTCACACAGAGGGTGGAACCTAGGACGACGCCATTTCGTCCTTATTAGGGACTCGTCAGCTAGGTGTACCACAACAACAGAAAACCTCTGCTTATGCAGTGGGTCTCATTCTTGGTTGTCGGAGATTCACACAGAGGGAACCATGGTCGGTACTCGACAGAAATTCTCTCCGCCTGAGCCGTGATCTTTGGCACATAAGCGTGACCGAGGTTTTCTGTTGTTGTGGTACATCTAGCTGACGAGTCCCTAATAAGGACGAAACGGCGTCATCCTAGGTTCCACCCTCTGTGTGAGCAATCGAAATCCAAGAAGTTCATTTTGCACCGAAGTACAAAAAACTCTTGCTTTTTCGTTAGATTCACGGTGCCACAGCCATCTTTCTTTTGTTTTATATATATTGTTATATCAAAAACCTTATAGTGCATTTTTTCTTAACCGCACATAAAACAACTAAGTTTCCGGTTTAAAATAAAATTGATTTAGTATTAAAAATTGTTCTAATGATATGTCTAGGACAAACATTTTCAAACCGTCATTTGTTTAAAGGCGCTTTAAGAGTACCGTATAAACAAAGTAATTGTTTTTTTATGTAAAAAAAAATGAAGAAATGAAATGAATAGGCCATTTTTTTAATAAATTATTTCAAATTCCGATTTTTGCTTTCAAAAATAGTATATTTTTCTAAATTTTTACATGGATATTTATATTACTGGACCACGAAAAATCGTCAAAAATAAATAAATATTAAAAACGACAACTTCTATCGCAATTCCGGCTTAATAAGCTCTAATAGATTACCTTACGATTTTTCAAAAGCAAAAATCGGATTTGAAATAATATATTAAAAAAATTAAAAATTACATTCATGAATAAAGATGAGTCTCGATTCTACGACAAACAATTTTCTTTTATGTACACTTTATTAATCAAAATAAGATGTTCAGAGCAATACTGCACAAAATAAAGTTTTAGGTCAAACCATTACTTTGTTTATACATACATAAACGATTTTAATGAAGGAGAAAGCGACTTTATTTAAAACCGTTCTTATAGAAAACCGATTTTAGACGCGTATAAACGTAGGAAATTAAATACCGTCTCCTTTATATTTTTTCCGTACAAATAGATGTTATAATCGGTTGTTGATTTTTTTTTTAATTAAAAGAAATTATCAACAGTTACTGAAAAATTCTTTGTTGCAAGAGCCATTATTTGTTTTTTTTGCATTTCAGAACATGTTTTTTAATTGTAACTATAGTTTTTTATTATCTCACCAAAAATTATATGTCAAAACAAAAAAATATAGCAATGGAAAAAATACTACGAGAATTTTCCTGAGTAGAATTTTTGATTAAAAAAAAAGTGATTTGGACCGAAATCTCAAAAATGTTTTAACTTTTTTACCTAAAGAAAATTGTAGGCATTAAGGACACAGAAAGGTATATTTTGACCCAGTTTCGTGAAAATACCATTATTTTTGCGGAAATGAAAAATAAGAAACGAAAAAATAAAAATATTACGATTTTTCGCATTTTTCTCGAAAATTTTAAGGTTGTGTTATAAAGTGACATTTACAAAAACTGTAGATCTTAGCACGCATTTTTTTTAAACGTTTATCAGAAGCCCCCTTAACATTTCCATTTATCAAACTGCTGTTAAAAATTGTTTTGTCTTTTATTTTAATTTGGTTGGAGTACTGGTTAAAACTTTCATTCGTTTTCGATGCGATCCGCGTTTTCTGCCAATTCTGATGATATTTTGACTCCAAAAAGTATGAATATCACGTGAACCGTTTTGAAGGTCATTTCGAGATTTCCTGAGCTAGGTCACTTACAGAAAAAAAAACCTCAACCACAAAGAAAAAAACTTGGAAGTATTGGGCATTTAGTTCTACATGAAAACATTGTAATTGTTTATTTGTATCTATTAAAATTATGTTTTATAGCAGCTATTATTGCAAAAGATTCCTCATTTAATTTTAAAAAATCATTTTGCTATTTTTTAAAAGATTTTTTAAATTCTAGACCCATCGTTAATATAAACCAAGTAGCAGTTTTATATTGAATTCACTGCGGTATGCCGAAACAGTGGCGTACGCACGGAGAGGATAAGGGGAATAAATCTCTCCTCATGGACCATGAAGTTCAAAGAATAGATTTCTTGTCCAGGAAAAATAAATAAAAAGAAAGGTTCGTGGCATATCGAAAACACATTTTGCTTTTCAATTCATTACGCCCAGGCCTCTAACCTCTAATGGATAGTCCAGAAACCTACAGAACTGTTTCATCCTTCTAGGGAATCATCAGAGTAATATAGGACTGTACCTGGCGTATGAAACATAACATCAGCAGTTTAAATTTGGTGGGTGTGGTATCAAATAATATTAGAGAAAAACCATAGTTTCTGGTATCTCTAAAGTTTAAGTTAGAGGAACAGGTTTTTCACATCCATTAGTTTAGCTACCTATGTATTTTGTTTGTGTTAATATTATTTATGGTGTTTATGTAACCAATTTGAAATTTAATTTTTATTGTATCTAAATCATTTTAATGGTTTTTTTTCTACATGCATACCATTTGTATTTTAATTAAACTTTTTAAAAACCATATAATTTTTTAATATTGCATCAGCATGACCAGGCGGAGTCCCTTTACCAACTTATCTTAATATACCAGATGGGAAAATGTATTGCCACATTTACTTTATTTCTTTTTATATTTTTATTACAGGCTTTGCATCCAAAGTTCCCAGCTATACTATCGAGCTAATAGCGTTTTGCGTTTGACTGAAGTTTTACCATTCCAAGTGCAATCAAAAAGAAAACGCTATAAAAATCATCGATTTCAGTTCAACCTGGTGTGTCTAATTAAATGTATACTGAAGAACAAAAAAAATGCAACATGGTGTTGCATTTTTGTATATGTATAATTATTTGAAAAAAAATATTTGATAAATTTTTTGTCTTCTAATCTTTCCTTTTTTCACAGATTTTTTCTATTCATTTTCAAAAACAACCAACACATAAAATACTTTTTCTGAAAATTTTAAATCATTTTTCTCGTAGTTTTTGGTCTTTTTGAATTGCTTACAGTTTACTTAAAAAATAAAAATGCCAAGAGTTCGCGGTCACCGACAATTTTATCATTTGGTTTACAGTAAACTGTAAGAAGGGTTAGTACCAATCCATCAACAGTGTTAAGAGTTGGAGATGGTGGTCCAATGATCCAATGACTTACAGACGTCGTGCGGGTTCTGGACGCCCTAGATTATTACAAGGTCGTGATTTACAGCATCTGAGACTACTTACTCTCAGAAATCGACGGGACAGTATACGCCAAGTAAGAGATGTTCTAGTTGCAGCTACAGGACGAGTGTTTTCAAGGATGACAGTTACTGCCCGCTTTTGGCGCTACCTTTGGCCCCACAACATAAGGCTCGCCGCTTGGAGTGGTGCAGAGCTCGGCAAAACTGGAATGACGAATGGAATACCATAAGCTTCAGCGACGGCGATTTCGAGGTGACAGACGAAATGTAGACTTTGCTGTTGAACGTGGTATGCCAAGACAGCAAAGTATCATGGTAAGGGGTGCTATATGTTTAGGAAGCAGATCACCTCTAGTCCTTACCAACGGCAATCTAACTGCTATATATCGATGAAGTGCTGCAGCCACTTTTACAACCCTGCCTACAGACTATCCCAAATGCGATCTTTCAACAAGATAATGTCAGACCGCATATTGCTCGTGAAACAATGGACTTCTTACATGGACTTGGCATAGAGACTTTGGAATGGCCAGCAAGATCGCCTGACTTGTCGCCTATCGAACACGTATGGGATATGATAGGACGCAATCTTAGTCGATTAACACGTCCCCCCTGGAAACTTAGAAGAACTCTGGCATGCCGTAAGGAGGATTTGGATGAGTAACCATGGAAGAGCCACTCATTAATTTTTTGATGATTATGATGGAGAAATCATCTTGGAAATGTAATCAATTACTAAGAGCATCCTAATGAATTAATATATAAATAAATTACTTTAAAAATATTTGTCCTTTGTGGTGTTGCATTTTTTTTGTTCTCTTCTCGCTTCACCACCCGGGAAAATAGAACATATAGGGAATGGATATCTCAACCGACCAATCTAAAAAATTAGCAAGCATAACGGTTGGGGAAACGTTACTTTTTCTATGCTTCGACAGAAGGGGGTTGACAACGGCTTTTCAAAATGGTGTATTTTTTTATTGTTTTTATGGCAATAATTTTCTTACATTTTTTAAAAATTTCAAGTGATTCACGCTAGCCAGTGAGTTTATAATTAGAAATAAAAACAATATATTACAATTCGTTTATTCTGACACAAAGGCAGGAATTTAAGCTACAAATTAACCTAGGCTTTAGGATACCTCATCTGTTCTTTTTATACAATCCGCGAAACAGGACACACAGAAGTTGAAATGGAGCTACTTATTAGATAGTTTAGAGAAAATACTGAAAAAAAAGCCAAAAAATTCGAACTTTAAAAAATAAACCACACGAAAGAAAAAATAAACAAAAAAGTTCTATGTCAAGTCGGATCAGAGATCAAATTTACCTTGGGAATCCTCTAGTTCACAATTTGCCACTTTTTCTTTAATGATATGCATTCCCTATATTTTCTATTTTCCCTGACTACCACACAGCATCTTAACAAAGGTGATCTGTGACACTACTTCTTTTCGCCTGACTATAAAAAGAACGAGGGCACTAGTACCACATATTAAAAGCAAAGACTAAAAATTACACCAAATACATTTTGCGTAGGAATATAACTTTATTAATTTTCTTTATAAAATAACTAATTTTTAGCCGATTTGCCGCCCCTTAAGTTGACGCCCCGGGCCAGTCGCCGGCTCTGGATCAGATGTTTTTGCCGAGGCAATACCCTCTCCACATAGGCCGATCAACTCATACCGATTTAGTGTCCTTTTCTCCACCTTCGCCGCCATTTTTACTCAAAAGTAACAGATAATCCATTAGTTTTCTGTCAAAATGGCGGCGAAGGTGGAGAAAAGGACACTAAATCGGTATGAGTTGATCGGCCTATCTGGAGAGGGTACTGGCTGAGGTCACAAATCATTGAACCTGTTACTTTATTCATTCGGTCCTCTTAAAGCGCTTTGTATAATGACGGTTTGAAAATTGTTTCGTATAAACACCACTAAAACCGTTTTAAGCACGTAATCGATTTTATATTTTAAACAGAGAGAAGATACCTGGTTCAACGAAAAATCCTTGGCAAATAATAACCACTGTTTATTTACAAAATTTGCCAACACGGACCAAACCAGAATAATGAGTTCGAATAAATTCCATATCGTTCTAAACGTTAGAGAGGGAAAGCAACAAAAATATGTAGAGTGTGACAGTCCAAAAAACCTGTAATACCTGCTCTGAGATAGAAGATGAAAGGCTTATCGACCACCTCAGACAAAATCCTTTTGCCACATCCGTTGAAGTATGTAATGTAACGATATTCCCAGGTTCCTTATCAACTATTAACAGAAGGATTAAAAAATCTGAAATTTCCTGTCGAGTTGCTGCAAAAAAAGCCTTTTTTAACGGAATAAAAAACCAGGCCAGGGTTATTTTTGCATTAAATAATGTTCTTCATGATGATGCCTTCTGGGAGAGGGTGGTCTTTATAGATTGTAAATATTTAAAATATATATATATATATATATTTAAAAAAAATTTACGGGTAGTCGTGACTGACTAGTTGAGAAATAACCTCGGTTCCTTTTTTGACAGTCCAGCTTTCGAGAATGTATTTTTCTTTTCTTCAGGACTTCTACAATAAGATAACGAGCCATTAACTTAATTAAATTACAACTATTATAGATAAACTACAGGTACCCATATAAATATATCTAAATAATTCTGTACTCACCAAAGTGGGTTGAAAAACAATAAAGCTAGACATCTCTGAACAATTCTGAGCATTTTTTGCCCTTTTGGGCCTTATGTTATAATAATAATAATGAATGAATTTGTGTAAAAGAATTGAAAAGTTCACAAAATGGTGGCAAGAGGTTCTTTTTATATTATTTTTTCAATTTTTTGACGTTAATGAGGTCACATTAACCGTCTTCTTTAGTGTATCAAGTAACCCAGGAGAGAGAGCGAGTAACACAGAGAATACTGCACGAGAAAAGGACGCAACAGTGTGGTCATCTTATTCTCTTTTTCGTTTTAAAAGTTTTAGACGCAGATAAACTTATGCATGTCTCCTCGTTGCCGAAAGAGATGGGTAGGTAAGACGACACTCTACGGCCTCCCTCATCATGCCGTAAACCAGACTCGTCACCAATTTTGTTCACATTTTAATACCGACAGTGAATTGTTGAAAAAAAAACAGAAAAAAAATTTATATTAAAATAATTCATTTTTTGATTTTCGTGTAACATCCCAAAAGACACACAGTTCACCATACTCTCCCTATATTTAATTCTTTGTTGTTTTGGTGTTATAATTATGTTAATTGACCTATTTTGTAGGTACATGACAAATTAAAAGAAAAGGAAAGGGTTTTGGTATGGCAAAATGTATGTCTCTAAAAAGCCAGGCCTTCTCTCTTTACTGACATTATTTTAGAAAATGAATTAATGAACTATTATTCAGACAAAATTTTTTTTTATATAAAAGTTGAAAGGTGTCGTCACTGTTATATGTTATTGTTGGTTATTAATTAATGCATTATACCTATTATTGTCTAAAAAAGGATATAACTGTAAATGGAGCTGAGATTGTTCACATCAGTTTTTTTGTTCATTGATTGTTGTTCTCTGTTAATATGAACCATTTCAAGGAAAAGTCTTTTGTAGTAAGAGGCTTCCTGATCGACAATCTCAGCACCATCCCAGTCCATCTGGTGTTCTTTATTAACTACATGTTCTGTTAATGCAGAACAATCACTTTTATGTGATATAATCCGGCCTTTTAATTTGCGACTAGTTTGACCTATGTATTTTAACAGACAGTCCTTGCATGGTATTTTATAGACAACATTGCTTTGCTAAATATATTTCAGTCATCTTCGAGCAGCAGAAGATAAAATTCTTCTGTATCGTCCACCAAGTTCTAGGTTTGATCCAAAATATAACAACCAAATTAAGAAAGCTGGACGTATTTTAGTGAATATGTGGGTTTAGTGCTAGAGGTTTGGGTTTTAGCAAATCGAAAAAAGATTCAACAGTCAAAGATATGTTGAGTTTCTTGAGGATGTTATATTGACATCTGTGCAGATTTTTTACGAAGACAACGACTTCGTTTACTAGCAGGATAACTGTCCCGTGAACACGGCTCGGCTAATGTTGTTCGCCAGTGGTTTGAAAACAATAATGTTGAAACTCTTCTTTTGCTATCCAGCAGCCCTGATCTCAACCCAATAGTAGAAAATATATGGGGCTGACTTGTCAAAATTATTTATCAGAGAAACTGTATACAACAAAATGCTGAAGAGGAGGTTCTCTCAGAAGATCATTAATATTTTCAAAATTTAAGTTTTTGAATGCCCAGGCGTTTGCAGAGTGTTATTGAAAAGAATGGTGCGCCCACTAAATACTAATTTTGGTTGTTGTTTTAAGTAATATCTAGTATTTAGTTGTTTCCAATCCGTTGTGTTATTTTGAATCCATCGCTTTTTTCAGTTTATTATCGTCATTTTATCAACCCAAAAATAAGTGGTCGCTCTACTTATAAACCAGCCGTCTTCTGTAACTCAAGTGATAATTACTCTTTTGCAATAAAGATTTTTTTTAAATATATTTATTTGCTGCATAAACCGCGATCTTTGGTATCATTAAATAATTATATCCGATATTAAAACATTGATTTTAGAAACGAGAAACTAAACTCAAAACCCTCCTTTGCGTTGCGTAGTCGGATAATAAGAGAAAGAAGGCGAAGAGATTCTCTCACATTGTTTGTTGATTAAAGAGTTACAATTTATGTAAATAAATGGTGTTTGCTTAATTTTCAACTTCATAAATTATTTCTCTTTACCGAACAATGTTAAAAACGTTTCTTTGCATTGAATTATATGTATAAGGTTATTGAAATAAGCTGTTTAGGCAAAGCATGGCATAGACAGGGTGTTAATTCGTGTGTTTTGGTATAGGTGGCGCCAGAGCTTTTAAAATAACTTGTTCTTGCCAAATATTTTTGGAAAGAAATTTTAATAATTTAGGAAACTGGACGTGATCAAGAAAACAATAATCTATTTAAAATTCCTTTCTAAATTGATAGGTAAATATATTACTCCATGACGGGTAAACCAACCAATCTGTTTTTCGTGCTCAGTATCAAAATGGCTGCCATCGGATTTGGACATTTAGCGCATGTTGAAACCCATTCTAAAATCTCCAATATCAGGGTGGGGTAACCAAGGCAACTGCCCAGGGCGCAACGATCCATGGGCGCCAAGATCACTAAAAACAACCGAATTGGAGTAAACATATATTTGAAGACGTTTTTCATTTTAAAGAAAGTAGGTTAGTTTAATTGAACATACCCTCTACCACTACCACTGCTACTACTAAGATTTCCAGGGTAGTTCGTGTTAGGTATAAACCTCTTACACTTCTAATCTTAGGTTTCTCTATGGGTTTTTTTCGGACTTTTTATATCGCGGTTTGAAGCCCTTTACGACTCTATTTTCTTACGCATCCAGGGGTCTGCAGTAGATCCCTGGTCTGCCTCCGGTTTGGTACAAAAAAGCTTCCTGTACTATCATTTATCGTGCCCCTGCAACCGTCTCAATATATTTTCCTTCTACCCTAGAATAATCTCCGAGATGTCGCGGAGGGAGAGTTTCTCCTTGATTTTGGTATTCGCCACAAACCAAGAAGCTCTTGTCATTTGTCTCACTGCTCTATTTTGGATTTTTTGCAGTCTCTTTACCTGGGTTTTGCCGAGTTGGCTCCAGCACGGAGCAGCGTGTGTTAGTTTTGGGCAGACGACCTGTCTCCTTAACCTTAGTTTTATGTTTACGTTTAGTGTGCTTCTTCTATTTAGCAAGGGGTATAGCACAGGGATAGCAGGCAATGAAAGACTATTTATATGAACTGAACCTGTATTTCGAATTCCAAAAACCTCGATACGTGGCTATATCAAGCGATGGGTGCACGAAGAACATCGAAACCACTGGCATTCAATATCGGGGCAAAACCACAGCAAAAGAATAGTAGCATCCCCTTTAACACCACTCACCTGTGAAATCCTTAAACTGAATAAGAAAGTAATCAGACAAGTAACGGGGCTATTAACCGGTCACTGCGCACTGAGAGAACATCTGCATAGGATGGGAATCTACGGAGACGAACCCACCTGTTATGTTATGTCCATATTAGTTTTTGTCGAAAACTAACCCCAGGTATTTCATATAGTACGCTGTTCGCATGGAATTCTCCCAAGTCTCGCCCGAGGGTTACCTCTACAGCGTTTGAAACTAACCGCTTGAGTCTTGTCATATTTTCAGAAGTTAGAATTTATTATTTTTTTGTAAATGCAATAAAAAAATATTACTACAGTTTTTAGCCTCAAGTTTAAGCAAAAAATATACAAATATAATAAAGAAAAATTAAAAACATTGTAAAGAACTTCCTGCTTAAATTGCAAAAATTTTCATCTGCGGCGCACTTGAAATATTCAAAAATTTTCGAAAACTTTCTCCTTATATTGCAAAATTTTTCGCCCATAACACCGTTCATATTTACTATGATTTGAGGCCAGGTCCGCTCCTCACCTATGGTTACTTCCCTCGGAGCAATTCAATCTCCTCCTCTGAGGAAAATCTTAGTTAAGCCCATTTTTCTTATTATTAAAAAATAATCTAGTTATATTGAACATGACATATTCCTTTAAATGCTGCTATACAAGATTCCCACGTTTTCTGCAATTTTCGAACCACTAAAAACAGGATCCAATAATAGAATCGTTATTTTTCATGTTTTTGTAGTTTGGGAGGGGCGACAAATTTATGTTTTGCTCTGAATGCTAAAAGCTCTAGGGTGAGTATGAAAGTAAATTATAAATAGATTTACCTTTGATTTAATACAACTACCCATTTGCTCCGTCTCCGATTTTTTTTTTAACCTAAAGTGCCTAAAATAATCTAATGTTTAATCTACATCTATACACTAAATTTCATCATAATCTGATAAACCGTTCAAAAGTTACACCAAGTATAGATTTACCTTTGATTTAATACAACTACCCATCTGCTCCGTCTCCGAAGTGATTTTTTTTACGTAAAGTAATTAAAATAAACTAATGTTTAATCTACACCTATACACCAAATTTCATCATAATCTGATAAATGCTAGCTAAAAACACTTCATAAATAGTAGGCTCCAAACAAAAAAAAACCGCATTAAAATCGGTGACAGCTACTTAGAGAGACACAGACGGACATAGGTGTCAAACTTATATAAATGGACCTATTTCACTTTTGTGTCAATTTGCCAAGGTCTTCGAGGCTGCTACTTACTATTAACTATTTTTTTCAGTGAAAAATGACATAAATGCTAACCAAGATGGACTTCATAAAAAACGTTCTGTAATTACCAATTTAGTTCCATTTATTTCCGGTATAAATCTTTCTATGCATAGCGGTTTCGAGCCTTATGCTGTGTACACCGATTTTCCCAAGGCTTTTGACAAAAACATCATCCAACTCCAACAATAATTTAACTTGGAGATTTCGGAGTGCATTGTAATTTTCTTCGGCTTCTGCAAAGCTACGTCACAGGGACTCAGTTAGTGGTAGTTAATGGTGAAAAGTCTCTGTCTGCAGGTGTGACTTCTGGGGTCCCTCAGGGGTCGCATTTGGGACCTCTACTTTTTAATATTTTTATATTTGATATTGGAAATTGGTTTCAAAATTCTTAAAAGTAACTGTTGTAAAAATCACCGACTCTTTTTAAATCTTAATAAGTGCCAAGTTATATTATTTACCAGAAAAAAAGGACCTACGATTTTAGAAAACTCATCCACAGTTTGGAATCCTATATATCGCAAATATATCGATCGAATAGAAAGTGTTCAAAAAATGCTTTTAAAAAACTTAAACTCTCGATACAATAGAGATAGACACTATTATTCTTACGAAGCCAACCTAATACTGTTTTACAATTTAAAGTCACTTGAAACTTGCAGAAATTGTTGGGATGTAATTTATATTTATAAAGTTGTAAATAACTTTGTTGATTCATCTTTCTGCACTAATTCCTTATCTTTTAATGTTAATCCCTTTCTTGCCGCCCGTGAGGTGAGGTGAGCTTACTTTCAGCACCTATTTCCACGAGAAAATGAACCTCACCTTATGGGCCGTCAAGAATATGCTCGTATTCTTGACGACCTGTGAGGTGAGTAGTCACCGATGAGTATTTGCCTCTCTCACTTTTCTCACCTGCTTTGAACCATGTGAAAAGTGAGAGAGGCAAATACTCATCGATAACTACTCACCTCACAGTTGCATAGAAAGATTCAGATAAAATTATTTTTCAAATTCTCCAATTATGCTCATACAAATAACAACTGTGTTTTTTGTAAGAACGAATTTATTTTATTTAAGGCTAAATTTGGTTAAAACAAGCATATATAAAATTCTCTTATCTTCTTTTTTAAGCACTTTTAGCCCTAGAAATATTTAGATAATAAGTTTTTTTTGCATTCCCGATTATGTAGCTAGATTCAGTTTATTATGTGCTATCCTGTAATTGGGCAGCCTCGTCTGCCTGTTGGATAGCCTTTGGATTTGTAAAATAAATAAAATAAAATAAAATTATAAAATAGCCTTTGGATTTGTAAAATAAATAAAATAAAATTATAACACCCCTCTTTTTATTTGTGGGTCAAAAACAGTAAAATATTAGTAAACAGTAAAATAAGGAATGAAACTCAATATTTTCTTAAATATCAGCCGCCACGTTGAAATTAGTCCGGAGAATTTGTAATAAAAAATAATTAAACAACCCGGCTGCACTGAAACCGCTGACTTCTTAGCTCTATTGTCGCGGGGAATTTTCAAGTCCAAAAAAATGTAATTTTTTTTTTTCAAAAATTTTTGTTTTGGTTCTTGAGTTACAATTTTTGTAAAAGTTTAATCCCACCTCCTACCCTCTTCCCAGCAGCTAGCGACACGTGGTTTTCACACTATGATAGATAATTGCATTTTCAACAACAAAAAAATAATAAAAAAAAAATCAAAACTTTTTTCTAAAATTTGTTTTTGTTGAAAATGCAATTTTCTACCTTAATGTGAAAATCGCGTGTCTCTAGCTGCTACGGTTCGTGAGTTACAACTTTTTAAAAAGTTTAATCCCTCCTCCTACCCTCTTGCCAACCCCCCACCCCCATCCAAAACAAATCAGCTCTGCGTAGGGTGACAAAGAATTTTTGTGCCAAATTTTATAAGAATCGGTTAAGCGGTTTTTGAGTGTTACCAACAGACAGACAGACACCCAAATAGCATGACAAAATTTTGTATTTAGGTCTTCTTTGACCCAAATAACTTTTTAGTGGAAATAAAAAACTTTTTTTTTACGATCCCAATAGCCTCCATACTATGTATGGATGGCTAAAAATAGGTAAGTAAAATAAATGTGTCAAAATATTTCCCACCTGGTATATTAAATTAAGTTGGCAAAAGACACCGTTGATGCTGATGCAATGCAATATAAAAAATATTATGTGTAATATTTTTAGAGGGGCTAATTAATGCACTAATTGCATGCAAAAAGACACGAATAAAATAATTTAAATACAATAAAAATGAAAGGTTTTCATATCAATATTTTTATTTTTAAGTCGGAAAAATATTGATTGGTTACATAAACACGATAAATAATAGTAATACATAAAAAATACATACCTAGACTAACGGATATAAGTAAACCTATACCTCTAACGTCAACTTTAGTGATTTAAGTAAGTATGTTCTTTAGCTAAAATAACTTGATCGTTGGACTTTAATTCTTATTATAAAATTTAGGCTAATTTGATAACTTAAAGAGTCCACCAAAAACTGGCCAAATGTGGATAGTCTATATGTAAAGGATAGGGTATAGGTTTC
Organism: Oxystoma pomonae; assembly: GCA_963921995.1. Classification (NCBI taxonomy): domain Eukaryota; kingdom Metazoa; phylum Arthropoda; class Insecta; order Coleoptera; family Brentidae; genus Oxystoma; species Oxystoma pomonae. The sequence continues at coordinate 97,988,137 of OY998164.1, forward strand.
CATTTATCTTTAGCCATAATCCTTTGCGCTTATCCTGTTTCTGAATAACTACTAAATTCATTATAACACTGCAACTGTATAAAGCATTGTCTAGAAATTAAAAAAATCGTTTAGAAGTTTTAAAAAATAGCAATTCGTTTTTTGGAAAATAAACGTGCGTTAATCTTTTACAAAAAAAATTGCTTTGGGACTGAACAGTCCAAAAACTATTTTTTTTTTTGGAAAGGTTCATAATGTGAAAAAACTAAGTTTCTATGTCCTATTTCTTTGGATATACTTATTGGATACCCTTATACAGACGCTTGAAACAAGATTTCAAAGGTTTTTTAAAGTTTCCCAAAAATTCGATGATTTAAAAATGTTTCACGGACTGACTTAATTTTATTTTATACTTCAGATCTGGAAAGTACTACTATAGACGCATATAAATCGTTTCGTTTGTTAATATCAGAATTAAAAGATGAAATCGGGAAACCCGAAGAAATTTTGCTATTGTTTTAACCTTCCCAACATTTTTAAATTATACCAAATAATGGATACAATTGCTCCTAGCAGTGCGGAACAGACTAAAAAATAGTAAAAAAAGGTCACAAATGCGTTTGCTATAATTAGTATTGAGCGGGAATATAGCCATTCTATTAATTTCGATACTGAACTACATAAAGTCAGTAAAAACTCGCATAATTATTTTTTAGTATAAAGTTAACATGTTGTTAAAAATATAAAAAATGTTTTATTCCTACCAACTCTAGTAATACATTTTTTACACTGTATTGAGGCTTCTCCCCCCTCCGCCATTTAAGTCACGCTACGCCGCTGTTTTTTGTAATATTTCATAAAAAGACCAACATTTTTGAAGTCTTTTTGCAATTACCGCAAAAAATTTGCTACAAATTTAGTTAGTGTTTTAAGCAGTTTTTGTTAAGGGTATTTCAAACGTGTAAAAAATTGCACTTAGCATATTCGCGTGTGGTGCATTTCTGACATAATTTTAGCAACAAATTTAGAATTGAGACCAAATGCCAATCCAGTTTTTTTAAAATATATTATCATGAAAAACGTAAACCAGATCAAAATTTTTCAAGAATTTTATCTAAAATTTAGGAAATATAGCCTGCGGCGCTACGATATCAATGATTGTCACAGCTTTAGTTTAGTTTTAACAAATTTTTGTCAACAACATTTGGCACGTGTAAAAAAAATGAAAACAGATAATATTTTAATAAGTTATTTTCTCGTACACACTGATCGAACCCAACATCTACTATAATTTAAAAGCTGTCAACACAGCGGAAACGCAACAACTACCCGGTAAAGTAAAAAGAAGATATCGTTTGAATCTCTCCCTCCTATATTAGTAATTTACGTTACAAGGTAATAGTAGTTTACATAACAAGAATGTTATAATGATCATTACACGAGAAGATGAAGTTTGAGACGTGTATTCTTGAACATGGAGCGGCATAGATCTATGGCGAATGATCACATGGGATGAAAACGTTATATTCTTGAGCGATGATCCGATCTTACGGATCTCATGAAAATCATACACAGCGTTGAGTGACGCTTGCGCAATAAAGAGGTTTTTTTTTTGGAATGTATTTCTTCCTAAACTGCTTTTCGGTCGTGGGAGGTGATAGATTCCATGCGATAGATCCCATCGAACGAGAGAAAGACCGGATCGTATGACTTTCAAGAATACACGTTCTGAGAGTGTAATGACTATAACAAGTGAGTTAGTGTACTATACTTTACCTACGACCAATGAAAATTTTATTATAAATATCAAAAATGATTAAAAATACCACATCTAACTACATACCTTGTATAAATTATGCAACATTACTGTTTCTTAAGACCGATTTCTCAATAACGAGTTAGCGTTAACTCCAGCAACATAACCTTGTAAACATCTTTAAAAAGCAGGTTAAAATTCACTCCAGGGTAACCAGGGCTTCAAGTTGTGGGTAACTTACCTTACCTCAAGGTTAACCTAAAAAAACATTGGCTTAAAACAGCAAAAAACTGGGATTTAACTCTCTGGTTACCCGCTATTGAGAAACCGGCCCTAAGAGAATTAAGACAAAATTGTGACATTCAAGTTTTTGAAAAATTTACAAAAATTTGAAATTTAGAAATTTTTGAATTTTGAAAATTTTTTATTGGTTTTTTGGAATTTTGAAAATTATTCAAAATTTTGTGTTTTTTTTAGAATTTTTAATGTTTATAATTTTCAATTTTTTTTTTAATTTTGAAAATTTATATATTTAATAAATTATTTTGTTAAATCTATATATTAATAAATATTTCATCGCTTGTCGCGCCCTTCACAATCTATGTCTAGGCTTCATTATTCTCCTATTATAGTATAAAGGGTTGGTCATAAGTAAAGTAACTTTACCTACGACCAACAAATAATACTAATTTTACGACCATCTCAACACGATTTTAATGGCTCATTTACAGTCCTAGGATAATAATAAACCGTAGATGTAAACCACAAGATGGCGTGACAAGCGATGAAACTTTATTTTATAAGAGCGCTACTTGACGCAAAAATGTGAATTATTTTTCTATATTTTAAAGAGAATAAATATTTATTAAACGTAAATAAATCCAATATAATTTTAGTAACTAACCAAAGATGAGTCCCGTTAAATTGACATATTACGCATTTTTAAGAAAAAAAAAACTTAAAAAACGAAAAAGCAAGAGTTCTTTGTACTTCAGTGCAAAATGAACTTCTTGGATTTCGATTGCTCACACAGAGAGTGGAACCTAGGACGTCGCCGTTTCGTCCTTATTAGGCACTCGTCAGCTAGGTGTACCACAACAACAGAAAACCTCGATCACGCTTATGTGCCAAAGATCACGGCTCAAGCGGAGAGAATTTCTGTCGAGTACCGACCTGGTTCCCTCTGTGTGAATCTTCATTTTGCACTGAAGTACAAAAAACTCTTGCTTTTTCGTTAGATTCACGGTGCTACTGCCATCTTCCTTTTGTTTTCTAAATCGTGCAGTACGGCACTTTCGGTTGTTTTGCGATTATATTCGCATGCTTGTAGACGAAACCTGCATACAGATGGCATTGTAATATGTCTCTCGCAGGATCGATGCTACGCTTTGCACCTACTGCTTATGCAGTGGGTCTTATTCTTGGTTGTCGAAGATTTACACAGAGGGAACCATGGTCGGTACTCGACAGAAATTCTCTCCGCTTGAGCCGTGATCTTTGGCACATAAGCGTGACCGAGGTTTTCTGTTGTTGTGGTACACCTAGCTGACGAGTCCCTAATAAGGACGAAACGGCGTCGTCCTAGGTTCCACCCTCTGTGTGAGCAATCGAAATCCAAGAAGTTCATTTTGCACTGAAGTACAAAAAACTCTTGCTTTTTCGTTAGATTCACGGTGCTACAGCCATCTTCCTTTTGTTCTTTTAAAAAAAACTTGTTTTTAAAAAGATATATGAAAAGTCTCTTAGTAACCTTATTTGTTTTTGACGTTTTAGATAGAACGGCATGGAAACTTTAGGTTATGAAGGTTGTTGACTTGTTGCGTCTCTAACTTCATCTTGTTATGTAAACTACTATTACCGGACTGAAATTGAAATGTAGTATTTTAAATGCGCAATTACACAGACGAACATGCTCAAACAAAAGCTCGTGGAAAAGATCTAAAATTTTTTGCGTGAACATTTTTGTGAGCTTTTCTTTGAACATTTTGTTCGGGTAAATTTTTGAGCAAATTATTGCTATCTGTTTTGGACACATATTTTTAAAGATGAGAATAAATAAAATTTCACATCAGTGATCAGTGATCTCAATTCTTTAAAAAAATGGAACACCAACTTTTATTTTAAATTTTTGTGGAAGAAAAATTAGGGTTACTTAAATATTTTTTCTTAGGGTTTTTCCCGGATTTTTTTGCCCCGGGGATTTTTTGGGATTTTGTTGCGAGTTTTTTTTATTTCCAAGGGTTTTTTCCTAAATTCAAAAAAAAACCCAGGAAAATTTTTCTTTTCCAAAAAAATTTTGAGTTTTTCAAATATCGGTAAAAAACTCAAAAATTACACTTTTAAGCGGTAATCCGCGCCTCACGACTATGAGGAGTGGTGGGAAGGGGATTTTTTTTTAAACATATTTTTGCAACTTTACTTTACCCTTAGCTTTGATTGTTTTTTTTTCATTCCTCACACCAGATTTACCTAGTTAGCTTAAGGCCCCAACGGTTGCTTAAAAAAGCAAAAGGTTCATGAAAATGCTGAAGATAGATATTTACTGTCAATTTAATGTAATAATCAAGGTCGATTACTGACACTGAACAAACAATATGCAAAGGAGCAACATTCCGATTCAGAAATATAGTCTATTACTGCTAAATTATATTTTTTTAGACAAGGGTCTGGGATCGTAGGAGTGTAAAAGTGGGTAATAAACGGGTATTATTTAGACCGAACGTACTTTTGTTCATATATTTGAGATTTAATAAAATGTATATAGGTTTTTTAATTTGAATTAATTATTATTGTATTGTGTCTTAAACTAGGAAGTAAAATAAAGAGATATTCTTTTAAACGTAAATTTTTATCATTACATTTTACAAGCAACAGCAATAAATAAGTTCCAATTATTATTTTTTATGATTCTCGTTTTTTGACAACCCCAAAAAAGTTACAAGTATACTGGCACATCCCCTATAAAAATAAAATCAATCGAAGTTGATATAAATACCTTGTTTTAAAACTTAGTCTTTCTATTTTCAGTTAAGTTCAATGAATTCCCATAAAACTATAAAATTTAAATTTGTAAGAAATTTTTATTACCAACATTTCTTCAAACAAATTTTGCTTAAAATTCTCTCCAAAATCTCAAGTCTTTTTGTACGAGATTTTGCTCGAACTTTTCTTTGAACATTTTGCTCAAGAGGCTCGTGTAAATGTTTGTCGGCATTTCAACATCAAAGGAAAGTTTGTCTGTGTAAATGCGCCTTAAGATTTTAACACAGGGTTAATTCTGAACAGTTTTTATCAATGCAAGTTATAATAAAGTTACTTAAAAATTTAAACGGTAATACTACAATTTGAATTATTTGAAATATTTACAGGGGCAGCGTCAGGTACATTTTTGGCCTTAACTTTGCTTACCAATCCATTAAAGAAGAAACTTTCTACTACCTTGCCAGCTAAAAGATAATAGAAAAATCTGGCGATAATTCTACTACTCCGAGTACTACTCGCATTCTGAACGCGCGACAAGGATGAAAATGCTTCTTACATAATATCTAGTTTATAATATGTCAATGGTTAAAACGTGTTACATGTTATTATTAAAAGAAAATTACTAAAGATGACCTTTCTCATTTCCTTTATAAGAACTATTATACTATTTAACTTTTTTAAACCATGTTAACAGATACATAACATATATGACTCTGATAAGTATGGTAATGCTGCAAGGTATAATAAATTGTCTTGTACACCCAATCAAAGAAATTGTGCCTCGGGGTAATAACTACTTAATATGTGTTTAAGGAATAAAAACAATTTATTATAAATGCTAAACAGGTATAACTTACGGTGCTAATGATTTATTACTGTATTTCAATATAACGTTCATTGAATTCTATAGCTATAGAATGGTGAATAAACCACCTATGACCCATTTTATTAGCTTTACGCATAGCCTTTGCTTATTCTTCAAATCTTCAACTTCGGAGGGATTTTGAACAACTAAGGCTGGCGTTTTATTTGTTTTCAATTAAACGTAAGCATCTCATATAAGAAGATCATTGCAAAACTGAGAGTTTTAAAGTCTCATATCTTTATTATATATATATATATATATTTTTGAAATCAGGGTGTTTAATTTAATATAAGAAAATTTTTATCAAAATTTGACATTTGTTACGACATTTGCGAATTATTAATAAAATATTTTTAAAGCGCGATAAAAACTATACAAGTTTTGTATTTACGGTTCATTTATATCTTTAATATTAACAGAAATATCTGAATGTCAAAATATATAATAAATCATCCTGTAAATCTGCATCGGAGCGTTTTTTTTTTAAATTAAGAACTCTTCAGAAAAACTCCCGTGATATTTTAACAAGAAAAAAAATTATCAACTAAGCTATAACAGGTTTTCATTAATGTTTATGAGTAAAAATTGCCATTTAAAACCGCGTAAATTAGGATAAACATAGGATCTTTAACATAGCATGTTTATCCAATAAAAATTAGTTACCCATTTATTAATTAGGTGAGAAATTATGAAAATTTAAAAGTGTGACATGGGTCTCTTTTAACGTTAACGTCCCAATTATAGGTATGTATGCAAGTATAAAATATTGGTCAATGCTCTTAACTTACTAGCTGTCCTTGTACTGTTTTATGACGTTTCCTCTAATTTACAAACATGTAAATAACGAGACGTTAGAATATGGTATTACCATCCCTTAGCTTACAAAAGAGACCATGCACTTAATTATAGCGGTTTCTGGACTACTGTGATCCTATACGTTTTTGATATATCGAACGAAAGTAGCACAATGCAAAATTTAATGATTTTCACTATTTGTAACAAAAGGACTTAAATTGACTACTCAAAATTTCATGATTTTTACTTCTTGTAATAAAACGACATAAACTAACGTCAATTATTAGTATTATAGTTTTATTACAACAAGTGAAAATCATGAAATTTTGAGTTGTGCCACTTTCGTTCTGAAGGTGCGATATATTTTGTATGTCTAGTCTCTGCTACAAAAATAGAAATAGTATATTAAAAAACAACAGAGCTCTCGCTCGTGTGCAAAGAGTCATTTCCACTCTTTCACCAAGTCACCAATTTTTACAAACATTTTTTCTCCAAACTGCAAATAAAACAAAAATAAGTATTTGCTGTTTACATGTCAAATTTTATCTATTAATATTTTTTTTTAAAGAGAAACGTTTTGATAAAAGGGGATTTTATTTTAAAAATTGTACTACTTCAAAAAAGTTTCCAAAAAATTATTACAGCTAACCATCACTCTTAAGAGTAGAGATACTTTTTTTTGTGTCAGTGACCTTAGTTCAGTAAATCTCGAAGTGAAGTTCAAAACGAGTTATATGATATTTATACTATTTTTGGAGTCAAATAAACATCAAAATCAGAAAAAACTAAGACACGACTCTGAGTACTCTTTTATTTTTTGCTAACTGAATAAGCTCCAATTTCTATCTAAGGTCACCAATTTGAAATATTCAAACATTTGAATAGTATTTAGTATTATTTAGTCCAGCCCTCCCCCCACCACCGTTCCTGCGCCAATAAAACACACCGCAGAAAATTAAAAAGACTACATCCCCCAATCTAATTTATGCAGGGTATTAATATTTTTCAGACCATGGGGACTATCCCTCAGCACTCAATTCTGAAAGGACCAACGAGACCATTGAATTCAAATTTACTCAACCGACTTTTCGAAAATGTCGCTGACGGAATTGCCGGACAAAATACAGCTCTTATCTTCACAGGTTGGTAAACTGTAATACCATAAAGTAAATACCTAGGGCATATTTTACTTTTTACTTCGCTTAACTGTAGACACTTTAAATACTGACTTGTAGAAAGCAAATCAATAAACTAACGAATAAAATATCGAGTTTTCTACTTTTATTGGAGTTTCAAAATTATTTTACATGCAAAAGGTTGACTTTTGACGTTTCCTAAAAAACCAGAATGGTGTAGCACTTTTTAATCTCAGGGGTTACTTCAGGGAAAGCTCTTATTTCTCTCAACCCACAGCAACTAAAATTGTGTCCTTTTTTTTGATACTGCCTTGATGTTTCTACTAAGCATTTTTATGAACTTAATCTGACAAATCTTGTTAGGTTTTATGGATGATGGGGTAAAATACGGTACCCTTGAGGGCAAAATAGAGCAGGTATATTTCTTAATAAATTTCAATGAAAAAAATGCTTTTATTTAAGAAACTACTTTTATTGAAAAAAATATATTTAAAAAAACATAGTTTTTGTAAAACAAAGCATACACTGCAAAAATACTGCCTAATATTATGGAAAAAAATATTTTTTTAATATATAAAAAACATACTAAAATCAAACATATTCATTTTATCCCCGACAACAAACAGTTGAAGCAAAATAAAATTTTTTCCTTGGAAAAGATTACTTTGGGAAAGCTGAAATCAATTTTAAAGTTATATTGAATTGCGCTTCTGCTTGACATATACAGGCTTCCTAAGATTTTCCTTAGGGATATGATTTCAATAAATCAAACAGAAATGGCATAGAAAGTTCTGCGCGCACAAAAGAAACAGGTATATTGAGCAAGGGTGCCAGTTTGTTATTATCTCCGGACTGCTTTCATGAGAAAAAATTGTCGCCACTCTTTCATTGTGAGCATAAATCATAGTTGCAATAATAACCGTTGACAAGATGTCTGCAAATTCCGCTAGATGGCACATGAGATGATCGAGGAAAAAATTAGATGTTTTCAGGTCCAAACCACAGCTTTTTCTTGCTTAAAGGAGGCGGCAGGGTCCATTATTTACGATACTGAGCGATAAACTCGTGAGGTTGTTAACATTAGAAAGAAATATCTTTGCTTTTAATTAAATTTCTTTCCATTCTGTTCTATTAGTGACATCTATCCAGAAATGGCCAAACCATGCAGCTAGCACTAGCAGCCAAAGAAATCAATAAACGGCGCTGTTTTTCCTGCAGAGCTTTTTGCTTGCGATATTATTGATTTTAAATAAAGCTGGCCCTACACTACATTTGATATTTTCGAGGTGTTTTATGACATGATCTCGAAACATGTAGCGAACCAATTCTTCAAAACTAGCGGGAGGGTAAAAGCGAAAAATAAGGGGCTGCCAATATTTGTAACACCCAAAAAGGGGTGAAAAGATTTATTTTGCTCTGTGTCTTTACAAAAAACGTTTTTTTTTACGAAAAACTTGAGTTCTGCTACTTTTTTAATTTTTTTCTTCAACTTTCTCGAAATTTTCGTCATACCGTAGAAAAAAATTATTTCCCTTATGGTCATACTCTACTTTTATTCGAAAAAATTTAGAAACAAAGACGGGATCAGTTTTCCTAAAACGGGGGATCTTGGTTTCGAGTGAGAAGATAAAGGGCGCCGCAGGGGCCGTGCACAAATTACGTAATGGTCATAGGGGGGAGGGGGGTTACAAAACGTTACGTAGGGAAGAGGGGGGTTTTCGACAGCGTTTGCATTTGTGTGAAACTAAGAAAATTTAGAATGAAAATAAGTGAAAAGTTTTTTTTTTTGGGAGGGGGTAGTGGTCTTGAAATCGTTACGTAATATTAGGGGAGTGGCGTGCCAAACCGTTACAAAACATTACATAGGGAGGGGGTCAAAAATTGGTAAAATCACCGTTACGTAATTTTTGCACGGCCCCACATCTGACTGTTCTTCCTTTTTGATTTCGAATCAAAGTGCAAAACCCGGGTTGGACGTTCGAAGGCGTCAACCCGTCCTATTTGCTTGATAAAGTTTCTATCTATCTAGGAAATATCTTAGTCGATTTCTCTGGCCGTGTATGAACGCTTTAGGTTAGGCATTTGCATGTATCTCAGTCCCCAGCCTGTAAACAGTGCGTAAGGACAATGGCTACAAAATGAAAAGCCGAAAAATATTTTTTTTACGATATCTTTCATCAGTTTGGTATTAAAGTCGAGCAAAAACAATTTTTATTCCAGTCCTAAAGGTATGAAAATAGAAAACATTAGAAAAAAACAACATGGAATGGATTTACTACGTGTAAGATGTAGTGACAACATCGCCCCATACCCATCCTTTTCTGCCTAATGTGCTTTTCCGTTTGTCTGCGTCTTATACACGGCTGCTTAGCCCCCTAAGGATTTGCTTAGGAACCCTGTATATAAACCGTTGTGTGTGTTCCCATAAGCTGAACTTTTTCGAATTCTTCCTTGCTTGCTTACCGTCCTAAATCCGCCTTTTGCTTTGGCGGCAGCTTTGCGTCAGTCGTAAACGGGGTAGCTGTTCGGGGGTAAAATGAGGTACCCGGTTTTTCAGTTACTGTATCCCATTTTATCCTAAATATTTAAAACGTTTCGAAACGCATTATACAAACTTTCTGTTCTAACATAAGTCCATAAAAACTATCTTTATGAAATACTCTCATATTTGCGGTGTTGCCATTTGCAGGAAAACTTGGCAACAACTTTCTTATTTTAAATTGAACACCCTGTATATTTTTGCATTTTTGGATTCCTATAGCTATGTTCAACTGTTTTTAAAATATTGACCTTTGACAGCCCTTAACATCAAAACGGTTAAGGATAGAGTAAAACGGTTTTTACATTCCTGTCTTGGTTTTTTACAAGCTATCGTTTTATATCTAAACCCAGGGTTAAAATACACCAAGGTTAGGTTAACCATGGGTTAAAAATAGTATAAAACGATAGCTTGTGAAAAACCAAGATAGGAATGTAAAAACCGTTTTGCTCTATCCTTAACCGTTTCGATGTTACGGGCTTTCAAATTTAAAAAATGTCAATTTTAACCTGTCAATATTTTAAAAATAGTTGAGCATAGGTATAGGACATTATACATAAAATGTACCTAAAATGTGTGCAAATATGAGAGTATTTCATAAAGATAGTTTACATGAACTTATGTTAGAATAGAAAGTTTGAAAAGTTTCAATTGTATAGTTTCCAAAATCTTCTAATAGTTACTCACCTTGGGACACCCGGTATAATGCGTTTCCAAACGTTTTAAATATTTAGGATTAAATGGGATACAGTAACTGAAAAACCGGATACCCCATTTTACACTCGAACAGCTACCCCGTTTTGCCTTTAGAAAATTAACTGACTGACTAAAGTAAATAAATAACAAAAATTGCAGAACCTTTTAAACTAACCTCAAAATATCATCACCAGCGGCGTACTGAGAAAAAGTGGGGCCCGGGGCGGTATCTTCAGATGGGGGCCTCCCCTCTCATTTTTCTATATACTTATCTTAGTTTTATTTGACAAAAACACAATATTAAATCCTAAAATTTTTTAAAATATGATATTTACAGGTACCTATTTGCAAAAAAGAAATTTAAGTCAACTAAAAAAGCTGAAAAAATTAATTTAAATAAATCTTTTTTTTATACCTTTATCAAAAAACTGTTACTTTACTAACTGTCTGCAGATAACTAAAGCATGGCTTTCTTGGTTACCGATGCAAAAAAAGATGTCTGTCCGTTTGTTACCGAGAATTAAAGAGAAATAGCGGAAAATAGTAATATTGAAAAAATCTAATTATTCTTGCCTAAAAATTAAGCCATTTCCGCCAGTTTTCACCAAGTATTTACGAAAAAATCATCATATCAAACTGTCAAAGATTAAAATGTCGCAACAATTAACGTCACCGAGTAAAAAGGCGCATCGCTGTGGAAATTATTGTTATTTCATTTACCAGCCGCCTTAATTTATAATGTAAAGATGGTGTCTTGCGAGAAATGCTCTTCGTTCGAGATTTTTGAAAGAATTTTTCCTATTTTTCTTGGATTTTTTGATAAAGGTATATAAAAAATAGTGTTAACAACTCGCAGCTAAACTGTGCTTTTTTTACTCGCTTTTTTAAATACCTCGACGCATTCGTTATTTAAGCCAACGCTTGTAAAAAAAGCACTATTTTAGCCACTAGTTGTAAAAATATTATTTTTCTACCATTTACCGTTGCAAACGTTTGCATAACTTCATTAAATTCGATGGTTTTGGTCACTTCGATCTCAATAGATAAAATCGCCAAACTTATTATCCACTCTTGGCTCATAAGCTCATTGTGGAGCAGAAATAATTTTTAATCAATTTTAATTTCGAAAATCTGCGCTCACATGTAGCGTTTGAAACGCATAATGTAATAAATAGTTTCAGATTTAAAAAAATAATTGAAACATATTTAACAATTTTAAGAAAATACAAACAACTCCAAAAAGCACAATAATTTTTATTACCAAAGAATCAATTTAATATATTCAGAAATATTGTTGATTTCAACAATTAAAGGCATGGTAAAACTAATAAAATCAAAAATATATTTTTGAGGGTTTCAACCTTGGGAACAATAATTTTCTTCGAGTAATAAAATGAGTAAGTGTAAGATTTCTATGTCTGAAAATTTTGTCAGTTTTTGACTACTCATACTGTTTCAAATTATTAAACAAAAATTAAACTATAACTTGGATCATTTTTTGAAATAGAAAATCTGTAGTTGAAGCACTTTTCTCCTAGACGATGCTAGACAGACTGAGAGAGAGAGAGATTGTGCGTACCGGAATACCGGATATCTTTTTCTATCATTTTAGGTATATTATACCTACCTATTTATGCATGAATGATAATGAGTTCTGACTTTTACCGGTTTTCCAGAAAGCGGCCACCCCTGTATGCGTATACTTGGTGCTTTTATCTTATCCCTACCCAAAAAACTTAAAAAACCACGTTCAATCTCTTAGAAAAGCTTTACGAGATTCTTTATAATGTTGTACCGGGTTTTTCATGTTTTCTATGAGGTATGTTATACAAACTTAAAAATCTAATAAAATCTCATGAAGTACGAATTTTTTGTATAAGCTTGGCTCGTAGAATCTTATAAAATCCTTCAAACAGCATAAAAATTCACCAACTTTCATAAGAATCTATGTGGTTTTCGTACCTGGGATAACTTAGAGTAGGTTTTTGGATAATTGTGTACATGTGGGTTACCAAGGGGGCCCCCCGTAACCCGGGGCCCGGGGCGGACTGCCCCCACGTCCCCCTTCCGTCAGTACGCCACTGTACATCACACCACCACACGCAATTAAATTTAAATGCTTTTATACGACTGACGCAAAGCTGCCTCCAAATCATATATCAAGCAGAAGCGCAGTTCAATATAACCTTAAAATTGATTTCATCTTTCCCAAAGTAATCTTTTCCAACGAAAAAATTTTGTTTTGCTTTAAGTGTTTGTTGTCGGAGATAAAATGAATATGTTTGAAAATCAGAAGCATAATCAACAGTTTCTGTAAGAGTCAGAAAATTAAAAAATCAAGTGGTGTATTCAGTACAAATGTCAACTTTTTGCTTGCTTAATTGCTTGCTTGCTTACCAGCGAGCGTAAATCTGTCTAAAATATTCGGATCTCCTGAATTCTAGCAAGAATGCTACATTCAGCATGCACCAAAGACCAGCTTGTTAAGTATAATTTCTTGGCCTATCCCGTTTTACCTCGATACCTCGCTATACCCCGTTTTCCCCTATGTGTTTTACTGTATGTAAATTAAAGGATACATTCCTTTTAAGAAAAATTTTAAACAAATGCCGACCGTTCCTTAGAAGACAAAGCCACTAGGAAAATAATTTCATAAAAAATGACCGACTTAGAACACAGTACAAATTTGAGGAAATTGTGAGATTTTGGGTACTTTTGAGGGAGAAAACTAATATACATGATATGGGCTTGATTTTTGAGAAATTAATAATGGCGCAAACAGCGTATTGGTAGGTTAACCACAGAAATTAAAGTTTATTTTAAGTTAACCCGTTTTTGAGCTAGGGGCTTTTAAAAAAATATGCGCCTAGACCTAGAAGTTTTTTATTAATGAAAATTTATTTTTGCGCTAAATTGTTTTTTTATAGATAATTTAAAGTAGAATTTATTTATCAAACTGGATTTTATCTGTAATATTTATTTTTTGAGATATAATAGTAAGTTGGTATTTTTCTTATGGATGACCTATTTTTCACTCAATTTTTTGAAGTCAACATAAAATTTCCTTTAAAAGATGATGTATCGCACAATATTTTATTTTTCTGTTGTTGTATTGTTTATTTTATTGTTTTATATTATATTTTTTACGAAAAGCAACGATAAAATGTACAAAAAAATATTTAAGAAAATAAAAAACTTAAAAATATAGAAAATATCATTATAAGGAAATTTTGTGCAGATTTTAAAATTTGATAAATAAATTTTACCCTAAATTATTTATAGACTAAGAGCAATTCAGTTTAAAACAAAAATTTAATTAACAAAAAAGTTATAGCCAACTGACATACTGATATCCGTTTTTCACCCTTATTAATTTTTCAAAATCGAGCCCATAACATGTACAAGGTGATCGGTTATAAGTGTTCCCTGAGATAACTTTTTTGGTAACAGCCGCTGATGAACCAAACAAAAACCGTGTAAAAGGGTATTTAATAGGGATCGCAAAATTAATCAGTTCATTTAGTATACAGGGTGGGCAAAAAAAAATGTTTTTCTTATGAAATACCCTATACATTTTGACATTTTCAAATTTTCCAGAAAATTAGATTTTTAAACATACTATATAGTATAGGTTTGCATGTACCCGTTTTCGAGATATTTGAATTTGAATGAGATAATAGTTAATTAGTATTATTGTATTATAATTAAACCAAAGTAGGTCATACATAATAATATGCATAATCACAACACTCAAAAAGCTAAAAAACAAAAGATCAAAAGATCTTGGCTGGAAATAACGAAAATTCAAACTTGGATGAGTATCCCACAAGGAACACACAAAAGATCAAAGCGAAAAGAGAAATGATTAAACGATGTTTCGCCCTGGGTAACCAGCGTGGGCTCATCAGTAGTTTCACTGGTCACCCTCCACTATACATCATTAAACACCATCATACACTTAGATTTCCAACCTTGAACCACTCACAAATAGGCATCGTTCCGCACTGGTACTTACTTATCCAAGTTACCTGATACGAATTCGTCCTGGCGTGTTAATATTTCCAGTCCAACACGACGACTTGGATTTCTAACTTTGAGTCATTAACAAATAAGCAAATTGGTGATTCAATGGTGGAAATGGCGACACGTCAGTCTGGTGCTCCCGTGTCGTTTTTAAGAATTATTCATAGAATGGGATTTTACGTGTATTTTATCATTTTTAAACAATATATAAACATCTAAGCCCTGAAGAAGGCCCAAACCTAAGGCTAAAACATTGGTGGTTGATGTAAAAATTGAAATATAGACTGTACAAAAAAGCCAAAACGTGTTATCATTAACAATGAAATATGTTGATGAATACTGTTTGGGAAGGGTGAAACTGATGAACCCCCGATGGTTATACCCAGGGCGAAACATGTTGATTGTTTCTCTTTTTGCTTTGGTAATTAAATTTGGGTACATTTTTGAAACAGGAACAAAATTGTTATTCCTACTAGCGTGCGGAAAAGTTACTTTTCCGCACGATTTTTTGTTTTGAAAGTTCTACCTTTCCGCACGATTTCTTTACTTTTCCGCACGATTTTTACTCTTCCGCACGATTTTTAATGTGATGCAAAATTTTCACTTCAAAGGACAATATTTTAATTCAAGATATACTCTAAAATAATTAAATCAGCATTTTTATTTTAATATTATACCCGTATGGGTAATATTTTTCATTCAGAAAATTCATAGCCTTAACATTAACTTAAAAAGTCACATGCAGGTACTTTACTGCGGAAAAGTAAAATCGTGCGGAAAACTAACTTTTCCGCACTAGTTCTGAAAAGTTACTTTTCCGCACGAATTTTGTATTGTAAAAAATGGAGATATTTACGACTAATTAAATAGTTTATGTTACTATTCTATCTTATGTGTCATTTTGGAGCATTATTATAAAATATTTGCGTATTAAAAACATTTTTTTTGATAAATAAGATGGAAAAAAACACTCGTAGGGAAAACATTGTACCTAACTCTTGCAGAAAATGCCTTTTCCACCCTTGACGGCTTGCTCCGCGTCGTTTGTGCAAATGCCGTCGCGTGCGGAAAAGTACCATTTTCCGCAATTGTTAGGTAAATAAATATTATATCAATTTCTTTTCTAAACTAATTTGTATTGTATCTTTTTCAGAGAACGAGCAAATGAGACAACATAGCTACGAACAAGTCAACCAAATCGCAAACACACTAGGCCGTACTATTTATAAAACAATCGTTCAACAAAATCTTCCAAGAAACCAAGATGGTGACTTTATTGTGGCTGTCAATATGCAACCAAGCGATAACTTGGTTATGGTCTTGATGGCCATTTGGAAAGCTGGAGCCGCCTACCTGCCATTGGATCACGCTTTTCCAGGGCCAAGGATTGAGCATATTGTCAACGAGTCTAGGCCAGTTTTGATCATTTATGATAAAGGTAGGACATTCGCACTGTCAAAAACTTAATTTCTCTCGTTTAAGAAAAAAATACGCATTGATTTTTTTTAGGTAAACGAGAATGTTTGTGTTACCACATCTTCGATTTAGTTTAATTTTTTTTCACAATCACCCGAATTCAATCAATTAATCCTTCATTGATGCTAATAAATAATGTGATCGCCCTTACACACAAATCTATAAAGGATACAAAGTTTAAAATAATAGATTATTCATTATGATAATTGAAACGATATGAATGAGAGCATTAATGTACTAATTAACTCCTGATGGTCTATCCCCTAAATGCTCCGTACGCACTTAACATGTAATATGACAATAAACGTAAAAACTATTATCTAGTAAAATAAAACCAACTTTCTAAGGCCAGAAGCTGTTTGCACTTACAAAAACTACAAATACTTTACCCAATTTTTCATATTGATAATAATAATAAACAATAATTTTTCAATAGTTTTAAAGAAAACACTGTGCAATGACTTATCCATATGTAGACGCATTAAGTAGTATGGTATGCGGTCTCCGCATATATCCATCGACACAATGCGGCATTACGGATGCTGTATTAGACCTAAGGAACTCGTACGATGTTGATGATACTCCAGTGTTGCCATATGACCCCTTTGATATTCCGTCCGTAGTGGAGAATGATGGAACCAGAATATACTGGAATTTTGCAGTCTGTACACACTAACAAGCCGGATATAATACTTCTTGACAAGAATGATAAAATTATGTATGTCATTGAGTTCTCGGCACCCGCCGAGACAAACATCATTGTCAAGGAGGAAGAAAAACGGACGAAATATCAGGATCTTCTCTTTGACCTTCGCCGAGTGTACCGGAGCTTTACAGTCAAGCTAGTGGTTTTGGTAATTGGAGCTCTCGGAGGTGCACGCAAACACTGCTCTCAGCTCTCAAGACGTTGCCAGCCGGCCGTGACAAGGCAGAACACCTTGCTGGCACAATGCAGAAAGCGGTCATCCTCGGATAATTGCGTCTGCTCAGAGCACACGATGCGGAACACTGTTTCTACTAACCTTGCGATTGGTGGGGAGTAGGACGGTGAATGGAACACCTGGCCTATCTGTACCCGAGTAAGTCGGAGCCGCGAGACCGCAGATAAGGCCAAAAAAAAAATTGTTAATACAAGTGTTTACCTAAGTTTTATAGTTATAATTGGGCAATTCCATGACCGATAGAGATTTTTGGAGTTTTTTCGTTTTTTGTATCTAAGAAGTGAGGTAACATTAAACGTGTAAACTCACTAGAACCAGCGAAAATATAGAGAAAAAAATAAAGAACTGAAAACAAAATTTATTTGTTTTTATAGAAAAACTCGCTTTTGGGCACTGATCTCATCGCCACCCTCTTCGAAATGGCGCGAAATCTATTAGAAGCTCGCCAAAACACAAATAACTATCCATATAAATACGTTTGCGGCGTTTCACGGCAGTGCTTAACGATACATGACGATGACGTTCCGGATTTCAATGTCAACAGTGTCAAATAACGTTAGTCGGCGGCCGTTTTGGGCACGATCAAAAACTATCTAAGATCTAAAGCAATAACATAATAGAGAATATACTTTACAACTGCGAACAGGGTTTGATTATAAACGGCATAAAAATAAATTGCAGAAACGCTTAAAGGTTTGCAATTACGAGTTGTTTGAGAAAGTTGGCTTCGTTGTTATTATATTATTTTTATAATTTTTTTTTATTTTCCCAAAAATTTTTTTTCATCGATTTTTTTAATAACATTTTAGTTTCGTTTTACATAAAAACTATGCTTTCAAAATAAATAAAAAAGTAATAAAAAAATCAAAAATAAAAAAAAAACAAAAATATAAGTACAATTAGCAACCAAACCAAAAAATATCATGTGCGATACATAATTTTAGAAAGTTTTATGGTGATTGAAGAAATCGAGTAAAAAATATGTCATTCCATAAGAAAAATACAAACTGAGTGTTATATCTCACAAACTAAACGTGACTTTAAATTATCTATAGAAAAGCAATTTACACCAAAAAGAAATTCCAATCCAAATAGCCAAAACCTCGTAATTCTTGTGTTGGCTTAACCGAGCAATATAAATACCAAAATTTTCACAATTGTATTTCTGGAACCCCTGAACATGACATTTATCAAAATCGGTTCACGGGAACAAAAGTTTAAAGCAAGAAAAACGGGAAACAGCGGGTAAAATCATAGGCAACGCTGCGGGCGTTTAGCAAGTTTTACAATAAATTCCCATTTATTTACTTTTTACCATTTGTAATCGTCCTTGACATTGAATTGAATGCCGTGTCATTGATTGACATAAGTTTAAAAATCAATAGTAACATAATTTAATATTAATATAGGAATTTCATTTAATTGATTTATCATAATAAGATTAGTGACTTTTAATAGGATATTTTCCTTTATTGTCACTATTTTAACACATCACGAGCTCTGCGGTTAATATAAACTTTGTCATTACCTCATTAGTAAAATACCTTCCTGCGTGTTAAGCATGTCACGCAGCTTATAAACAAATAAATAAATAACAATATATTAACGTCCAATAATAAATGATTAGCCATATTTTTAAATATTGCCCAAGTAACACAGCGTGCTGTAAATAAGCTGGGATAACGTTTCTGCAGCAAAAAAGATAACAATAATGCTTTTGCTGTCTTCTGCCACAACGTTTTGAAAACTTTATGGAAATGTTGTCACAGCTATTTTGAAGAATATTTTTTGCCTGTGACAACGTTTGCGGCAGCTGAAAATACAGCATTTTGGCAAATGAAAGCAATCTTGTTTAAAATTTAACTTCTCTGACAAAAAGTGTACTTAAAAATAGCAATTAAATCAAAATTGTCCGCCAACATAAAAGACTGAAGATGGAAGACCACTAAAATAAATATTACTGATGTTTAACAAACTCTCGATTAAAAATACGCATTTTGTGGACATCCCAAGAGCCCTTTGATGACGAAACCTGTTATGATACCTCGTTAAACTGGACACGCTTCAAAAATTTTAGATAATAAGGGTTTTTTTTAATCATAAAATTTTTATCTTTTTTTTATTTTAATCCAGAATGAATGGAGAAAAATGAATATTTTTTCAAAAATTTTTGAGAGGTTATGTTTCGCAATAATATAAAACATGGCCACTCACTCGCCCGTGCAACTAAGCTACTACTTTGCATTTTTTTTAAAATAAATCTAAAACAAAAGCAAATATTGCTGTGGGCTCACGGTTCCAGCCTAGCGGTAGAAGGCGCTTATTCTCAAATAACATTGAAAGCAACTGCATTTTAATAAAAATTGCACTTGGATACAACAAATAACTGTCGTTACAATCTTGGCATTTTTTTCAGATGTATTTTAAGTAAAAAAGTTAAGATCGCAACTATTTTGTTAGTTAAGTTTTACCCACATAGCAAATTGTCATTCTTAGCAATTGCACAGAATATCCTCAGAAAGAAAAAGGATATGTTAAGGATGTTCTAAATTAACATTGTAACATCTTTAGCATGTGCTAAGAATAGGTTACGTTCCGCCCTAATCACATGCTATGCAGGTTCTTAGGATGTGCTAATAGATATTCTTATCAGATAATTGCCATGTGCTTAGTACATATAGCAACGGGTCAACCTTAGCCCCGTTAATTCCTAAAATATGGCTTTAAATAAAATAAAAAATATATTTTTGAGCTCTAAAAACCATGTTCTATCACAATACACCCTAAGAAAAAAAAAACAAATAATAAAAAAACTGCGACGCGCCGACGGGGTTCGAACCCACAACCTACAGGTTGAGAGACCAAAGCTTTATCCACTGTATCATGCGCTTATAAAGAAATAGGTTGAAACCGCGAAATATAAGCGTTTCGGCGGATTCTTATTGGTCGACTTAATCAGAGAATTTTCGCGTTTGTATTGGGATGGTTTTCTGAGCGCACTGAATTAAACGCTCATGATTTTATTGTATATTGCAAATAGATGTGTACTTAATATTGTACCATAATTGGTATATACTTTGCATTATATAGTATATGCTAAGGAAATACAAGAATAACATTATTTTGATGTTCTGCTTTTAGGGTACCAGAATAGAATGTGCGCTAAAAGGACCAAATAATAATGTTTCAACAAGTGAAATATACTTTGCATATGATAAAGATGTTCTAATAGTAAACTTCTTTAGTGATATGTCCTTAGCATATGCCAAGAAAATAGTTAGAAACTCATTCTTTTGATGTTCTTTTATGGTACCAGAATAGTATGTGCGCTAAACTGACCAAAAAATGTTCTAAAATTGATAATATATTCTTGGCATGTGTTAAAGATGTAATCAAAAGACCTGCTCAAATGGTTCATTCATAGCATTTGCTATGGATATCCTTAATAGCATATAGTTAAATAGTTTGTAACAAGCATATGCTAAAGATGTGCTCAAAAGGACATCCTCGAAAGGAGGTTTAACGCACATGCTATGCATGTAAATGTTCTTTCATTGATATGTGGGTAGCATATTTTTAGGTATAAGTTTTACCTTTAAAAGTTGATTAGCTATATGATATAATTATAGAAGTTATTTTAAATGTAAATTTAGTATTCAAGCAATCTCAACAGCCAAAATTACAGATTAAATTAAGCTAACTATTTTAAAGCAAAAGGAGAGCTGTAGTAACGTTTTTGCAGCATTGACTTGGCTTTAAAGTCTATATTGTTTAAGCTGTGTTACTTGGGTGAGAAGCTATTACACGCGACTTCGTTCGCGAGTTTAAAATTCTTGCTTCTCTTTCCCTCTTCCTCTACCTCACTCAAATATATTAGGGAAACGTATTTCATAGAAATTAACAATGGAGAAACTGTTCTTTGTAGAAATCGAACTTTGGAGAAATGTACATCGAAGAAATCATAAAACAGAGAAACCGTACAGCCTAGAAATTGGAAAGGCGAAAATCTGTTCTGTGCCTGACAGCTGTTTGTATGTGCCCTTAATATAAGTAGTAGTAGTAGTAGATCAAGTTATTTTTTTTTCTAAACCAACCCGACTTTTCCCAACTAAACTTAAACCAAACCTTAAAAAACCAGCCCAAAGCAACCCACCACCCCTTTAAATCTAGCATACGAAAATAAAAATAAAAAATGTCTTTTCTACGCCTTTTCTTATTCTAAGCTCACAGCAGATTTTCGCTTTACCAATTTCTACGTTGTACGATTTTTCTGTTTTACGATTTCTTTGATGTATATTTCTCCAAAGTTCGATTTCTACAAAGTACGATTTTGCCAAAGTTTGTTTCTATAAATAACGATTCCTGCATTTTATCTTACGCTTACGCTTTACCGGGTTTTTGTTTGTTGTGCTCATAAATTTTGTTTCAGTAAATCGATTTTTATGAAATGAAATCCTGTGCTACACAGGACTAAATGCAGTAACGAAACTTCCATTAACATCGGTTTAGTAGTTTTTGCGTAACGCTGGAACAAACAAACAGAGAGACAGACAAAAATGAGGTTAAAAGCCAACACCAAGAATTTTTGTAAAATGTGGAATGTAGAAACAAAAAACTGAACGCTGCATAAAAATGAGCATCCCTTTCTGAATGCCCACTCATTACCTGTAAAATAAAAACATATTTTTTAGTGGTTTCGAGGTGGTGCTATCTTCGAGAAAAACATTAGCAGCAACAATTTTTTTTATAAGAACGTTAGGAATATCAACCGCAATATTCCCCAATAAATCCTTAAAAATTCGACTGGTACCAACACCGCCATATTGAAAAAATTTTACTAATTATCACGAAAATTGTTCGGTCCGCGAAAAAACTTATGGTGTCAAGCTGAAAGCGTATAAAATGATCTCTCAAACAGTGTAACAACTTTTAGGCTCAGACCACCAGTGGCGGAGATACAATATCTTTTCTTTAAATATCTGTTTTTACTTCTTTCCAAAATATGTTCTGGTTCAATAAAAAATATAAGAGTTGAAAAAATAACTAGTTTTTTGCCCTCTCTAAAATATGAGAAATAAAAAACAGTGCCGCACTTGAATTTTCTTAAAATAATTTTCTAAACAACAATTTTCGTTTTTCAAAACAAACATAATATTCTTAATATGAGTTTTTTAATTTTACATTTTATGTTAGTTGATTAACATGTTGTATCTGATTGCTCTAAGTTATCCAAAATTAGCTTTCAAATATATTTAATTAGCCCATCCCAGTTTATCGGCTTCTAGGAGGTGGAGGTGGATCTTAATTATTTAAAAATGACAAATGACCACATACTACAGCCTAAACATAAACAAACTATTTACCAAATTTTATCGAACGAGTAGTTCTCAGTGAGTGATAATAAATATAAATGTTGAAATTTAATTTTGCCGAAAGGAAATTGATCGAACAACAATTTAATCGAATCGCAAAATGATCAAAAATACCAAGCTCAAAAATAATTTTGTCAAACCCTAAAAGAAATTTTTAATGTGAAATTGTTCGGTTTTGACAAAACTTTTATTATTTATTTTAGGAATTTCTTACTTTAATTTTACTTATTTTTGGGTTAATTAGAGCAATGTTCCAATTTTTAAAATACCTGTGACTTTGCTCTTATAAAGGCTTGGATATGAAACAAGCGTATATTTTACTTTATTTTTATTTTTCTATTTAAAGTAATTTTAAATGCTACCAACGCTCTCTTTCGATATCATGTCAAATCAACTTATTTGGAAGCAAATTTTATTTTAATTTTAAGTAGTGATATGGTTTTTCCATAGAGGGTGAAGATTTGCGCATGTGTGGATGTGATGTGTGTCAAAAAAGGACGCAAAAAATGTAAAAAGAACACTTCTGAAAAACTCAAGCCGTCTCTCGGTTACTTTAAAATTTCTCAAGTCAAAAAACTAAAATAAAGGAGAACCCTTCTCTCAAAAATAATATAATTTATAAAAATCAAACAAAACTTTAACTCCGCAATAAATTAAAACAAGTGCTAGTGCCACTTCGACGACTAAAAGACCCCTGGCATGCCAGAAGAAGATTGATGCGACTGAGCTACAACCAAGATGCCATATTGGTAAGTCCCTCAATAAAGCATAGGGCCATATTACTACATTTGTTAAAAGTAGTGTAGTGGTTTCAGTACTAAAGCGTTTTTTTCGCGCACCTCTTTTTAAAGTTACAGTTCACTAAACAAACCACAAGAATTTGAGCTATCGGAGTGAGACAGAGATAACCAAAAATATAAAAAAAAAAATGATTAAACCCTTAACTAGTATGATACTAAGTAAGTAACAAATTAAACATAAGACCCAAAAGTCAAACCGTAATGGAATCGAATCATATTTTTGTCGAATGTAAAATAAGCGAAAATGAAAAAAAATATATTTTTATCGAATCGTAAAAAATTAAATAAAGTCGTCACAAAAGATATCTAAAATAGATTAAAGAATAGTTGCATAAGAAGGGGTCTACAACAAAAAGAGGTTGCAGAATTGCTAAACTGTAAGACAAATACTTAGTTGAGTTTGGATTTGTACTCTGTGACCCTACCCTGAAACATACTGAATTTTTGTATTTTCGTTTAATTGACGTTTCGAATTTTTTACGGTTTAATCATTTTTTTTAATTTTATATTTCCGGTTATTTCACATTAAATTTTATTTTGGATTTGACGAAATTATTTTTGAGGTTCGTATTTTCGATCATTTTACGATTCGATTAAATTGTTGTTCGATGAATTTCCTTTCAGCAAAATTAAATTTCAACGTTTATATTTATTATATTCGTAAATATACGATGCGACTATGTAATATGCGACTGTATAGGTACGTTTTCTATTTTTCTACATGCAAAACCGCTAATTGTAGATTTGGTAATCGGGTAATTTTTTATTAATTTTTTCGATTACCAAACACTAAAATAGTAGCAACGAAAAGAAAATAGCCAAATTCACAAGCTCATTGAGATGATGTGGTCATTTGTCAGTGATTTATAAGTACTATCCCCCTCCACCTTCTAGAAGCCGAGAAAGGGGAATGGGCTCATTAAATATATTTTAAAGTTAATTGTGGATAACTTAGGGCAATTCGAGACAACATGTTAATCACTAAACATAACATATAAAATTAAAAAACTCATAATAAGAACATTATGTTTGTTTTGAAAAACGAAAATTGTTGTTTAGAAAATTATTTTAAGAAACTTCAAGTGCGCCACCGTTTTTTATGTATTAACATTTATTATTTAGAGAGGACAAAAAACTAGTTATTTTTACAACTCTTATATTTTTTATTGTACTAGAAGATATTTTGAAAAGAAGGAAAAACACATATTTAAAAAAAATATATTCTATCTCCGCCACTGGTGGTCTGAGCCTAAAAGATATTACACTGTTTGAGAGATCGTTTTATACGCTTTTAGTTTGGTACCATAAGTTTTTTCATGGACCAAACAGTTTTCGAGATAATTAGTAAAAACTCGAGACAAACCCAAGAAATTACCTATTTCCGCCATTTTTTCAATATGGCGGTGTTGGTACCAGTCGGATTTTTAAGGACTTATTAGGAAATATTAAGGTTGGTATTTCTAACGTTCTTATAACAAAAAAATGTTGCTGCTAATGTTTTTCTCGAAGATATATAGCAATAACTAACTCGCCTCTATAGTAAACGGCCCGCGAGTTTTGAGTATGAAATCATTGGTACCGGGCACTTCCGGCCAGATTTGGAGTATTTTTTGGTTACGCTTACGTCAAAAAAATGGGTCAAAAACAATTTTTTTTTTGACATTTCCGGCCAAATGCCGACTGGCACCATAAGCTTGGTGGGAATGGTGAGTACTAATCTTAATTTTTTTTAATATTTTGAGTGGTTACGCGATCGGTCAAAAAATTTGCAGCCGGATCTCGTACTATAGTACCCCATTTTTAATAGTTTCAGTTTTACTCTTAATATTTAATGCAAAACTATTGCCTCTCTTAAGTTTGTGTATTGGTAAGGGGAAGGCCCGTGGGCCTGACAATTAGGTCGCTTTATGGGCCTTTCTGCCATACCCCGTTTTGTACCTTTCTCTCTTCGGAGGCGTTTTCTCATATGCAACTATTTCAAAACGTCAGACGTCACATACTACGTCGTAGTTTGACAAGGCGCTTGTGGCTCGAACAAACTAATGTTTCATCGGCACCATCTTAAAAAACCAAAAATATACAAGGACTCTTTTCACAAATATATTTATATAAAAAGTTTTTGTGCAAAAGGCGGAAAAACAAAAATAAAAACGCTAAGAGTTGACGAGAAGTCCAACGTATTGCCACTGATTTCTATTTCTCTCTTTGTCTAAAAGAGTGAGAAGCAATAGATGGCAGCGGCACAAAATTTCAATATGGAGTCTAGGCAAAAGACGCATGACCTAATTCGAAACGAACAAAAATCTCGTTTAGAAACCATTCAAATTGGTGGAAAAGTGACGTCATTGATATCGAGCGGGAAAAATTGACATTTAAATTGATTCTATTAATAATAATAAAAAAACAAAACCTTTTTAATTTTATACAATTTTATGCAGATTTTACTAAATTTTTGAGAAGAAATACAGCATTTTCTAGGTTGTAAATGGTTTTGAAGCAATAATAACACGAGATTTCAGAGCTGTGACGTCACTAATCAATGATGTATTGATTAAAAAAGTTTTTCAAAACGGGTCTAGTTATTTTTTCAACTCTTATATTTTTTATTGTACTAGAAGATATTTTGAAAAGAAGGAAAAACACATATTTTAAAAAAATATATTCTATCTCCGCCACTGGTGGTCTGAGCCTAAAAGATGTTACACTGTTTGAGAGATCGTTTTATACGCTTTTAGTTTGGTACCATAAGTTTTTTCATGGACCAAACAGTTTTTGAGATAATTAGTAAAAACTCGAGACAAACCCAAGAAATTACCTATTTCCGCCATTTTTTCAATATGGCGGTGTTGGTACCAGTCCGATTTTTAAGGACTTATTAGGAAATATTAAGGTTGGTATTTCTAACGTTCTTATAAAAAAAAATTGTTGCTGCTAATATTTTTCTCGAAGATATATAGCAATAACTAACTCGCCTCTATAGTAAACGGCCCGCGAGTTTTGAGTATGAAATCATTGGTACCGGGTACTTCCGGCCAGATTTGGAGTATTTTTTGGTTACGCTCAAAAAGAAAAAATGTCAAAAAAATGGGTCAAAAACAATTTTTTTTTGACATTTCCGGCCAAATGCCGACTGGCACCATAAGCTTGGTGGGAATGGTGAGTACTAATCTTAAATTTTTTAAATATTTTGATTGGTTACGCGATCGGTCAAAAAATTTGCAGCCGGATCTCGTACTATAGTACCCCATTTTTAATAGTTTCAGTTTTACTCTTAATATTTAATGCAAAAACTTTCGCCTCTCTTAAGTTTGTGTATTGATAAGGGGAAGGCCCGTGGGCCTGACAATTAGATCGCTTTATTTGCCTTTCTGCCATACCCCGTTTTGTACCCCTATCTTCTCCCGCTACGCGGGCTGCGACTCTCTCTTCGGAGGCGTTTTCTCATATGCAACTATTTCAAAAAAGTTTCAAAACAATGACCTCACATACTACGTCGTAGTTTGACAAGGCGCTTGTGGCTCGAACAAACTAATGTTTCATCGGCACCATCTTAAAAAACCAAAAATATACAAGGACTCTTTTCACACATATATTTATATAAAAAGTTTTTGTGCAAAAGGCGGAAAAACAAAAATAAAAACGCTAAGAGTTGACGAGAAGTCCAACGTATTGCCAATGATTTCTATTTCTCTCTTTGTCTAAAAGAGTGAGAAGCAATAGATAGCAGCGGTACAAAATTTCAATATGGAGTCTAGGCAAAAGACGCATGACCTAATTCGAAACGAACAAAAATCTCGTTTAGAAACCATTCAAATTGGTGGAAAAGTGACGTCATTGATATCGAGCGGGAAAAATTGACATTTAAATTGATTCTATTAATAATAATAAAAAAACAAAACCTTTTCAATTTTATACAATTTTATGCAGATTTTACTAAATTTTTGAGAAGAAATACAGCATTTTCTAGGTTGTAAATGGTTTTGAAGCACTAATAACACGAGATTTCAGAGCTGTGACGTCACTAATCAATGATGTATTGATTAAAAAAGTTTTTCAAAACGGGTTCCATGTAAGAAAACGTCTCGGGTCTTCCCGTCTTCTTTACGAAGTTCAGTACAGTGAAGCTATTCCTTTTTTATAGTGGTTGAACCCCAAGTTATCTGCCTTATTTGGCAGATGCGTCACTCTCCTCACCAATGCCCGTGTGCACCACTTCCCCTTACTTCTTCCACTTGTACAAGTGCCGCTTGAACTGAGGGTGACCCTTAAGATTTACTTGGTTTACAAAAGTTTCGAATATGTTCCACTTGGAAAAAGTAAGAAAATTATTGGCAACGTGGTAGTTATTTACCTTATTTTGTATTTTTTTGTGTGGTGATATGATTATTACCTGTCAGTTGTCAAAAAACAAAGTAAAATTTTATTGATGATTTACGATTATATGGAGAAAAAGATAAATAAAACTACTATAATTGGTCAACTATAAAACCTGACTATTTATTATTACACCACCAGACCAACCCAAACCCTTTTTGAGTTTCTTTGCAACGAATTTGCAAAAAGAAGGTGAATTATTCGCCTAGCGAAAAAAGTTTGCTTTTAAGAGTATTGTGCAAAGTTTTAAAAACTTTTTTTTTTACATTCTGAACCTTTTTTAAAAGGCATTTTCCTCAATAGTGTTGAAATAATTCTTTCTTTGAAAAATCCTTCTTGGTATTCCATTAATTGCGAAGTCTAATTCTTAATCTACTTCGTCATCTCGAAGAAGTTTCATTTTAAGCAAACACTAATCACAGAAAGGTTTTAAGACAACGGAACAATTTTATAAACACACAAAATTAATGGCTTTTGTTTACAAACACATCCAAAACATACCTCACATAACCTTAGAATGTGCTTAAGCCGAAGTAATTCTACGGCTTATCTTAACTACAGCTTAAGTGCCACTTACATGATATTCCACACCCTTGCAAACCAAAACTAAAGCTTAAGCTCGGCTTACATGTCAAGCCAAACCCGTGCACACGGTCATAAGTGCTGTGCCGATGCCTCTTCCAGCCCACTGGCTGGACAGACGGGATCCTTTGCTACTCTGATGCCTGACAGGTGTTTGTTTAGCTGATTGCGCTCAGTCAGCATTCCAGTGCGTCTATTCTTAAATCGAGAGAAAATTTGCTCCCATTGGTCCAAATCTTCGGTTTCTCTCAATATTGCTCGATATTGATCGAAAGTAATTCTATTGGTCTTAACTAAGAGAATTACTCCTGGCAGTTCAAGAACAAATGCTCTGAATGATCTCAGTTCAAAATATTTTTTTTATAGACTGCTTGCCTATGTCCCATTTTTATATTTTAAAAAATAATTTGTATCTTAATTCCAATAATAATATAAACATGTTTCTATAAAGCTGTGCTCTTTTGAAGAAACAACGTTTAAAAGTGGTAGCAAAAATATTTATATTTAGTCTGTATTTTACAACAATGTTTTAAAATAAAATATATAGTTTCTGTACAATATCGAAATTAGGTGTAGACATAATATATTAGTTTTTCATAAGGCTCATTAACTACCCACTTTAAAATATGTTAACTTTTCTGCAACTTAGTTAGGTATGTCGACATTTTGTATCCTGGATTTTATTAGATTTATTATAAGAGCAATCATCGTTTAATATTAATAATTAGATTTTTATTAGATTTATTACTCTCGTATGAAAAGGTTACATTAATTCAAGCATGACAAACATGTAAAAGTGATTTAGTGTTACAATATCGGGCATACCTTTAAAAATGCACCACTTTAAGAAATTATGACTTACCCTAATTTTTTTCTTGTTCTCATAGACATAGGTCTAAATTAGCTATAACTATATAAGGAATATCTCAATCGTATGCTTTCTTCGTGTGTTGTCCAACAATAAAAATATCCACGCTTACATAATTGATAACCTTATTATTGGGTGTGATGTATATATAGTATTAGGGGTTATAATCCACATCACGTAACTCGACGTAGGGTAAGCTTTGATCAAGTGCGCATATGCAGTAAACTCCAAACGTACGTTATGCTTTACGCGCGGGTTATCGATCAAAAAAAAGTTGTCTACTATAAACATATCTGGTGGTGTTTATCAAACCTAAATAGTGTCAAACACTCGGGTCCGCCTCCGCCACCTCGTCAAAGTTGAACCTTCCATAACGGGCTGCTATTTCCGAGAACGGCCTCTACAGGGAGAATCTCGATGTGATCATTTTCTTCATCATCATCATCAAAAATAGAGACATTAAGAATGTCTTCCATTTTTGAAATATAAAAGAAATAAAAAAATACGCCAATTTTTAGGTTATCTTATGAAAAACAAAGCAAATGAGAGCGCCGTGTGCTCGACTGCTTCACCAATTTACAAGACACGCAAGAAGCATTGCTTTAAGCCTTTTTTAGCTCGTCGTAACTAGGCGACGTATCCTCTCTGCGTAACGTACGTTGCGTTTACGCCATGCCGTGGCTTATAACCCCTATTTTTCACCCGAAATTTATACAGATTTAATTGACGACAACTGTAATAATTTTCGATCTGACGTTTGGTAATTTTGTTTCTCCCTAAACACTTGGTCACAGTTGGGCCAGTGCCGCATTGTTTTCTTTAATTTTATTTTTATCATGTGTATTTGATAATATTGTTATACAAATTTAATAAAAACTTTTTTTGCACACTTTTTTATCTAAAATTCTGAGGATAACAGCATCATTTTTATAAACGCAATAATTCAAATTGTTGCCCATATTTCCGGGTTTTAATGTCAAAAAGCACAAACAATGAAAACAAAACTACTGGGTTTACTGGTTGCACTATTTTAAGGTATTTTGAAATAATTTTATTTTCTCGAGTCTTCCATGGCAAAATGCGTAAACTATGTTGGGAATTTGGAACCTTTGGTTGCACTAAAACAAAGTTATGATTGTTTTCCATAAACCAAAACTTCACTTTTTTGCACTCGACGCGCATTTCGCTAACAACGTTAACATCATCAGGAAACGATAAACAATGAACTAAATTAATCTACGCTCTATCTTATATACAATCCTTTAGTGGGCGGAGATAAGACTAATAATTTGTGATTGATCACGATTTTTAATCCTATCTCCTCCTCCTTTAATCCGGTAACACAATAAGAAGCTTACTAGGAAATCCCAAAGATAAAACTACAGTTCTGGAAAAAAGTGGAATTTACGAAATTAGTTGCATGGATTGTGACAAAAAATATGTTGGCCAAAAGAGACGCTCTATTCAAACACGTTTTAAAGAACACTTAGCACACTTAAAATACAGAAGAACAGAAAAGTCAAGTGTGACCGAGCATGCTTTTGAAAACAATCATAGATTCACATTAGATAACCTAAAACTTCTAAAAAGTATACCAAACAAAAGACTTTTGAATGCATATGAAAATGAATGAATGAAAATGGAAATCATTAAATCCGGAAATAGTTTAAATAAAGATAGAGGACCCATCCCGTTTAGTACACTTTATTCTTTGGTTGAAGGGAGATAGGATTAAAAATCGTGATCAATCACAAATTATTAGTCTTATCTCCGCCCACTAAAGGATTGTATATAAGATAGAGCGTAGATCAATTTAGTTCATTGTTTATCGTCTCCTGATGATGCTAACTTTGTTAGCGAAACGTGCGTCGAGTGCAAAAAAGTGTAGTTTTGGTTTGTGGAAAACAATCATAACTTTGTTTTAGTGCAACCAAAGGTTCCAAACCGTCCCTAAATCTGGTACTATTTTAACAATGACATTGATAGTTCCATTTAATTTAGTTCCTTTTTTTCCGCAACGTTGCAGTGAAAATTTTGACGTCATTCCACCAACTAACACCAAATAACGTTGGAAATATGCTCAAAAGGTTTAAAAATACGTTTATATGGGCAGTTTCAGTAATGTTAAAATAGATTCGAATTTTTATCTTAAAACGATCGAGACGAGTGGATATGCAACTTGTAGTGATTATTTTGTGTTGTAGGTTTCAGAAATAACTTCCCACTTTCCATATCTTAGCGTATTTTTATGACCTGTTACTTAACATGGCTTGTAACTTTAACGAGGATATTACATTGCCAGTACGTCAATCGTCCTAAACATTTACGTAACAGTGTTACATTCGATTTTTTTTAATAAGTATGTGACTTGCATGTAACATTTAATGTTACCTGGCTGGGTAATTTTAATTTACCTCTAACTTTTAAAATATTGCTTCAAACAACATAATATATAAGTATTTTTGTGCTTTAAAATCTCTGATGTTCGTGATTACATTATCAACAAATAAAAATAAAATAAAAGGACAAATATGAGCTGTCGGGACTCCAACCACTATTCTAAAGATGATAAACCAGGGTTTCAGCGCCTTAGAAGACTAGGCCATCTCCATTTTGTTAAGAATTGTCACCAATTCACGGTATTTTTAGTCCTGTCACTGGTTGAACGATTTTTACAGAAAATAGGAAATTGTTTTTTTTTATTACTAATTTTATTAATTGCTTTTAATAAATAAAATACAAATACAAAGGTTTCAGTTGCAATAAAAAATTTATCTACAAATATTGAATCACAATGATGTGATAGAATCATAATTTGGCGAAATGAAAAAAAACTCAAAATATATAATTTCGTCGAACCGTAAAAAAACCAAATCATAAAATTATACGTACGTTACTGATGCATAAAAATTTATACTTATTTTCCCTTTTTGTCGGAAGTTATCAAAACAATTGCAGGATTTTCATAAAAACAGTAAACTTTTCGATATCATTCCTTACTTTTTTTTAAATTTTCGCCATACTTGGGTTAAAAGTTTCATTAGTTTTGGAATTTTTGCATAAAACTTACAATTGTATTTGGTCATTTCCTAATAAGCAACCAAGATTGTTTTAAAGTTGACATTAATTGAGCTCACAATACTGCTGCTTTCATGTGATCACTAATAAAGTAAACGATGTTTATTACACTTACAATATTGTATTTTGTTATGTCACAATAAAGAGTCAAATTATTTTTTTAATTTGACATTTAAAAACTTACAATATTGTGTAATATCATGTAAATGTAAAGGAGCAAATTTGTTTCGACACTGACATTTAATAAACTTTAAATAATGATATTTTTCAGTTACTTTATCGTTTACATTTCTTGTTAAATCCAAGATTATATTAAGGTTAAATTAGCGCTTCTTTCGTGTATCAGCGATACTTTCATATAGAATGTTAATTTTGTACTTACATTTTACTTTTTTTAAACATGTTTCTTAACGTATACAAAGTTACATAAATTCTACATTTTTTCAACGTTGAAAACGTGTAATGTAACAGACCTTGCTTAGTGGGTTCTTTATTATGCTCTCTTTGGGAATTAGTTAGGACAAGTTGTACTAGTTAGTATCAAAAACTAATATTTAAAAAAAATTAATAAAAGGTGATTGCTTGTAGATATGAGTCTATTTATAAACAAAATAAAGTGATTTATTTAAATAAAACCAAAACAACACACCAAGCCCATTTGTGAGCTGCAATTTTACTACTTCCATTTTCCCTTTGTGACATATTCCTTTTTCCATTTTTTAAACGACGACAAGTCTTGAACAATTTTTGCCTCGTAAGTCATTAATTGCATTAAAACCAAAAAATTCTAACCAAAAAATTTACCAGCCAGCGCAGCGCAACGCTAATAGGGAGATTTTGGTCAGGTTTTTGTCAGTCTGTTACCCTTACCTTTATTCTGGTCAGGCGCAGTAGCGCTCTGTCAGGCTGTTACCTTTATTAAAAGTAACCACTGGCGCCTATTAGCGCCGAATAGCGACTATCTTTACCGTTAAAAAGCCAACCAACCAAACTTGGTGTGATTCTCTGGTGGAAGATTTTTAGGTTAGAAAGTTTATTTATTTTACAAATATTTGTGAATTTTTGATATGTACTTTATTTTTATGTAGTACTAGTGTGGGGTTAATATGATCATACAAAAAATAAAGAAAAAACATCAAATAGGTAAGGTTATATTTATTGTCAAATGTTACGTTTGGGTATTTTTAACCTCTTGCCGTTAGCTTTATTTAGGATAAAGAAATTTGCTGTTAAACCGTCTGACCAAAATCACCCTATTGACTTTAAGAGCTGGTGGAATTAACCAATGCTAGAGTATGTCCGCAAATTTAAAATTTTGGTCAGGACATGCTTCTTTCCTTTACCAATGGCCTGACAACAAATAGACAGAGTGAAAACAGCTACGATAATCCGTACCTCTCGGACATACCTTTTTTGATATCGGCCCTTTATAATAAAGGCTTATCTACATAAAATTTACTGAGTTGATAAATGTGACAATATTTTCCCTATTTAACACACCAAAATAATTAAAATAAATAGAAGAAATAGTTCTATCACAGTCTCACAAATGATTTTAAGAATAGACTTGAAAACTGTTGAAAAATACGCCTGAGAACAGATCAAAATATATAATTTCCTCGAACCGTAAAAAAACCAAATCATAAAATGATACGCACGTTACTGATACATATAAATTTATACTTATTTTCCCTTTTTGTGGGAATTTATTAAAACAATTGCAGGATTTTCATAAAAACAGTAAACTTTTTGATATCATTCCTTACTTTTTTAAAATTTTCGCCATACTTGGGTTAAAAGTTTCATTAGTTTTGGAATTTTTGCATAAAACTTACAATTGTATTTGGTCATTTCCTAATAAGCAACCAAGATTGTTTTAAAGTTGACATTAATTGAGCTCACAATACGATGATGTTTATTACACTTACAATATTGTATTTTATTATATGTCACAATAAAGAACCAAATTTTTTTTAAATTTGACATTTAAAAACTTACAATATTGTGTAATATCATGTAACTGTAAAGGAGCAAATTTTTTTCGACAGTGACTTTTACTAAACTTCAAATAATGATATTTTTCGGTTACTTTATCGTTTACACAGACAGAGTGAAAACAACTACGATAATCCGTACCTCTAGGACATACCTCTTTTTGATATCGGCCCTTTATAATAAAGGGTTATCTACATAAAATTTAATGAGTTGATAAATGTGTCAATATTTTCCCTATTTAGCAAACCAAAATAATTAAAATAAATAGAAGAAATAGTTCTATCACAGTCTCACAAATGATTTTAAGAATAGACTTGAAAACTGTTGAAAAATACGCGTGAGAACACATCTTAAAACCACCAAAAAAAAACATTCGCGTTGTTCAACGCCAACGCAACAATGTGGAAAAAAACGGATCGAATCTAATGAGTTTCTGAAATGTCTATCTGCTAGGCATCTGGGACCCGGACCTCTTCTGCCTTTAATTTTTTCTTCTATTATTAATTTTAAAAGCTCATATTTGTCATTTCTTAAAACTGGCCGAAAGAAAAAATTAAGTTAACGTTTTTTGATAGTAAATAAAATATATAAGATAACACTGCGTTACAAAGTTAAAACAAATAACTACCCACTTCAATTCTTCCCGAGGGGTTGCTCGGTCGTCATTTTGTGTAAAGACATTTTTACCAGATTTTTCTGATAAAAATGCTTCAGAATGCCTCTAAATGCCTCAAAATGATGCTTCAAAATGCCTCAAAATGCCACCCAATGCCATCGCCGTGTACACCAAAGTGCAACTACCGAGCTACCCCTCAATTCTTCCTGTTTCTTCATGGAGACAGATCTATAACTTTTTTTCTATTACGTGTTGTTTTCAGGTACGGTAGGTAAAAAAAATAAAAAACTAAACTTCCACCATACACATAGTTTAATTATATATCAATTAATACAGTAAAATTGTCATAAATAAAGGGGGTACATCGAAAAAAATTCGGGGACGCTAAAATTTTTATTTTTCCCCCACTCCTCGGGAACAATCCGCCATTTTCAAAAAAAACTTTGTATCCGACTTTTCTCCCTTTTTATTGGTCTGAGGCGAAGAAGTCTGAGAACAAAACTATTCGGCATAAAATATTTAACATTTTTGTCCAAGTGGTCAACTTTCTGTAGTTTTCAAAAAGTTGTGGATCTCGAAAAAATCCTATAAAAATATGTATATCGTTTATAATTAATTAAACAGTATCAGAGCTACAGCGACTAAAAGTCGATAAAATTCTTTGAGAACCGCTTTCTGGGCATGCATGCAGTCGCGTGTTGTGGATTATAAATTATTACTTATTATTTATAGTAAGAGCAGTACAAATGAGGTATCAAATTAAAGCTTGTGACGTGCGCCACACAAATGACTCGGTCTGTCGGCATGAGCTCCTCCCCGGATTTTTTTCGACCTCATATGATAATTTTACTGTACTAAATATAATTCGAATAAAATTGCCAACTATATTCATTAATAATATATTTGCCAACATTAAAATATAAAATACATGGTAAAAAGTTTATATAAGTTAGGTGAAAAAAAACCTTTCCTTTTTTTCGGCTGTGGTTTTGCTACCCTAAGCTTGATTTTTGTGGTTTTTTGGTTCTGTAAAAAGAAAAGGCTTCAGACTATATGAAACTTTTGTCAAATTTGACATTTCGTTAAAATCCAAGATGGCGCATAATTTTTAAATTTACCACCCCCTATCAAAATTTTATGTGCTCCACTGTACTCGATTTTAGACATTTGCCATAAAGACACGTCTTTGTATCACTTTTAAAAATAGGACAACAAGTAATAAAGCTCAACGCAAACGAAGTAAGTGATGTTTTAACCCTTTGTAAAACATAGTTCTAGTTTTTTGAACTCTGTGTATGTACAAAGAAGTATAATTCGTAAAAATCGGACAGGAACTAAAAAAGCTTTGCTAACGAAAGTGGTGCAGTTTTTAAAACTGTGTAAAATAGATAAAATGCAGAAAATGTTTATTTTGTGATTTTTATTCCTAACTTCTCCGAATTTGTTATTTTATACAGAGTGTCCAGAAAACTAAATCACATGGCAACGTAGTTTTGAAAAAACAGCAATGACGTACTAGATTGAATTTAATAGAATAGTGGTGCAATGTTTACAGACATAGTTGGTCTAGAGACGGGTTTTAAGAAAATAAATATACCATCTTTAAAATATAGATTTTTCTTTTCGATACATCGCCAACCACCATTTAGCGTAAAAAGTAAAATCCACTATGTAGCCCTTTTCTGGGAGGCTATTTTTGGAAAATATTCTGAAAACTTTAAATACTAACTTCCTATTTTGACATCATATTTGAATTCTCGCTGAAATTCTCATTCCAATGGTACCCCATATCATTAGGTGTACTTCACTAGTTTTCGAGATAGTGGCTTTCAAAATGTCAAAAATGCAATTTTCAAAAGCCCATATCTTAGAAACTAAAGAAAATATCTCTATTGTGTTTGATATCGATTTTAAAGTTTTTTTAAGAGGAATTAAAAAATTTTCAGTGATTTTAACGTTATTATTTAATAAATAAGAAGTACAAGGTCATATCGTCCATTTATTGGCATTTTTTAATTTCTCTTGAAAACACTTAAAATCGATATCAAATACAATAGAGATATTTTGTTTAGTTTTTAAGATATGGGCTTTTGAAAATTGGATTTTTGAAATTTCTCTCGAAAACTTGTAAAGTAAACCTTATGATACGGGGTACCATTGTGAATTTCAGCGAGAGCTTAAATATGAAGTCAAAATAGGAAGTTGCTATTTAAAGTTTTCAGAATATTTTCCAAAAACAGCGCCTCTTTCGTTTCGCAAAGCTTTTTTAGTTCCTGTCCGATTTTTACGAATGATACCTCTTTGTACACTGAAAAGATGTGACTTTCCGGATGATTGAAATCAGGTAAATTGGCTTACAAAAAAGCTTGCCAGGAAGGAGTGAAAAATATCTAAGTTTCAAAAGGATTTTCATAAAATGTCAAATTTGACAGATAGCGTATATAGGCCAGAGTCTTCAAAAATCTAAAGAATAATCTCGTCTTATTATAAATGCAGTCATTTAAGTCATTTAATAATTGTTAAATTCACAAACAGTCGATAAAAAATACAAAGAAAATAGAAGTATTCAGAAAAACTTAAAAACGACATAAAGATATAAAAGTAACTAAAATAAATTATAAAAGTGTACCACAGCAGTCGACAAAATTAATAAATAAAAAACAATAAAGTAAAGATGAAAACGAGTACAATAAAAAAAAGATAGTTAGGAAACAATAAAAAAACAATAAAAAAAGGAATAGAAACAGACTATCTATGCATGCAATAAATTTTTAAATTTAATCTCTCTATTTGTCTGTCTGTCTGTTTGTTTAGTATCACGCAAAAACTAAAGTAAAACCGTGAAGAAATAGCGAATAAAGTCGGTATTCGACTGGACGGAAGGGTTTGAAGAGCAAAAGGTGAGGGTAACCAGAAAGGGGCGTGAGGCGGAGGAGAAAAACAATAATTAATTAATTTACTAATATAGACAAAATAAGGGTCGCCCAACAAACAATTTATCGGCGTGTACCTCAAAAACAAGACGTGATAAAAACAAATATATAACTAATACATAGAAAAGTCAGTGGCGTAACCAGAAATCAGAAATCGACTCTGGAGCGGTATCATCATTTAATCAAAATCAACTACTTACCTATGATAAATTTTTAAAAATTAGGTCTATTGCTTGAGCTCTTGAACTGAAAGAAGAGGAGAGGGGCAGTTTAATATAATAGGTGTTGAGTGTATGCGAAAGAAAAATACTTACTTTTAAAAGCAAGTCTCATCTAGTGTCATTTGCAGATTTTTTTAAAAATTTTGAAAAAATTACAGTAAAATGCTATTTTTACGCCTTTCAAATGTTGTTGACCCAAAAAAAAATGCTTAAAATACGTCATAGCACCGCAGGCAAATTTCGGAGTAAAGGGTAAAAAAGTGGCGGAGCTATAGCTCTCCCTGGGGCCATTGACCATGATTAATTTATTGTAGATTCGGTTGGACCTCCTTGGGGAGGTTTTAATCCCTACCCCCCCCCCTGGCTACGGCACTGGAAAACTATAATGGCAATCAGATTTTCGGGTACCCAAATAGTTAGTACAAGCATTCGCAGTAAAAATTATGAAGGATATAGGTAACCCTCGCCATTTTTTAATAAGATGTGCATTTTCTCGTCCTGAATACGAAATGGACAATCCTGCACCTCAACACCAATCCAAAGGTGGGCAATTTTAGAGGTCACGTGATGGATAGGGTAATTGCACTACTCTAAGAATCTCTATAAGTTGGCGTTTTTAGAGTAGTGTGCCGAACCCTTATCTATGAATGAGGTCCGGCACGCCAGTTGATGCCTCGCAGTGTAAGCAGATATCCTGAGCGTTCTACGATATCACCAAATCTCCACTTGCTCCAGTTTTTTGCACCTGACATCATTCAGTGTCCATTGCCTCTACGCCTTAATTAATTAATTAATATAAAATCCTTAACACAGTGGTATTCAGATCGCGACCAGAGATACTACGTTTATATTGGGGATTAACTGCCCCGATTAAGATTAATTTTGCCTTAATCCACGGTATAAACGCTTGCAATTAAGGATAATCCAATACAACAATTTTTTAGGATTAACTTATCTTTCGTCTTTAAATATACGGCTAAACTGTTAAATCGTATTTAACGGCTTTCTGAGGCTAGTAGTGACAGCTAGTCTCGCGCAGCTGATTTTTTTTAAGGTTATAAGTTATCTGGTTTTTTAAATTTTGGTGAAATCAAATCCAAAGCTTGTTTGATTAATCTTAATCGCGGCAGTTAATCCCCGGTATAAACGTAGTAACAAAAGTGATGTAATTTTGGTAATCCTGTTGCCGAATGTTATAAAATATTATTGTTTATTTCAGATTCTGAATTTTATGGAGCCACCCACAAAATATCCTTCGATCAACTGGTGCAAATAAGTTCGCAGCAAAACAGTGAGAATTTGACTAAAAATGAAATGGTTCGACACCTCAAAGATGATCTGGCTGTTGTTCTGTACACGTCTGGAAGTACTGGAGTCCCAAAAGGTAAGAGCTTTAAAATGTGAATACTCCAATCTGTGTTACTCCGAGAGAATTGATCCTCGATAAATGGGAACACTTTTTCAACCTTAGATAAACTACTTTCCTCTAAGACTTTAACCAACCGCCTATAGAGCTTTTCCAGCACTGCATCAGACAACCGATCAGGATTTCAGTGAACTCTACTGACTGCGGATGTCTGTCCGAGTACCGTTTGTTAACTGGTTTTGTAGCGATAGAAAACATAATTTTTAAAGGATTTATTTTCTTTTTTTAATGTAATTCTTGGTAATTCCTCCTTTGCGTTACTTTCCTGGTTTAATAAACGTTCTAAATAATCATCCATCATCATCATCTAAAGAATTGGAGAAAGGTACTACTAATTTTATAGAACACTAAATATAAATAAACAAAACTTCTTTTTTTGTTTTTCTTTAATGCTGAAATCAGTCTGTATTCTATGTAATGAAATCTTGTAGCTCAATTTTGGCCAACTTCTACATATCTGATGTGCCTCAAATTTGGCATGCTTTGTGCTGACAGCACAATAATATAGTGTGATGAATTTGACAGCTCCCCCCCCCCACTCGAAAGCTGTGGAGGGGGGTAAGTTGAAGTACGCCCAATTTCGTTAAAATTTGGTTTGTGGGGGCATTTGTGGATGGCCATAACGAATTTTTAATCAGATTTTGAAAATTTAATATGGCGGATTCAAGATGAACGATTTTTGGTCATGTTTTGCTAACCAATTTTAACTGACCAATACACATCCGATTGTGTTCAAATTTTGTATGCATTTATAGTTCCGGTGACAATACAATAATATGGTATTATCAGGTAACCACCAACCCTTAACGAGGGAAGTGCAGGAAGAAAAAGATTTAGTTTGTTTGAGTTCAAAACACATTGGCATACAGGGATTTTTTGCGAAGAGGATGTAAATTTTTGATCAGATTTGAAAATTTCAATATGACAGATTTAAAATGAACGATATATGGTACAAATCTTAAAATTAAAAAATAAATTTTTGTAAAAAAACCTTTAAAGAACAAGCTTTTATTAAATGCACTAAAAAGTAGAAAATAAATTATCTTTCTGATAGTATAATAAAAGCGAAGGGCATAAATTAAAAATTTTAACTTTAGATATCACATCTTCACTCGTATATCGGTCAAATCGACGATTTGCCTAAGAAACAGTTGTATTACTTTATAACCTAAGGATATTTTCAAAGGCTTGGCAAGGATGCCAATCCCACCCGTTCTCAGCTTCTTTAGATGAAAGCATTATGTTTATCATTCTAATAGAAGAAGAATGATGTACTTCTTTTGTAGTTCTCCTTATCACCGTAAAGTTAAAATTTTTATTTATAATTTACGCCCATCGCTTTTATTATGGTATCAGAAAGATAAACATTTACAGTGAGATTTACTAAGATCTAAAATAGTACCCCTCACAGGTCTAAATATTTATACCTGAGGGAGGTACTAAATTTTAAAACAAATTTTCAAAAAACACTTACCCATACAGAAAAGACACAAAGTTATTGATTATTTTGTATTGTTATTGCAAAATACGACTGAAAACTGCTTTTTTTCTCAAATACACCATATTTTAGAAGAAAATGCCCTAAAAATAATTTTTTTTGACAGGTTTCAAGATGGCAAATGGTGAATACGCCAAAAATTTGGCACAGAATAGCTTTATTATTTGTGTTTGAGGTTATAGAGTAGGTGATTTTTTAGACCACCTCAGCGGGGTGGTTTAAATTTATAGCTCCCAGAAATGATTGTTTTGTGGCATTTGGTAATAAGTTCGTTTATAATTTCCTTAAGTAATCATTTTTA
This sequence comes from Oxystoma pomonae, assembly GCA_963921995.1. NCBI lineage: Eukaryota > Metazoa > Arthropoda > Insecta > Coleoptera > Brentidae > Oxystoma > Oxystoma pomonae. The sequence goes on from OY998164.1 coordinate 98,029,389, forward strand.
CAAGGATTAATTTACCTTATTTAATACCCCAAGTTGTTCATTAACCAATAAAACATCTCCTATTTTGTCCAGAAAAACGCCATATTTTGAACCACTCTTCAGTACAAAAAATATATTTATGAGGCACTACGAGGCAAAGCAAACATAAGTGAAGGTCACTGATTATGCACGAAAATTATAGCAAACAAAAAAACCCAAAACAACTATATTAATTTATTTATAAACTGAAAGGAAAACATTGATGTTATCTAAAAGCTCAGTCAAAAAAATTGTCCTTACTCAAAGCCCGCTCATTTTAAAGCTCTAGCTTTCATCAGTAGAGGTTGGTGCAAGCCAAGGGGCCAGGGTGCAAGCAGAGGTAAAAGATCCGAACTCGCTGTTTGTGATTGAACGCAGCGCTATTATTGTGACATTTCGACAGTGACAGAAATGTAAGAAAAACTTGCATTTAAGTTTTTTAATACATTTCATAAATAAAAACACCTTTTAAATAAATACAAGATTAATTTACTCCGTATTTCATTATTACTCATCTAAATCGTTGTGTGACATCAAGTATTAATTGGAAAAATTAACGAATAATGGTAAGTTTTAATTAGAGTGACATATAGCCCCAATTTTAATTTGTTCTAAAGAGTATTTACTATTTAAATCCCTAGTAGGTTTAAATTTTTCAATTTCCTTTTCTTCTAAATTGAAACTTTCTTCTTAAATCCAACAAAAGATTGTGTTAAGATGATTATTCAATAAAGAAATTTATTTAAATTCTTATTATAAATCAAACTCAAAACTCAAGAAGGGTTGGTTTAAAATGCTTAAGCATCACTTAGGACCGTTTAAAATAGACTAAACCTTTTTAGTAAATCTCATCGTTATTTTCTACATTTTAGTGCATTTAATAAAAGCTTGTGCTTTAAAAGTTTTTTTAACAAAAATTTTTTCTACCCCCACCGAAAATCCTACGAAATACCTGCTCCAGAGCGAAAACTGTTTATGATGTCCAAGAACCGTTCAAGATTCTGCAATGCTGGAACATCAAACTAGAGAATCCGGGACTTGAAATCCTAGATCTGTGGGGTTGGAACGCAAAAATTTAGAAGATGAACTAAAAATGTAACCTGCGCTCTTGGGCAGCGGGACTAGTATTGCCAGGAGTATAATCCATTACCGCATTCTACCATAATTTTGGCATGATTCCCATCCTCGGTAATGACCCGTTACCGACCCCCTAATTTACCATAATTTAGAAAAGTTGATTTTGTGTTTTGTATTTTTTTCCCAATAGCGGGTAATCCGCGAGTTAGGATAACCCTTAGACTAACCAGGTCCCAAAATACTATATTTTTCAGTATTTTGTAAAAGTTTTCCTTTTTTTGTTTAAATTGTTTATATCTAAACTAAAATCAATTTTTTTTGCGGTACTAGTGCAAAGGACGCGGCTGGTTAGACTCCGGGTCGTGCCGGGGGAGAATTAGTTTACTGCATGTTTTGGTAAAAAAAGGTTTTATGAAGCCATAGCGCCGCAGGCAAAATTTTTTGCAGTTTAAGAAGAAAGTTTTTCAGTGATTTTGATCTGTTTGAGTTTTTTTATGAAATATAAAAAAAAACTGGATTGGGATCTGATAATAATCCTAGCCACAGGCAAAAATTTTGTTGTAAATTATTTAAAAAATGTGGGCTAGGTCAGCTACAAAGAGGGAAAAACAGAACGCGCGAAAGCTACCCACCAAACATCGGGAGAGTAACGGATACGGTCACCAGTTTGGAGGGGGGGAATTACCCCCTTGTTCTCTCCCTTATCTACGCCCTTGTATTGTCATATCTCACCTACTTAATTGTATTTACAGGAGAAAATGAAACAACAGTAATGTTTACCTTAGGATTAAAAATAACTTTAAAGCGAGCGGGTTATTATGCAATACGCATAGTCACTGCAAATTCAATTTAAATAAATTAGCTTTTTCTTTGCCAATGCCAAATCATTTAAGTAATCTTATTGTGTATTTCGGAAAAAAGTGCTACCTACACACCTCCCCTGATTACTAATGACCAGTTATTTCATACAATTAACTCTTAAAATTATCCTTTTCATAAACCATTTATTTCTTTTGTTATACACCTCAACGCGGAACTGTTATATCACTATAAATATAGCAATTACAAAAAAAATATAAGAAACTCACAAAAAACATAAAAATGGTGAGAAGACAGCAATAATTTCTTGAAAAGTCAAGGTTTGTTAAATTTAATAAGTTTCAATAATTATAATATACAGGTTGTTTAGAAATTTAAAATTCCAATTTTAAGGGCACTAAAAGGTTTATGAGCTGAAAAAAGGCTTGACCCCTAAAAAATTATCTTTCTATAGATTCTTATAATCACTCGACATGCTGAACCGCGTTCGAGCTTGGGTGCAACTAGCCCAAAAAGCATCCTTCTAAAATGAAGCTTTAGTGACTTGCCATGTAAAAAAAGAGAGCAATATGAGCGGCACGACATTGAGTGTGACGGGGGCCTGAGCTTTATAGAAAATGCCGAATATTCGTGATCTTTAAACCATAGTTTAATTATTGAACAGTTTGCTTGTTCAGTGGTTTAATGGTTGGCTGAAAACTGGTGTTATACAACTTCAAAGGGTAGGGGTAGGGGTAGGTAGGGGCAGTTGCGGGGAACAGCGTTTCCAGATGCTTAAAATCTTAATACTGAATTTTGAAACATCCTGTATTGTCTTGGCAAGTTTTTTCAGGTTATTATCTGTTTTTTTTTTGTACTTCGCTTTGGGGGCAAACGGGATTGCTTTAATATTTTTAATTGAGATTGGATATGCAATGGTAAAACTGAATTAACGGAAAATAAAATTATTGCAGAACGAGCAGTTAAATTAAACCCTATAGCGATATATAAAAAGAAAATGCATAATACCAATATTGTGTAGAAGAATGCTAATTAATAAACAATCATTAAAACCATGCAACAAAAAGGGAAGAGTGGGGTAATACCGGGACGTCAGTTAACCTGGGAGGACCATCATAAGGAGCTCAAATATTTTCAATGCTACATTTTGTAGCTATTTTGTTACGGTTAAATTAATTTTGTTGCTGTTGCCGTTTTCGAGAAAACGCAACCTCCTTTAGCTTAACCGTAAAGCTGACGAGCCACCCCATAGGAATATTTTAAACATTTTTAGTATGTGATTTTCTCGCACAAGCCGAGAACAAAATGTGGTGTTTATTTCAACTTTCTAACTTTAGCAGAATTCAAGTTATGGGGTGGCCTCTCAACTTAATGGTTCAGCTAGGGAGGTTGCGATTTCTCGGAAACCGCAGCAGCTACAAAAGTAAGTTAACCGTAACAAAATAGCTACAAAAAGGATACAAATTGTAGCATTGAAAAATATTTGGGCCCCTTACGATGGTCCCCCAAGGTTAACCGATTTGATTTTTGGATATAAAAGGTTATCCGAAGGTTTAAAGAAAAGATGGGATTTTTATCAATAAAATATGTGTATGTTATTGAAAAAACTTTTAAAAAATACCTACAGATTAAAAAAAAATATATAGGTGGTCAGCATTACCCCACATTAACTTAAGTGTAATGTCGGGAGCAACAATTGTCCCAAGATCGTTTATTTCGACAAAAATCTCAAGCAAAACGTTTTTGCGGTCTCCAGTAGTGCAAGCCTCCAAGCGGGAGAGCTCGACTTTTTCCAAATGCTTCACAAATATCTTCGTTTACTTCATTATATGAATTTTCTTTCTTTTTCGTAGTCACTTTGATTAATTAACTTTCTAGGTTCTATTTTTTGCTCTGATACAGTATTGCTTTGATATAGTCATGGGCGAAATAATCCCAAAAATATTATACATGTTATAAAACAGGAAAATACCTAATTACACATTTTGAAAGTTAATTTAAAAATTTCAACTGTTTTCTAGTAATTTGGTAGCGCTGATTTTAAATCTGCTTTTAGATTTTCTGCATCACGTAAGGATATATATAAAAACTCAGCTTAAAAAACAAAAATTACGTCATCACAAAACAAACAAAATGCCCAAACGCACATACATTTCAAGTAGACTGAGTAAAAGAGAACAAAATGTTAGCCATTTATGCACACACTTTCCAATTTTACAACTTACCGTTGGTAAATTAATCAATACGAACCATGCAACTTTTTTACAGTAAAACGTATATTTTTGAAAAATCTTGTCATACATTTACCAACTCATCTATTCTCCTTCTCGAACTAAACTGAGCGTTAGACACTTGAAAATGGGTCCATCTTTTTCGAGAGGTTCTATATAAAGAACCAGTCTTTCTTCGTGTTCGATTGCCAAATCAGGATCGAGGCCTAAACCTGGCTTAATTTGTCCCTTAAAGGTATAACTAAATAGAGACATTATGTATTTTTTTTACAAACATATTGTTTTTATATCTTTTTTATCATTTACCTGCAATTATTATTCTCTGGTTTGCTCTTTAAAACATGGATTAGCACCTAACATTGGATTGGCCGCCATATTGAAACGTCACCTGGGTACTATAAACGCTTTTTTATTAACAAAATGGTAGCGTCATTTTAGTTTTCTGTTTTAATTATTTTTTCTTTTGTTAATAATTAATATAGTTATTAATAATAATAAAAATTGCAAAAACCTATAAAGCAGTGTGTGCTGGAGAGAACTTCAAGGGCGTTTTTAGACAAAGTGACGATGTTAATTAAATATGAATTTAAATAAACTTTATTGTCGAAAATGAGAAAAAAAATATTCTAGTTTTGCAAAAATGTATTAAAAGCAAAGACAAAACACCAAACTATAAAAAACTGGATATAGTATCATACGAAAAAATTGCAGTCGGTACCCACGTGACATATTGTAAATGTTGGGCTCACCTGTGAGTATAGGCGCCTTGATTTTTATTCGCATATTCACAAATCTTCACAATTTTAATTCAATAAATAATTTATAATGTGTAGGTACACATCTGTTCATAAAAAAGGGGACACGTATTTGACATTTGGGTTCGTAATGCCCTCGTTTTTTTTTAACATAAGTGTACATGTTATGGTACATATATACCCCTCATTTTTTCGGTAGAAATATCAGAAAAAATAGCTGATATTTTGATCAGGCAAATAATTATTTTAATTTTCCAATATATTTTGGGAATAAAACCTACACAATGTAACAACCTCGCACTTGTGGCGGGTCATTTATATAACCGTGTACTAGCGCTGCCTCATATAGACACTAGTTGGCAGTGTTGCCAATCGGCGGACTTTAGTCCGATTTACGGACTTTTTTTTATCAATTGGACTTTTTACGGACTTTTTAAATGAAATGGACTTTTTCTTTTTCGAATAATGTGTCTATGAGTACAACATCGCGGTGCCCGCAAATAGACGAAATGAGTACCACGTGATCGTCAGGCTTAATCTAATTAGGTGACCACGTGACCATTTCATTGCTCGCAAAACGGTTTGTGAACGAATCGAAAGAAGAAGAATTTTTAACCCTAGATTTTTCCGGTAGCGAAGGATCCCTTATTTTAACGTAATCGGGATAGCGTTAGTTTGAAACGCCATTTCGACTGCGGTGTGTTAAAATATACGGATAAAGAAAAAGACTGGCCCAGGAGTTCGTGTCATGTGATGATTTTAATAAAGAAAAAAACATGGATGGCCTTGGAAGTTAGGCACGTCAAATGAAGGACCTTCTTTTTTTGTGTTTTTTGCAGCGTTGGCAACACTGCTTGTAACTGAATCAGGGGCCTTATTGCCTTACTTTAGAAAAAAACACTTTTATACTTTTATGGGAAGGATTACTATATTTTTTGACTGTGTTTTTTTTTAAATCAGAATGTTCAATCAAATCGGACTTTTTGTCTGTTTTGGGCGGATCTTTCACTATTTTCCCGTTGGTAACACTGCTAGTTGGTCATTGCACGTACGAAGTGCCTAGCAGTATACGTGAAATTTTCCAGCTCGGATGTTTTTGTCTTTTACATTTTATTCTCGGTCGCTAGTCTCGTTTGCAACATGCCGCAGACGCTATACTACGTAGCTTAGCGTCATGTCTGAACGTTTACATGCCAAACACGTGACCTTGATGAAAAAGCTCAACGATAGACCGCAGAGATTGGACTTTGATATCTGTGTTCGAGCGGAAGTCGTTGCTTTTGCTACAGATAAAATGAAGACAGAATATTGCGCTATATTCCACTTTTAAAATCATGGCGAATGCGTGACATCTCTAGCTGATTAAATGCACGAAAACCTCGTTAGGTAAGGGAGTCGTAACATTACGACCGTCCCTGCATACGAAATGATGTTTTGACGCATTTGATCAGCTGGAGCTATCCCGTATTCGCCATTAGTTTAAAAGTACACCTGCTCGATAGGTCGACTCGATAGAGATAAGGATACGATTACTCATAAAACTTAAAATTAACTTTAGGTGTCTACTGTCTATTCCTTATTTTTCGTCGGAGTTGCGGCTTTCGTAAAATCGAGCTTGGAAACGTAAGGTGGATGGAGCGTTGCCAGTAAATCTAACGACTGAACGCGTTTAAAAGCGATTTATGAATGACTATTTTAGTTGATTGTCTTTGATTTGTCCCCATTTCTCCTGAACTTACTAACTGCATACCATTACACCTCTTCAATAAATAAAGCTCATGTAACAAAAATAGAAAAAAAAATGAAGGGGGGGGGCGTATTTTCAAATTGTGATGAAACACCTGTTGTTTAAATTACAAGAAAGTCCAGATACCTCGAGTCAGTATAATACGGGAGCGGTTCTCGGGTAAAACAAAATATAATTTGTCATATGGGCAATGCGATGATGAGCCAAGAAAACATAGTTTAAGTGGATCTTTGTTCGACACATTATTCTTATGGCAACGTTTTTGTGTATTTGTTGAATAGCCGTTCAACACAAAGCTCACAAATGGATATTTTTGAAATCAGGTTGTTCCATTAAAAAAAAAGGAACCCATGGCCATCCTGCGTACTGAAAATGTGACAGAAATCTACGTAACGTTATGATACTACAACCCTCGCCATTTTTTGATAAGATGTGCATTTTCTCGTCCTGAATACGAACTGTACCTCAAAATTGTGGATAAGGACTTGGCACACCAATCCAAAGGTGGGAAATTTTAGAGGTCACGTGATGGATAGGGTAACCCCCACCATTTTCACATATATGATGTAGTAGTACCACCAGACCAAAAATCACCTGTTGTGCCAGACTTCATTCATGGATAAGGGTTCGTCACACCACTCTAAAAGTGGGCATTTTTACTACATATATGTGAAAATGGTGGGGGTTACCTACTCCCTCTAAAATTGCCCACCTTTGGATTAGTGTGCCGACAAGACAAGACAACTCTTGGCAAATCTAGCCAACACTGGACGCCTGATCCTTAGAAAAAGGATGAAAAGACCCAGTATTTTTTACATAAGGAGTTCAATCAAATTCTTAATTACCCACATTGACAAGTATTTTCCTATCTTTAGGAGTTCGCCTCCCTCACAAAGTCATCCTCAATAGACTACAATGGCAGTTCAGAAGATTTCCATTTAGTTCGACGGAAAATGTCTGCGTGTTCAAAACGGCTTTAACCTTTGTGGACAGCATCAGCGAGATTTGGGGTCCGCTTATAAATGGATTGGCCATTTTGGTGGTGCCAAAAGCTTTGACAAAGGATCCTGAAAAGTTGATATACTTGTTGGATGATTATAAGGTATTTTTGGCTATAGGGGATTTTTGCACATATTTAAAAATAACTACTTTTGTGAAATGTCTAATTAAACTGTTGTTTGTTAAAAGTTGACATAATTAAAGTTAATGCCGTCCTTTATTAGGGAATTATCGATACATAAAGTCGGCATAGCCTGACTCGGCACTATTTTTGACAGATCTGCACGAAGGGTACAAGGTTTCTGTCATTTTTGTCATCTAAACATGACATCTAAACATGCTCATATTATGCAATCCATAAAGTTGACAAGCTAAAGTTAATGTCCTTTATTAAAGGTAGGTACAAACATTATGTTAAGTCTACATTATTTTAACACCTCCGCGATCAAAAAAGCTCTAGCTGGATAGCCCAAACGTAGCTTTTGGATAGCCCTAGTAACCAAGAAGAGCGCCGCGCCGTCCCATTAACAGATGTGTATATAGGTGCCTAAAAATATGTAGTAATTATATCCCTTTGTGCGGATAAGTCCTTATTAAAGTCGACATTATTTTGATTACACCACGCACAAGAAAGCTCTAGCCGAACGTAGGTTTCGGATAGCCCCGGCAACCAAGCAGAACACCGTCTCATAACAGATCGGCAAAGTGCCTTAAATATGTGAAAATAGTCAAAATAGTGCCGACTTTATAAAAGTCAATCTATAATGTAAGTCCCTGATAACTCCCTAATAAAGGACGGAATTAACTTTAATTACCTATGTCAACTTTATGGGTGGTACAATATAAGCATGTTCTAATGCCATTTTGATGACAACAACATCAAAAATTTTTAAACTTCATCAAGCTAGGTCGAATTTATTTACCGATAAGTCTCTAAATAATACTAACTTGGTAAATGATATTTAACCAAAGGTTACATCTTACATCAGAAAATAGATAAGACGTAACTTATTAGTCAAATTTTTTCTGTAACAAAGGAATACAAAATTCAGAAAAAAGTGTTATTAGCGCACATCTAATTTGTTACATAAATTTTAAGAAAATAAAAGTAGTTTACATAACAAGCATGTTATGATGGTCATTAAACGCGAAGATGAAGTTTTAGACGCGAGCCGCAGGCGAGTGCCTTAATTTATCTGAGCGTGTAATGACCATAACATGCGAGTTATTAGTGTTATTATGTTATTAGTTAGTGTACTATACTTTACCTACGACCAATGAAAATGTCATAATAAATATCAGAAATATCTTCTATTTCATGTAAATGACTTTTTTGTAGATTTTTTAAACCAGAATTCGACTGTCAAACTGGATTTTGCCTGTCAGTTTTAGTTTTTGACATTTAACACAAATTTAATGACTCGCGTCTAAAACTTCATCTTCGCGTTTAATGACCATCATAACATGCTTGTTATGTAAACTACTTAAAATTTATGTAACTAATTAGATGTGCGCTAATAACACTTTTTCTGAATTTTGAAATGTATTCCTTTGTTACAGAAAAAATTTGACTAATAAGTTACGTTTTATCTATTTTCTGATGTAAGATGTAACCTTTGGTTAAATATCATTTACCAAGTTATTATTACTTAGAGACTTATCGGTAAATAAATTCGACCTAGCTTGATGAAGTTTAAAAAATTTTGACGTTTTTGTCATCAAAATGGCATTAGAACATGCTTATATTGTACCACCCATAAAGTTGACATAGGTAATTAAAGTTAATTCCGTTCTTTATTAGGGAGTTATCAGGGACTTACATTATAGACTGACTTTTATAAAGTCGGCACTATTTTGACTATTTTCATATATTCTTATTTGATTCTTAAAGTCAGCTTTAAGTTCCCTTTAAAATTATGTATCTAATTTATTGTGTTTTTTTGTATTTTGTTTATTATTTTTTTTATAGCTATTTTTAATATTTTGATTTTTTTTATATTTTTTATTATGGTAATGAGTAAAACAAGTAAAAAAGAAAGTAATAAAAAAAATAAATGAGGAATAAAACAATTAAAATATTTACAAAATACAAAAAATAAAATACATCATTAAAGAATTTTAAACTTATTTTAAAAATCAAATTACAAAAGGGTCATTCTATAAGAAAACTACCAACTGTGTGTTATATCTCAAAAAGGCATAGATAAAATACAGTATAACAGACGAATTCTATTTTACAGACAGAACAGAAATTTTCGAAAATTAAAAAGTTATAGACCCCATCCCAAAATGCAGAATTTTCACAAAGACCTCGTAGCTCGAAAATGGCTAGACATATAAAGATGCGGTTTTCACCCTTAAACTTCTCGTAAAAATCATTCCTCTTGAGTGAGGGTCAGTTTTTTTTCATCTCCTCTAAAAATACCCGAAACCACCTAAAACCATCGAGTTTTGGACCAGCTGTAATTGTTTTTATTTATTTTATTTGCATTTGATTCTTATGTAATAAACAATTGCTATTAGTTTCCTTTTATAGTATCAGCATGGTTTCCCATAAAATGCGCGGTAAAGTTGGGAATTACTGCTAGCTAGCTAGTAGCTTCTGATATGCCGATATTTGACATCATGTTAAAGTGGCATTTAAAAGAAATATTTGTTTATAAACTGATTACTCTTATATTTTGACGTTATCATTTTGGTTAATATGCTCTGTACAGGGTGATCCATTATATTTTTTGTTTTATTTTATATGAATAAATATGAAAATAATAATAAACTGAACTTGTTGAATAAAGACGGCAAAAATCTTATTTCTAACCGCCTTAAAAATAAAAAGACGAGATTAAAAGTTCAACGTGTATTTTTTAAACTAATGCTAAACTTTTTCTTTTTTAGATCGAAAGACTAGTTTTAGTTCCATCGCTTTTGAGGTCCTTGCTGATGTATCTCGGATTGCAAGTAAGTTCAAAATACGCTTTAAAAAATAGGATTTTCTTAATTTCTAGCACGAATTCTGGCTTACTCTGTACATACGACAATTCTACCACAACATGATTTTTATTTTTTTTTTAAATTTTGCACTCAGTTATATAGTGCGCAAAATAGAACAAATATATTTATTTACTACATTAATACCAGCCTTTTCATTTGTAATATTTCTGATTACCTAGTTTTTTTTATAACTGGGATCAGCCAGGTTTTTAGTAATATAATAAATAAATTTGTGCTGAGTGCTCCTTTTTATTCACCGAATTAGTTTTAGTCGAGTTGTTATGACTTTAGGTTTAATGGAAAAAATTCTTTTCAATCTGGTGCTAAAATATCTGAATGTTGATTAGATTTTAAAAACAAACTATTTAACTCCATATTTAATAATCGCATTTGGGTCTCTCATCAGATAGATTCTTCTTGTTCTTCTTCTTCTTCTTATTCTTCTTCATCTTCTTCTTCTTCTTTTTCTTCTTCTTCTTCTTCTTCTTCTTCTTCTTCTTCTTCTTCTTCTTCTTCTTCTTCTTCTTCTTCTTCTTCTTCCTCTTCTTCTTCTTCTTCTTCTTCTTCTTTTTCTTATTTTCTATGGTTTCGTGTCTTATTCAGATAGACATCTTCTCAAATCTTTTGTAGGTACTTCTAAATTTTTACTGCTAATTATCTGTTTCTATTAATGTCTCAAGTAATTCTAGTTTTCTAGTCGCTTACTGAGTATATCCATGTAACAAAATCCTTATTCATGTACGGAAGTATCCTAACCCTTTTTGGATACTTGCAGTGATAATATACGTCGATCGAGGGACACATTACAATATTGAATATTTTTTTTAGGGGATGGATCACCATCATCATTTATAGAGAGAATATTGGTCTAGAGTCTTTCAAAAATTCAATATGGTAAACAAAAACGACGTGTCCGAGGAAAAATTATTTCAAATACACAAAAAGGGGTGTGATTTCAATTAATAAGAAACACTTTGAAATAATATATTTGGTGCCTATCTTCCTATATCTCTATTTCTCTCCATTTTGATTTAATTGTTACGGTGTTTTAGGTTATTTGTTACTGAAAGAAAGTGGTTTTCACTAAAGCTTCGACTGGCATAAGTTGAAGACAAAGTAGATAGCCTAAATCAAGTTTTGTAGTCTGCAGGATTTTTTTTCCTAGGTCGTATGTGTTTAAATTGCGATCTTTAAAATCTCAGTAGATACCTCGGCACAGTAGTCCCATTTGAGGCCGCAGTGCATGGTTCAGCCTTCGATAGAGAGCTAACCACCAGTTTTGAATACATACATACATACATACATACTGAAAAAGCCGAAATCTTTTCGTAAATCACTTTTCATATCAATCATAGATAGATTTACTTCTTTTGATTCTGGATTTATTACTTTTTGTTATCGCTAAAGTGCTTTAAAATGTAACTTTACTTTATTAATATATTTTCCTTTAATATTGCGTTGAAGATCCTGTATTATTGTATATTTTTCTTAAAAAAAAAACTTCGTTTATGTTATTTTTAATTTCTTCTTAATATTGTGTTTTTATATGTATTATTTTTATTTCTGTATTTTAAATTTTGTAATTTCGACTTCTCTTTTTTTTTATTCTTAATTTTTATGTCGGAATATTCTTTAATCCAATGTAATATTTGTATGTTTTTCCTAATTTAGTTTATGTTATTATTCTTGTTCTTAAATTCTCCTTTTTGTTTTTGTTAAATTTATTTGTTTTGATAGTTCTTTATCTGTATATTTTTGTGTTTTAAGTGTTAATTCCAAATTCTTTTTTTCTCTACATTCTTCATTTTTTGTGGCGCGTGGATGGGTATTTGATCTCAAATATCCATATCAATTTTTTTAAAGAAATGTGACACTTGAAAAGTAAACATTACAATTTTTATATTTAATTTTATATAAAATTTAAGATTAGTTCTACCGTTCTTTATAACTACAAATCATTCCTAAAAAGCCTAAAAACGTGGGTGTGCTCCGGAAAAATCCTAGTAGTCTCTCTGGCCGGAGGATTTTTCCAATACTTCCAACCAGGAAAACACCAATTGTGCAACTTTTACGGAAGCACAGAAGTAATTCATGACGTCACTTAAACCCTTTGTCTCACTATGTGAGTTTCTCTGGGCAATTTGAATCTCATTTTATTTGTCTCTCTGATGTTTAAAGTTGTCTATTACGAAAACATATTATGACGGCTACAAGATTAATCAAGTCACTTATGTCAATTGGATATATTTGTTTCTTTTGATTTTGGATTTATTACTTTTTCTATTAACTCCGCCATTAGTAAATATTCTTCCGCTGTTTCTTCGATTCTATTATATATTTTTCTATAAATTTTAATTTGTAATTTTAATTTTTATGTATTTCTTCATTGTTTTTATCTATGTCTCTTTGTGTTTCTCTTATTTTAATTTCAGCTTCTATTATCTTTATTTTTGTGTTGAAACACACTTGGCTTCAAAGTTGGTATAAAAATGTGAAAAACAAGATACACATTTTAGTTTTGTGTCTATATTATTTATATATTGTTCTTCAAAGTGCCACTTATTAATAAATGAATGGAACATGCGGGGAGGGGACAAATTCCTATGTACCTAGGTCACCTTGCTGAGCCCGTTGCACAGGCATTATCCTCGGCTTAGCCTTTTTACATCGCCCGAGTACAGAAAACGGTTCCCAAAGTGCAACTCACTAATTAGTAATTTTTGTTTCCTTTAGAACAACAAATCATTCCTAAAAAGCCTAAAAACGTGGGTGTGTTCCGGAGAAACCTTAGTAGTCTCTCTGGCCGAAGAATTTTTCCGATATTTCCAAGCAGGAAAACACCAACTGTGCAATTTTTACGGAAGCACAGAAATAATGGGTGACGTCACTTATCATGTTATCAGTGGTCCTCAAGATTTACAAAGATACGAGAAAGTTCCTATAGGTAAGAATATTGTGGAATATTAAAAATATCCTTTTAGTATAGTAACAATCATCGACTTACTTAGTTAGTAGTAAGTCAATGGTAACAAATTATAAGCGGAGAATTTCTTTCAAAAATTATAAGATTAAAGAAAAAAACTTAAAAGTTCTCAAAACAAAAAATATTGCTATAACTTTTGATCGAATCGGTCGATTTTAAAATGTTTTGACTTTTTGGAAAGACAAGACATCAGACTTTTCCGATCCCGTTCAAAATTTGAATTTCCTAAAAATCCAAGATGGCGGACCGTTTTAGATAACGGGAAATTTTCACCCCCCCCTCCTGCAAAAAAAATATATGCGGCACTGGAGAAAATCTAAATCATTGTTACAAGTCTTATGTATTATCTTTATACCAAGGCATTACTTAAATAAATCGGTTAAGAAATAAAAAAACGGGTTTTTATATTGAGTGAAGTTGTTTGCTGTAACTTTAGATAGAAGTACATTAGATTTTATGTTGTGGTTCAAAATTTAACAATTCTCAAAAATCCATATGACGGACATTTTTAAATAATGGGTAATTTTCACCCACCCGCCCCCCCCCTCTTCTTCGAAAACAAATATGTTTGGTACCTATATACTAAACAAAATCTATATTAATGCGACAAAAGTTCCCTCCCTGCTGTATATATAAAGGTATCACTAAATTAAATCGGTTAAGAATTTAAAAATTGATCATCAAGTATGGTGACATAAACTGTTTCTGCATATAGGAAAATGTCGCAGATTTTATTAGGCCCATTGAGTGGCCTGTTAACAGCCCCGATTTGAATCTGGTAGACAGCCATTATTGGGGAGAGTTAGAAAAAGAAGTGTACAGAAATGGCCGCAGCTACGGCGACATTAACGAACTGTGTCAAGGCATCACAGAGGCCCATCGAAGTTTGCCCCAAAGAAACATTACCAATACTTTAAATGGCGTAACGATTTGCCTACTGTCTTCAGAACACATGGGGATCAGCTTAGAAAATCTGAGTAGCCTGATCTAGATTATTACACGTTAACTAATGGTTATTTTTATTTAAAAGTATAAGGATGCAAAAAATTTTATAAAAATATAAGTGTTTGATGATTAATAACAAAGTAAACTCAGCTTCAGCTTGGCCAAAAAAACCACACCACTCTAGCTAAAAAATCAGTAGTTTAAAACCAGTGCAATTTTTTTAATTTTATTACAAGTCACAATTTTTATTGAAAACGCTGGAAATGATAACACTAACTTGTTTACTTCTTAACTGATTTAAGCAAGTGATGCCTCCATATACCTAGCAGAGATGGGAGGTAGAATGGCTTTGATTTTGTTTTGTTACTTTTTTGGAGAAGTGAAATTTATCAATGGTTAAAGCGTGTTAAAGCTTTCTGCCATATTGGATGTTCGAAAAATGTCAAAGCCGCAAGCTTTGTTCACCCAAAAATGTAATGTTTAAAAAAAGTAATCCGACCAAAAGTGAAAACAAATGCAAAAACTGCGATTTTTTTTGCAAATGACAATGTCGAGTAAAAAACCACTTATTTCAGAGGTCTATAGTTTTCTTGTCTCTTGACCGATTTAGTTAAGTAATGTCTTGGTATAGAAAGCATACATAAGGCTCTTGCCGCAATAACTTAGATTTGCTCCAGTGCCGCACGTATTTTTTTTGCAGGGGGGGGGGGAGTGAAAATTACCCGATATTCAAAACGGTCCACCATCTTGGATTTTTGCGAAATGTCAAATTTTAAACCGGATCGGAAAAGTCTCATATTTGTCTTTCAAATAAGTTTAAAAAATTTAAAATCGAGCTATTGAATCAAAAGTTATAGCAAATTTAAAAGTGTGCAAGATTTTTTGGCCCACTTTATATTAATATTTACCTAATACAAGATGGGCCATAAAAACCGGACAAAATGTTTTTCGTTACAACTTTTAAACCATACCACCGATTTTAATGCAACATACTATTCTTTGCAGGGAATTGAGCAAGACTTTGATTAGAGAAATTTTTTTCCCGCCATCTTAAAATCTAAGATGGCGGACAGAAACAAACTTTACTCTTCAAAGAGCCTCGTTTATTCTTATGTTACGGAAACTTTTTGGATTTTTTTATGAAATCGTAAAAAAGCTTTGTTTTTCCACGCAAAACGAGGCCCAAATCATTAAAATTGGTTAAGTGGTTCCCAAAAAAAAATAAAAAATTTTCCATCAGTATTATACGGATTATGTGATTGCCGTCTTAATCCTGTCTGCATACATTTTGTCATAAATTAATTATTACTAAACGGATTTTGATGAAATAAAAAGCTTCATGGCGAAAATCGATTGTTCTTTAACTACTGCTATTGAAATTTGTCGCGATCTTGAAATCCATGATGACGGACAAAATTAAACTTGTCCCATTAAAGAGGCCCGTTTATTTATATGTTCTGTAAACTCTTAAATATTTTTTTAAATTTGTACAAAAGTCCTGCTTTCGCCACGCACAACTAGCTATAAATCGTTAAAATCGGTTTGGTAGTTCTCCAAAAATTAATTTTTGTTTCAAACACTGATTGAATTTTTTTTGGGGATCCACTTAACCGATTTTAATGATTCGCGCCTCGTTATTCGTGGGAGAAACAAAGCTTTTTTACGACTTCATAAAAAAATCCAAAACATTTCTGTAACATAAGAACAAACGAGGATCTTTGAAGGGTAAAGTTTATCTCTGTCCGCCATCTTAGATTTTAAGATGGCGGAAAAACATATTTTTAATCAAAGTCTTGCTCAATTCCCTGCAAAGAACAGTTTGTTGCATTAAAATCATTGATATGGTTTCAAAGTTATAACGGAAAACATTTTGTCCGGTTTTTTATGGCCCACCCGGTATATGGCGCCATCACTATGGTGTATTCCACTTTCAAAAGGTATTACGTTTCATAAATTCCAAAATTTGTAAAAATATAGGTATGTATGTTAAAATGCGTGTTAAACCATCTTTGGACATAGATTTGGTGGATAGGATGTCAAAGGCACTAAACGCAAGTAAAAGAAGCTCAGTTTAGTTGTTAGTTTTAAGTTAGTTTAAATCGAAAAACGGGAAAAGCATACAAAAAATCAGAACAAAAAACCACAGGACACTATTTCTATCCTATGATTGAAATAAGTTGACTAATAAGCAGTCGCATTTGACTTCTTCTTGTTAGCAATATATCGACAATGTCAAGGACGACTGATAAGATGGCGCAATAGGACTAACTATTGCACCCATGTGCAAAATAGAAGTTTTTACAACTATTGGCTAAAATGTTGATTTTGTTACAAGCGCGATTTTAAAGAACAATCGAAAAAAAACACCAGTTTACACGTTTGTAAAAACTATTTTTTTAATACCTTTATCAAAAAACGGTTTTCTTTTCGATAAAGGTAGAAAAAAATGTATTTTAAATAATTGCCTTGATGCTGATAGTTTAATTCAGAACGTAGGCAACTACTTTAGTTTATAACCCTAAAGCATTTGTTTTTGTTTCAAGGTTCACCAAATATACTTACAAAACAGTTCATTCGTATTCTCTGAAATCAGCAAGCTTTTAGGGGACAATTAAGTATATTTTTTCCGCTAAGCGGTTATCTTAAAAAAATCTTCAAAACATACTAAACCACCTAGTCAGGTATAGTTCAAAACCTTGTCCCACTTTTTGCATGACAAGCTTAACAAATAAAGTTTTTTTTTTATTAATAGGCAATAAAACATCATACTTTTTAATTATATACTTTATTACTATCGCAGTGCAGAATATCTTACACGCAAGACTGACTCTACTTAAACCTATAAGAAAATGAATGATGATCAGATAACAAAAGAATTATTGTTTAAATGCTATTTTATCGAAAATGGCAGAGTTATCAGTAGTTTTGATTTTTGCTAATAATACTAAATATAGGTTTATTACATAGATTAACTAGGGTTATCATACTGCGTCCGGCCAAAAAAACAAACCGAGTTCAGAATTTAGCTAGCCGTGGAAGCATAATAACAGGCCAAGCACGCAGTATCGGATCTGGAATATAGACGGAATTTAGACGGCCGTGGGAGCATATAACTATTAGACCAGTGGTTCCCAAAGTGTGCGCCGCGGCGCCCCGGGGTAGAATTTGAGTTACGTTCGCCAACGCCGGCGCCGCATCCGCTATTAATCGAGCCTCGAGCCCGAGAGAGCAGAGCAAGTTTCTAGAATTTCCAGAAGCCCATATTCGACCTGCGCATCGATCGACGAGAATTTTCGCGAGCGCTCTTTGACAGTATTTAAGTCGCCGTAGTCCGCTTTGCTAGGTTAGTTTACAGTAAGAGGAATTGTAAGCGGTTGAACTGTTATGATAAATAGAAGTAGTAATAGAGAGTTTTAGTATCGATACAAAGTGTTTTGATTTACGAACTCAGGACACATAAACGTTCCAATATCGGATCGGTTCCTTCGTTTTTTCGTAAAAAGTTAGTCACAAGATGGAAAGATTTTTATTAAACAAGGAAATTGATAGATCGAGACAGAGTGATCAAGCATCGACAAGTGACGGAGGAGTCAAAAGAAGGAAACATCGCAAATACGATTATTGCTATTTAAACGTTGGTTTTACTTCAGAAGAAGTAAATCATGAGAAAAGACCGCAAAGTGTGCTCTGTTTGAAAATTCTAGAGGTCGAAAATATGCTCCCAAGTAAGCTAAAACGACATCTCGAAACCATTCATCCTACGATGGTTGGAAAGTCACAAGAAAGTTGCAGAATGTACAAACAAACTTGAGTACCTAGCAACGCTCTGCTGTCCTCTTTCAAAGTGGCATACAGGGTGGCGAAGTGCAAGAAACCTCACACCATCCAGAAGAACTTATTTTACCGGCTGCTGTCGACATGGTTAACATTATGATAGGAGAATCGGCGGGAAAACTAATTTCAAAGGTACCTTTATCTAACAACACTATTAGTCGAAGAATCCATCATATAGCTGAGAATCTTAATGATCAATTGATAGAGAAAATGAAAGGCAAGGAATTTGTTCTGCAACTTGATGAGGCTACTGACAGTAATAAAGATGCACACCTTATTTGTTACGTACGCTTCCTGGATGATAATATTATTGTTGAAAACCTTCTTTTCTGCAAAAGTATCGATGAAAGCGGAAAGGCTCAAGACTTGTTTCAAATTCTTGACAAGTCTATAATAGAGAATAATTTAGATTGGGAGAAGTGTATTAGAGTTTGTACTGATGGCGCTCGATCAATGTCTGGCCGTTATGGTAGATTGCATGCATTTATTCGCAGTAAAACACCGTATACCATGTAAACCTATTGCATCATTCATAGGGAAGCACTTGCATTGAAGTCGTTGGGTTGTGAACTAAATTTGGTTATGGAACGTATCATAGACGTAGTTAACTACATAAAAACTAGGCCGCTAAAAACCAGACTATTCAAAATTCTTTGTATAGACATGGGAGCTGAACACACTGCGCTGCTATATTACTCCAGTGCACGATGGCTTTCACGTGGAAACGTCTTATCCCGTTCATTCAAGCTACATCAAGAAATCTACATTTTCCTGGAAGAGGAAGATACTCCAGATACTTTAAGGATCCCGACTTTTTGCTAAAACTGGCATATTTGTGCAATATATTTGACAAACTGAATGCCTTAAATCTGTCTCTCCAAGGCAATAACATGCATATCTTGAAACTATCAGAGAAAATTGTAGCATTTAGGAAAAAACTGCAAATAAATAAATTCTCAGTCTCTAATGAGCTCGTTATCTCTCAAGACTTGCTGTCCCTTTTCACCGAACACCTTTCGAAACTCTCGAAATGGTTAGCAAAATACTTTACAGAAGAAAAAGTCGAAAAATATGCATGGATTCAAGATCCTTTCCATGTACAATCTCCACCAGAATTCACTTCACTAGAAGAAGAGTCTTATTGAACTCTCTTGCGACAACAGGCTAAAATCAAAATTCGCTGCTTCTGATTTGGTGGAGTTTTGGATATCCGTCAAAAATGAATATCCGGCTCTAAGTTTAAAAGCTTTGAGGATTCTAATCCCCTGGCTGGATTTTCAGCTGTAGCTGTGATAAGGAGCAAATATCGTTCAAAGATCAACGTGTAGCAAGAAATGAGAGTGGCAGAGTGAAGCCGTATTTCCCGCTTTGAAAAAATGTGTGCAGATCACCAAGCTCACCCATCACACTGATTTTTTTTCCTTCAATAATAATGTATTCTTGTGTGTTAGTTTAATAATAAACCTATATGACCGTTAAATTGGAGTTGTTTTCATTAATGTATTTTGTAACTAGTGCCATTATATTTACAATGGAGTTAAATAAAGTGTTTTACAACGCTTGCGCTTTGCTACTATACATTAGGCAAGTTGCAAAGCAAACATTTTATACATTAGACATATGCAACACTTTTTTGGACACAACTATATATGCATAACCTGTAAGTGCGCCGCAAACTGAAAAAGTTTGGGAACCACTGTATTAGACTATAAAGGCCCTGCCTGTGTATTTTCCTATGACAAAAAGGGTAACGGAAACCTCTGCAAAAATGGATTAAAGACGGGAACCAATGCGCATGCGTCAGCTACTTGGGCAGGCTCAGATCGAGCCGTCATTATCCCATTCGCCATGTCATTGCAATCTAGATTTTGACTGCTACGATTTTCTCCTATCCTAGGCCTTCATATACCTAATAGTTATATGACCCATTCACACAAACTTGTATAGTCCATAGCATGACGCCATGATGGGGCATAGCATAGCGTAGAGACATTGCAAGACACACGCTTTTATGCATATGCTTGTTTGAACTGTATGTTTTCTGTAATATTATTGGCGTGCCTCCTTTATCTCAAAAAACGCCGGAGGTTAATAATCAATGGTGTAGGTCGTGGATATTTTACTTTTTTTTTCTTAAAATGTCAAATTCTTGCTTAAAGCTTTTACTCGGCAAGCTCCATTGCCAAATTCCAATTATGCTTTAACAAACGTCGATTTTTCAATGTAGGTAAATGGTTTTGCGCGTACCCAACCATCGCCACTGATCGCCAAAATGAAAATTATTGAATGACATTAATCACCTGTGTGTGGCTTCTTGTTTTTTGGATTTGGAAGTTTTTTTTGTGATTTTTGGAAATGGATGTCCTAGATCCATAAGTGAGCCTTTTGAAATGTTTAGAATCGCTTCATCGCCAAAATAACATTACGCATGTTTTCAATGCGGTCTTGAAATCATCGGTCGCGAAAAGAGGTAGAGTAAGTACGTTCAAAATTTAATGTAAATGGACGAGTGTGTAAATGCAACATTTTTTTGACAGCGGTGGAACATCGGTGCCAATCAGAGACAAGATAATAACTTACGGGGACTAACAGAAAAATAGAGCAGCGCAGGAACTACGTTCCTGTAGCGCATAGCGAATTGCGGCGGAGAGTAAAAGTAATGCTTGTATTAAGTAAACACCTACCTTGTCCCGTCCATCTCTTTCTATATGATCATGAAATAAAGACAGAACATTTTTCAATGTCGAAATATATTTCACACAATTTTAATTTTGTACCTGCCGGTTTTTGCCACCGCTTATCAAAGTCTGTCAAGCCTGGCAAGCGGTTTTTTTGTAGATTTTCAAAAGCGAGTTATTTTAATCAGTTTTGGTTGGAAATCGCGCGAGTTTATGGGATTAGCTATACAGACCGCTTCAAGCTACTGCGAACATAGGGCGGAAGAAGTCTAATTTGCCAGTGTACGTACATGCAGAGACACCGCACGCCTATCAGTGAAGCAACCAATACTCAGGCTTGCGATCACCACTTGCATGACTTTCCTTTGGTATTTAGTACGCCTCTAACCACGGTGCTGTGTGGAGCGTAGTCAATGAAACCGGAATTTGGTCAATAAATACGCAAATTTTTATAACGTAATTTTCTTATTTTTTGTCACTGATAAATAAGAGCGTTTTATTGTCAACTGCTCAGATTTATCAGTGACGACGTGTTACAATGAAAATAATAAGGAGAAACAAAATAAAAGCAAGTTCTCAAAATAAAATAATACATTCTAAAAACCAAAAAGATTCTCCCAGTCAAAAAAAAATTAAAGTAAATGTTCGAAAAGTCCTCCTTGCTCGGCTAGGCAATATCCAAGCCTACTCTAAAAACCCCTTCTAACGTTTCCAAGCATGTTAGGGGTGATAATTTGAAAAGCTTCTTCAAAAACAGATAGAAGTCATTAGGAGCAAGATCGGGAGATCGAGCTGGCCATAAAATAGTTCCCCGTGTAGTTATAACCCGATTAGGAAATACATTATCAAGATATTCCCTAACAAGGCCAACATTGTGAGCGGAACAACCATCTTATTGAAACCATGTTTCACCAAATCTTACACCTAATAACTGCCTAGCAGTTGGAATAATGTGCTGCTGCAGTAGATCCAAGTATCTAGGACCATTCAAATTGCAATTGCCGTTAATAAAAAATGGCCCAATTACGTGTTCCCCTACAATACCCCCCCAAACATTTAGTTTTTGGGGATACTGTGTTCTTACGTCAAAATACAAATGCAAATTTTCCCTCGACCAATATCGAACGTGTGTTGGGTTATGACAATTTGACCATTTGACCATCTGCACTTTTTCGGCAACTTCATAGACATTTTTGGTTTTAAAAATGTATTATTTCAATTAAGAACTTACCCATCTGTTTCTCGAGCAAGGCAGAAATAAAACAAAATAATAAAAACAAAATGAATTTCCAAAAGATAACACTGCAGAGTGCTTCGAATCCACCTCGGTCGTACGGCACGGAGAGTAAATTGGACTTGATTCCCCCTATGTTCGCAGTAGCTTGAACCGGTCTGTATAGTGGATTAACAACTTATTGTAAAGTCTAAAATGCCATTTAAATTAGGCTAGATCACTACAATTAAAGCTAGAGGGGGGCTATTTGAAGAGTGCCGAAAATTGTGGTTCAGATTTTTGCGAACCAAATCCCTGAAGAAAATATTGTGATGATTTATACAGAGTTAAGCAAGAAGATAATAGGTTAAAATACAACCAAAAAAAGAGATATAGGATAAAACATTTATAAATTCTGTTTAGACTTTTATACTGGGAGTTTTTCCCAATTAATAAAAGAAAATAACATAATAAAATGTTGTTACCTTTAATATTTGATAATATTCCTCAACATAGTTACAACCTCCTTCTCCTATTTTAGATTTTTAAAGAGTCCAAAGAACTGCATGGAACAGTACAAAGTTGGTTAAGGTTTGACCTAAACCTTTCGCGAATGCATCACTTTTTTAATGAAAAAACTGCGCCTGTTAGGTTTTTTCATATCTTTTTATTATTAAATAAGTAGGTGTCTGCAAAAAAATAATCAAAAGAATATATGTATTTTATTATGCGTCTGGCTGTATAAGTAGTTCCTTCCTGTAGTCACCGGCTGCGCTCGTGTCGCCGACAAACAATGTTCCCAAGTATATAACACAGTACCTTAGAGAAAGTAATAGCTACGCGAAAGTGACCGATACTGTGTTATATACTTGGGGAACATTGTTTGTCGGCGACACGAGCGCAGCCGGTGACTACAGGAAGGAACTACTTGTACAGCCAGACACATAATAAAATACATATATTCTTTTGGTTAATTTTTTACAGACACTTACTTATTTAATAATAAAAAGATATAAAAAAACTTAATAGGCGCAGTTTTTTCATAATTTTTAATATTAAAAAAGCAATGCATTAGCGAAAGATATTAGCTGTATACAAATCTTAACCAACTTTGTATTGTTCCATGCAGCTAAAAAACTTTCTTTAGCTTACAATAGTAGTTTTAACAACTAGTGACTAAAATAGTGCTTTTTTTACAAGCGTTGGTTTAAATAACGAGTGCAGCGACGTATTTAAAAACGCGAGTAAAAAAAAGCACAGTTTAGCCGCGAGTTGTTAAAACTATTTTTTTAATACCTTTATTAAAAAATTCAAGAAAAACAAGAAAACACTTTTAAAAATTTCGAACGAAGAGCACTTCTCGCAAAACACTATTTTTACACTATAAATCAAGGCGGCTGGTAAATGAAATAACAATGGTGGTTTCCATGGCGATGTGCCTTTTTATTCGGTGACGTTCATTGTTGCGACTTTAACGATTTTAATCGTTGACAGTTTGATATTTTGACGATATTTTTAAAAGATTTTTTTGTAAATACTTGGTGAAAACTGGCGGAAATGCCTTAATTTTGAGGCAAGAATAATTAGATTTTTTCATTAGTACTATTTTCCGCTATTTCTCTTTAATTTTGGGTAAAAAACAGACCGAAATCTTTTTTTACACTCGTGATCAAAAAAAAAGTTTTTTTGCAGACAGTTACTAAAATCATTTTTTTGATGAATGTATAAAGTTTTTTGGACCCTTTAAAAATCTAAAATAGGAGGAGGCCCTATCTTTCTGTTAGTCTCCGTAAGTTATTATGTTGTATCTGGCTATTACTTTATCTATGGTGCCAACATTCGTCGTTGTTCCATCGAATACAAAAAGAACGCGTTGGGGTGTAAACAGCTGAGTGCCAATAACCACACTTAAAATAATAAATTCATACCTCAACTTCATCTCGAGAAAATCGGAAATGTGACTTAATAAGGGCCGTATTCATAGTCGTGCCCAAGGCTCTCTTCTTCCTTGGAAAATGTAAATTCTTATGGGCGAAGGAAGGAAGGAGCCCTGAGGAACAACTATAAATAAATGCACTCAGGCTGAACTTCTGGACAGTTTTTTTCAACATAGTCTTCAATGCAAGTACGTTTTTGCCTCAAATTTAGTGTGATGTCTAGCTTATCATCAGAGTCTTCACTTGAACTCTCTTGCATTAATATTATGGGTATCTAGCTCACCACTCCATTAAGCATCCTGTACTGTACCTTGTATTAACCAAAATCCATAAAAAATATCCTGATTTGAATAAGTTATAAAAAAACTGGAAAAAATAAATAAGCATAAAGTAGGGTTATGTTTAATCCAACGACGATTTTCCACCGACTTTGCTTGAGCATAATAATGAGTTGGGTAAACCTACCATAAGATAATTTAAAACATGGCAAGGTGATAAATGTCCGGACTTTGTCCGGAATTTCTCGTCTGTTTGTCGTGAAAAATGTTCTTGAAAGATGGTAACAGTAGCGCACCGAGGAATTGACTTCGGGGGGGGGGGCATACATTACCTTTTATATTGCATATCTCAAACATAAAATGCCTATCTCAAAAAAAAATCGTTTCCGGTTTTTTTTCGACAAACCGGTCAATGACTTGCTCAATTTCAATATGTCTGTTGATATGCAGCAACGCTAAGCCCGTCAGACGAATTTCGTTCATAGTGTTTTTAAGTACTTATGTTTTCAATCTTCTGAGGCATGAGAAGCTTTTTTTTGATGAAGTATTACTTACTGGCAAATATCCAAGAATGTTTTTATCAACGGAAAAATATCGCCACACTTGTTCATTGCCTCGAAAACGTTATGAGGTATGTTTTGATTTAAGCTTTTGCCTACTTCTGACTAATATTGTTTCCAAATACTGACTACTCCCAATAAAAGTTCTAGAATTTGTGTTTTGGATCAATCAAATAGTTTATAGTATTTAGAAACGACTTTAGTTAATTTTACCTTGATTTTGGCTTCACGTTGTATAAAACTTGGTATGAATATGTTCAGGTAAAAAATACTTTTTTATGTCCGAAATAATTTTGTACAAAACTTGCTGAATGTCAAACTGTCCCAAAATACTGTGGATAGATTCTAGAATATCTTTAAAGGAACTTTTTGCAATTTCTCGTTTTTTCCTCCAAGAACTTCAGGCGGGTTACCCCCAGCATCTTTGTTGTCTAATTTTTTCTGGAGCAAGGGGTGGGGCGATGGCCCCCCCTCCGCCCCCCCCCCCCTGGGACCGCCACTGATTAAATAGGTACCTGCTTTAAAACGTATTTACATAAAAGCAATAAATTTAGACGTGTACTTTTTATCCTTTGATTTCTCGGAACTTACCCCCAGATGCACGGTAAAAATATTCGGATTAGTTTAGCTAATCCATGCTTCCTCTTTGTTCATTTATGTGGGATCAAGCGAGAAAAGGAATGGATTAGATAGCCAATTGCGATTAAGTGCCTACGGTGCATTTAGGGGTTAATTAAGAAGGTATAAATTTTGGTTTGGAATGGAAAACCCGAGGGGGTAACCACTAATCCAGAAAATGTGATATGCCAATTTTGTTGAATTGTCAGTGATTGCAGGGGAGTGCCGAAAGATTTCTAAAGACTCCCAGGGACGTTTAGGGTCTGCAAGTCAGAGTTTGGTGAGGTAACAGTGGTTGCCCTCTCGGGAAAACTACAGTAACTTATTTTATTTTGAAAATTAAAAATAAAAACTAAGAAAATATCCTAAACGTCAAATAACCGGACCGTCGACGTAAAACCTGTACCAAAAAGGCTATTTTGAACTGTCAAATAGTGTTAAAGTTATCGTTGTCGGTGAAGTAATCGGGCTGTAAATTGGCACGACCAAAAACTATCTATTATGGAACTCTAAAGACGAAAACCACAAAAATATAAACTCAGTTCCCGACGCATGGAAGAGGGTGGAAGTTAAAATGCTACAGCACAAGCTGCAATGAATTTTCATCGTCTGCCTGAATTCATGTTTTGAACACTGAGATTCTAGAACTTCACTTGTTGTGAATACTAAAAACAAGTTGTGAACTTACATAATCCAAGCATGGCCGCGTCGTGAGATTGCATCGCCTCTTGTATCGCTATCCGACCCCTTCACGCCAACCCTTGGCGAGCCTAAGCAACAAGTCAGGCTAGCCGATTTCCGCGTCGTGGGAAACCGGCTTAAAGTTTCCTTCTTAGCAATGGGACGGAACACCAAAATGAGGAGCTGTCCTCCTAATGAGAAACGAATTTTATTTTATGTCATAAGCGGCTAGAGACTGCAAGTGCGCTTGTAAGTACAAGTTTACATCGACTCCACAAAATACAAGCATAATTAAACATTTTTACTTCCAACGATAGACGACGATGCGACGGAAGCTTAATAATAATTAATAATCTTATTGCCACAAATACTACATCCTATATTAATAATTAGAACGCAACCGGTGACGTAATATAAAATAAAGAAAAAGTAAAAAAAAAACAAGTTAACATTTAGAATAAGAGTGTAGTAATAAAGAAAAATATAAAAAAAGAAACATTAAGTAGTGACAAAGGTAAAGCTTATCTAACCCAAATATCTAAACATTTTTAAAAACACCTTATTTTTCAAGCAATATCGACAATTTTTGTTTGTTCTTTTGACCCTCTGGGGAGCTGATTGTTGAATTGTGATCGTATGATATTTCATATATGAACGATGATTATCTGAGTGCATTATTTAGATTTTCGTGAGATAGTAGGCGTCCTATAATTATTATGTAATTTTATAGGTGTACCAATAGATAATACCATGATCTACCTTCTTGATAAGGATTTAAATCCAGTCAAACCAGGAGAGGTTGGAGAAATGTACGTTTCAGGGTTAAACTTGGCAGCTGGTTATGTCAAAGGTAAGACAAAATATTTCAATCTAAAAGGACCCCGCACACTTAACATTGCCACTGGCTTTCAGTTGGAATGGGCTGGGCGGTTGATATGTTGTAGATCTGTTCTCCCTGATCAACGTTTCAACCTCTTTTTGATCCGACCCACGGTTTCAAAGATATAGGTGTTGAAAGTTGGATGTTTCAGATTTTGGGGATTTTTCACTAAAATCAGTTTTTTGCCTATTTTGTTTTATTGGAATAGCTAACTTGCTACTTTCAGTACACCAGTTTTTAGATAGAGAACCAGGCTATTGAATGCAGTTGAAAAAATTGACATATTTCATTTATGTCACTCTCAGGGGCGGCACAAACTTGCAAAACGTAAAAAACTTTTTTTTTCAAAATGCAATAAAATCGTAATCGTAAAATCAATTTTTTCAACTGCATTTAATAGCCTGGTTCTCCATCTAAAAACTGGTGTACTGTAAGTAGCAAGTTAGCTACTCCAATACAACAAAATAGGCTACGATTTTAGTGAAAAATCCCTAAAATCTGAAACCTGCAACTTTCAATACCTTTCTCTCTGAAACCGTGGATCGAATCAAAAAGAGGTCCATTTAAACGTTGATCAGGGAGAACAGATCTACAACATGGGTTATTCCATATCAAATCAACCAAGGTATTTTACCAGACCGTCTCCGATTCTGATGATTTTTGGTACACATTTTCTACCCACCTAAAAACTCAAATTACCAAAATTTTATATTTTTTTGACCAGTACTTTTTTTTAATTAATTTTTGAAAATTAAAAAAAATCCTAATGTGGTCTTGATATGTATATACAAAAAAATTTATATCTTAGGAACCACTGAAGCTGACAAAATAAAAAAAATTAAAAAAAAAATTTTTTTTGAAAAATCTCAAAAAGGCCATTTTTTTAAAAAAAAAATATTTTTTTTTTTAGAGTTTTAGCTAGCTTTCCTAAAAATTTAATGATGGAGAAATGATGAGTTCATGACCAAAAAAAAAATTAAAAACTCATTACACAAAAATTCTTAACTACCTATTCCTAGTTTGATAATTCGCCCATAATGTGTGTAAATTGAGAGGAATTTGCCATTCCTGCTCAAATAATCCACTTACAGTACCTGTTTATTCTTGTTAATATTTGCACCACCCCTGAGCCCACACCCGTTTGATTTTATTGGTTTCTTGAATTTTTCAAATAAATTTTTAACAGGAAATTTTCTGTAGAACCTTCTTGCTTAGAAGTTTTCCTACAGTGTAGGGTGTGCGTGGATCCAGCATTTTTTTTCAAAATGTTGTCAAATAAAAAAGTGCCAGTTTAAAACCAAATGTTGCAATTCGTTTGGTATTGAATCTAAAACTAAACATTCTGGAAAATTAAGGAATGTTACGCAGTGGATATCCAAATATAAAAATATGGAAATAGGCATGAAAATTTGTGATGGGTGTAGACTTAGGCTTGCTAAGAAGTTTAAGACTTCAGAAAACGAGAATGTGGCTGGTGCCAAGAAAACGTTACTGGCATTAATTTTAAATATTACACTGAGGATGAATATGTCAACCATGAAAAATTTTTGAATTTATTTTAAATCTGATGGCAAACTTCAAAACTTAAATTACGTTTGTATCTCGGAAAGCCTTACTCACAATACTGTGGCATTTAATTTATTTTTGTCAAAATTAATGCCAGATTTAAAAAAAAAAGATTTTAGGACTTAAATAAATATTTTATTTTTCTGATAGTAGTGCAGCTTAAATAAAAATAAAAAAAAAATCTTAATGTGTGTCTCCATATAAAAGATTTTGGAGTCGAAGCAAAATGGCAGAGTGCCTGTGACGGCTTAGGAGGCACAGTTAAAAGGCTTGCAGCAAAGGCTAGTCTTCAGACGTCATACAGTGACCAAATAATGACACCCCTTCAGTTGTTTACTTGGTGCCAAGAAAACATTACTAGCATTAATTTTAAATATTACACTGAGGATGAATATCTCAAACATGAAAAATTTTTGAATAAAAGCTTCACTGATGTAATAACCATACCTGGTACCCAAAAAATTCACGCTGTAATTTCCTATACAGGAAGCAAAATTTTTTTCGGAAAGTTTAGAAACAGAAAATTATCACCTTATGCCAGGGGGGGATATTATATCCGAAATACAAAATGTTGAGTCAGGTTTTGTTACTGTGAAATATGATAAAGAATGGTGGTTAGCATGTATTTTGGGAAAAAATATTGAGACTGGAGAGCTAAAAGTAAGTTTCCTTCATCCAAAAGGCCCTGCAGCCTCGTTTTTCTACCCAAGTAATCTGGATATTTTACTTGTAAAATCCGAAAGTCTGGTAAAAAAAGTCGAACCTATTACTGCTACCGGTAGAAC
Source organism: Oxystoma pomonae (assembly GCA_963921995.1). NCBI lineage: Eukaryota > Metazoa > Arthropoda > Insecta > Coleoptera > Brentidae > Oxystoma > Oxystoma pomonae. Next base: position 98,058,984 of record OY998164.1, read on the forward strand.
ATATAAACTGGATATTTTACTTGTAAAACCCGAAAGTCTGGTAAAAAAAAGTCGAACCTATTACTGCTACCGGAAGAACATATAAACTTAACAAAAAAGAAATGATGGAGTCCTCACAAGTTCTTAAAAGACAATTAGACAAAAAGATGTAGTTGTATAATATAATATTTTGTATTTCTTATTTGAAGTTGTATATATTATATATATATTTATTGTGTATATTTTTATTTTACTTGTTTAATGCGTTTAATATACAAAAAATGTTAATGTTATGTTTTAATTATTAAATAAGCAAATTCAGAGATCTAAATTAAATTCATAGCCATATACACCCCAATAGTAATTTTGAGGTAACAACATTTTCAAATTTTTTTTTGCCAATGAACCCCTTATTTTTCCATCATAAAATTTTTAGGATAACTAGGTAAAGGTCTGAATAAAATAACATATTTTTTTGAAACAAATCAAAAATGGTCTTTTTGAGAATTTTCATAAAGTTTTTCTTTTAATTTTTTTTTTTAAAATTTATGCATTGTGCTAGATCATTCGAAAGGTATTTTAAATACCTTTAAAACGAGCTATCACTCATTTTGCTAGCTTAAGTGGTCCCCAAGATATTAAATTTTTTGTATATACATATCAAGACCAAATTAGGGATTTTTTTAATTTTCAAAAATTAATTACAGAAAAAGTACTGGTCAAAGAAATATAAAATTTTGGGAATTTAAGTTTTTTGGTAGATAGAAAATGTGTACAAAAAATCATCAAAATCAGAGAGGGCCGAGTAAAATTTCTATTATTTTTTGGTTGATTTGATATGGAATGACCCACATATCAAACGCCCAGCCCATTCCAACCGAAAGCCAGTAAGTGGCAATGCTAAGTGAGCGGGGTCCTTTGATAAACAAAGGAAAATGATTTTTTTCTAAAATTTCGTTAATCTATTAGTTTTATAAAAAAAGAAACTGACATTTTTAGGAAGAGACCCAGAAAAATTCATCGAAAACTCCTTAGCTATTGATCCAACATTTTCAAAACTCTTTAGAACTGGAGACTTTGCGAAAATCGAAAAAAGCACTTTGATCTATGAGGGAAGAACGGATTCTCAAATTAAAATTAGAGGACATAGAGTGGATTTGACAGAAGTTGAAAAAGCTATTATTTCTATTGAAGGAGTAAGTATGTTAATTAGAACATCTATTAACATTAAGATAACTTACTCTCAGTTTCTATGATTTAAGATACCAAGCAATTTATCAGAAATTGTTTCCCAAAAAGTTTTTTAATATCTGATCTTTATCAGAACATATTATGAGTCCAGGGAACGATGTAATATCTGTCCGTGATAGGTCCAAATATAAAAATATTTTCAGGTGACTCTAAATTATTATTATTTTAAATTCTTAAGGTGGACAAAGGAGTCGTTCTTTGCTACAGACCAGGAGAAATAGATCAAGCTCTTCTTGCCTTTGTAACTACAAAGAAGTTAATGACAGAACACCAAATCGAGGGTATATTGAGCAATAAATTGACAAATTACATGATACCGCAAGTTGTTTTGGTGGAAAATATACCTTTGTTAGTAAATGGCAAAATCGACAGGCAGCAGCTCTTAAAGAGCTATGAAAATACAAATAATAATGGTGAGTTGAACTAGGGAAGGTTTCGGAATACCCGAATTCAATTTCATGCAAAAATTAATGTTTTAATATCCGATGAAGATCTTTCGTCCTTGGGGCATCTTCAGGTGCCTTCCACGTCAGGAAATGTTGCTACAAAATTTGGATTCTGTGGTGTACATTGGTAGATAGTTATTTAAAACTATAATTTTGATAACGCGGCAAAACTTACATAAATTGTAATGTTAAAATTATATTTAATTATATCTAACTAACCAACGTCCAATACAAAATTCTAACTTTGTAGCGACCGTTCCTGATTGAAAGATGCCTCAATGGTAAAATATTGTTATCTGACCTTGCACGAAATATGAAAAAAAAAAATTTCCAAATCTATCCCTAGAAGTAATAATGGTCAGATCATAAATTCGTTTAACTGCGAAAATGCATTTCCTCCAGCCGTTAACTTGGGACCGTCCACAAAAATTGTAATATTAAAGCCATCAGAGAATTTCTTTCGTCCAGTTTTAAATTAAAAACTATTCAATTAAAATAAATAAAATTTGGGATTTTATCGGATAAAATGCCGTTTCATTCTCAAAACTTTTTGCGTACTTTCCAAGTACACTTGCTACTATTCCGTACATTTGCAAGTTCTGTTTATATCTTTTCTTGCAACTTAATGGTGGTTCTGTGTGCGCACGATATACAACATGTAAGCTACTACCGTCATGTAAGAAGAAGCATTTTAAATGTAATTTCATAGATAATAAAACAGTTAGGCATTAGAAATCTTCAAACTTATCTTATGTTCTTTCCTTTTTATAGACGACTGGAACCCAGAAATAGAAATCTCGTATGAAGGCGTCTCACAAAACCTCATGGCGGCAGCCAAAGACTTATTTGAGACGGTGGCTTCGGTGCTGGGAAGGTCTGCCAGATCCGCCATCTCCGTCAAAGCCAACTTCTACGAAATTGGAGGAAACTCACTAAATTCTATTTTTACGATTTCCAGATTGGCTGAAAAAGGATATTCAATCAGTAAGTACAAGTAATTACCACTTTTTACGTTAACTTACCTGGGGGGTAATTCCAGTGGGCTATCGTTACGGGATAACGATTACTATTGCGATTATTTTCATTTTTACGGCAACATCGCTTATTGGTAATTAAATAGAGGGCTTGAATGGCACGCAATCCGCAATACTTTTCCAAAACAAATGTCAGATACCGTCAGTCAGTCAGTATTTTGTTTACCTTATTTATCACTGATAAAGATACAAACATATGAATCTGTCATTATTTGTTTTGTGTTTTATGTTCTTGAAGCTCTTTGGCCATTTAATGCATTTTTTAGCTAACAGAATAGTGCAACCGGTTTTTTGTTTTAATTTATTATATTTATAAAGAGTTAAAGAGCTAAACAATTAAACGAAAACATTTTATGTATCAGAAGCAAATAATCACCTCGAGTATCATATTGCAACCCAATTTAAGTAGGTAATAAATTTTAGCAAACTCAACTGGTTGGGCAATGCTTATCTATTCTGCCATAAGGGCTTGCGATTCCTTTTACAAAAGTGTATAAGTGTAAGATATAAACCCACCTTAAAAGAGCTATTTCATAAATAGATAGTTGGGAAGTTATGATGTCCAGGTTTGGGATGAGAAGTAAAAAAAATATCTTTCCATAACCAAACCTAGTTTTACTTACTATGCTGCTCTTTGTAAGCTCCAAATATGGTGATAACTTATTTTCGTCTTCCATTCGGATGGTTATAGAACAAAAAATCACAAGAGAACTAGTCAGCAGGAATTATAAAAAGTATATTATTTCCCGATGTCTGCAACCATCGTTATTTCCCGATGTCTGCAACCATCGCAGAAGAAATCATGTCAATTTTTCTCAATCATTGTAGCACCATTATCAGTGAAAAGTTGTATTTTTGTGCGAGTTAAGTCGTCAAAGTTGAATTGACATGGCCGCGGCCATTGTGAAACTAACAGAGATAACATAATAACTTACGGAGACTAACAGAAAGATAGGGCCGCGCAGGAAATACGTTCCTGTAGCGCATAGCGCATTGCGGCGTAGAGTGGAAGTAATGCTTGTATTAAGTAAACACCTACCTTGCCCCGTCCATCTATTTCTATATGATCATAAAAGAAATACAGAACATTTTTTAATGTCAAAATATATTTCACACAATTTAATTTTGTACCTGCCGGTTTTTGCCACCGGTTTTTTTAAATTTTCAGAAGTGACTTATGTTAATCAGTTTTGGTTGAAAATCGCGCGAGGTTATGGGATTAGCTATATAGTGGATTAACAACTTATTGTAAAGTCTAAAATGTCATTCAATCAGGCTGGACTATTTAAAGAGTGCCGAAAATTGGGTTTCAGAAAATCACTGAAGAAAATATAAAAAAAAGAGATATAGGTTAAAAAATTATAAAATCTGTAAGACTTTTAAACTGGGATTTCTTTAACAAACAATTAATAAAAGAAAATAACATAATAAAAAACCTTTTGCGAATGCATTGCTTTTCTAACATTAAAAAGTAAATAAAAACGGCGCATATTAAGTTTTTTCATATCTTTTTATTATTAAATAAGTAAGTGTCTGTAAAATATTAACTAAAAGAATATATAAATTTTATTATGCCTCTCGCTGTACAAGTAGTTCCTTCCTATAGCCACCGGCTACGCTTGTGTCGCTGTCAAACAACGTTTCCCAAGTATAACTCAGTATCGGTCACTCTCGCGTATCTATTACTTTCTCTAGGGAAACTAATGTAAACAAAACAAAGCGTGGTGTTGCCGCGATAAGGAATTCGCTACGTAACGATATCGGTATAAGCCACTGGAATAGCCCCCCTGGCATAATAAACTAGAGGTTATGAAATAAATTTATGACGAAAAACTTTAGTACCTTTGAAGTTTCTAAAACACATGGGCGTTGCTCAGACTACAAATTTTTTGCTTTATTTCCTAGGTATATTTATTATAGGGTAGGCTGCCTTAAAAATTGTCTGTCCTTCGTTAAATATATAAATAAAAAATGAAAATAAAACTGGCAGACGCATACTAAATGTGAAGGGCAAAAGTCTTAAATTATACTTTTTCGGAGACCTTGCCTAAGTGTAGGCTAAGGTCTCAAAAATTGTCTAGTCTGCCGGTTGGTTTTTATGATCTATGGGAAATATAAAACTGGCAGACGCACACTAACTTTATAAGACACAAGTGTCAAAGCGCACGGTTTTCAAAGATCTTCTCCAAGTACAGATTGCCTAAAAAATTGTCAGCCAGTTCTTATCTATCTAAATAAGTAGGAAAAAAGTTTCAAGTAATACGTTTTTCGAGGGTTTCGTCAATTTGAGCTGGCTTAAAAAGTGTCTGCCTAGTGCCATTAATTATCTAGAGGAAATTATGGTGCAGTACAAAACATGCTGGTAGTAAACTTGATTAACAATAAAAAAATACCAACGTCCGGACGGGGGTTAAATTAACTTTTTATGAAGTTTTTTCTAAAGTTATTAACAAAATATGAACGCTTAATATATATTATTTCACAAAAATATTTATTAAAAAAAAATTATACAACATTAGATACTCTTAAAAACTTTGCACTTAAATAAATAACTAAAAAATTAATACACACTAATTAATCCCATTTCTCTCAAGTATAATCAGATAATTGTTAAACAACTACTCCTCTGACAAATTCCTTGATAGGTATTGAATTACAAACACCGCACCTACTCAAAATTTAATCTATGTGCGCGCAGAACCTTGATACCAATTCGTTCCAAGAATCTTTTCTTGTCTCCTATCTTTCAGTTTTTCGACTAGTTTCTACCTTGTTCTGAGAAGATCCCAGAAGGTCAAAAGTAGTCCACAAATTGGAATACAGAAAGAAAGAAAAGATTCTTGGATCGTTCTGAACATTTTTTGGATTTGTTTTAAAGTGAGGTATCAGGGTTCTCTGCAAACAGACATTAAATGGTGAACAGAACGCGATATATATGCCGTTGGTAATTCAATACCTGTAGAGTTATTAGCAAGAGGATTAGTTGATTTGCAGTCGTCTGATTCTACTGAAGGCAAATATGACTAATTTGTGTTTATTAAAACTCAACCGTCTGGAATCTATATTGTTTAAAAAATTCAATCTGACTTTTTTTTTACATTTCAATAACACCCATTTAATTTTCTTTTTCCTTCTTTCTTCTTTGGGTAAAACTCTTTTTCAACTATTTCTTCTCTTTTCCTCTTTTGCCCATTTTTCTCTTCAATTTTTTCTTGTTCAATTTTCAGTTCTTCCTCAAAGTGATATCTTGCCCTTTTAACCCAAGTGTGGTCCACCTAGAAGATACATGCTTTAAAAATTGTTCTTTTGGCATGTTTACTGTATTCAGACATTTTTCAAAATCAGCTCTTCGCTCAAGTCTATTATCGAAAAAAAATAGTTTGGTAACTAGTTCAGATGCATTATTTTCAAACTCGTCAAGACCTTTAAGGAATCAATTGTTTACAGTATGTAGATTGCATGTCCCAATGTCTATAAGTGAAGCATTTTTTTTGATCTTAGGTATGTATTCATTTCTCTAACTACCTTTTTACAGACATTTGGACCATCTGAACTTTTACTGAAATTAGTATTAAAATGCATCATGTGAGAGAAAATAGACATATTGGGAATATTCTTTGGTTTTTTAAGTAACTGACTAATGTGGAGATATTCAATTTATGAAAAACACTGTCAAACATTTAAGTTTTAATTACAGTAGGGCATGTTATAAAAGTCATCCGTGGAAAGTCTGAAAAAATGAACTTTTTATGAACTTTTTTCGCTTTTTAAAAGAAATTATGAACTTTTTATGAACCTGGATGAAATTATGAACTTTTATGAACTTTATGAACCTAGTCCGGACGCTGCAATACCCTTCTTAAATCCCTCTCCAGGTATCCGGCAGACCATCAAATTTAGTTATAGGAAATAAATTTATTATTTTGTTTGATACTTTCATATATGTTTTTAGCGATATTTTTTGGGTCTTGTTTTTCACAAAGTACACTTTCGAGTACGGTCAAAATAATGAAGTGAGCTCGCCATTTAAGTTCGGTGGCAAGCTTTATTACGCCCTTTAAAAATAAAAGTTCTCAACTTATGTTAATTTTCCAATTCTTTCAGACATTGGCGACTTCATCTCGGCTGCAAATCTGGGACAGATTTTGGACAGTATGACGTCAGAAAGTAGGTTAAGCGCCATTAAATTGCCAAATTTTACTGCCGAAATGCTTAAACCGGAGTTCAAAATGGCCGTCTTAGAGTAAGTAGTAGGAAATAAAGGAATCCGTCAAGCTAATAAAAGTTTCTTTATGTCGTATTGTTGAGTTGTTAAAACTTTTGAGGGTCGTTCTTTTTCCCTAGTTTTAATGCACCTATTTTAGTTTAAATTTTTGATTTCTTTTCCGATGGTTTCTAAATCTAGTAACATAAATGCGGAGTAAAAAGGAGGTAAAAATTTATAAAAGCTTTCTACTACCTTGGTAGGGAAAAACACCACTTTCGAGCACGCATATTATTTCAGTGGCGGCCTGGCGTAGAAGAGATAGGTCGGCAACAAAGACTTGCGAGACCCGACGATACCTTCTTCAAGACAAATTAATAATTTATTCTAATCCAAAAAAAAAGTAAAAATCATACTTATACTTTATAGATTACAGGTGGAAATCTTCCTAAGCCTGCACCTGAACTATCGAATGGTATCATCTCATATTCATATTAACAAAGTAATGCAAAAAAGCCTCCCAAACAAATTGACTTCTATTATCGAAAGATTAAGTGTAAGTAAGTACTAAGGAAGTATTACAATACAAAATATTGAGAAAAAAAATAGATAACCAAATACTTTTTCATTTCCGGTGAGCCCATTGAGAATTCTTCGTCACTTGAGTATTCGCTAAGGATATATTTATACAATTTTGTACAAGCAGCCTTATGTAAAAAAGAAAAGATCAAAAGATCTTGGGTGGAAATAACGAAAATTCAAACTTGGATGAGTATTCCACAAGGAACACACAAAAGATCAAAGCGAAAAGAGAAATGAATAAACGATGTTTCGTCCTGGGTAACCAGCGTGGGCTCATCAGTAGTTTCACTGGTCAACCTTCACTATACATCATTAAACACTATCATACACTTTTGATTTCCAACCTTGAATCACTCACAAATAGGCATCGTTCCGCACTGGTACTTATCCAAGTTACCTGATACGGATTCATCCTGGCGTGTTAATATTTTCAATAGGATTATGCTCCTAAGGCAATTAAAACAAAAAAGAAGTTAAGAAACCTCCAAATCAGTTACTTCAACCGAAAAGAAACTAAAAAACAAACGATCAAAAGATCTTGGGTGGAAATAACGAAAATTCAAACTTGGATGAGTATTCCACAAGGAACACACAAAAGATCAAAGCGAAAAGAGAAATGAATAAACGATGTTTCGCCCTGGGTAACCAGCGTGGGCTCATGAGTAGTTTTAATTGCCTTAGGAGCATAATCCTACTGGAAATATTAACACGTCAGGACGAATTCGTATTAGGTAACTTGGATAAGTAAGTACCAGTGCGGAACGATGCCTATTTGTGAGTGGTTCAAGGTTGGTAATCTAAGTGTATGATGGTGTTTAATGATGTATAGTGGAGGTTGACCAGTGAAACTACTGATGAGCCCACGCTGGTTACCCAGGGCGAAACATCGTTTATTCATTTCTCTTTTCGCTTTGATCTTTTGTGTGTTCCTTTTGGAATACTCATCCAAGTTTGAATTTTCGTTATTTCCACCCAAGATCTTTTGTTTTTTAGTTTCTTTTCGGTTGAAGTAACTGATTTGGAGGTTTTTTAACTTCTTCTCAGCCTTATGTAAATTGAATTTGAACAATACTGAGGCAGTTTTTATATTGCAAATTCTTTTTTGAGTCGGATGAAACCTTTTTTGGTAAATCCGTGACATTCTCGTCTCCTGATTCCTCTAACTTACGTAAATCTGGATCCTCTTCTTCATCAGTTGAAAATTTACTATCTAAACACTTTAAAAGCGAATTAAAAAAATACAAAACTTGGTAATTCCTCTTTTACACAGGAGGAATCATTGCCTGATTTTGTACAAAAGGTGTGAAATATCTTCTAATTTTCGCCTTCAAAACGTAAAATTCTATTCTTCATGTCGTCAAATCGGTTCGGTTTAAAAAACGCAATGCTTTGAAATATGTTTTCATTTTTATCAAATCTACATTCCATCACTGACGTTAATTTGTCAAAGGTTGGACGAAAAACTGTAAACGGAATTTTTTGGTTTTTGGTCCGCTAGCTCACCAGGCATTTTCTTTTTCTTAATTTTTTCTGGAAGCGAAGTCCCAACATAAACGATTCTTTCAGTGATGTTATAAGATTCCAAGCTGCTATGTAGTCCAATCCGTTTGTTTGGAGATATTGAGAACCTGGCATAGGTTTACTAAATATACGTAGATACATAAGGGAAGTTCAAATTATATCAAAATGGGTAAATTTTTCTAGTAATATTCGGGCTTTAGTTGCAGAATCGCCATCAGCGATTCCATCATATCCGATGGAATTAAGCGCTTCTAGGAGAAACACAAATCTATCTCGTTTCTCGTTATTCTTTGTTATGGAATCAAATGTGTCTTGTAATGCATCATCTTTGCTGTTCCATCTTGTGGCTCCATTTTTTTTTAATTTGCTCAACTTTTCATTTCCTTCGTTGTCTTTAAGTAAATTTTTCCACAAGTTGGCTCCTTTGTGACTGGACATAAAAACATACTTTCTGACATAAACTTAATAAATTTTGTGATTTAATACAATTATTTGATAAGTCACATATACAACAGGGCCTTCTTAAAAAGGCTGTTAAATCTTAATTGATGTAATTTTCAAGAAACAAAAGAGCTCCTTTTTTTTAATGTATAGCGTATCAAAAACCTTTTTTTACAATTTTTTGTTTAGAAAATGAAAAAAACAAACATATTGACTTGTGCGTTTTTGTTTTTATTCTTAGCATTTTTGTTATAGTACGTGTAGCGTGTATAATTAGGCGGGGGGCCTGGTCGGATTTTACCGACTCGCCGACCTGGCCAGTCCGCCACTGTATTATTTCGAAAAACATCCCCACATTCCCGCAATGAGACATCTCTGCATTAGAGCGCGAAATTTTACTTACTGGCATAGGGTAAAGTGCACTTTACCGCGCTCATAACGTAACGTAACTACGAATTTTTGAGTCTCATAGCAAAATCTTGTACATAAAACATCGTAAAGTGTCTTGACCGCCCTTGCCGGCTTGACCGAACTCACGTCGCTTCGTTCGATCAACTGCAGTCGCGTGTGGCAAAGTATCACTTTCTGCACTTGTTAGGGAATAGTTATTTAGCTAAGTACGGAAAGTGATACTTTTCGGCACGCTACGGCAGTTGCACGAACGACGTGGAGCGGAGTTCGGGCAAGCCGTAAAATATCTATTTGTATGTGTTGGTTCTGAGGTTTGTAATGTATTTTGTTTGTTTATTAAAACGTCTAAAAATGAAATTTTGTTATCGTTTTCTATTTCTAAAGTAAATTTTATTGTTGGTTCTTTACCGTTTATAAAATTAAGAAAATCATTAAGTTTATTTAAATCGTGTGGCCAAATACTAAAAATATCATCTATATAGCGAAACCAAATGACCGGTTTAAAATTATATTCTTCTAAAATTTTATTTTAAAAATCTTCCATAAAAATATTACTCATCAGAGGAGAAAGTGGAGAGCCCATTGCCATTCCAAAATCCTGTTTAAAAAAATCACTTTCCCACTGAAAATATGTGAAAATATGCATAATGTGAGAAGCTCCAATATTTCTAAAAGTTTTTGAAAGAATAATTTCTTTGAAAAAGGCAATAAAGTTTCTGCGGAAACGTCAGATAAGTACTTTATTCTAATTAAGATTTGTGTGTCTGTCTATCTGGCAAATTTTTTATAATAATTAAAAACCAGTGACAAACGAACAAAATTTTTTCTTTAGGAATGTACACAGTGGGGTTTAACATATTTTTTTCAAAAATTTCCTTAACTTAGTGGCGAAAAACCCAAAAAAAGTAGTTTCGACAATAATTTTTCGACCCGCAGATCTAATGATTTTTAGAGATACTGTATACCATTTTATCAGATTGGTTTTGTTTAAACACTTAAGTTACTTACCTACTAAGTGCGAAAAGTGATATTTTTCCACACGCCAAAGGTAGGAATGGCACTTTATGCCCATGTTAGGTACAAAATTTTCCTCACTTTTTTTTAAGTCAATTGTAGACATGCTACCAAGACTTCCAATTTTGTTTAAAATAAGCAAACAAAACATTTTTTTTCATTTTTAAATCAATTGCATAAATGCTGCAAATACCAAAGATCCAAATGCTTGCGTAAAAACCACTTTTACACATGCAAGTAGGAAAAGTTGTTTTTTATTGATTTATTGTAAGGTTTTTCTTATTGTTGGGAAATAACAGAATTTTACCTTCTCCTACGGTGTGCATTGGCTTTTTGATGCCCGACGAAGTAGAAAAAAATGGTACAGGGTGAGTCACCATATTTTCCCAACTACATAACTCGTTTATTATTAAAGATGGAAAAAAATTTGAAATAGAAAAGTTGCTTAGTTTTTTTAAGAAAATTTAACCAAAATTTTAAAAATGTCATTTAAAAGGTCAAATTTCGACATCAACTTTCTTATTTCAAATAGAATACCCTATATAATATTTCACCGGTAGGTGATATTTTTTTTCCTGAATCCAAACCTTAGGGTCATTAATTTTCAAGAAATTGACAATTTAAGTTTTTTCCCTAAGGTGGCTGTGATACTAAGAACATACATTCGGAAATCTTATTAAAACTGAATATATTTTGACAAAGTAGGCTTAAAATCAGCACATCATATATATTGAATACATTTTGAATTTTTGATATGTTATCCATTTGTATCGAAAACAACAAAGATTCTGCAAGATCACGAGATGAGTATGCAATATGGTCGCGATTCTTCAAAAACTGTCAGAAAATCTCGCCCTTACAAAAAATCTAACGATTTCTAAACACAAGTTTACACTTAATGCTTTTTTGTCAGGACTATTTGCTAATATTCCTTAAAATTTAGTTTCTTAATTACTGTTTTAGTAAATAAACAATATGTCAGTTTTAATTTTTGTAGGTTGTTTTTCTGAAAATCTTGTTTTTTATTTAAAAATGTATGTTATTAAGCTTATATTTAAAACTTTTAACATACAAAACCATAGATATCCATGGAATATTTCGCTGTCACTGTTCAGAAAAGTCACACAAATTCTGTCTTTCCCTCTACATGGTGAGCATTTTTTAAACTTTTTGACGTTTGTTGGTACGCGTAGTCACAATTTAGCTCCACCATAAACTAGTCCTGCAGAATATCTTTAAAATATTAAATTTACAAAATGTTATTAAAAAAATGACGCAGTTTCTCTTACGTTAGGATAAATATGAAGGTCGCTGTGTTTTTATTTTAGATGAGGCGATATGTAAAAAATCGCCACTTTCCAGAATTCTGACGGGTTAGATTTTCTGTCGTTTCTAAAGAATCGGTCCCGGTCAGAAAAAAATTCTAAAATATTTACGCTAAAGTAAATACAATACATACCCTGAAAAGAAAAAGAAGAACAGGTCCCATGATACAAATACAGGCCTCTTCAAGCTTTATCTGAGGAAGACAAAAGAAAGCAGTTAGAGTGTTGAGAGAATGAAATCAAAAATATGTATTATTAATTGGGCCAGAGAGACAACCCACGGAAAACTATAAGGCGCAGAGGATCTGGAAGACCCACAGTAGGGGTATATCGTGGAATGTTTCGAAACCGGATCATTGGACCATTTTTTTATCGCGACTTAATGGGCAGAGTTATCTGGAACTACTTCAAACACAGATAGAAAATGCTATCAATAACTTGCCATGAGTTACAGGATGGTCCACTTATCTGGCAACAGGACGGTCCATCAGTGCATAATGTTCGCGCGGTAATAAAATTTTTGTATCAGAATTATCCGGTTTGGTTGGATTACAATGGAACTATTCCATGGCCGTCAAACAGTTCCGATTTGAACCCGCCAGATATCTGCGGTTATGGAGTGAGTTCAAAGAAGAAGTTTATCGATCGAAAAATAGGAGGCGCAACGTAATTGATCGATTAAATGCTAGTCAAAGTCATATACTTAATACAATATCTGGTTTAAGGAGGATACCTCCTCAGCTGTGCATTCAGCAAGCCAGAGACGTATTCGAACATTCAATGTGATAAGGTGCGTCTCACGTTATATTAATATTATATTGTTCAGTATCCAGTATTAAATGTGTGCTCTATAAGCAATTATTTACTACATTTATACCGGGGATTAACTGCCTGGATTAAGACTAATTTTGCCTTAATCTACGGTACAACATTTTTTAGGATTGACTTATCTTTTGACTTTAAATACACGGAATACACGTTTAAATCGGATTTAACGGCTTTCTGGAGCTAGTAGTGACAGCTAGCCTCGCCCAGCTGATATTTTCTACATAAAAATAAAAGTAAATCCTAATCGTAAATCTACGGCCTAAACGCTTGTCTGATTAATCTTAATGCTTATCTTAAAATAAAAGTAAATCCTAATCGTAAATCTACGGCCTAAACGCTTGTCTGATTAATCTTAATGCGGGCAGTTAATCCACGATATAAACGTAGTAATTAGTAGTAATTATTTTAGGATTTAATAAATTATTCGGTATTTTTCACTTACCTGTTTTGTTAAAATCTAATACATTCATCTTTTGCGCAATTCAAGGCCTACTTTGTTAAAATATATTTCAGTTTTAATGAGATTTCCGAATGTATGTCCCTAATTCACAGCCACCGTATTGAAAAAACTTAAATCGTCAATTTCTCGAAAAGTAGTGGCCATAGGGTACACAAACTATATATTTCTGGAATCAGAATAGAAAATGCCATCTACTGGTAAAATAACATATGGGGTATTCAATTTGTAATAAGAAAGTTGATGTTAAAATTTGACATTTTTGAATGACATTTTCTTAAAATCTGTGAAAAACCAACACCGTACTCAACTAAAAAGCCTATTAACTCCTACCTCCTCAGTGCCCTTTAGCCTATCATGGATGCCATTTTTATAACCGAATTTCTGTCAGTTTGGTGTCAATATGGCACCGATCATAGGCTAAAGGATACTAAAACGAAAATGAGTTAACTGACTTTTTAGTTAAGTACGGTATTGGAAAAACTAAGTGACTTTGTATTTAAACTATTTTTCTATCTTTAATAACTGTTCTACAAAAAAAAACTTTTCTTTTTTTCTGACTATCTGGTACTTGATTAATAATGATTTTTGCCTCCTAAACTCAAATCTACTTTCAAAATTTCTCTGTCAGGCACCGTTTTTGAGTAATTTGATTTTTTTGTTTGATCCATTATTTATCAAAATACGGCAGTGGAATGAAGGATATTTGAAGGCAGGACCAACTATACGTGGGTTAATTGATGCCAGTTATTATATATTATGTTAATTTATTTTTAAAAAATTAAAAAATTATTTGGGTCCCCTACACCTTCTTTCCATAGATGCCCCGTGCGTATATTTTACATGAAAAGTCAAAAGGATTTACAAAATATTTTTTTTAATACTAGAATATATACAAATATCGAAAAACATAATTTCACAAAAATGTATTTTTTCTTTTGTGTTTTTCGTCGCAATCTTTTTTAAGATTCCAGTAGTAGTCTGCAATCATTGACGGTTGCCATTTTCCCTCATACCCCTTTTCCATTGCCGCTATCTCTTGATGGAAGCGCTCTCCATGCTCATCTGATACTTCGCTGAAATCATCTGAAAAGTAGTCTAAATGGGAATGCATAATATGAACTTTCAAATACATATTACATCTTTATAGTCTTCAGAACGATGTCTTCCCAAAAACTGATTACATACTTTCTTGAACGCAATCCATGAATACTTTTCTTTTCTAGACAAAAGTATGTCGAAATTATGGTCTTTCATCAGATACCTTATTTGTGGTGCCACAAATATACCCTCTTTACTTTTTGCATCAGACAGGGGGGGGGGGGAACTTGATAGTGGCCATTTCTATCCATTGCTTTCACAAGTTGTTAGATATTTCATGGTTTTTTTCAAAAGCAAAGTATTCAGAGTATCCTAATAACAGATTTTTAAAACTAAGTATGTTACCGCGTGTATCTGAATCAGTTTAACTTAAAACATATTATTTGTATGAATGAATGAATGAATACTTTATTCAAAATCCCAACTAAAAAATAATCACAATTAATATAAAAACTGATTAAATAAATAAAATTTGATGAAATAAATAAATAAAAATAAAATAAAATAAAAATTTAAGTAGTATGAATAAAGTAGGAAGGGATTGCTAATAAGGCAGTATTTCTGCCCGCGTGTA
The DNA here is from genome assembly GCA_963921995.1 of Oxystoma pomonae. Lineage (NCBI taxonomy): Eukaryota > Metazoa > Arthropoda > Insecta > Coleoptera > Brentidae > Oxystoma > Oxystoma pomonae. The sequence goes on from OY998164.1 coordinate 98,074,152, forward strand.
GCTATTCCCACTTTCTTCAATATATACTCTTAGCGCAATATAAATGTGTTCTTAAGATTTAGTTTATATGTAAAAAAGGTCCAAAAGAATTGCTTCATTAAACCCAATTTAATGTGAAGCGGTGGTAAAATTACATCTTGAGGGGCAACAAGAGATTCATTCGTCACATTTTTCTCTCCGATGGTTAATTTTCTGGTTGGCCATACTGTTCTTACAAAATGTTCTTTTCGAGCACGACTATCCCACTCACCTAAAAAACAACAGTACTTCGTATATCCCCCTTGCATGCCAAGTATCATGGCGATTATTTTGAAGTCTCCGCAAATTTTCCATTTGTGATCTTGGTATTTAATTTTTGTTAATACATGTTGAAGCACACCATATGATTATTTCGTCAAACTTGCATAACCAACGGGAACCGAAGACATTAAGTTACCGTTATGAAGTAATACAGTTTTTAAGCTTGTTTCAGATGCATCTATGAATAGGCGCCAATCAGAAGCTTTATATGGTTTATCTAAGGCTGTGATTAGGCCTTTAATGTCCTTACAAGACGTAATGATGTCGTCTTTCTCAAAAAAATTGACAAAATCAAGCTCTCTGTCTCTATAAACTGTTACATGTGTGCTTGGCTGTAAAATATTCCATTATTGCAAACGTGAACCCAGAAGCTCTGCCTTACTTTGACTTAGAACTAAATCTCTGACTAAGTCATTCAATTCATAGAAAAGAGGTACTACGTGTACAGGAGGTTCATATTGTCACAGTAGGGCTCTACCCTCATTCTATAGAACTACTCGCTTGGCTTTGCGGGATCGCACCACACCCTTGAAGGGGCTTATTTCTTGACCTGGGCCTGTTTTTTGGGTCTAAGAGATTCTAAACGATTTTAAGAACACAATAATTTTATTTAAAAATTATACAGAATTAATCTACAGCCACACTTTCTTAAATGACAGATGATACACCAAAATTACGTACTTACATTAAATAATCGCTGAAATCAACCCGGGTGCTGTCTAATGTTCTTTAGGCTGGTTCGTCGGATCTCTTCGATCGAAGAAATTGGAACAAGTTCAAAGTTATACTCGCAGAAGACCGATTTTTCCAATCTGGTCGTTCTGTCGGACTTTTTTTGACTATCCTCACTCTTGCCAATTTTCCTACCTCGAGAACCTCCGAGCGTTTTCCTACCTTTCTCTTTTCCAAAATCGTCACCAATATTTGTTTATTATTGGGACCCAATTAATCAATTGATTATCTTAGAGGGGCCGCCCGTATTCGACCTTTCGCCATTTTTATTATCTATTTTCACCTATTTTACCTATCGCCTTAGCCATACGTAAAATAGGAGGCGGTCAATCTTATTGTTATGATTTCTTAAATCCCACCTACTTAGCAGCCATAATTGTTGATTTCTTGATACTCGCCTAATTAGCTGAAGTTGCAAAACGTGCCTTGTCCGCCATGATTTTGTACAACTTCCGCCAAAGGTGAAGTACCTGGAAATCAACACTCGTATAACAATAACATTATTAAACCCAAGAATAAACATGGTAAAAATCTGAATAACAGGGTTCGTTAACCACACGTGTCAATATGTTGGGTCTGATGCAGAAAAGGACTCTTTATCATTTGAGTGACTTTCCGCCCCAGAAGATGTTTCTGATGTTTCATATTCTCAATTACACCACTGATTTAATCTTCATCACGAGGAACTGGTGGTACAGGAATTTCTGCGCTACGAGATACTGGTCGTATAGCAGAAGATACCTTTATGGGGTATCGTATGTGTTGTTTAAACTTCCTGCTAGTAAAGCCCCGTACATTCGTTAGACAAAAGTAGTAATCTCTAACATGATCCTTGGGCTTGCGCCATACCATTGGAACACCAAAGGCCATCTAAACAGGTTTTCCATTCCACCACTGTATCAACTTCACATAACAGTTCGCACAACAAAAATGTTGAACCCATTTTTTTATCTTGATCAACCCCAATCGGACAACCAAAATATGCTTTATGTACAACTGGAGACATTTGTTTTCTGTGTCTTTCAAAAGTTTATTCACTACAAATATAGCAGAAACTGTTTGGGTTATTACGGTTTCTCGGACACTTAACACACTTCACAACTTTCTATAAGAATGAATTAGATGAAATTAACCCCATCAATATTGTTATATTAAGTTTTATAAACTGCCATGCCGCACTGGGTTAGAAGTACCGCCTCCTCCTTGTCAAAAGTTATGCTATTATTGGTAGACCCCTCCCGTTTGTCTGTCCTATTGTGTTTTGAGGATTATAATAATCCCGAAAATATAGTTTTGGGTATATTTTTGCACTCGGTTACTAATTTAATGGAAATTACCAGGTAGATATTATGCTACATAATTGCATTTAAATTAGGTTAATTTTTATCGGAATTTTACCATAAAATACTGAATATCTCAAAATCAGTGCCTGACAGAGAAATTTAAATTACAGATTCTGTTTTAGAACGAAAATACCATTTAGGATCAAACATCAGAACCCGAGAAAAAAATATCGTGTAGAACTGTGTAATAAATGAGCTATACTTATGTAGTTGGGAAAATATGGTGAATTAGCACGTACTTCCTTTCGTTGATATGTAAAACACTATTGTTCGTCTTTTTTATTAGCATGGTGACAACAAGTTTCTTCCAAAAAGCCGATTTGGAACAGTGGATCTTAAATGAGCTGTCAGAACGAGATTATGATGAACTAATGAATGCCTTATGGGAACCACTAATTGAAAAGGATTTAAGTTTTATAGTTAGGTAAATAAATAATAAAATAAGACCGCTTATATTTTTCTTCCGCCCTCCGAAAATTGGCATTTTGTCTGTCAATTTACCCTGCAAATTTTAAGGTTTTAAGTTTTTTCTAGGAAAAATATAATAATTATCTTGTAAGCCCTCTTTTTTTAATATACTATTACTTTTTAGATCGGAATCTGGGAAAATTATAGGAGTTGCATTAAATTTTGACGCCAGAGATGAACCAGAGGTCCACATCAAATCAAAGCTAAATGTGATATTTGACTTTTTGGAAAGCCTAGAAGGTCCTATAAGGTGGGCATATTCAGATTAAATAATTTTATGCAATTTAGGACAGGGAAAAAATTACACTTTTAGTCCCTAGGGATAACAACTTTACTTTGAGATAAATTAAAAGTAAACTTTTAATCTCTGTGCACTAAATATGCTATTAGAAATACGAAGATTCCCCAAGCCTTGCTTGGGTTTGTTTTTTTTCTGAAGGAACGCAAATTTTATATCGTGTAGAAAACTTAACAGAAAATTCTAATCATTTTAGAGATAATCAACTCCCGCCTGGAAAAGGCAAAATCCTTCATTCTTTTATGATGGCTACACACTCATCTCTTACTTCCAAAGAAAACGTGGCTGTGATGCAATTCATGGAAAGTGAAGTTCTCAAAATGGCAAAAAGTAAAAATTTTGCTGGCATATTTACTACCAATACCAGTCCTCTTACACAGGTAATTTTCTTTAAACGCTTGGAGTGAAAACAAGTAGTACGCAATGAACAAGTAGGTCATATGATTAAAAAAAAATAGGTCTTTACTCGCGTGATTTTTGGGACTTATTACGTACGTAAGTATAATATCAACTGTGTGTGTCAAAGGAGATAAAGCTGTAAAAGTGTAACTTTTTTGCATATTTTAAATAAAAACAAATAGTTGTTCTTCAATACAACAAATACTAAATAGACAAAAAAACTTAAGGTTTAAACTAATCTAAAATCTAAATCTAATTTATTATTGGTTTTCTCTAACGCGTTAACTTATTATTGAGAAATTAAACGCGATGTAAAAAATTTATATATAATAATCTAATACCACAAAGTCAGTCAACAATTTCCTTTTATTGACGTGCTTGATTAAATTAACGAAGTGCTCGCTAAAAAAGAGAAGAGCTATGGAATGGTTCATAACCACATATCAAGAATATTGATAGACATTGAGTGAATATTTTTGAAATATTCGGAATGTCGAATACACAGCCTGTGAATGTTCAACGATCCATTTTTTATTATTGCATATGTAGACGCTGTATTCAGAAATGTAATGTTTTGATTACATCCATTCTCAATATTCATTAAAACATAAAAAGTAGCCGTTTGACATTAACAGGATTAGACATTCCTAATGTTCCAAGAATATTTACGCAATATACCAATATCCTTACTATGTGGCTAGGTACTTTAATTAAAATTAAAAAAAGCTTTATTGTCGTAAAATTAAATATTTGATGGACAAGGCAAATGATCTTAATCTAGTCAAGTAATATTAAACTAGTTGTCTAAATAATATTAAATTTTTTTGTGGATGTGTAAAAATATCAACAACATCTTAAGTAGATAATTAAGCCACAAAGTTTTAAATGCTTTACATGCAAGAGAGTCACATTTAACACAATTTTAACGTTACATATACACTATTAAAATTGCTAAAACTCCCCTAAGGTATAAAATGCTTTGGTATCCAAAAAAATAAAAATATCAACAACATCTTAAGTAGATAATTAAGCCACAAAGTTTTAAATGCTTTACATGCAAGAGAGTTACATTTAACACAATTTTAATGTTACCGCCGACGAAAGAAGTCTAATTTGCCAGTGTACGTACATGCAGAGACACCGCACGCCTATCAGTGAAGCAACCAACACTCAGGCTTTCGATCGCCATTCGCTGCCGTTCGCCTTGTATTTAGTACGCCTCTAACCACGGTGCTGTGTGGAGCGTAGTCAATGAAACCGGAATTTGGTCAATAAATACGCAAATTTTTATAACGTAATTTTCTTATTTTTTATCACTGATAAATAAGAGCGTTTTATTGTCAACTGCTCAGATTTATCAGTGACGACGTGTTACAGTGAAAATAATAAGGAGAAACAAAATAAAAGCAAGTTCTCAAAATAAAATAATACATTATAAAAACCAAAAAGATTCTGCCAGTCAAAAAAAAATTAAAGCAAATGTTCGTAAAGTCCTCCTTGCTCGGCTAGACAATATCCGAGCCTACTATAAAAACCCCTTCCAACGTTTCCAAGCATGTTAGGGGTGATAATTTGAAAAGCTTCTTCAAAAACAGATAGAAGTCATTAGGAGCAAGATCGGGAGATCGAGCTGGCCATAAAATAGTTCCCCGTGTACTTATAACCCGATTAGGAAATACATTATCAAGATATTCCCTAACAAGGCCAACATTGTGAGCGGAACAACCATCTTGTTGAAACCATGTTTCACCAAATCTTACACCTAACAACTGCCTAGCAGTTGGAATAATGTGCTGCTGCAGTAGATCCAAGTATCTAGGACCATTCAAATTGCAATTGCCGTTAATAAAAAATGGCCCAATTACGTGTTCCCCTACAAGACCCCCCCCCCAAAACATTTAGTTTTTGGGGATACTGTGTTCTTATGTCAAAATACAAATGCAAATTTTCCCTCGACCAATATCGAACGTGTGTTGGGTTATGACGATTTGACCATTTGACCATCTGCACTTTTTCGGCAACTTCGTAGACATCCATTTTTAGTTTTAAAAATGTATTATTTCAATTAAGAACTTACCCATCTGTTTCTCGAGCAAGGCAGAAATAAAACAAAATAATAAAAACAAAATGAATTTCCAAAAGATAACACTGCAACGTACTTCGAATCCACCTCGGTCGTACGGCACGGAGAGTAAATTGGACTTGATTCCCCCTATGTTCGCAGTAGCTTGAAGCGGTCTGTATACTATTAAAATTGATAAAACTCTCCTAAAGTATAAAATGCTTTGGTATCCAAAAAAAATTTTACACTACCTCGGAAACAATTGTAATCATCAATAGTCTTTATTTGGTCAGGCAGGTGATTATACAGTTTAATACTCTCATATATGATCGACTTTTTGGTTAGTGTAAATTTTGGTATTGGTAAAGGTAAATTATTGTTACGGAGACTATAATGCCGACTGTTAACAAACCCTGAGGACTTTTTAAAGACCAAACTAAAAGAGTCTAAAATAAAAATGCAAGGTACAGGTAAAATTTCCTTCTGTATAAACAATGGCCTACAACTCTCTGTGCAGTTTTTTTTGCAAATATAGCAAAGAGCTCTCTTCTGTAGTACAAAGACTGCCTGGATCGATTTTTGTGTCGAATATTTCCAAAAAGCAATTCCATATCTAATATGGGACTCCATAAGTAAGAAATATGCGTTTCTGGCAGCCTTTTTCCCCAGCTCATGTAAAATATTCCTGACTACAAAACAAGCACTAGACAGTTTTTTATTTACGTTATCTATGTGTGACTCAAACCTTAATTGGGAATCGATGTGCAGCCCTAAAAATTTTACAGTTGTTATATTTTCTATGCATTGTTCTTCTAGTTGAACATCGGGTATTAAATGTTAGTATGTCTTTTTGATGTTAAAAGAAAGATTGTTTGTGTCACACCATTTCTTGATTTGAAAAAGGTCTTGCTCTACGATTTTTGAAAAGTTATCTGGTGCCTTTTCAGTCCAAAGAGAGGTTGCATCATCTGCGAAAGCTTTTATTTTCCCGGATATTGGTAAATATAATAGGTCGTCGACATAAACAAGGAATAAAATAGGGCGTAAGACAGACCCTTGCGGGACGCCATGGGTTATCTTAATTTTAAGAGTCAATACCATTTGCGTTCACAAACTGATCTCTCTCAGTAAGAATGGAGTTGAACCAGTTAACTTCCGTCGACTCGATGCCGTAATGAAATAGTTTCATGATTCACGCAATCAAATGATTTTGAGAAATCACAAAATACTGCCGCGGCGTACTCATGTTCATTTAATTTTAAATAGAGTTTTTCCAAAAATGAGAAGAGAGCATCGTTCGTACCTTTGGACCTCTCAAATTCAAACTGGTTTTGACTTAGAATATTATGTTTTTGAAAAAATTCTAAAAGCTGCAATTTTACAATTTTTTCTGTGATTTTTGAGAGAGTGCTTAAGAGAGAAATGGGCTATAGTTCGATGACAAGAAGGAAATATACCTGAGTTTAGAGATAAGTTTATGCAGTTTTTTAGTACTTGCAACGCATTTTCTGGTAGATTCTTAAGAACTCTCACAGATATGTTATCTGTGCCTGCAAGCAAGCCTCGTATGGGGACAAATTGTAATGGGAAAATAGTAAAGTTGTTTCAGATAAAAAATTAATACACACTCTAAAAATTAATATTTATCGGAGTGTAAAGTAATTCAGCAACGAAAAATGTGTTGTTTCAATAAAAATTTTGGCTACAGACCTGTCGATAGCTTCTCTTCTAGTCTCAGTAAAACTTGATTCAAAATTAAGAAAATTATTTATTTCTTAAGAATGGTTAGAAATCGTAAAGAAATGTTTTATAAAAAGTTTTAGAATTTTACTCAGGATATTTAAAATAAAAAAGGTTGCCGGCAGTTGTAAAAAAAGCACTATTTTAGCCACTAGTTGTGAAAACTACTATTTCAGCCTTCCCAAAACATTTTAAGGAGACCAATTTTACAACTTCACTATAGTCGTAGTACACCCAGTTTACTGATGACTTTACAGTTTTTATATTGTCGAAGTATTGTCCAAGTCCATTCTAAAAAATATCAGCTTCTCCAAAACTCTTGTATAGGCTCACCTGTGTGTTTTTTAACAATTTTTATTCTCATTTAGCAACTTGGAACGGACGTCTACAAGTATCAAATTCTCCGAGATTACCAAGTTAACCAATATGTTGCCGGTGACAACTACAGACCTTTTGGCATGGCACCAGACTCGCAACGAGCCATTGTGCATTGGAAACCTATAAACTAAGTAGTTTGTTAGTATTTTATATAATAGAATTTTGATATTCAACAAACAGTCTAGGAAAATTGTCCAAAATCAAAAAAACACAAAATCACCGAATTACGTACCGTACATACGTGCGTTATTCATAACGCATTTCACTACCTGCCCCGCCCAACTAGCAATTTGTCGACGACTCAACGTTGTGCACCGCGTGCCAACGTTGCGTCGCAACGTTTACTTTTACTCAAACACCACCCACTTTTGCACCAATTTGGTGGATGATTTTTTGGTTGAGTCAACGTCCCGATCGCGACTACAGTTGAAGTAATAGTTCAATGGGTTTTGGAGTACAATTATTTGTTCAAAATATTGTTCATTACGTAAAATGATAATTAACACCATAATATTATTAAAATAAAATGATATTCTATGTCATATATCATGTTTTGCATCATCAAAACATGCGAACCAATGCCAAAATATATAAACAGACGGTAGTTTACTGTCAAATGTGCAGGTCGTAGCTTTAAAAAACAAGCGCGCCCTCGATTAAGATGATTTTATGAAACTAAAAAAAAATCATGACTTAAAAGTCGCTTCGAAAAACCTCTGAAGGTGTTGCTTAGGATTCCTAAGAACAAAATACGAATTTTTACATGCAAAAAGATCGTAGTTTATTGTAGAAAAAGGTAAAAAAAAAAATTATGTTTGTTTACATATTAGCATACAGTGGTTTTTACAATCAATCATGGCGGCACTTATTAGTTTCTATGACAACCAAAGGAGTCCCGTATCTCGACCGCTGTAACTACTTAACTTTGTTTTGAACTGATCCCCTAACTTAAAAGACGCGAACACGCCTCAATTTTTACCCAATCGAAATTGCTCCACAGTTTGGCTTTCTGCTGCTCACTTAATTTCCGTCCTTGTTGTTTACACAGGATAAAATATCGAAGAATATTTATACAATTTGTTCTTTTTCATAGCGCAAAATGTTGAAACAAAACTAATATAAACTCTACAAAACACTTTTGACGTTTGTATGACAGACAGCAGTGCTCCAAAATTGGTTTGTTGCAAACGTAACAGAAAACTTGGTTAGATGAAAACAGGCGTGCCCGCGTCTCCAACAAACGGGCCAGAAAACGTGGGGCAAATTGAGCAATTTTCGGTTTAGCACACACCGATTTGCAGTCGGCGCCTTCACAACTAAGGAATTACTGTTAGTAAAATAGACGGTCATAAATAGTTGTGATGGTGACTGAAGTTGTGATAAACGTTTAGGCATCGTATAATAGTCGAAGTTGTCGACGGTCGCCATGATAACTATTCTTTATCCGTAAAACAACGTTTAAAATTAGTGCAACTCTAATTTTTATAACTTGCACAACTAAAAATTGCTAGTTGGGCGGTGCAGAATTATTCGAGCTTTGACGTCACGGCTCGAGCTTTGACATGTATCAGTACCCGACCCAAGCCGCGATGCAATCAGCTAGGCGTATTTCATTAGACTCGAGCAACACCTGCTTAACTAAAAAGCCAGTTACCTCTTTTTCGATTTAGTATCCTATTAGCCTACTATAGCGGTCATATTGACACCCAACTGACAGAAAATCCATGTTTTACCTGTCAATTTGGTTATAAAAAATGGCGGCAATCTTTGGCTAAAGGGCACTGAAGAGATATTAACTGGCTTTTTAGTTGAGAACGGTGTTGACTCATATTCCAGTAGCCGCTGCGTAGGCTCAAAAATTCGAGCTTTTCAGAACTGTGGTTCTTGACGGTTCTACTCCGTCGCATTGTGCCAGTTCGAATTTTCTCCGTTCGAAACCGAGGGTAAGCTAGCACCGTGCGAGCTATAGTTCAATTTTGAACTGGGCTACGAAAATTCGGGCCGAGTGCGGTATAGTGAAATGCGCTATCAGTGACAAAATTCCTCACCTTAGAAAATGGAACACAAGCAGAACACAGCCTGATTCGAAAATGTCTCTCTTTAAAGTAAAATAAACGTGAGGTTAGAGAAAAATGGTGCGTTCACGAGCAGGTCAATATGTTGGCTTACTTTTAAGGTTTCTTTTTAACTTTTGTAGGTATTGCCAGTGGCGCACCCAGAAAAATGTTTTGTGAAGGGCTTGAATTAATTTTAAGATTTTACGAAAACCTTTAAAAAATAGGTACAGGGTGGATGGCTATATGTGCCTGTTGGTCCCATTTTATTTAAATGGAACTTTATGCCCCGAATACATTTTTTCAATGGCTTACGAAATCCTCGAAAATATATTGCATAACTGGAAAACTTAAAAAAAAAACATTTATTTACTAAGTGGAATAAAGAAACTACCACGCAAGGATATTATTGGCGTATTTTAACCCATGGGTTGACAGATGTCAAAAAAAATTATTCACTCGAATTTCCCTTTTACAAGTTTTCCAAAAAGGTGCACTGTCATGCGTTATTCAGTCGCAAAATACCTCACGTTAGAAAATGGAACACAAGCAGAATATAACTCAGTTCACTTTAAAGTAATAATACTAATATGCACGTTAGGTAAGTGGTCCAAAATACTGCGAGCAGCAACTTATTTATGGCGAACCGTTCAAATGTTTGAATCGATCGGGGTGCTATTTCTGGGTTTTGTGGGATGTGATTGATTTCTTGAGAGAAGTGAAGTAGTTTTAACCAATAAACGCGCTCAAAGCAGTGACGAGATGATCAAAGAGCAAGCTTTTACGGGGCGCGCGTAAAGCTGCGGCGAACAATGCTTATGCTCGTATCCAACACGTGATTGGCTACTAATTGGAGTTTAGAATGTTGTGTTTTACATTATTGAAACTTTGTTGCCCGATTCATTCCAAACTCCGATTAGTGTTAATCATGATTAAAAGATTAATCGGAGAATTTTCACGTTGGTGGATATGGACGTCAAGTTTTTCAGAGACGCTGTTCTCCTGCCTATAACAAGCAGTGCAGAACGGAGTTGTAGGAAAGCTAGACTAAAAAGCGTCAATTAGGTAATGTTTGGGCGTACTTAGCCTAGTAACGGATATTTCCAAAGACCTTCAACTAATATAGCTTTATGGATATTTCCCTACACTTTCAGAACATGTTATTAGGGGAACCCACTTCACTTTTCTCAATTTATCAACGAAAACCAGAATCAGTCGACCCAACCTCGGGGCCGAATTCTTGACCTATGAAGGCATATGAATGCGGACTCGGATTATAATTGTAATATTCTTGAACCAGCGTTCACCGAATACATTTACCCAAAAACCGATTGGCCTGCGGCAGGTAAACGGCTTCATTTCGAGACTTATGAGTACAAATAACTATTTTATATTTATTTATTCAATTTATTTATTTTTTCTTCGCTGGAGAGTGAACGTTCGTGCGATCGAGTTTCAAGAATTAAGCTCCTGGGGCTTACTAAATTAGTGGTCGGACGTCCAAAAGCTTTTAGCAGACTAGCCATCATCCGTGCTTTCAGTGTGTCTTGGCAGTTCCTAAAACCTTCTCAAAGAGTTCTCATAGGATTTAAGAGCCTTATGGCCTGACTATCGGATACATGATTTTTTTGATCAATTGATAACTCGTATCGGAGTTCTGTCTTGAATATATTAACCTTCAGGGCAGATAACTTATTTGATGTTTTTGATTTTGGATTTATAATAGATAGAAAGTTATTAAGTTTAAGTACAAGTTTTGTGACATTACTTTCACAGGTTGACTAAATAATAGTTATGCCACTTACTGGTTCAGGAACTAGTCCATCAACCAGTAAAAGGCTCTCCACTACGAAATAATTTTGTGCGGTATCCTTTGGGGTATCACTAGGCATGTTGGTAGATGCCAATCCTCAGTAGTACCCGAAAGGAAATACTTGCAGGTTGCATAACATTCTGTTTTCAGCAAAATTTGGAGATCTTAACATCTTATGAAGGTATTTTAACTAAATTTATAGGATACTGTTTAACCTCCGAACTAGCTATCTGAGGCGTTTTCTCGCGTTGAAATTATTTTGAAATATTATTTGAAACTATTTAGATGCGACGTCATCATTTAGAACCGAGAAAAAATAAAATAAAAAAAGTATTTCAAAACGCTGACGTAGTTTAGTGTAACCTCACTTTTTTGTTTTTGTTTATTTTTTTGGTGTTTAAAATTAAAATGGTTCAACTACTGGTTTATTTAATAAAACCTTCGAGTCTACGGCCAGTTTTAGTAGCATGAATGGCAAGCAATGGAAGCTACAGGAATAGTGATTTTTTTTTATTTACTGTTCTTTTAAGCCCCGAAAATCATATAATAGTTATAATACCACAGGGATACCATGAAGAATGGTTAACAAGATATCTAGAATACGATTTTTCATCCATTTTCACGCAAAAACAAAAAAAAATCTTAGGTTAAAACAAAAATGTAGAATTTTGACGTATCTTCTACGCACGCGTCAGTTTTGAAACTAGAGTGGATTCCGTTTCAAAATATTTTTAACCCGTTTAGATGTGACGTCACCGTTGCAACGCGAGAAAATAAATGTTTCAAACTTTTTAAAAACATTTTAAACAATTTCAACGCGAGAAAACGCCTCTGAAAATTTTATTTACTAATTTTTCTTTTTAGAAATATTAAGCACTATTTATCATTGTCATTTAGCATTTGAGGGTTATGCGTTTACCTCCGCAACATAGAAATTTTTTGTGCATTGAAAAAATATTCGTACTGTATATTGATAAACAATAAAACCAGTCAAAATAGAAACCAGTGATATTTTCAGATTTTGTCAATTTTCATAGGTAATATTCCGAGTGCATAGCAAATTGTCGATAATTTTTTCCGAAGCACGAGTGCTAATGTAAAAATTATCATAACTTGCTATGATTGGTTACCATATTTTATATTTCTAATCTTCACAAGTTGCGTTTCACTGAACTGTTTTGTTGGCAAAGGCAAAATATCTTAAAATGGGCTTTCTATGGAAGGCGATAATTTGCACTAGTGGAAATTATTGCTGTAATTCGTTTCCTATTGGTGCAAATCTGCCAGCCGCATCGAGTTTATTGTTCAGTATTTTCTGAGAGAAATAGAAAAATTTCAATTAAAAATGACCGAAACTAATGTAGCAGACCATTTTGCAGGTTTATTTCCTGAAACGATTCAAAAAGGTACCAGAAAATCACACTGTATCTAGGAAGAGACGTTTTAAAAAGTACAGGGAATAAAATACAGTAGCATCCCTATGTTGCGCAGTTAATCGGATAGCCCGGTATGTAAAACAGTTAAAAAAAAGATAAAAAGGTCACTTTTACAAATTTCATTTTTCACGTATGAATTTTATAAGCAAAAATGATTTTTTTTGGGAAAAGAGCTTTGGTAGTTCTTAAACCTTGTCCGTTAATAAAGGACCCCTCACCCTTATGGCAACTAGCTTTCAATGAGATTTCGTTCAATTTTCTGATAAAAAGCTATCATTCTCCCAGAGCGATACGGCCCAATCGTTCTCAAGATTCTCGAGATTAAAGGTTAAACATGTTAGTATTTGTTTTTAAAATTGATTTCTTGTGCATTTTTTGAGTTTATGATAATATAAACACTGTCTGTACACCAAATTGTAGACAAGAAGCAAGTCTAACAATTCGTAACAAAAAAAATAGGGAAGCTTTAACTTACGCTGTGCAATGGCGTCACAAACATAACAAATATTAAATATACAGGGATCTCCTAAACGGTAGGAGATATGAAAAGGTTTAAATTAGGGCAAAGTTGCGCAATTTGATGCTTTTCTCAAAACTAAAAAAATTACAAATTCCGGATAGTTCCGGAGATAGGCGGAAAAAATCGAAATCTTGATTTTTAGTTTTTATATCTCTGCGCCCTTATTCTTAAAGCTGTCAAAAAACGCTTAAAACTTTCTACAGGCACTTTTTTATGATCTACCTAGTGAGAGGTTCGAGACTTGGCATTTCAGTGTGCCAGGAGCACTATCAAGTTCATTTTTTCTTACGGACACATCCTTTTTTTCTCCTGCCGTTTGGTTCATAAAGGATGACAGATAACATTTTGCAACTTTATTTTGACAAGTCACCTGACGTTTTGGGTTTATTGACCATCATCAGCCCAAATTTAATTTTTGCTTTTAACCTACTCCAGATATTTTGGAAACCCGATTGCAGTAATTTTTTAACATTTTAAAAATGATAGTTTTTTTTGACATTTTCTTATAACAAAATAACTTTAATTAATATTTTAAAAATACGTTTTTTTCTTTGTTTTTTAATCTTTGAATTTGGGCTGATGATGGTCAATTAATTCAAAACGTCAGGTAATTGTTAAAATGAGGTTGTAAAATATCTGTCATCCTTTATGAACCAAACGTCCGGCATGAGAAAAAAAGTATGTGTCCATAAGAAAAAATGAACTTGAGAGTGCTCCTGTCACACTGAAATGTCAAATCTCGAAAACGGACCTCTCATTAGGTAGATCTTAAAAAAGCGCCTGTAGAAACTTTAAAGCGTTTTTTTGACAGCTTTAAGAATAAGGCCGCAGAAAAATAAAAACTAAAAATAAAGATTTTGGTTTTTTCCGCCTATCTACGGAACTATCCGGAATTTGTATTTTTTTTTTTTAGTTTTGAGCAAAGCATCAAATTGCGCAACTTTGCCCTAATTTAAACCTTTTCGTATCTCCTACCGTTTAGGAGATCCCCATGGTGAGCATCGAATTTGAAACACCCTGTATACAGACGGATATAAATATCGGTTCTAATACACAGGGTGTAAACGATATCATTATTTGTCATTATTTAAATGGGTGATAGAGGGGAGAGGCAAAACAAGCAAAAAATTTCATATAATATATAAACGACTTTTAAGTTAAATACAGTTTGGCAACAATGCGCGTTTAGCTGCGAGAAAATTAAAGAAGATCTTATGATAGAGTGGCGCGGCGCGCTGCAACGTAAATATCAACAAACAGTGTACCACCTTTAAGATGGTTTTTTTCACGTCTTACAAATTATTAATAAATAGTAAAAAGCAAAACAATAAATGTGTACTTCCCGAAAATTGGTTTAAGCGCCTCGTCTGGTTGTAAAAGTTTATTTAAAAATCATTTTTGATATAGAATAAAATTTTTCCTTGGTCCGCTTTTATTACAAAAAAAAAGTACGCGTACGACATCTGTCACACAATTTTAAAAGCTCTTTTTAATTTGTAAACTCTTTTTTATTATTTTTTGGAAAACACTTAAAAAAACACTTATTTTAAGCATTTGTTTGTACAATAACTTTTTTTAAAATTAAAAACACTCAAAAAAAACGAGCAAAAAACACTTCTTTTAAGCCGCTGAAGATAACATTTGAGTTTCTGCGAGCTTCACCGTATACTAATAGCATGTCAGTGTATTCCTAATTGGAGAACATTTTTAATTCAGTTTAATTCCACACCAGACTGCAAAAAAACTCTAGAAAATATTGGCGTCAACTAGACTCGTGCGACTGACAACGTTCACAACGAACAACGGAAGATACACTATGAACTGTGCTGTAGAGCGGAGAGAGGGTCGGAGGACAGAGACCCACGGATGCAGCGAATTGCGTTGTTGCCAAGTGTTTTTTAAATCTTTAACTCAAAGGAAATAATGATAATTTTTTTAATTAATTTTTTTAAATTTAAAGGATTTAGAGGAAATATTTATTTTTATTTATTTGGAAATGGCCCCATTGTAAAAGGGTTAAAATTAGCCACTTACAGTGGTATTTACTAAGATCTAAAATAGTACCTCCCACAGGTCTAACTATTTACACCTGTGGGTGGTACTAAATTTTAAAACCAATTTGCAAAAAACACTTACCCAGACAGAAAAGACACAAAGTTATTCATTATTTTGTATTGTTATTACAAAATACCACTGAAAAACTGCTTTTTCCTTAAAATATACCATATTTTAGAAGAAATCGCTCTAAAACTAATATTTTTTGACACGTTTCTAAATGGCAAATGGTGAATACGCCAAAAATTTAATACATAAATAGCTTCATTATCTGTGTTTGAGGTTATAAAGTTGGTGATTTTTTAGACCACCCCTGGGGGGTGGTTTAAATTTATAGAAAGGATTGTTTTGTGGCAATTGGTAAGAAATCGTTTATAATTTCCCTAAAAAGCCATTTTTATAAGGATTAATTTACCTTATTTAATATCCCAAGTTGTTCGTTAACCAATAAAACACCTCCAATTTTTTCACAGAAAAACGCCCTATTTTGAACCCGTTTTCAGCACAAAAAATATATTTATGAGGCCACCACAAGGCAAAACAAACATAAGTGAAGGTCACTGGTCATGCACGAAAAATATACCAAACAAAAAACCCAAAACAACTATATCAATTTATTTACAAACTGAAATTAAAACATTGAGGTTACCTAAATGCTCAGTCAAGAAAACTTTCCTTACTCAAAGCCCACTCATTTTTAAAGCTGTAGCTTTCATCAGTAGAGGTTGGTGCAAGCAGAGGTGAGAGATCCGAACTCGCTGTTTTGGATTTGAAAGCAGATGATATTTTGAAACTGACATTTCGACAGTGACAAAAACTTGCATTTTAAGTTTTTTAATGCATTTCATAAATAAAAATACCTTTTAAATAAATGCAAAATTAATCGACTCCTTATTTTATTATTACTCATCTAAATCATTGCGTGACATCAAGTATTAATTGGAAAAATTAATTATCACAGGTAAGTTTTAATTATAGTGACATATAACCTCAATTTTAATTTGTTCTACAGAGTGTTTAATATTTAGACCCTGCGTCGGTTTAAATTTTTAAATTTTCTTTTCTTCTAAGTTGAAACTTTCTTCTTAAATCCAACAAAAGATTGTGCGTAGATGATTATTCAATAAACAAATTTATTAAAATTCTTCTTATAATTCAAACTGTGTCCAAAACTCAAGGAGGGTTGATTTAAACTTATGACCGTTCTAAAATAGACTAAACCCTTTTAGTAAATCCCACCGTTAAACTTTTCAACTTTAAAAGTTTTGCCCCATAAGTCATATAAACTTTTTGACTTGTTTTGACGATGACTATGGTATTGTTTACACCCTGTATATGAGAGCTAACAAAATGAGAAGTAAGTTATATAATTAAATCTGGTTGGCGATTTGTAGACAATAAAAAAAAAACTTTTTTTGTAAAAAAATTACTTTAGGGTCATAAATCCCTTGCAGTAGATCCCATCGAACGAGAAAAAGATCGGATCGTATGACGTTCAAGAATATACGTCCTTGCCGTATCGATTTGGTATCATTATATCTAATGCGTTCCAAACAAGGCCAACAGACACTATCATTTTGAATAGTCTATGCCATGTTTTGAACGAGGCTCGAGAAGTTTTCTCATACTATTTAAAAAAGTTTCAAAACACTGACGTCACATACTAGGTACAGGGTGATTCAAATTGGGCACTTTTGGGGGGGGTTTAAGGTATTTCTAGAAAGAAATGGACCCCCCCTTTACAACGGTCAATTTTCAGGAGAAGTTTAATGGTGAAAACCGCATCTTCATATGTCAAGCCATTTTTAAGCTACGTGGAGTTTCTGAAAAGTCTGCATTTTGGGATGGGGTCTAAAACTTCGTTATTTATGAAAATTTTGCTTTGGCGTAAAAAGCTTTTTTGGAGGTTTTTCTCTGAAGATTCCAGAAGTCATATCGGATTTTATCCAGATCTTTTATCTAAGTTATGTTTTTTCTTATGAAACATCACCTGTTTTATTTTAATTTTGAACTCGAAGTAAAATTCTCTTTAAAATAATATGCTATACTTGATATTTCGTTCGTTGATATATTTCGTTTAGCCTTCTCAGAAAACCCTCGTAGCTTCAAAATGGCTTGACATATCAAGATGCGGTTTTCATCATTAAACTTCTCTTAGAAGGAGCGGCAAAAAAGTTCAATATGTAGTCTAGGCATGCGTTAGTTCGAAACGAACGAAAAGCTCGTTTCGGAACCATTCAAATTAGTGGAAAAGTGATGTCATTGATAACGAGGGGGCAAAATTCATATTTAAACTAATTCTATAAATAATTAAAAAAACAAAACCTTTTCAACTTTATGCGGATTTTACTAAATTTACTTGGTTGTAAATGGTGTTTGAGCATTAATAACACAAGATTACAGAGTTGTGACGTCACTAACCAATAAAGTAATTATTGAAAAAGTTTTTCAAAAGTGGTTCAATGTGAGAAAACGTCTCCGTTTTTATCCGATGACACGACAGATGATGAGGATGTACTATTACTAAGTAAGCATTCATTTAGGATACCATTATGTATTATTAGTAGTTTTTTTCAGTTGTATATAATTTTGTGCTAATTTATTAAAAATGTACTCGTTTTAGTTATATTAAATAAAATTCAAGTTTTAAGGAAATAACCTTTGAGGTTTTTATTCAAGAAAGTGATTATCTACTCGAGAGGTAGATATTAAAAAAATTAAATTAACGATAAACAAATATTTTGTAATTTTACAAAGTTTAATTATTTTTACTACAAATATTTTAAAGGAATTAAGCTTTTTTTGAAATAATAGGGAATTATTTTGTAAATAGATCAATAAAGTTGGAGGTGTGGATATTAGAGACTCGTTTTTGAATATTAAATAACTCTATTTAGCGCATTACCCTTTAAAATATTTGCAGTCGAATCAATTACGCTCTGTCTAATTAAACTTACAGCTAATGTTGTTGGGTGATGCAAATAATAGGAATAACGTTCAGAAACTTTTAGAAAAGGAATAAATTGAAGAGTTCCATTATTAAAACAAAAACAAGTACGGGAGGAGCCAAAGAAATTTGTGAACACACTCTTTTACCATGGAAAATCACTAAATGAATTATATCGCAAGAGAGTTTCATGTTAATTAAACAAACTAAGCAAAAAGTTGGTAGAAAATCCTAAATAATCCCGGACAAGACATTAACCAAAACAGCATTAACATCACTAAGTAAGGCATTAATTGTTGTTTAGATATCTTTATCGGTGTACCCAATACGTTCGAAACAACGTCAAAAGACACTACATTTTTGGTTTGTTTATGGCATAATTTTATCAAGGCACGCTTTTATCGTGGATTACGTACGTGTTGTGGACCTGACGTAGCTGGCTCAGAAACGTACGCAACAATTAGCTGTTCTGCCGAATCCACCAGAAGAGAGGGCCACGATCAAAAAAAGGCTAAATAAGCCGAAAATGTAGTGTCTTGTGTCGTTGTTTTGAACGCGTAATATTTTTTTATACCTCCATCAAAAACACGATTTTAGTTCTGAAGGTTCTGGATGATTTTAGTAACCATCCGCAAATAACCAAACCATATTTTTTTTTGTTTACCGATGCAAAAAAAACTTTTTATGGATGCAAAAAATTCATTTTTTTTACCCAAATTTAAAGAAATATAGCGTGAAATGGTACTATTGGGAAAATCTGATTATTCTTATCTTAAAATTAACCGATTTCCTTAAGTATTCTCCAAGTATTCACAAAAAAATAATTTCGAAAATACCACAAAATACTAACTGACAAAATAAAATGGCCGACAATAAGGAATGGGTGCAAAAGAGCAGCACTTGATTAATAATATAAAAATGAAAAACTATCAATAGATCTAGTGTTCGAGTTTTTTTTTCTTTGTGTATTTTACGGAAACTCTTCAACTACTCCTTTCGAACTTAAAATAAATATTACATAGGTACTATTGACTCTGATAAATTATTTATGAATATTTTGCGAATACATCCGAAATATGTAAATTGTGATTTTTGACACTACAGTAACCTTACTTATTTAAAAAAATTAAGTACCCTTTTAGTATAGGGACAAGCTCTAACGTATTACCTTATTTTTATTACTATGAAATCACATGTCAAATTCAAGGCAAGATTCGAGTTTTACAGGATAAATATCTATTTTTTACCGTAGAAGTTTTTTCGGTTTGGTTCTTTCTGCTTTTCAGAAAATTTCATAAAAAGTGCATACGAGAGGCTCAAATCTGGTTGTTTTAAAAGGTCCTAAGTAGCATTTTCGTTTTATGAAACTTAACAACTCTCTTAAAGATGTTTGGATTTATGTAGGTTCATAAAACTTTAAAATGCTACTTAGGGTCTGTTTTATTTTCTTCTTTAAGTAATCTTAAAGCGCATTGGGACAATTCCATGATGAATAGCGGGACACTTTAAATATTTAGAGTTTTGAACTCATTCTTCTCTTACTAAAAGATATTACTTAAATAGTTGGGTGTTTACCTTTGGTTTAGGACAGGGGGTGCTTCAATAAGACACTTGAATTACGCTTACGTTTCGACTATATTTTTAGTCTTCTTCAGAGCTAATTCTTAGTCTTCTGCACAAAGAACGCAAAATAGACTATAGGTAACATAATTGCATTTTTTCCTTTAGATCATAAGACAAATTAAAATTATTTAAAAAACAATAAAATATTGTTCTCTTGTCAGGTACGGCAGGCAACTATTGCAAGTTGCCTACCGTACCTGACAAGTGTTCTTTGTGCAGAAGACTAGAAATTATCTCTGAATAAGAGTAAAAATATACTCGAAACGTAAGCGTAATTCAAGTGTCTTATTGAAGCACCCCCTGTCCTAAACTCAAGAAAACCCAACTCTGTAAGAGTTGCAAGGAAAAGAATCTACCGTTTGTATAAAAGATATTACCAGAATTTTTTTAAATTAAAAGAAAATTATTTTTTTATTTAATCTTTAAGATATAATAAAATACTTATTCACGTGACATCAAAAACAGCGAGAGAAAAATTAAAGATTTTGAGCTAAATGTAATTTTGTGATAATTATTATATGATTTGGAAAGAAGTTATTAAGTTCTAATGAGTCTAGATGTTTAATAATATCCCACACATTACATTGGTTGTAATATGTTAGCTTTTTGGTCAACAGGGCTCTTTTGGTCACATGGGTAAAAAAAACAACGGCTTTTAATTTGCAACTCAGGATATTACAACGACTTCAAACATTTTCTAACGACTCTACATTACAAATAAACGACTCACAACTCAGGCCTTAAACGGCTCAAAAACGTCTTACAATTCTCGCGGCCCTCAATCGCGACTACTTCTCGACGCCATCTTTTTTTTTCTTCTCCCCCTGTCTAACTTCACGCGGGGAAAACCTAAACAAAACTGGTTGCCTACCTATGCAATATATAACAAATAGTTATATAAAATGAAAAAATAAATCCAAATTTTCATCGATCATGAAATTGCCATTTGATAACCACCCCAGTACGCATTTCTTATGCAAACCACAATTAAATGTAAAATGGCGCCATCAAATAATTTATTAAACAATTTTAAACGCAAAAGTGATTTATCGAAGTCAGCTACTGACAAGCTGTAATCAAAGATGAAAGCTTGTAGCGGCTGAATTTACTTGACCAGTCAGCCTCGGATTGCGATTACCCATATAACTATTGGCGTTTTCAACTTATAGGAACTAGTTTCGCACCCGAAGGAAATAATTTTGTTTTTAGTGTTCAACATAACAGTTTTTGGAAAACTTTTTTAGTTTTCCTCAGGTTTTCTGTACAACTTAAAAAAAGTGACAGCATTTTTGTAGTTATGTACAGAGACAACTTAATAACTTACGGAGACTAACAGAAAGATAGGGCCGCGCAGGAACTACGTTCCTGTAGCGCATAGCGCATTGCGGCGGAGAGTGAAAGTATTGCTTGTATTAAGTAAAAACCTAACTTGCCCCGTTCATCTCTTTCCATATAATCATAAAAGAAAGACAGAACATTTTTCTTTTTTTGTACCTATCGGTTTTTGCCACCGCTTGTCAAAGTCTGTCAAGCCTGGCAAGCGGTTTTTTTTAGATTTTCAAAAGTGAGTTATTTTAATCAGTTTTGGTTGGAAATCGCGCGAGTTTATGGGATTAGCTAAATAGTGGATTAACAACTTATTGTAAAGTGTAAAATGCCATTCAAATCAGGAGAGTGCCGAAAATTGGGGTTTCAGACTTTTGCGAACCAAATCCCTAAAGAAAATGTTGTGATGATTTATACAGAGTTAAGCAAGAAGATAATAGGTTAAAACACAATAAAAAAAGAGATATAGGTTAAAACATTTACAAAATCTGTAAGACTTTTAAACCGGGATTTTTCCCAATTAATAAAAGAAAATAACAGAATAAAATGTTGTTACCTTTAATATTTGTGAATATTCCTCAACAGTTATAACCCCCTCCTCCTGTTTTAGATTTTTAAAGGGTCCAAAAAACTTTTTGTAAGCTAAAGAAAGTTCTTTAGCTGCATGGAACAGTACAAAGCTGGTTAACGTTTGTATAGAGCTAAAACCTTTCGCGAATGCATTGCTTTCTTAACACTAAAAAGTATGGAAAAACGGCGCCTGTTAAGTTTTTTCCTATCTTTTTATTATTAAATAAGTAAGTGTCTGTAAAAAATTAACCAAAAGAATATATGTATTTTATTATGCGTCTGGCTGTACAAGAAGTTCCTTCTTGGAAGCCACCGGCTGCACTCGTGTCGCCGTCAAACAATGTTCCTTAAGTATAACACAGTATTGGTCACTCTCGCGTAGCTATTACTTTCTCTATGGTTATGTATCCGACGCGTGTTCAAATTTAGGGAAACACTCCACTAGTTGTGCACTATTGGCACGAGCTGTTTATGCTCGTGCTGGTTTTTGTGTCAAGGCATACGATACATGAAACAATTCAGGAACTTTTTTTGACTTTTATTTATATTGAACGAAATATCGCTATTTCCTTTTTCCTTTACAACTCTTGGAGGCATACGACGAAATATTTATTTATTTTTAAAGTGTATTTTAAATTCTTGTAAAAACCGCATACTTTTTTTTAAATAGATACACTACTGTTTTACAGAAATGTGCAAATTAAAAATACATTTATTTTACTACACCTACTAAAACTAAATCACTAAGACAAAAAAAAATATGAAGCGAATCCATACCCAGCAAAATAATAAAATTTTAGAATTCGCGGTTTAACAGACTTCTGCATAATGACCGGGTTCGTAATATTTTTCATATTTTTTATGTTTTATTGGGTAAGATTTATTAAAATAAATATATTTTTAATTAGCGTGGTTCTCTATTTTGGCGATAAACGTTACGTGCGTTATTGGTTTGCGCGGTATTAGTCTTGTGCCGTTATGGATATTGAGCAGTGTAAATTGGTTTGCTGGGTGATGCCATGTGTCGCGGTAAAGCCTTACGCGATTTTGACGTGCAAGGTAATTTTTACGCAGTTAAGACCTCGATTCAAAGATAAACTATCCCCACATAGCAAGCAAGAAGGTGACCTTATGCAAGTCTGTGTGTGATGGCCTTAAATATCTAAAGGCCGATCCATACTACCCACCAAAAAACTTTTTATATTTTGGCAAAAACGAATTAATGTATAAGAGTATGAATTTTAAATAACTTTATGCAAAATAAAGATAGATACAATGCCACAAGAATCCCTAGATAAAATTCCCAACATTTTCCCGATTTTTCACAAATTATTTTTAAAAAAAATCCCGATGTCATAGTGCTGCAGGCAATTTTTTTTCAGTTTAAGCAGAAAATGCTGGTTTGGTTTGGAATCTGGTCTCAATTCTAGATTTAGATATTACTACTATTCTAGATTATTATGTCATATGTATACTTAAAATTAAACAAAAATTTTTGTTTTTATTTATAAAATGTCTTACAAGTTTTTAAGATGTCTTACAAGTTTTTCGAAATTATTTTTAAAAATTTGGGTTAGGAGACGCTAAGCTGGGATAGGATCTAGTTCTATATGTGTTGGTGAAATAAATACCCGCAGGAAAAAGTTTTCAAAAAGTTATACTAAGAAAGCTATTTTTACACGTTTTGTATGCTGTTGACACTGGTAACTAAAATTGTAACAATTAATGACATTATAGCGAGTTCGAAAAGCAAATTTTGTTGAAACTTTTGGGCTTGGTGAGCTGCAAAGGGGGGAGGGGCGATTGCTTGATATTTTGATCGAAACAAATACCGCAGAGTATAAAATTTTACAAAAAGTGGTATGTAATATTGTATATTTAAAATTAAGGAGACCCGTCAAATTTTAAACATTTTATAAAAATATATTTTCTAGAATTTATAAATCAAAAGGTCGCTGCAGGAGAAAATTTCATTGAAATTTATATGGTTTTTTTTTGATACTGGGACTTTTTACCCATAGTAGGATCAATGCCCAATGTAGAAAAGTATTTTCTCCGGGATTCGAACCCGAGGCTTTCCGTGCAGCAGGCAAATACGCTACCCACTGCGCTACGGAGACCGGCAAAAAATGTTATATGTAAATTTTATATAGGTACAAGGAAATCTCAACCAGGTCAAAAATATCTGAAAAAGGATTCTTAGCAAATTTCCCGACTTTTTCCCGGATATTTCCCGAGAGAGAAAAGTTTCAGTGTTTGCATGAAAAACTTATCGGTGTGGAACTAGTTCCTATAAGTTGAAAACGCCATATGAGATACTATAACCTAATTATTATTATCAATCATCTCACAACAATTTTATTCCAAATCAATTACCGATTTGACAAAATGATAAAAATATTTTTATATTAGTGTCAAAGGTACTAAAATTAACTATTATTAAAAAATAATAACGCTTCTGAATAATTAAAGTAACAAAGGTTCTGGCACTGGTAAATTTCTAAATAACATAAAAAAACAGAAATACCTACAAATAAAAACCGGGTTTTATGTATGACGACGGGCAATACTACAATAGCAAGTAAAGCGTTTAAGTACACAAGAATATAACAAGGTATCCCCTGTCATAGGATTTAATGTGTATCAAATAAGTGCAGGAGGTCATTAAGGTGACCTCAGTGCAATTTAAGTATGTGACTTCTCTAAATATAGTAAATAAAGGCAGCCAAAAAAATTTACTGGTTGTATACTAAGTAATGCTCGAAATGTAAACATCCCATTTTACAGGGTTTTAACAAAAACAATAAAAAAGAATATGGTTTAAAGGGCCAAAAATACTTAAAAAATTTCACGTTTGACACCTAGAATAATATCGCATGTCGTACTACCAAAATTCATAAAGAAACAAGAGTTTCGAAATTCTGAGTTTCTTCCAAGTTTTTTATTACACTTTGTTTATACTTTTTACTGGTTTGGTACGTTAAAGTGTGCTAAATTAATTCGTTTTACAAAAATATTTGTAAATTTTTCTATAGCTTTTATGACATCGGTTATAAACGTACATTATATAAAAAACGAAAAAATAGTATAAATATAAATAAACATAACCAAAAATATTGTTTGTTCTTAGCAAAAAATACTGAAAGTCAGCTGTCTTTAAAAGTTTGTATTTGATGTTTGACAATTTTGAAAGATAAGTTGCTATTACAAAATCTCATTTATTCACTTTCACCTATTAAAAAACAGGGCTTTTTAAATTTTAACTGTATTAAAATAATATGACTAGGGCTGTTATTCTCGATTTGATAGAAATTCAATAGAAATGATTTCTTTTTCGCTGATTCCCAACAATCTTAAAGCTAGACTGCGGTCCTAATTCAGGAGGTTGGTTCCTTGGCTTAAAACGCTTGGTATTTTTTTTCGGTATTAAGATAAAAAACTAACTGAAATAATTGATTTTATTTTTTTAAAGAACATCGCACTGGATACATAGGATCCTGGCGATCTACCGATTTCTTTTATTTTTTAATATGTTATGTTCCTCCCTCAAAGAAGGTAATAGGAACTTTTGTGTGACCCTTCCGGGTAAGCCAGAAAATGTCTTAAAACTCTTAACATTTTTGATATTTAGGTCAGTGGTTTTTAGGAAATCACTCTGTTAAGGCCGCCCTTTCAGTTGAAATTTTAATATTTAATCACCATAAGCTGTTGGCAATTTAAGAAAAAAAAGATTGACGGATTCATCAATCAAAATTTTATTGAAGTCAAAATCTTAACAATTCGTCAGGTTAAAAAAATAAAAGGTGTTTCTTAAATATTGCAAAACAATTAATCTAAATATAAAAAATGTTAAAAGTGGAAAATGATTTGTGGCTTATCCGGAAGAGCCACACAAATGTGTCAATTACCAAAAATGCTTCTCTGACCGGGGACAACAACATATCAAAAAATTAATGAACTCGGTATATCGCCTGGATCATATGTATCCAGTGCGATATCCTTTAAAAGAAAAACAAAATATTTGTTTATAAACTGATTCTTTTATATTTTGTTGTTAAAACTATATCATTTTGTTAAATATGCTTTGTAGAAAAAAAAGAAGGCCAATTAAAAAAAAAAACAATTAAATAATTTTATGCATTACATCTGTTAATAAAGTGTACCTTACCGCTCAAGTTTTAATTCATAAATGTCATTTTAGCTTTAGAAACCGAGGGTTTTAAAGCACGATTTTAGCGGTCCTACTTGGTAAAATATTATATTTTCTCTTGTAAATCTTACTTAGGTGGCACACGTAGAAATTTGGCTTCCGTGGGCATTTTGATGAAGATTTTACGAAACTTATTTTAATCGATTACTAATGGACCCACCAACACAGCCTAACCTGTTTACAGCCCCAAAAGTGCTGCAATGAAATTTGGCATATGTAGGTCTTTCGGCATCGTACCCTCGTGTGTCATAAAAAATTACATATGTGGCCCCTAAGAGGCAACAGGGGCCAAAATGTGTTTTTACTAATGCACCTGCCCATCTGAATCTCAGTCAGTTGGTAGTTCATACTATTACCCACAAGTCTACTATAACCAAAAAAATTTCGTGGCTGTTACCAAAGCCCCTAGATTAGGGGCTAAAAATTTTGTCGATTTCAATTAAAAAATTATATTTCACGTATCTATCACCCTATGTCAACAAAAATGCACCACTAGGCGCGCAGGGGACCATTTCCCAATTTTGAATCCTCCCAATTTTGTCCCGGCCCCTAGAGCCTGTAAGGGAGCGGGATCTAATTTTCAAAACTCATGAATTTGGTCTAACAAATATTATGAAATATAAAAATCTTGCCCTCATACAGCCCCTAGGGGATGGGGCAAAGTTGGATGTCAAAAATATGGGCTCCTAAAATGTGTTTTGAACTTGTAGTTGCCAAAAAATTTTGCACTTTTTGAATTTGGTAAAGTAAATTTTGAACAAGCTGAACAAGATTAAACATTTTTAGCCCCAATTTAGGGGTCGCCTCTGGAGTTTGTGATTTTTATAATTCATAATATTTCTTACACCAAATTCATAAATTTTAAATGTGCATATGGTGTTTTCACAGCTCCTAGGGGCCGGAGCAAAGTTGGGGGTATTTAAATGGCCGACTGCGCCTCTGGTGGTGCATTTTTGTTGACATTGGCTGAAAGATAAGTGAAATATAATTTTTTAATTGAAATCGACAAAATTTTTGGGTCCTAACTTGGGGCCTTGTTAACAGCCACGAATTTTTTTTCGGTATAGTAGACTTGTAGGTAATAGTCCGAGCTACTAACTGACCGAGATTCAGATTTGCAGGTGCATTAGTATGGAAGGTATGAGGGATAGTTTACAAACACATTTTGACCCCTGTTGCCCCCTAGGTGCCACATATGTAATTTGCCGTTGCCGGAAGCCCAACGTATGTGCCAAATTTCATTGCTCTAGCTTAAACCGTCTTACTTTTTGACGATTAAAACAAGTTTCGTAAAATCTGCATCAAAAGTCCTACGGAATACGCTATGCCCCTAAGTATCTGGGGATTTATTTTTTTTATAAAATAATTTCGGTTTTTTACTTCCATAGAGCTTTATATTCCAAAGCTAGCAATTTAAGAGAAAAAGTTTAAACAGGAATGTTCACTTTTACTAAACTCATTCCTAGAAAGTAATGACATATAGTATTTTAATAATGATAATTATGCAGTTAAGATTACCCTACTTTTTTTTCATTTCATCTTAATAATGACCGATACTGAATTTTATTTTAGAAAAAAGGTGAAACTAATGAAAAAAAATATTGTTTTTCTCGCCAATTGATAAAGAACTGTCCAACTAATTGAAAAATGCCAAAATCTCAAAACTATAAAAAAACTGACTGCATTTTGAATTATTTGCTATGTTTTCATGGGTATTGAGTTCGTTTTCAAAACTCATTCTATCTTTTTCTTTTATATAGCGTGTTCTTGGTCTTGATAAAGAACACACTATATAAAAGAAAAAGATACAATGAGTTTTGAAAACGAACTCAATACCCATGAAAACATAGCAATTATGACGGCAGAAGTTGTAACACTTTTCGATCGACAAAACAGTGTGTCGATTGGCTTTCACGGAACTCGTCACAGCGTCTAGCTTTCGATTAGTAAAAATCTACGAGAGTCTATCGAATTCCCTATCATATCAAGATTGAGTAAGGATCCAGCGAGGTTTTAATGTTAAGAATTTATCTATAAATAACTTGATTTGTTCAGTATAACATGATTTGTTCTGGATAAATATTGCAAACTGTATGTGTGTCGGTCAACATGTAACTATTAATCACAGCGTAAAATTGTAATAACAAAATCGGCTTTAAACTTAATAACGACGGATTAAAAAAAAAAGTATTAAAAATCTTAATAAAAACATCTAAAAACTCAAACTAAAATTGAGCTACTATAGAGGGCGCTTGGCTATCTGATTTTTTAAGAGCACAATCTATAAGGGGTAGAAAGAAATGTTTTTTTTTAAATTTTAAATGTGTTTTTCCTTTTTTGTCAACGTGGCAACAGGTTGGTTGGATCTTTTGTTGTTTACCTGACGAAATGTTTTAAAGATTTTGGATTTAAACACTTTGCCCTAGGTCTGAATGAAAAGCTCCTTTTAGTAGTTCAATGTTCTAAATATCCACTTACTTCTGAATTTCTTTTCTTTTACGCAAGACCCGCGTCTTTGCACATACCGTAGAATATCGAATCGGGTTTGGCCAGCAGATTGGCTGGCGAATCGAACTCGGCTATTCTACCCTTATCTAAAACTACTACCCTGTCCGAGTCCATGATGGTGTTGAGCCTGTGCGCTATTGTAAGTACTGTGCACTCCTTAAAACTCGTCCTGATTGTTTTTTGGATGAGATCGTCGGTTTCCAGATCAACCGCGGCCGTCGCCTCGTCCAAGATGAGAATTTTAGTTTTGCGCAGCAGGGCTCGCGCGAGGCAGATCAGTTGCCTTTGACCTACCGAGAGGTTCTCGCCTCCTTCGGATACTTCGTGATGCAGGGCGGATGGTAGACCTGTCAAACATTACCAAATCATTGTTAAAACAAAATAATAGTTATTTTTGTACCTAGCGCGTAAAGTAGTACTTTTGGTACGCCTGGCCTATTTCTTGAGAAAGTTTAGTAGTAGTAAAGAACTAGATTGAAAGTATGCATGAGCTCATTATTGTATTTTGTTTATAGTTATTTCAATAAAATGATTCGAAAAATCTATATTTTGGAGGGTGTCCATGTGGGTTTTTTCGAATAGGAACTTTTAGAGGAATGAAACAATAAAATTGCTTCTGGGGTCTTTTTCCCACAGTATTTATTTCAACAGTAGACCGGTTTCGCCTAAAGAGGCATCTTCAGTACCAAATACTTCAAAAATCAACAGCATTGAGTCTATTGTCAATGCTGTTGATTTTAATCGATAAACGCCCTACAATCGACTCAATGCTGTTAATTTTTTAAGTATTTGGTACTTAAGATGCCTCTTTAGGCGAAACCGGTCTACTGTTGAAATAAATACTGTGGGAAAAAGACCCCAGAAGCAATTTTATTGTTTCCGGTTTGGAAACCGGTTTACCGTTGAAATAAATACTGTGGGAAAAAGACCCCAGAAGCAATTTTGTTGTTTTATTCCTCTAAAAGTTCCTAAATCCCTCAGTGATTAAATTTATTTTTAATCAATTAGGAAAAAATATTCTCGTTGGGCTTATTATTTTTTCTACGACCACATATGAAAATAATGGATTTCACACGATTTGCATCCTTAGAAAACGTTAAATTTCACCCGCGTGCAGAAATTTTTCCACACATGTGTGGAAAAGCGTACCATGACGTTAACTGTCACCATCCGTTAGCGCACATGTGTTGCAAAGTACTTTTTCACAAATGTGCAGAAGAGCAGTTTCATTTGATTTGTGCAAAATTAAAGACGAATTTTTACAAAAATTAGTGCAATTCATCAGTATTAGTAGAAAAATAGCGTACACAACTCGATAGAAGGTAAGTTTCTTACACCCGCGTGTTGTTTCACTCGGCCAGCGCCTCGTTCACAACATCCACGCTCGTGTGAAATTTGTCCCAAAAAATTTACTTAAAAAAAACTATTTTGCAAAAGAAAATTATGTTTTATTTTTTTGGGGAATTAAATGTGTTAGCAGTTAAAGATTAAAAATATATATATATACTTTCTAATTTTGACATTTGCAAATGTCAAAAATTGACAAATTTTTTATTTTTCTACCCATTCCGTGAAGAATAGAGATTTTTTTTCAGAATTTAACAATACCCTGCCCTCTTTATCCACATTTATAGTTTTGGGGATATTGACAAAACACTGTTTCATACATAAATATTTTTAAAAAAAATAATATTTAAGTAAGCTAAATAAAACATCGAACCAAGAAGGCCATGGACGGTTGTTCCAAAAGAAACATACGGTATCATAAAGGTGGCTTTGGCAACACCGTTCTTAACTAACTCGAATTTCAGTCGTATAATACGACTGAACAAAAATTGGGCTCCAGAACAGCAGATATTATAAGGATCACATTTTCGCAAAAATTTCATGAAAAAAGTGTCAATTTTCACCGGCTAAGATACCAAACACAAAAACAAATTTGAACTTGAAAGTTTGAGACAATGATGTATTTGAAATTAACTCTCTATTTCGGACTTCCATTGTCTATATTTTATTTATACACGACGTTTCGATCAGTACAATCTCTGATCGTGTTCAGTTTGCCCCTGAAGACGATCAGAGATTGTACTGACCGAAACGGCGTGTATAAATAAAATATAGACAACGGAAGTCCGAAACACAGAGTTAATTTCAAATTTGAACTTGTTGCACATTGCAGAATATTCAATTAAACAAGGTGCAAAACTGACAGGCAAAATAGAACGATTGTTGACGCTTAGGTGTAATTTCCACTCGATATTGCATCGAGTGGGTAAAAGCAACCGCCGTAGATCCGAACGATTATGACAAGAGAAATGCCAAAAATTTCGAAAATTAGCAAAATAAAAATGTTAAATTTTAATTCTAGAGCGAATTTAACTAAATATTATATAATTTCAGTACAAGTATCATTTTGTGTGTGCGTTAATAGTGGATTAAAGAATATCTAACCCTTTTTTCGTGAAATTGTTGCCAAAATGTGATCCGTATACGACTGAAATTCGAGTGATTTAACTAGGTTTAAGTGGTTTAACTAGGTAGGTTCGAGTGGTTAACTAGGTTGCCATGCAAAAAAGGCTGGATTACTAATTATATAATATTAAAATTATGAAACAGTTTTTTTGTCAATATCTCTAAAACTATAAATGTGGATATAGAGTGTAAGGTATTGTTGGATTCCGAAAAAAAATATCTATCAACTTCTTAAAAAATCTACAAGATGGGTCAAAAAATAAAAAAGTTTATGTCAATTTTTCACATTTGTAAATGTCAAAATTAGGAAGGATATATATATTTTTTATCTTAAGTGCTAACACATTTAATTCCACAAAAAAACATAAAAATATATTTTTTTGCAAAACAGTTTTTTTTATGTAACTTTTTTGGAACATCCTGTATGCAAAATGTAGTCACGCTGATTTTTTGCCTACAAATCTTACTTCAACACTTTTGCTCTACAACCAATAATAAACCCACAAAATCCAGAAGCAGAGAAGGAATTAAATTGGGCACTTTTGAGGGGTTTAAGGTACTTCGAAGGTGATAACCGCATCGTGATATGTCAAGCAGTTTACAAGCTACGGGGGGGTTTTGAAAAGTCTGCATTTTGGGAGATTGTCTATAACTTCGTTATTACTGAAAATTTAATTTTGATGTAAAGAGCTTTTCTATAGACTTTTTGACCAATAATTTAACTGTCTCTTCAGATTTATTCCACCGTCTTTAGTTTACTAGATATAAGCCAAAGTTAGTATTTTTCTTATGGAACATCCCATATTTTATTCAGTTTTTGAATTTGTGATGAAATTTCCTTTTAAACAATATAACATATGTCATAGTTTAACCGGGCCGTTTTCGAGATTATATAGATATAGATTAATATTTTGCATTTCTTTCTCGTGTGCTATGACTTTATTTTGATAGCTTGACAGTGTGTTAGTCTTAGTCATGGCCTGCTTTTTAAAACTACAAAGCTTTCGTTTGAATGTAACGTTATTATTATAGAAGCACGTTTCAAGTGATATTAACTTCTTCTAGCCATCTTACTTATCTATTATTATTACCGAGAAGTCCTAATTCTCTGTCCCTGTTTGTTGTCAGAATGGTTTGGCTATGCCATGGCATACTGAAGTTGTTTGTATTCCCCAGGGTGAAGGGACATTTTAATGTTAGAAAAAACAAACCCTTTCCTTCACAAAATTTAATTTCCAAAATCTATATTTTACCCAACATGTTTCGGGCTATCTGCCCATTATCAAGGGTAGCCTAAAAAGGATGACATTATCTAAAAAATTTTAAATTTTTTTAACAATAAAAACTTACAATTAAAATTAGTCCAAGCAGTGGCCTACGTTGGACACAGTCACAATTATAAAACCGTTCTAAAACTAACATAAAATTGTTAATTTCTTTTAAAAAAAATCAACAAAATTTTCTTCAACAAAACAGCTGTTTGTTTGAAAGTTTGAGACAATGATGTGTTTGAAATTAACTCTGTGTTGCGGACTTCCATTGTCTATATTTTTTATTTACACACGACGTTTCGATCAGAGATTGTACTGATCGAAACGTCGTGTATAAATAAAAAAATATAGACAATGGAAGTTCGAAACACAGAGTTAATTTCAAAACAGCTGTTTTTAAAGTTTAAGGTTGTCATACATATTTCATGTAAGGAGGTTTTCAGTCTTTTACAGTTAGTCAATCAAGAGGTGTTGTTAAGATTTTTCAAATATGGTTCACGTGATTTGGGTAAGCCGGAAAATGGAAAGTAAGAAAATAAGGAGGGGTTTTTGTATGTAGTTAGACTGAACGTGGAGTTAGGTGTCTAATGTGTACGTGTGTTGTGTTGGAAAACTCTAAAAACCTTCTTTCTTTTTTAATTTAAAAAATTATTATTATTATTTTTTAATATGTTGTTGTTGCTTTTTTCCCAAAGTTGCGTGAATTTCATAAAGTATTCAAAACACCTCGTGCAGAGGGGAAAGAGTTTCTCAACGTGTGTGTTGTATGTATGTGTGGGTGTTGTGGGTATGTGTGTGTGTATATTTGGGTTGAAGATTTATAATAAGTTGTTCTCAATGTTTAAAGAGATTAACAGTATGGGCCGCTTCTTTGAAATGATTCTGGACTGGATCATTGAGACAGATTTTGTTGATTTCGGAATCCAGTTTGGCAATCTCTTTCTAGGGCATTTAGTCTTAAGCCTTTTTTGCTGCTATGTAAGATTTTAAAATTAGTATTAATGTTAAAAGAATGCAAATTGTCTCTAAGATGGGTGCCAAAGGCAGATCTGTTATCGTTAGGAGATTTAAGGCTATATAGGTGTTCCTGGATACGAGTTTTGTAGTTGCGGCCTACTTGGCCTACATATTCAGCGTTACACTCATTGCAAGACAACTTATAGACCCCCCCATTTTTCTCCAAGTCCTGTCTTTTATCTTTGTTTTTAGATAGGAGGGTTGAGGTTGTATTTGAGGGTTTTGAGGACATTTAAAATTTTGATTGAGATTGGGCCCATAAATGTCAAGGAAATGTATCTAGTGGGTTGACAAGGTGGAATCAGGGAATCTTCTAAGTTGGCCTTATTTTTAATGAGTTTTCTGTACTTTTTGTTAATAATTTTGTCTATGGTGATTTTAGAATATCCATTGTTGGTGGTAATTTGGTATATAACATTTTTTTCCTTTTCAAATTGTAGAGGGAGCAGTGGAAATGTAAAAAGTCTATGTATAAATGAATTTAAGGCTGCAAGTTTTTGAGTAACAAAATGGTTAGAGTCAGATGGGATCATATGGTCTGTTTGAGTTGGTTCACGGTATATGGCATATTCAAGAGAGATTTGTTGGATCTAGTAATAGTTAGGTCTAAAAAGTTTAAGGATTGGTTGGATTCAATCTCCATTGTAAACTTAATATTTGGATGAAGGGAATTAAGAAATTGCAAAAAAGAGTCCTATTCTGTCATGTCATCTTTTTTAGGCTAACCTTGATAATGTGCAGATAGCCCGAAACATGTTGGGTAAAATATAGATTTTGGAAATTAAATTTTGTGAAGGAAAGGGTTCGTTTTTTATAACATGGCATACTAGACAGAAATGCAAAATATTAAATATCTCAAAAACAGCTCTACCAAACTATCACAAATGCTATATTGATTAAAAAGAAATTTCATCACAAATTCAAAAATTAAATAAAATATGGGGTGTTCCATTAGAAAAATACTAACTTTGGCTTATATCTTGGAAACTAAAGACGATGGAAAAAATATGAAAGGGTAGTTATTGTTTGTCAAAAAATCAATAAAAAAGCTCTTTACAACATAACTAAATTTTCAGTAATAACGAAGTTATAGACCCTCTCCCAAAATGCAGGCTTTTCAAAAGCCCCCTGTAGCTTGTAAACGGCTTGACATATCATAATGCGGTTTTCACCTTCGAACTTCTCTTGAAAATCGAGCCTCGCAAGTGGGGGTCAGTTTTTTTTCTATCTCACCTGGAAGTACCTTAAACCCCCCAAAAGTGCCCAATATGGGACGCCCTGTACATAGGAATTGTCCCGCCCGCATTTCTACATTCATTTAATCTTGACGGAGTGAGTGAGCACATCGAAGCTTTTTTACCACTGTATACAGAGTGTAAAAGGCGCGAGTGCAAATATTTTAATAGGTGATAGGGGAGGCCAAAACCAGAAAAAAAAAGTTGTGAGATACTTACATTGGCAGCAGAGGAGCACTGGAGTCTTTCGACGCATTTTAATTTAAATAAGGCAATAACCCAATGAGCATTTTCAGAAACTTCTGGTGACAGAAATTTATATAACTATTATAAAGAGGGTTCCATTGATACCCTAGGGTATTTAGAGGTGTCCTACAAGAATTGAGTTTGTGTATTTATTTTATTAAAGGCTCTAAATTGATGGTACCCTAAAGTAACACAAAACTGGCGTTAACAATATTTCCACGGACATCTTTATAAAAATTAAAGTCATGGGTAACAAATGTTATATAAATTGGTGTTAATAATGTTTCCACCAACATATTTATAAAAATATAAGTCATCAGTGACAAAAGTTATATAAATTGGTGTTTGAAATCTATCTGTCAATCCATCTATAAAACCGTAAGTAACTATCAATTAAAGATATATAGATTGGTTTTTAAAATGTTGCTATCAACCCACTTATAAAAACTTAAGTAACCAACAACAAATTTATATAAGATAAGATTAAAAATATTTCGCCCATAAGGTTTTTTTCTATAATGTTGTTATTAATTTCTTTATATAGTAGTTATAATACCACTGTTTTTAGAACAAAAAACAATTTAAATTTATTTTGGCAAATTTATAAAAACAAAACAAACAAGATTTTTTAAGGTTAATTTTGTGACATCAAAAGGCGCGTTTTTGCGACATACCATACCATCATTATCTTGTTTTAATTACATCAATCTCAGAGAGATAAGAGATCCAAATCTTGAGATAGTTACCGTTGACAGATATCGAGGTCGAATGCATTTTACACCCGATTCCCACCAGCATTTCCCATGCGCGGTCAGCCTGACTCAAAAAACTTGTATAGGCAAATCTCGCTTAGACCACGTGATGCGTGTTTTGATTCGGGGGACCCACGAATGAGAAATAGATGGGAACCGTGTTTTAGAAAAAGAGAACAATATAGTATCCGAGTTAAGTTCGCAAAAACGCACCATGAAACGTCGAGCGCATACACCCCGGAAAATACCCGCATGTACACCCTTCAACCTCGCAATCTAAAAGAGAACAATGGTAAATATGTTAAGCTCGCAGAAACGGAACATCACTGTTCAACACTGCGCCATCTGCAGCCCTTTGTTCCAACTAGCATCATGTTTTAAAACGTTGATAAAGTAGTGTTGAACGAGGTAAACAGTGGTATAGTTGTATTGTTTTTTTTTTTTTTTATAGAATTGTCGTAAATTTTCTCCATTTTGGATTCCAAAAATAGGTTTTTGACCAAAATAAAAACGTTATTTATGGGGTTTCAACATTTGTTTTAATCGAAATATTGCTTGTTTAGGGTTAAGAACAAAACATTCAATATTTCTCCCAGAAAGCAAAAAACGTATGTGAAAAAAAATGTTATTTAAATAAATATTTTTTTCCCGTTTTCTCAAGTATTTTTGGAGCCCGTGAAAATTTTGTGAGTGTATTCGAAAACTATACACGAGACCGCAGCTGATTTTCAGAGTAGGATGACTGGAAAAACATATTTTGTTTGCTATTATATATAAATATTCATATTCCTTCAACTTATCTCACTTCCATTTTAATTTATTTTAGAAGATTGGTAAACACCATTTTAAATTTTTTATTGTAAAAAGAAAAAGAATAATACATAACAAGCAAAGGGAAGAAAGATGGAAAATTTATATTTCTAAATCGATGCAAACCTTTAATTTGTTATGTAGTGTTGTTAGAACAGTTGTAAAACGTTTTTATAATAATCTCTAGACTTGAGGGCTCATAAGGAAGTTTTATAAAATCTATATGTTGTTTTTCTATCCATTACTATGTACCATAAATTTTTATAAGCTGGTGTTGTTCAGTTGTTTTTCAAGTATTTTTTACTCATTTAAGAGATATATTAGAGTCATAAAATTATCAGCAACACTAAATAATATAACTTTTGGTTATTTTATGAAGGTTTTATACTATTTGCTGTAAGTTCTGTATAGACAAAAATGCTCATTGGGAACCAAAAAACGCCACAACAAGTGAGATTTTTGATCGTTTTCTGAAGAATTGGATCCTTTGTAACAAAAAAAAAAGTAAATACGTACCTGTCGTAATAGTGTGTGGTAAAATTTGGTGCCAACCTATAAAGGCCAGCCTTCATTTAAACGTACCTTTAACAAACTCCTTCAAATGAGCATGTTCTAGCGACCTCCAAAGGTCTTCGTCGGTGTATTTGTCGAACGGATCCAAATTCATCCTAAGAGACCCTGAGAACAAGACTGCATCCTGGGGAATAATGGTCAGTTTAGATCGCAAAGTGTGCAGACCCAAATTTGCAATGTTAACTCCGTCTATGGATATTTGACCATGTGCTGCCTCGATAATTCTAAAAT
Source organism: Oxystoma pomonae (assembly GCA_963921995.1). NCBI lineage: Eukaryota > Metazoa > Arthropoda > Insecta > Coleoptera > Brentidae > Oxystoma > Oxystoma pomonae. The sequence goes on from OY998164.1 coordinate 98,111,541, forward strand.
ATAATATTTCGGTCAAGTACTCAAGCGCCAAAAGGTCGATACCAATTACGCCTGACGTAGCATTCGGAAAGACGTACTCGCAGATCAAAAGAAAGTTATGCGTTTTGCCAAATTTTGACTTATTTTTAATCCAAGGGTAATTTGTTATTATTAAGGCAGTTAGTTCCACTTTTCGATAAAGGAAAAATTTTAATATTTCCCTACTACCTTATCAGAAAATGACATCTTCGACCCGCATATGAAGGGCGAAAATGCAACTTTACGGCCCTGGGGAGTTTTACATATTTTACCTCCCTACGGGAGTTTTCGATACTTTACCTCCCTGTACCGCGTCTGGATCCTTGCAGCTAATTAAACCGGTCCTATAATATTTGTTACTATAATACTTGTTACTGTAGGTATTATTTATTTAAATAATAGTTATCTACATACCAAACCTATATACCAAGGGAGGAAAGTGTCATTTTCCACCCGCGGGTTGTTTGATGCCCGACATCAGGAGGTCTGCAATGTTAACGAAAATTGTTTTAACTATTGATCCCTTGATCATATGGGAAAAATACGCTTTTTGCGAAATATTCAAAATTAAGCTGGCAAATTGCTGTTAAATACGGCTGTTTGATCTCTTTCTCTTATACTATACGCGCTTATACTATTGCAGATACCAACTTCTCTATCCAGATTTTTACTAGAGATCTTACTGATTCGAGAGAGATGACGATATCTAAAGTACTATAAGGGCGTAAGAGAAAAGAATAGCGGACACAGTCCTTTACAATCCCATATAGTCCTTTACAATCCCATACAGTCCTTTACAATCCCATACAATCTTTTACAATCCCATACAGTCCTTTACAATCCCATACAGTCCTTTACAATCCCATACAGTTCTTTACAATCCCATACAGTCCGTGACAATCCTTTACAGTCGTTTACAATCCTTACAATATTTTCGTTGGTTACAGTAGGTGTACAAATTTTAAGCTAGATGTGACCCCTCGTATAGGACCGATTTATTTTGCAGCAAGGATCCATACGCAGGACAGGGTGATAAATTAACGAAAACTATCGGAGGGAGGTAAAGTATCTAAACTCCCTAAAGAGGTAATGTGGCATTTTTCCCCATACGCGGGTCGAAAATGTCATTTTCTAATAAGGTAGTAGAAAAAGTCGAATACATTCCTCTGGAGTACAGTGTTGGTTTTTTAACTAAAAGTGACACTTTCCTTCCGTGGGTGGTATGTAAATAACTTTTACATAGGTCCTAGCGAGTAACACCTTAGAATGTAATTTTTATGATTATTAGTCTATTGTGTTTTTTGCAAGATATTGCAAATTTGACTTCACTGTTTGAAAGCCCTTAGTTTTGGGATCAGTAATCCAGTTATTGGACATGTGTCAAACTCATACCAAATACAAGATGGCGGCTCAAACATGGAAAACAGGACAATTTTGGAAAATTCACAACTTTTTCATTTGTCAACCGATTTCTTTAAAACTAATTTTATTTTGTTTAAAATATAGTGTAATTTTAGTGAAACTATCAATCATTTTCATTTTGGATGTTTCTGTGTCAGAAAATAGAAGTTTACCTAACTAGTGCGGAAAGTTCCACTTTTCCGCACGCGGTTTCAGATGGGCAAATCAAGGGCGGAGCAGTCACTTTACGCACGTGTTAGGTACAGGAGAACTAACTAGCTTTCGAAAATCGCAGGGATGAAATTCTGATATCCGTATTCGAGCGGAAATATATTTTTTTTAAGATAAAAGGAAACGTACGTTCTGCGGAAACCTAATTTACACTGCCCATTTGTATAGTTATAATTTTTTTTGTGTTTCTATAATACGGGGTACTCATTGTGCTTGCATGTAAATTGTTAAAGAATTGTTTGTTTCATCTTTTTTTTAGTGATATAAATTTACTTTTTGAAAAATCACCTTTGTGAATTATGTTACCTAGTATTTAGCACATATATTAGGCATTTTTTTTGTAAAAATATTTTTAGTTAGCACTCTATTGTCATGAATACTATAATGTTTTGAAAACAATAAAAATGTAATCTAATACTAATGAACAAAAAAAAAGGTAATTAGCAGGAAAAATCTTTTTCTTCCTAAAATGTTTTTTTATATGCTTTTTCTTACTGTTATAAAAGTAAAAACTAGAATTTGAGAAATCCTATTGGAATAAACAACATTAAATACGTAGTAGCTTACCTAAATAGGGACAATGTCAAACTAGACTTTCCAGCGCCTGTTCGTCCTACGATTCCTACTTTCTCACTTCCTTTTACATCGAAATTAACATGATGTAAGACTAAGTCCAACCCTGGCCTGTACCTAACTGAGTAATCTTTGAATTCAATGGTACCTAGAAAAATAAATTCTAGTTTATGACACTGTTTTGAACGAATGCCCATGGTTTATCAAACCAGGAATTTATCAGACCGTATTTAACAAAAATTGTCATGGTTAGAACGATTCACCATAAAAACTGCAATTTGCTAAACCAATTTTTTATCCGAACCTTATTTCTTCAAACCCATTCAATAACAATTTCGAAAAACCCGCTTTTAATCGAACAATTGTTCATCAAACTCATTTAATATCAAACTCGTAATTTGTAAAACGCATTTTTAATAAAACCCGGAATTTTCGAAACCATTATTTTTCAAAACCGAAATTCGTAAAACCCGTTATTTATCAGAAAATTTTGGCTAAATTGATTACAATTTCGCCAATAATACATGAACCGGAGGCGTACACGCAGGTGGTGCGGCGGCGCGGCGTTTCGATGCATTTGTCGTTCTATGCGCGCACACTTGGCTAAAAGTACTTGTGTATAGATGTCGCCATCTGCGTGTACACCTCCGGTTAGCGAACATTTTCTGATAAACAACGGGTTTTACGAATTCCGGTTTTGAAAAATAATGGTTTTAAAAATTCCGGGTTTTATTAAAAATGAGTTTTAGAAATTACGAGTTTGATATTGAATGAGTTTGATGAACAATGGTTCGGCTAAAAACGGGTCTTATAAATTTCGAATTTGTTATTGAATGGGTTTGAAGAAATAAGGTTAGCATAAAAAATTGGTTTAACGAATTGCAGTTTCTATAGTGAATGATTTTCTGATTGAACTTTCTTTTATTTAACGGCTTTTATTTTGCACATTCTGATAAACCATGGGCGTCCTTTTGAACTATCACGAAAAGGAAGCTAATATAATAGTCTTTCGTCAGTGCCGAGATTCTTGAAATCTCATCTAGAGTACTCCCCGAAATTTCTTTGTTTTTTTTGTGTGTAAATACTCCCTTCTCACACTTTGAAGAATCCCCGCACTGGGCCCTTATTCTTCAATTTCGGAGAAGTGAATGCTCCCGGGAATCAGAAACGCACCTTTCAAATCTCAGTTTTCTGTCACTATTCTGTCTATTTTGGCACTAATGACTTTGTTCGTGAGCGTTTTGCCATCAGTTTGTTCTCCTCGTATAGACAGGAGAGGAAAATTGCTCACAACTAATGCCATTACTGCCAAAACTGACAGAAATGTGACAAGAAAATGATGTGCTCAGGTGCGCTTCTAATTCCCGGGAGCACTCCCTTCCCCGATATTGAAGAATACGTGCCCTGGTGTGCGAAAAAGTAGGCCAACGGGCAAGCAACCACCATGATCCCAAAACAACATCAGAGGTAGAGAGGGCGAGTTTTCCTATGACTATTCAGATCAGATCGTTCGATAACTGGAGAATGAATGTCTGATATCTAATCTGAAGATTTTTGGGATACGTGGTCAACATAAAGTCTCCTGCAGAGAACCACTAACCACCACGTAAAAATTTGACAAATAAATAATTATAAAGAGGATTTCGAAGTTACAAAATACAACAAATGATATTTACTCAGTAAAATGTTTACTACTACTACTACAAATAAACAGAGACACCGGATTAACGAACGAATCCGATATACAGGGTATTCCAGATTCGATGCTCACCATGGGGATATCCTAAACGGTAGGAGGTAAAAAAAAGGATTAAATTAGGACAAAGCTTAAAGCGGTAGTTCCAGAGATCCTTTAATCTTAAAGCTGTCAAAACCCGTTTTTAGTCGAACAGTATATAAAACTTTTACACACACTTTTTTCATTTAATTTCAATGTGACAGGAGCACTTCAAATTCATTTTTTCTTATGGACCCGTGCTTTTTGCTTCAGCCGTTTGTTTCATGAAGTCTGACAGATAATATTTTGCAACCTTATTTTTACATGGGCATGTTCAAAATTTTTGCAAAATTGTGGTTTATGTAGTTAAAAAAAGAATTAAAAAAAATATATTTGAAGAAAACGGCTTAATTTTATAAAGTTATATAATGTTTTTCTTCAAATTTTAAGGGTATTTACGTCATCACACTTATTCGTATCTTATTTGCCTCTCTTTAAAAATACGTTTGAATATGATAAACATTTTTTGAGACTAAAAAAAATCTTTGATGTAGCTATTTTTTGAGAGGACATTTTTGGGCCAATCCTAATTTTTTTTGAGCGACCCCTTGTTTTTTATGCCAAATTTTAAATCCCTATAAAATTTGCTTTTTAAAGATACCTCTTAGCATAGTTCTCGAGATATCTTCAATTAGTCTTAAAATTTCAGTTTTTGAAAGCGATTATCTCACATAATACTAAATAAGATACCTTATGAAGTCGGTTCTCATTTTAAAGCGTTTAGTAACATTTTTGAAATGAAGCATTTGTATCAACACTTTTTAATAAATGACGTTAAAATTACCAAAAAAAATTTCTGAATTCTCCTTAAAAAATCGTTTAAAATTAGATTGCAGATACCTCGACAACTAGATATTGGAACACTATGGTATCTAAGTACTTCAAATTTTGTATTAAAAACAAGAGATCTATTTATTTTTTTTATTTTAATAAAAATTATATATTTTTTTCTTGAATATGTAGCTTAGGCGAACTGAGAATCTTAGACAATCGAATGGCGTTAGTACTGCGATACTTTTTGATGATAGCCAACGTTCGAAGAAGAATATAGGGGTCCTTTTTGAAGGCCGTGTAAGTCATTTGGTACTAGACGAAATTTAATTATTCATTTAGCGTTTATTTTTTATTAAATTTAATTACTCATTTAGTGTTTATTTTTTCTGTATAACTTCGAGAAATTGGGGCACTCTGCATAAGACTTTTCGGAAAATATTTTTTAGCTCTATCGCTGTTTGCAAAGTCGTTATTGATATTTTCGTTTTTTTTTGTGTTTTTACATCAACAAACAACTGTAATAGGTTCCGAGATAATTTCTAAATATTTTTACAAATTACAAGTTTAGGTTGAATTCCTTATCCTTTGGACTACAGGCATATACTTCGGATTTTATAATTTTCCTTTATTTTAGAAATGTAAGGGATTCTTAAAAAAAACTCACCCAGACTAGGCCAGTCATTTGAAACATTGGTAGGCAATTCCCAAGCAGCTTCTTTCTCAACTTCGGCATATTCCTTAATACGTTCTACAGCTACAATGTTCGTCTCAACTTCGGACGTCATTCTGACCAGCCAGTTAAGCGTTTGTGTAATCTAAAACGGTAGATAAAATATAATCTTCAAAAAAAAAATGAAAATTCAAAAAGGACATTCGGTCCAACGGGCTATAGAGAAAATATCGAGAAAAAGCAGAGTGATCTCGTTTAAAACAACGTAAGATCAAGTGGTGGCGTTAAAGCACCTCAGGTGGACTTGGAGTGAGTTGGCATGGTACCCACATAGCAAATAAATATTCACTGTATATACCGTGGATATCCATTACTGGATATGTATATCGAAAAAGGATATCAATTAAAGTACTGAGAACGTTCAATTTAAGTTAGAAACACGTACTCTGGTGATACCATCTCACATACCGTGAATATACAAAACGATAATTACGTATATTCAAAGAGCAAAACGGCGTAAATTCATTTCCTGCTTTTTCCTAAAATATGGCGATGGACCATAGAAATATTTACGTATATTAACATTTTGACAAAAGTTCTTTGTATTCTTGCGTCAATCACTTTGTTTATACGGGCTTCTTAAAGCGCTTTTATATAAAGACAGTTTGAAAATGTTTTTGTATTAACACATCAAAACCGAGTTGAGCAGTAAAGCGATTTAAGCAAGCGGTTTATCGCTTAAAAACCTATTTTAGGGTCGTTATAAACGCTTTAAAAACGCTTTAGCGCATTTTTTCCAACCTAAAGAAATACTCCGAAAAATCTGTTGTTAACTAAGTTGTTTTATTTGTTTTTTTCTTTAAACTGACATATTTAATGACATTTAATGGAGGACGCATAAACCCTCGTCAAAAGCGATTTTACTTAAAACCGTTCTTATACGCAATTTGACTTTTTTCTTTACATAAAATACTACCAATGCCACAATTAAAAAATATTACCATCCCCCCCTTAAAACCCACCGAACTGAAATTTAATATTTAAATAAATATCAGACTGTTTCCATTTAGTTAATATTCAGTGTATATGAGTTTTGTATATAATCCCTATATACAATTTAAATTATTTCCAAAGAAAAAAATATTCAGTTTAGTTATGCACATAAGATTCTTGATTTTCTAATATGTTCAAAGTTGTCAATACAACACTATGTTTTTGTTTAAAGATATATTGCATATTGAGTGAATATTTACTAAATCATATGAATTGAATATTTATTATATCCTATAGCATGTACATCGAGTGAAGATTTAAAATGAATATATAAAAAATGAATATTCCCTGAATGTCCACTGAATATCCATATCCATTGCTCACTATGTGGGTATCTAATATAATTGATATACAAAAATTGCTCCCTAGCAAATGAATTCAACCTAGTAGGCTAAGCTTCGTAAAAGTGGAAAGTATCCACAGATCATAAAAACAATTCAGTGAGCTTTTGTGATTAGTTCTAAAATTAACCTTTCTCATCTGATGGATGGCTGATTTAATTATTAGTGTTATTATCATTATTATTGAATACCAACAAAAGAACACTGGTATTGTTCAAATAAAACTTTAAATAATTTAAGACGCACATAAAAACACAGGACGTGGCAAAAATCTAAAAAAGTAACTTTCCCGTTCTTTGTTTCTTTCCCAACTAACAATTTTTATGTACTACAGGGCAGTTTTGGCATGTAAGTGCCGTATAAATGTCACCAGATTACCAGTTTGCTGTGTTACGGTTTCGAAAATCTTATCTAGGTGTTAAAAGCAATTTAGTGATGATTATATTGTTGTAGGAATGTTCTTACAGCAACAGTTTACAGGAATATCCTATAAAAGCTCTGCTGCTTTCTGTGAGAACATTTATATAGTGTTACTATAGAGCAGGATTGCCGCAAAGTACTTTAGGCTCTTAAAGTATTGTATAAGAGTGTTTCAGGCCCCATAATACAACAATTTTAAATCAAAAGGGTTCTGTAAGGTTTTACCTGTAATTTTGTTTTCTGTAAGAATGTTCTTCCAGCAACAATTAAAGGAATGCCCTATAAAAGTTCTGCTTCTTTCTGTAAGAATATTTGTACGGTTTTACTACAGTACAGGGCAGAATGGCTCCAAAGAATTTTAGCTCTTAAAGTATTGTATAAGAGTGTTTCAGGCCCAATAATACAACAATTTTAAATCAAAAAGGCTCTATAATTAGTAATTTTGCTTTATAAAGATACATTACAAGAGCAAAAAGGTGATAACCATCATATCCCATCTCTTTAATAAAAGAAAAATGCACTTAAGTGGTTGATGGTCGTTGAAAATATTTAACTACTTCAACTGCCCAATTGAAATTAAACGTCATTTCTCAGTCTCATATAACCTTAAACAACAAACAGCAGACAGAAAGTTTAAGTTTATAAATCCGCCTTAAAGAAAGGATCTGAAAACATAAAAATGGACCACTCAAATTGGAAAACATGCGGATAATGGAAACCCAAGGCGGACTGGAATCCCTGCAACTAATACTGTATGGTTATTGTATACTTGCTATATATATGTTATAAATATTTACAACAGGACATCCATCTTAGAAATGTTCTCTCTTTGTATGATTTTAACAATCTATCCGAAAAGCAACAAAAACCTCAATAACATGAAGGTATAATTCATAAAAATACATAGAAATGATAAACCATGCACACATATTGCATAATTTGCTTCAAAAACCTCTTCTGTGTATATTTTGTCACTTTTTATTTTTAGACAGACAGTATTTGAAGCTCCAAACAAAGATATTTCAATGGCGCGTGAAAATTTTCTTAAATAAATGATAGGGATATTAGCGGTAAAGGGGTGTTCGTTAACATTAATACCTACTGTGGAAGTAAAATCAGTCATAGTTAAAAGCCCATTTTGTTTCCAGAAAAACCCCCTTATAGTATGAATAGGTGTTGAAACTATTCTATAAATACTACCTAAGAGTTACGCAGATCTTTTAAACAGTTCTTATGGGTTTACCAATAGAAGTAATTTTCTCTATATGGTGGTGCCCATTTTGCACTTATAACCGGCCTAGTAGCGTCTTACAGAACTCTTATATATGTAAATTATACAGGCATTTATTTCTGCAGTTTTTGCTGTAAGAATGTTCTTTCGGCTCTTACAGAGAAAAAAATGCTGGTTGTGTTATAGATCCCCATTTGAATCAAGTTTGCCAAAGAAGGGAACATGTTTTGACAGTTCGACGCCAAGTAAATTTTGGTCAAAGTGCACTTGATTGTTTTCGATCTACGCACAAAAACCGCTCCCGAACGACCTTACTTTGTTATTTTTTGTGCCTTTTATTTTTAAACGTTTAAGGCATCTTTTTTGAAAAAAAAAATTAACAGAAAGTCGGGTTTAGGAACATTACGCCTTTCGTGTGCTCTAAAAAAACAGCAAAAATTATGAATTTTGTGCAAACAGTGGTGCCCGAATATACAGACAAAGTGGTGAAGTAAAACTTTGTGTTAAATTGCACTACTAAACAGTCTGCAGGGGGCCCCACAAAAATATATTCCGAAAAGTAAAAAAAACAAAATCTGAGGTTATGTGATGAATTTTAGAGCGTAAACGCGTTCGATTTATGATCGCAAGTCGAGTGCTCGTATTCAGATTTGGAAACGCCCTCAAATTACAGTGTAGATCGAAAACGCCAAAAATGTAACAGTGATTTGGTTACAAAATACGTCGACTGTAGTTTAGGTAATGTTGAGTTAGGTTAGTGCCTTACGAAAAAAAAACTTGTTCATACAAAAACAAGTGTTCATACAAACGGTAGGGTCGGTTGGTTGTTTAGAGAAAAGATTTGTGGCGTAGAGGGCAAGGGGTGAGGGAATAAATCGTTCAATTCCTCGACCAGGATTTGAACCCGGGACCTCTAGAATACCAGTCTAATGCTCTACCAACTGAGCTACCGAGGAACTGGGGTTTTAACTGGCTATTCGGAAATCCTTTCGTTCGATTCATTTGTTAGTAGTGGGGAGATCTTTAAAGCCTACTGCGGCATTAAAAACCTAGACATGTTATAAAGACAAGGAGGTACACATTCACGATTATTAGTTGTACGAAATTTCTATTCATCTATCAACCAACGATACACGACATATAGCCTTTTATTGGAGGTTTCAGACGGCGAATTTCCAACTAATAATTTCAGCCAAACATATTTACAAACTGAAGGGAAAATTTGGCGCCCTAATAAATTTACAGAAAAGATTTGTGGCGTAGAGGGCAAGCGCTATGTCGTGTATCGTTGGTTGATAGATAAATAGAAATTTCGTACAACTAAAACGTGAATGTGTACCTCTTTGTCTTTATAAAAACTTTTTTCCGATTTATTGCCTCACCCCTTGCCCTCTACGCCACAAATCTTTTCTGTAAATTTATTAGGGCGCCAAATTTTCCCTTCATTTTGGTTGTTTAGCTTACATTTGTTGACAAAAGCATGCGAAACTTGTTGATAATGCTATAGCAACGCAGGTAAAATTATTTGCAATTTAAGAACACAAATCTCCAAAAATTTAAAAAATAGTGGGTTGGATTGACTGCCGGCAGCTAACGATCGCTATAAACCTTGAGAAAATTAGTGGTATATTTTGGAGTACCATAATAAAGTCGGTGGCACGTGGTACAAGATAACCCGAAAACGGTACAAATACTACCATTACGGTAAAATTGGCTGATTTAGACTGACCTGCAAACAATAGGTTATTGCAAGTCCAACCATGGCCGCCTTTTTTTCATTCTCGAAAACCGCAAATAAAGCGGCAAAAAATATAATAAGGTTTCCGACCATTTCCAACCTGACTGCCAACCATCTGTTCGATATTATGCTGGGGTAGTAGCAAACCTGGTTGAGATCCACTTTCTGCTCTGATTCTCTAATAAATCTTTCTTGTTGACCATAGGCACGGATTGCTTGGACACCACTAACCTGAAGAATAAGATAATAGAGACTTAACATAATTAAAGTTAATACCGTTCTTTATTAGGGACTTATCGGTACATAAAGTAGGCATAGCATTTTTGACAATTCCGCATGAAGTTTATTGAAAGGATTCTGACATTGTTGTTATCTAAACATGTCATATATACTATCAAAATAATGTCGACTTTCATAATGTTTGTGTCAAAATTTGTTAGGGACTTATCGGTACATAAAGTCGGTATAGGCTGACTCGGCACTATTTTTGACAGTGCCGTGCGAAGGTTAAAAGGTTTCTGACATTTTTGTCATATAAACATGTTATCTAAACCTTTTAAACTTCCTGCTGAACTATCAAAAATAGTGCTCAATTTATTAAAGTCAGCCTTTATGTACCGCTAAGTCCCTATTAAAGGTCAGCACAAACATAATGAAAGTCGACATTATGTTGATAGCACCGCGTACAGGAACGTAGGTTTCGGATAGCTCCGGCAACCAAGAAGAGCGCTGTCTCATTACAGATGGGTAAAGATCCTAAAATATGTAGTAGACGTGCGGAACTGTCAAAAATAGTGCCGTTATAATGTACCGAAAAGTTCCTAATAGGGACTTATAGGTACATGATAACCCGAAAACGGTACAAATAGCCTGACTTTAATAAAGTCGGCATTATTTTTGACAATTCCGCACGAAGTTTAAAAGGATTCCGACATTGTAGTTATATAAGCATGTCATTTATGCTATCAAAATAATCTCGACTTTCCTAATGTTTGTGCCAACCTTTAATAAAGGACGGCAATAACTAAATTTATGTCAACTTTATAGGTGGCAGAATATATGCATGTCTGGATGACATGTTTAGATGACAAAAATGTCAGAAACCTTTTAAACTTCGTGCTGAACTGTCAAAAATAGTGCCCACTTTATTAAAGTCAGGCTATGTCGCTTTTATGTACCGATAAGTCCCTAATAATAAATAATGCTTACTTAAGGTCATAGTTAAGATCTAGGGACATATTTTTTAGCAATTCTGCATGCATCATTGATTTTCATGCCAGGATGCCTGTCTAAAAAAAAAGAAGCCTTAGTTTTTTTTCGCTATTCTAAAGAAATGTTTAAATTGACATCCAGAGAAGTGTTAAAAAATTTTCAGATTTTTTAAAAATCGACTTTGTTCTAAATCGTACTTAGTTTGAAGCACAGACCTACACCATTAGACCCTGAATGCTATACTAATGCCCTGGCTCCTACAATAACAATGTATCTCGCAAAACGTATCGCCAGAATTAGGTGTTCTCTTTCTCTTTATCATCCTAACTCGCACTTTATACAATATCTTTTCCTCGAAGTGCAGGAGAAAAAAAGATACAATGTATCTGAGCCAGTACAGGATGTGAAAATTATTTCATATATGTAGTATATAAGCTCGTGTTCCCCAAATGATGAGAGGATAGTAGGATGAAGCCTTGTTGCCAACTTGAGGTCACTTTCTTGTTGGTTCTGAAATTTCATGAAAATCTTGGTGCTTTTTTACCACTATAAGCAGCTACATTCAAAAATATCATGTAAACAATGTTTATATATTTAAAAACTATAATTACAAGACAAAAGATAAAAAATAAACTCATAAAAAAATAAAAAGCCCATATTTTTTCCAATACTCCCAACAATCCCTAAACAAGAACTGTCAAGTCGCAATACCTTGCCGTCTTCTGCGCACTACCTGGTGGTTTGCATTCATTATATATGTTTTGCAGCGTTGCATACCGACCGTGTCCAAATATTTCTGATTTCGAAACATTTTGTGTGGTTTTTGTGTTTTTTTATAAACTTGTGAAGTGGTTTTTAGGTCTGTGGTTTGAAGTGTGCCATTCTAGTTGAGCTCGAGTAATTTTTTTTTCGTATATAATATTATAGAAGAGAAAATCTTGCTGGCAAAATTTTCGACTGGTATGAAAGTTTGCAAAGAAACGTCTTATCTAGAGAAAAAATCGCAGATATATTTTAAGACCGCGCGAAGTTTTTCAAATAAATTCTAAAAAAACATAAAATAATAATCAATATCCTTGTTTTGCTACAAGTTTGTTGCTTGGCAATTTGTGCGAATGCGAATTTGTCAAAAATTTAATGAGCGAAAATTTTCAAAAAGCAACAAACTTGAATAAAATGAGAAAATTTTGTGGTTGCTGTTCAGAAAAGCCACACATGGTGAGAATTTTCGTCACTTTTAAATGTTTATAGGTAGACGTAGTAGCAATTTAGCTCCGCCGTAAAACTAGTCCGGCAGAATTTCTTTAAAATATTAAATTTACAAAATGTTGTAAAAAAAATGGCGCAGTTTTTATTACATTGTTAGAATAAATATTAAGGAGGCTGTGTTTTTATTTTAAATAAGGCAATAGGTAATAAATTCACTTTCCGGAATTGTGACGCGTGAGATGATCCGTCGTTTCTGAAGAATCGTGAAAATTTTGTCGGCAATATTTTCGACTGGTATGAAAGTTTGTTGCTAAATTTCCAAAAAAACCACAAAGTTAACTAAAATGATAAGTTTTAAACCAAGAGCGGTTTAGAACATTAACTAAGACGATAGTTTTAAACCAAGAGTGTTTGAGAACAAACAAGGTCTTTTTTTTTTAATTTGGAGAATTATCAACAATCTCCTTTGGATCATTTTTTTCCTTTTAAATTTCTTAGGGTTGGGTTGGGGACATCCTGGTAAAACAAAGCAAGCATAAAAAATTGTGGCTTTCAAAATATTGTGTGTAAAGAAGAAGACAGGCCTTGACGCCATTTCGAATATCTTACTGAAGAGATGTCAATCACTTACTGAGCCTATTACTGCCCTCTTCCAGCTCTGCTTTGACATGGGCAGTTTTCCCTCATTGGGGAAAAAAATCTTTTTTGATTCCAGTGCACAAGTGAGGTGATAAGTCTGATATAACGAACTATCGCGCATATCGATTCTTTCAGCTATACCTAAACTATTTGAAGCTGATGAAATTTTCAAATGTAAAATCCTCAAACAGCAGCACGGCTTTTTTAAAGCTAGTTCTACAGTAAAAAATCTGCAGATAGTATATTGTGGACTCGGTTGAAGGTGGTCATCAGGTTAACGTTGCATATACGGACCTATGCAAGGCTTTCAACTGTGTTTGTCACAAACTATTGTTGTGTAAAATAAATAAAATCCGAGGAGGAATTCGCGGCGGCAACTAATTACCACTGATTCCTAGTGATTGTCAAATGACACCAGAGATTCCCAGTGATTACCAGGTGATTCCTAGTGATTCACAGGCGATTCTCACCCGAAAATTTGTTGGTGTTACCAAAATTTGACCATATGCAATTTGATTTCGATTTTATAAGTAAAAGGTCAATTAAAAATTTTTGTAGCTAAAATAGAAAAAACATTAGGCTACTAAAAATGCAAAACCAAAACAGTTTTAACCTTTATTATTAATTCAAAAATGTTTCATATAATATAATAAATTGGAGGAGGGGGGGCGGTTGCGTGCACGTGGTACAAATGAAGCAAAAAAAGGGTATTTCGTGCAAAATTTCTTTTATTTTCTTTCTATCAGACCGGTTTCGGTTCAATTACGAGCCATCATCAGTTATTTAAAGTTGTCAAGCCGAAGGTTTGCATTTGATTAATTAAAACGGTACAGGTGGTGTAAAAAGACAACGGGCTATTTTCTTTGTAGAGAAACATTACATATTACGAGAAAACAACCACCGGATCAGTTCATTCTTGATTAATTTTTTTTTTCGTACCGTTTTAATTAACCAAATGCAAACCTTCGGCTTGACAACTTTAAATAACTGATGATGGCTCGTAATTGAGCCGAAACCGGTCTGATAGAAAGAAAATAAAAGAAATTTTGCACGAAATACCCTTTTTTTGCTTCAAATATAATAAATGACTTACTTAAAGATTTAAAAGAACATTTTTTCAAATTAGAAACTGCGAAAAGTACAAAATTAAAAAAATATGTTATTTCTGAAAGGATTTTTTTACAGATTTGTATTTTTCATTAATTTTAAGTTTGTTTTACCTTTTCAGAGAAGAAGGATCATTTGCAATTAAATTAATGGGTCCATAGAATAAATATTCCTTTTTAATTTCTCGTGTTTGTGTGACCATTAAAAATCTTCCGTAGATCTTTTTTATAGTTTTCTGTAAAAAATTTATTTTAACTTCTTTTGGATAAATTTCAGTTATTCTTCCCAAATACCAGTCTTCATCATAAAATATGGCATATATGTTCTCTTTATGTATAACTAGATCTTTCTGTTCTTCGTCACTATCTATTTTCTCTACATATTCATCCAAAATATCATTTGAATCTGTTAAACTTAAATCTAAACATTCACTCGGGCTTTCAGATTCTGTTTCGCTTTCCTCTTTGTTAGCTTTTCTGTTTATCTTTAAATCTTTCGAAACCTTATTTTTATTATTTTTTTCTTTCCTTATTTTTTTGTCCTATCGCTTGAGAGGTGACCCTTTTTGTTCTTTGTTTTTTTACTTTGACAATTTTTCCATTAGCTAATTGAGCAGTCAGGCATGATTTTTCTGGAAATTTAATGTCAGAACAATCTTTTAAATTTACGGTATTTAATTTTGAAATTTGGCTCACAAATTCTTGATCATTTTTTTCAAAATGATTAGATAATACATCGCCTTGAGGCTCATTTTCCGGATGTTTATTATTTGATAATAAGTTTAAAATGCGGAGTGCAGCTGCATGTGCAGTCCCACCCCGCATCAATTAATAATAGCGGTACTCAAAAAAAAGTAGGTCAGAATTACGGGCTAATTATCTACCGCAAAAAAAAATTGGGTTCATCTCCTTATCTGATTTTTTTAAAGTTTAAAATGCGGGGTGCAGCTGCATGTGCAGTCCCACCCCGCATTCATTAATAATAGCGGTAACCAAAAAAAAAGTATGTCAGAATTACTGGCTAAAATTTGGGTTTATGCCCTTATCTAATTTTTAAAAAATTCAAAATGCGGGGTGCAGCTGCATATGCACGCACGCATTAATAATAGCAGTATCGAAACAAAAAGTATGTCAGAATTACGGGCTAAGCATCTGCGGTAAAAAAAAAAATTGGGCTTATGCCCTTACCTGATTTTTTTCAAGTTTAAAATGCGGCGTGCAGCTGCATGTGCAACCCCACCCCGCACTCATTCATAATAGCAGTATCGAAACAAAAAGTATGTCAGAATTACGGGCTAATCATCTGCGGTAAAAAAAATTATGCTCATCTCCTTATCTGATTTTCTTAAAGTTTAAAATGCGGGGTGCAGCTGCATGTGCAGCCCCACTCCGCACACATTAATAGTAGCACTACCGAACCAAAAAGTATGTCAGAATTACGGGCTAATTACAGGCTAATCATCTGTGGTAAAAAAATGTGCATGTGCAGCTGCACCCCGCATTTCAAGCTTTAAAAAAAATGACATAAGGAGATGAGCCCAATTTTTTTTGCAGTAGATAATTAGCCCGTAATTCCTACATTAAAAAAAATTGATTTTTCGAATGCGGGGTGTAGCTGCATGGACCTTAGCTCGGTCTTTCTTAGTTTCATCTGCCTCTTCAGCTCGATCTTCATTTCTCGGGTTTTGTGTTGTTGTTTATTTTTTGTATCGCTTGCTGGTGAATATATTCCAAACATTTTTTGTGGCCCAATGGAATACTAAACAACAAGGGCTGATTAGAAAATATTCCAAATAATTACCTTTTTTCATCTTCGCTAAGAACTTTGCTTAAAGTATGTTTTGATCTCTACAAGATTTTCATCTATTGACAATTTGTATCAAACCCATTATAAAAAAGTAATAGCCCTATATATTTAGAGATTTCTGAACCTTGTTGGTTTATTGTGTCTATAAAAGAATTACATTGCTGTCCAAATAGCTCATATTCACCTAAAAACGCAAAAAATATTATGTCACACAGAAAGCTGCAAACTATAATTTGGGGGGGGGCTGACGTTTTATTTTGTGAAAGACTATCCGGTAAAAAAAAACTCCCGGCTGATACACGCAATTTTTTTTTCTTGGTTATTTAGCAAATATAAAATATAATATGTTGTATTACTTATCTTTTAGGAAACACTAAACAAACACTAAAACATTTATAGCTTAAACATTGCGCACGTAGAACAGAAGACGGTGCGTGTGACACATGAACTAACGTGTTTATAACCTCAAAATCTATTGCTATTCTCCGGTGATTCCCAGTAATTCTCAGAAAAATGTACAGTGATTACCACCCGCGAATTCCCCCTCGATAAAATCGGTATCTTCGGTAATATCTATCTGTGATCGACTCCTACCTCTTCGGTAGAACGCAAGTGGTGATGATTGCGGTTTCATCAGGTGTTCCCCAAAGGTCACACACATTGGTGCAATTCTGTTTTCACTGTCTATGAATGATATTGTAGAGTGCTTTTGGTCATCAAAATTCAATGTGTACGCTGATGATTTGAAATGTTAGTGTGAGATTGACGACCACTCGAGTCTGCAACAGGATCTTGACAATTTACCAACGTGGTGCGACAAAAATCTGCTTTCGCTAAATATAAAAAAGTGCAAAGTGACTTCGTTTATGAAGTTTGAATGCGATTAGTCCCCTTCACTTTATTAATAATGTGCCTCTCGAGGTCGTGGACAAGATCAATGATCTTGGTGTATTTGAAACACATTTGTTTTTTGATACTCATATTAATAATATTGCTCTTAAGGGAATGACATTATTAGGTTTTATCAAGAGAAACAATATAATTATAAATGATATTAAGCCACAGAATCTCTGTACAATTGCAGTAGTAAAAAAGAATTGCCAAATATTATGTAATTTTGTCCCTCTAATAAAAATATAAAATTTGAAAATAATGGGATCAGTTTGCATGGAGTTACTCTATACGGCAAATCTCGAAAAGCACAATGACACCAACCTCAGAAATTGGTAAAGAAGCTAAGTTTCTAGATCTTATTATAGATAGTAATCTCAAGTGGCAGTAACCAATGTTTGTAAAATCTTAAATTCTGCATTTTTTGCTATTCGACAGTTGAAAAGTGAAATGTCTGGTGGGTGTCTATTAAAAATGTGTATTATGTATGCCCTGGCTTGCTCTGTAGTCTTCTATGGAATAATCTTTTGGGGTGGTGCAGCATAGGGTCAAACAGTTTTTGTACTGCAAAAAAATAATTCTGAGACTCTTATTTAATCGTAAACCTACAGATTCGTGTAAACCAATATTTATTTATAAATCTATTCTTTATGTTAGACAAAATCTAAACAAATTTTCTAGACATGATCAAACTCATTCTTATTCTACACGTTACGGAGATCATTACTAGTACCTACAAAAAACAATCAATTACCTATCAATAAAATTCTACAATACACTACCACAGGATATAAAATCTCTTGAATTTAATAGATTTAAAAGATTCTTAAGAAGCTATCACGTTGAGAAAACCTATTACTGCATAAAGGAGTATTTGTCTCCCTCCATTTAATACAATTGGACTTTTATTGTTTATTTTTATGTTTATACAATAAGTTTGTTAAGTTAGTCTTTTTTATTCTTCTAGCCTTAAATGTTATATTTTATGATATTTTGAACTATTTTAATAATTTGCGAAAACTCAGTATAAATTTATCTTTTAGGATTTTTTTGTAACATTTTATTTATAAAAACTTGACAATTTCTATATTGTACATTTACTATACATTTAAAGATATTGTATTCGATTCGGCAGAGTTTCTAGAAACCATTTCCTCTAGATCGTAACTATGTCCTTAAATCAAAAACAAAATTATGATTGTTTTCCACAAACCAAAACTACACTTTTTTGCACTCGACGCGCGTTTCGCTAACAACGTTAGCATCATCAGGAGACGATAAACAATGAACTAAATAAATCCTTTAGTGGGCGGAGATAAGACTAATAAATTGTGATTGATCACGATTTTTAATCCTACCTCCCCTCAACCAAAGAATAAAGTGTACTAAACGGGATAGGTCCTCTATCTTTATTTAAACTATTTCTGGATTTAATGATTTCCATACTTTCATATGCATTCAAAAGTCTTTTGTTTGGTACACTTTTTAGAAGTTTTAGGTTATCTAATGTGAATCTATGATTGTTTTCAAAAGCATGCTCGGCCACACTTGACTTTTCTGTTCTTCCGTATTTTAAGTGTGCTTCTAAAAAGTGTACCAAACAAAAGACTTTTGAATGCATATGAAAGTATGGAAATCATTAAATCCAGAAATAGTTTAAATAAAGATAGAGGACCTATCCCGTTTAGTACACTTTATTCTTTGGTTGAGGGGAGGTAGGATTAAAAATCGTGATCAATCACAATTTATTAGTCTTATCTCCGCCCACTAAAGGATTGTATATAAGATAGAGCGTAGATTTATTTAGTTCATTGTTTATCGTCTCCTGATGATGCTAACGTTGTTAGCGAAACGCGCGTCGAGTGCAAAAAAGTGTAGTTTTGGTTTGTGGAAAACAATCATAATTTTGTTTTAGTGCAACCAAAGGTTCCAAATTCCCAACATACATGTCCTTAAATAAAAACTAATCCTTGTAATAAATGTAATGCCCAAATTTCTAAAGTATGCATTGCTGTGGCACATTTTCCTCTATAAATATGGCGACTAATTAAAACCTCGCAAAATAAAATAAGTTTCTTCTATTTAAATACACCACTTTAATATTTTAATAAAAAAAAAATTGATAAATTCACTCGACTTTAGTTTTAGTTTTAAAAGACCGAATTCGTTTACAAAAAATTAACTAATGTTTTTTGTGCACGTTGGTCGAAGTCTTATTAACCTTTTTTACACACGGATAAACAAAAAAATTGTAACATCTGTCAGACGTCCGTGATATGCCAATTATGTTATGAACACATAAAAAAAGAGTGTTTGTAACTCGCGGCTAAACTGCAGTTTTTTTACAAAACAACGCTTGTAGAAAAAACAATATTATCCATTAGTTATAAAAACCCCTATTTTGAAAGAAATCTTTAAACCGGGTGTCTGACATGATAAATTAAGAAGTTTTATTTTTTTTAAGTTCGCCCTACTTACCGTTTCTCCAAAGTGTGAAAATATCGGCGATCTTGAGACGGACTCCAATCTTTTCAACTGCCTAGATGTCGCAACGTAAAATCTTTGTATAAAATAGTACAGGGCGCCTATGGGCACGATTACCGCCATAAACATTGGCGTGGTGTAACTTGTGACAACCAAAGTTCCTACAACCTAAAAAATCGGGTTTAAATTTATATAAAAAATTAATTATTAAGTTTTGACACTACAGGGGTCAAAAATGATCACTAAAAGCAGTTAAAAACGATACCACTAAGAGGAGCGAAACCTTTATTGTAAATAATGCCAAAACGTTTTACTACTTCACCAAGACTTTATATAAACGTGTTTCGCCAGCTAAGTTAGCGTCTTTAGGAGAAGCTTCTCCTGAAGATATTTACTTCTTAAAACATAAAGTTTTGGTAAAGTAGTAAGACGTTTTATAATTAAATAGTTTAAAATTGTCCTAAGACTATCTTTGGTAAACCCAGGAATTTTATAATTTTATATACTATTTAGAATCCCTACTCTTTATCAAAAAGGACAAGCCAAGTTTTCTACGCTTTATAACTTAAACCCAAAATTGAAGCGAACCAGTTTTTGTACGTGTCCTGTTGTATCAAATCACGATTTTAAATACATCTTTTTATTACAATGTCTGATTATTTTAACAGATTCTGAATTTGTCCTGTTTGATAAGATATGGGCGTCCCCATGTTTAAATCACACAAAAATTACAAACTGTAAGAATTTTTACGGAAAAACATTTACATGCGATTTAAAATGCATTGCAATTGGGCCCAAATAGTAACAAAAACTACCATTGCATATATAAAATAAGAAAAAAAAACAGGATTTTTCATAACCACTTAACATTTGCTACGTTGACCACAATGACTGATATAAAAAAATCATCTGCAAAATTTACTACACAAAAATTTACAACAACAACAACAACAACAACAAAATTTAATCTAGGAATAATAAATGCTTCACAAACTACAGAGCAATTTATAAAATTGCTAATTCATCATCAATAGTAATATTATATTTTTCTAGCAATCTCGGTTTCTACAAAGCTCTGGAAAGGCCAAGTAATAAGTATATAATTCTGCGTTGTCAACTCGGATGAAAAAAATTAAGTCCACCCTTTTACCTTTGTGGTACCAAATCTAGTCCTAGTATTTGTACCGGGCATTTTTTTTTAATAAATAAATTAAAATTAAATACTAAATAACAAATTACAACAAAAAATAGTTTAAAGGTACTTATAGTCAGTTTAAAAACAAAATCGGTAATCGATAAATACATTTATACCGAAAAATGAAAAGTGACATGTGCCCGAGGGGAAACTCGCTGCTCCAAAATTGTGCATTTTTAAAGGTATTCCAAATGATTCCCAGCAATTCCCAGTGATTACCAAATGGTTCTTAGGTTACCAAAACATGGATTACCAATGCTTCCCAGCGATTCCCATGTGATTCCCGGGTGATTTCCAGAAACAATTACATTTATTTTCCCCTCGCATGTGCCAAATTATTAATGGACCATCACTCGGACCATCATAAAAAAAACTGTATGAAAATGAACATGGTCCCAACAAAATCAGACCAAGCGCGAATAAACGTAGGTTTACTTTAATCCTACATGAGAATAATTTATGTATTACCATATTTTAATAAGTGAAAAAAGAAAATGAAAAAATGTTTTATGTTAATTATTATGGTACGTGGTGTAAGGACAATTTTTGAATTTGACAGGTTATGGTCAGCTAGTAGAGAGGATAGAAGATAAGAACATTTTTACGATAAGGTCACCTTTAATGAGGTTTTCTAACCAAAAACAACTTTTTGTCTTAGTGAAATAAGAAACCTTGAGAAAAATATTAAGTTTTGCCTGAAAAATAGTCTGTGCAAAATTCTATGTATAGTAAATTTTTTAGTATCAATTGAAAAGTATCACGTTCAACAATATTTGAAGTCATTTGGAATTCCAAATTTTTCCAACTAAACCTTTTGTTTGCCATTAAAATAGTTAGGTGTTGCTTTCAATCACCCAAAGTTGTTCTTGCAAGAAACAAAAACATAATGTTTAACTTTTTAATCTCCCAGCAAACGGACCTTTTAACTCTCCCATGTGCTAAATTTTTATCAAAAAACAGAAAGTAGCCTAAGTGCAAAAATACATACACATACAAAAAAAACTAACTCTCGCACTGTTAACATGAGTAGGGTTATTTGTTTGTTGCATTCCTACAAAATTTTTAAGTAATATGCTAACACATACAACTTTAAAAAAAATTATGAAAACGAACACACGAGCTAAAAAACATTATGAATTACTTGTAAATCAAATCTCCGTAAAACTGCATATTTGTAACGATTGAATTTACTGAAATTCCGTTTTTAGGATTTTTCGACACTAACTTCACTCAAAGTTATTTAAAAATTTGAAGGTTTTTAGATAAAAAAAACAAATGTTTCTGCTAACCCCAAACAAACAATAATTAAAATAATATTTCAGCACAACATTTTGAAAGGACCCCGCTCGCTTAGCATTGACACTGGCTTTCGGATGAAATGGGCTGGGCGTTTGATATGTTGTAGATCTATTCTCCCTGATCAACGTGTAAATGGACCTCTTTTTAATTCGACCTACGGTTTCAGAGATATAGGTGTTGAAAGTTAGAGGTTTCAGAGTTAGGGATTTTTCACAAAAATCAGTTTTTTGCCTATTTTGTTGTATTCGGGTAGCTAACTTGCTACTCCCAGTACACCAGTTTTTAGGTAGACAATCAGGCTAATGAATGCAGTTGAAAACATTGACATGTTTCATTTACATCACTCTCAGTTGCGCACAGTGAACGAAATTTAATTTCTGGGAGGACAAAAATATTCTGAAGTTTATGTTCAGATTTTATGGCGTAATTATGTTATTTTCAATTCCAGTAAACAAGTTCTAATATAAATTAAAGAAAAAATCAATCCTACTATCCTACTTATGTCATAAATGCGAAAGTTTGTGTGTTGATATGTGTTTGTGGTTGTTCTCTAATCACGCAAAAATGGCTAAACCGATTTGGAGAAAATTTAGTAAGAAAATAAGGTGTGACCTGATGGATTGACTTATAGGTTACTTTTTATTTGACCTATCGATTACTGACAGCTGTCAAGTGAAATTGTTTTTGGATATTTAAATGAAACATCTGTATATTATGAAGATATCTTAACTAGGTGGAAGGTAAGGGAAGGAAGGAGGTGGGTGGAAGGGTAAAGAACGAGAGTGAGAGGGAGGCGGGTGCTAGGGGTTGGATTAAGTTGGTAGGAGTAAAAAAAGCGGGTATTTAGCTAGTTAGGCCATAAATTAAACAACATTAGTTGAATGGTTGTGCACTGTTTCTAGTAATGGTATAATACTTGCTTCACCCTTCAATTAAGTATATGTCAAAAATATTTTTCAAAAAAAAATCATATTTTTATAGTGATATTTAATAATGATTAATTGAATTTTTATAAATCTTGTTTGTGGCAAACTTTTTTATTTTTGAGTTTAGGAAGTTGAAGTAAAAAGCATTCGATATAAGAGTACTTTTTCCATGTCCCTTAACGTCCGACAAAAATGACGTGATTAGTTTATGAGAAAAGCCGATTTACATGATTTTTTAAATTGAGCACCCTATATAATTCCAAATTTTTCATATTCTAAAAAAATATGTTTTTAACAATATCATTTGCCATGGAAAAGTACTCTTATATGAAATTCTCTTTATGTCAGCTTTCTAGAACCAATAATAAAAAGTTTGCCACGGGGAAGGTTTTTAAAAAGTCATCCTTTACATAAAATTTTAAGAATACGAAAATAGCCGCTAATTTTTTACCTACGAACTTTGTTTTTAGTTTTTTTCTCAAGGGTGACTAATAAAGCTATAAACCAAAAATCACAGAAAGTTTAGACACCTTGTATAAACTTTTATAGCCTCCAATTTATTCTGAAATTATGAACAAATCTTTTATAAATGAACTAGCAAATTTTAACTGAAATTTAATAAGACATTGTAAGGAAAAGCCGATTTTTCTTTAGTTCTTAAATTTTCTACTCCAATATATCGTTACGTAACATAGTGCCAAAAATACTTATATAACTGCGAAAATTGCAAATAGACGCAATTTTTTATTTTATTTATTTTACAAAAAATGAAAAATACCTCTTTTTACCTTTTCTTTTAAATGCCCTCTAAAGTTTGACAATATAAAAAATTAAAGTAACACTCGTGACATATCGGACAAAGCGTTTTTGTTTCTCACTTCATTACGACCAGGCCTCCAATGTCTAATGGAGAATCCAGACACCTACAGACCTGTTTGGTCGTAATAAAGTGAGAAACTTTGTCCGATATGCCACGAGTGTTACTTTAATTTTTATTTGCGGATACGAGATTGATTTTGTTGTTTTTTTTTTAATATTTTGGCTTTTTAGTTCTACGCAACAAGCCTCCTCCGGAGCGATTGCTTGCTGATGCCTTAAAATTAGAGCCACGTAGTATGAAGCTCCAATTGAGGGCGATGCTGCTACGAACGTTACCTCTTTTTAAGAGTCATGTTACAGTGACCTTATACTTTTACAGGTTTCTACTTTATAACCTGCTGAAAGGTACAGGATTCTGTATTTATGGTATTCTGCACTTTTCAATTTTGATGTTTTTGTTTCTCGGTTTATTCGACAGGTGGCGCACACAGTTAGTTTGTCCCCACGGATTACAAACTTTTTGTTTTAAATTCGAGAGGTATGCATGGTCACTGTGTAGCTTCAACTGCCAGGTACAATCCTATCCTGATGATTCCTAATAAGGATGAAACAGGTCTGTAGGTGTCTGGATTCTCCATTAGAGATTGGAGACCTGGTCGTAATGAAGTGAGAAACAAAAACGCTTTGTCCGATATGCCACGAGTGTTACTTTAATTTTTATTTGCGGACACGAGATTCATTTTGTTGTTTTTTAAATATAAAAAATGCATTCTTATTTTGTAGCATTTTTTCAAAGTCCCAAGAAATGAGTTAATTGAAATAAATTAATATGTTAAGATTATATTAAATTAACCAGGACACACCTCCATATCTCCCGACCATAACATTACAGTTCATTTTTGTACTGGAAATCCATAAGAAAATCTCAAACTTTATAGAATTTTACAGAAAAAAACGAGTCATTGATGCAATTTAAGTTGACTTGCAAGTTTGCGCTCCATTTTCGTCTCGCCATGACCTACTATGAGAATAATAATACAGACCGCTTCAAGCTACTGCGAACATAGGGCGGAAGAAGTCTAATTTGCCAGTGTACGTACATGCAGAGACACCGCACGCCTATCAGTGAAGCAACCAACACTCAGCCTTCCGATCGCCATTCGCTGACATTCGCCGCCTTTCGCCTTGTATTTAGTACGCCTCTAACCACGGTGCTGTGTGGAGCGTAGTCAATGAAACCGGAATTTGGTCAATAAATACGCAAATTTTTGTAACGTAATTTTCTTATTTTTTGTCACTGATAAATAAGAGCGTTTTATTGTCAACTGCTCAGATTTATCAGTGACGACGTGTTACAATGAAAATAATAAGGAGAAACAAAATAAAAGCAAGTTCTCAAAATAAAATAATACATTCTAAAAACCAAAAAGATTCTCCCAGTCAAAAAAAAATTAAAGCAAATGTTCGAAAAGTCCTCCTTGCTCGGCTAGACAATATCCGAGCCTACTATAAAAACCCCTTCTAACGTTTCCAAGCATGTTAGGGGTGATAATTTGAAAAGCTTCTTCAAAAACAGATAGAAGTCATTAGGAGCAAGATTGGGAGATCGAGCTGGCCATAAAATAGTTCCCCGTGTACTTATAACCCGATTAGGAAATACATTATCAAGATATTCCCTAACAAGGCCAACATTGTGAGCGGAACAACCATCTTGTTGAAACCATGTTTCACCAAATCTTACACCTAACAACTGCCTAGCAGTTGGAATAATGTGCTGCTGCAGTAGAACCAAGTATCTAGGACCATTCAAATTGCAATTGCCGTTAATAAAAAATGGCCCAATTACGTGTTCCCCTATAATACCCCCCCCCCCAAATATTTAGTTTTTGGGGATACTGTGTTCTTACGTCAAAATACAAATGCAAATTTTCCCTCGACCAATATCGAACGTGTGTTGGGTTATGACGATTTGACCATTTGACCATCTGCACTTTTTCGGCAACTTCGTAGACATCCATTTTTGGTTTTAAAAATGTATTATTTCAATTAAGAACTTACCCATCTGTTTCTCGAGCAAGGCAGAAATAAAACAAAATAATAAAAACAAAATGAATTTCCAAAAGATAACACTGCAGCGTGCTTCGAATCCACCTCGGTCGTACGGCACGGAGAGTAAATTGGACTTGATTCCCCCTATGTTCGAAGTAGCTTGAAGCGGTCTGTATAATGGATGAACAAAAGGGACATATGTATTTTTAAAAAAAATATAAATATTTAAAGTTTCATTTTGGGGTTTTTGTCCTCCCAGTTTCATCATTTCGCCCTCTGTGTGGCGGCACAAACTTGAAAAACGTAACGTAATTTTTTTTCAAAACGCAATTTTTCGTAAAATCGCTGATTAAAAAAGAACAAACGGTGAAATATTTTTTATTTTTTGATATGCTATAAAAAAAAAAAGATAAGCTACATATGTATAAGCTCATCACACTTGTGAAAAACGCCCGTGAACCTGGAAATTTTTCTATAACATATCAAAAAATAAAAAATATTTCACCATTTGTTCTTTTTTAATCAGCGATTTTACAAAAAATTGCATTTTGAAAAAGTTTTTTGCGTTTTTCAAGTTTGTGCCGCCACTGAGAGTGACGTAAATGAAATATGTCAATTTTTTCAACTGCATTCAATAGCCTCGTTCTTTAACTAAAACCTGGTGAATACAACTTTCAACATCTATATCTCTGAAACGGTGGGTCGAATCAAAAAGAGGTCCATTTAAACGATGATCAGGGAGAATAGATCTAAAACATATCAAACGCCCAGCCCATTCCAACCGAAAGCCAGCCAGTGGCAACGTTAAATGAGCGGGGTCCTTTAAAAATATTCAAGCTGATGAAAGAAATTCGTTCTTCTTAACCTCAGATTACCGAAAATAAAACTCAAAATAATACCTCAAACATACAATAGAAGCCGTCGTTAACTAACCAAGGGAGATCGTCATCCACCACCTCTATGTCTTTGGAAAACCGCGACAGCACTCTGCCCTGGGGAGTGGTGTCAAAGAATTTTAACGGTAAACGCAACACGTTAATTAACAATATAGCGTGGAGTATCTGGGCCGCCTTCACGCAGCCCAATTCCGGTGTCAATTGTTGGAAAACTGAGGTTATGGCTGAAATGGAGAAAGTGGAGGGATGCGGTTAAATGGTACTTCTACTACCTTTAGCCAATGAATATGATTTCTGTTAACACTATAAAAAAAAACATATTTACTTTTATGGGTCAAAAAGGATATCAATTTCAAATAGGACTAACTTTAACACTATTACCTAAATCCAATGAATTTGATTTCTGCTAATATTACCGAAAGAAACATGCGAAGTGGTCACTTAAATAGAGAGAATTTTACCAAAAGAGAAAATGTTTGGATTTTTGCCCTCCTACCCCCTATTACCAGTAACTGATTTCGGAACTAGTCCATCAATGGGCTTTTCACTACGAAAAATCCGTTGTCACCCGGCCTCAGCACCGGCGTAGATAGCAAAAGTAAACTTTACAACGGAGCACACGTGTTTCGCCCTTAGTTGTGGTGCTCCGGTGTAAAGTTTATTTTTTGCCAGTATTTCTGAAATCTCACCTAGAGAGTACTCCCAGAAATTTGAGTGAAAGTAAGCATGCGCATGCGTTCTCCCCCGATTATGAGTATGAGCACTCTCTTCTCACTTTTTCAAGAATACTGGCGCAGATGACAAGAGATTTCTCGTAGTGAAAATTCCGACTACCCAGTACGCTAGAAAAATTGAGCGAATCCTTGTTAACTCGGCTATAAAAAAGCTTGTTGTCTCGTTTCAATTAATCATAGTAGTTTTTCTGGTGTTTTTAAAAAATTTATTATTCGACGAGTAAAAATGTGTTGGTGCCGAACCGTTGAATTTTCCCATTTCCTTTATAAGACGGAAGGTTTGATTTAAAAAAAAACCGTTTGGGGGCCGTTTCATTTTCACTTCACTTTAATCTGATCCTTTTTTTTAAACAACCTAGTTGTCGAGACTCTTTGTCACGATGTTGTTTGAATAAGCTAATCATAAGCGATTAGGTACAAGTTATTATCAAATTACATTATTCGTGGGATAACTTATCCGAAATCTTACATTGTCAACGTAGTGACTTTGTTTAAGGATTATGTTGCACAGGGTTTTTCAAATTGGGCACTTTTGGGGGGTTTAAGCGAGATTTAAAGTACTTCCAAGGGAGATAGGAAAAAGCTGACGCCCCAATTGCGAGGCTCAATTTTAAATAGAAGATTGATATGTCAAGTGATATCCGAGCTACAGGGGCTTTTTAAAGTGTGCATTTTGGGATGGGATCCGTAACTTTTTTATTGGTGAAAATTTCTGTTTGGTGGATTTTCTCACTTTTAGTTTTTTAGATAAAATACAAAGTTGGTATTTTCCTATAGAATGATCCTTTTTTTAGTTGATTTAAATGATTGTTTTATTTATTTTTATTTTTCTATTACTTATTTATTTTTTTACCACTATCTTATTTACTTTTTTCACTCACTTTTTACAATACAAGAAAATAAACAATTTAAAAAAAATAAAAATATTTAAAAGCGCTTATAATAAAAAATATTACAAAAATAAAAAAAATACAAAAAATAAAACACAATGTGTGATACATCATTTTAATTAAGAGGAATTTGAAGCTGATTTTAAAAATCAAATAAAAAAAGGATCATTTCCCAAGTTACATTTACAACAACTACTTAATGAAAGAAAAAGTTGTATAAGGTTCTCTTTAAAACCTTTTCAGACCTCTTACAAACCCCTTATATGTCTTAAGTGTCAGTTTTTATAAAGGGATACATTACTACTTTCACATGAGTTTTAATTTAAAAAAAAAATATATTTAAAACATTCTCTAAACCTTAATAAGAACTCAAGCCTCTCACTCAAGTTTTTAAATGGTGTCAGAGAACTTTAGCGCGTCCAATTTGACTCCACTCCTTATTGATTGAAGCATACAGACCGCTTCAAGCTACTACGAACATAGGGGGAATCAAGTCCAATTTACTCTCCGTGCCGTACGACCGAGGTGGATTCGAAGCACGCTGCAGTGTTATCTTTTGGAAATTCATTTTGTTTTTATTATTTTGTTTTATTTCTGCCTTGCTCGAGAAACAGATGGGTAAGTTCTTAATTGAAATAATACATTTTTAAAACTAAAAATGGATGTCTACGAAGTTGCCGAAAAAGTGCAGATGGTCAAATGGTCAAATCGTCATAACCCAACACACGTTCGATATTGGTCGAGGGAAAATTTGCATTTGTATTTTGACGTAAGAACACAGTATCCCCAAAAACTAAATGTTTGGGGGGATTATTGTAGGGGAACACGTAATTGGGCCATTTTTTATTAACGGCAATTGCAATTTGAATGGTCCTAGATACTTGGATCTACTGCAGCAGCACATTATTCCAACTGCTAGGCAGTTGTTAGGTGTAAGATAAGACAATCTTGGCCTTGTTAGGGAATATCTTGATAATGTATTTCCTAATCGGGTTATAAGTACACGGGGAACTATTTTATGGCCAGCTCGATCTCCCAATCTTGCTCCTAATGACTTCTATCTGTTTTTGAAGAAGCTTTTCAAATTATCACCCCTAACATGCTTGGAAACGTTAGAAGGGGTTTTTATAGTAGGCTCGGATATTGTCTAGCCGAGCAAGGAGGACTTTTCGAACATTTGCTTTAATTTTTTTTTGACTGGGAGAATCTTTTTGGTTTTTAGAATGTATTATTTTATTTTGAGAACTTGCTTTTATTTTGTTTCTCCTTATTATTTTTATTGTAACACGTCGTCACTGATAAATCTGAGCAGTTGACAATAAAACGCTCTTATTTATCAGTGACAAAAAATAAGAAAATTACGTTACAAAAATTTGCGTATTTATTGACCAAATTCCGGTTTCATTGACTACGCTCCACACAGCACCGTGGTTAGAGGCGTACTAAATACAAGGCGAAAGGCGGCGAATGGCAGCGAATGGCGATCGGAAGGCTGAGTGTTGGTTGCTTCACTGATAGGCGTGCGGTGTCTCTGCATGTACGTACACTGGCAAATTAGACTTCTTCCGCCCTATGTTCGCAGTAGCTTGAAGCGGTCTGTATAATATGTTATTAGCTTTCCTTCTTTAAAATTTACAGTGCCGCATTTCTTTATAATTTCATCTTTGTCTAAATGCATTATGCAAAATGTTTACAGAAATGACAAAACTTTTGATGGATATTATATTTCGATAAATATTTATAGGTAATATAACTATAATACTTTATCGATGTTTATATCGATTCTCTGAGAGAAATCCTACATGCCACGTCGTCTTTATCGTGTATAGTTCATTTCTGCATTCTAAAAACATGCGCGCTTGAAAAAAACCATAACTTAAAGAATTTTTAACTAAATTTATGGAGAAAAAAGTACGGTTAGTTTGCTTAAAGTTCTTGTAATTCAAATAATAGAGAAAAAATAACAAAATGCAGGTCGAACGATTAATAAATCAACTATTTTGACATAACTTATCTTACTGTTTGCAGTTTAAAGTCAAAAATACAAAATTTTTGAATTATGATATACATACTTTAGGTCAAGTTTTATAAAGGTTATCAAAACCTTCATAGACTCTCAAGAAGTTGTAATTACCACCAAAGAATTTAAACCAAAAGTTTTATAAGAGGAGTTTTGAAAATGTTTTGCTAACTATTTTATAAAACTTGAACCACTTTAAGCTTAAAGTTTTATTAGAATACTTTTTAAAAGGTTTTGAATAGAATCTTATAAAACTTCTTTCTTTAAACTAAAAGTTTTGTTAAAAATGTCGTCAAAAGGTTTTGATTGCTAAATTATAAAACCCAAAAATCAAAAGTTTTATAGGGCTCTTTAAAATATTTTGTTTGCTATATTATAAATTTTGGAAGAAGAATACTTGTCTGGTTTTTCCATTACGTTGATAAACATTTACATGTTAAAGTTTTCTTATAAATATTGTTAGAAACATTCACGAACCCTATAAACCCTTTATCAAAAAGTTTTAAATTAACTCTTAAAAACTAACAGTGATAAAGAAAATCCAGTTTGACACTTACAAGTAACATTAATTTTCACAAATAAAAAAGTTATAGACCCCATCCAAAAATGCAGAGTTTCCAAAGATCGAAAAAAGCTTGATATATCAAGCTGCGGTTATCCCCTTTAAACTTCTCTTAAAAATTAAGTCTTGCAAGTGGGTGTCAGTTTTTTCTATCTCCTCCGGAAGTACCTTAGACCCCCAAAAGTGCTCAATTTAGAACACCCTGTATATAAAAGTGTGGGTTTAAGCAAAAAGCACATTATTAAGCAGCAAATAAAGCAAGCATTATTAAGCAAGCAATAATAGTTATTTATGTAACTGGGTCATAATTTTGGCGTTTAACGCCCAGCGATAATATTTCAAGCTGCTAAACTAGGGTTAGAGCCCCTCTATGCATTTGACAGTTGCTAACTGTCAAAAATTGTATATAGGGCCTCTAACTAGGGTGACTATACACGCTGATGGTACTAAACGCAATTCATGACCGAGATGCATTCAAAATTTTATGCGTAAGTATAAAAATCTTACCTGATGAAAATAAAATAACTAACATAGCCTCATGGTTGGTTTTAACTAACACAATACTAGTTTTTTATTTCTAGACAGACAAAATGCACATTCTCATTCTCAGAACAGTCATACGAAGTAGCAAACACTAATTTCACTCCTTTCAGAATGGCTTGCCTCATGTATGTCTATCGTTGTTGTCTTAGATGAACTACCTAAAGATACCCGGCGCCACGAAAACTGCTTGCCAAATTTACAAACCTTCGATAAAACCAAAACAATTGGCTGGTATGAGTTTAGGAATGAAAACGGGTTAGAATCATTTTTCCACTGAATAACTGACTAAAATGAAAAAATGTACTGACCAAAATAAAAAAATATACTGATGAAAAAACTGACCACAAAAAATAGGTATAAATAATTATTTGAAGTTTTAATTTTATCTGGGCTTCTTTTAGCCAGCCAACGTCCCCCTTCAAACTTTGCTGTTTTTAATATACATGGCATACAACATTTAAAACCTACAAAAACTGTTACTAAGATGGTCTCATTTTTTTGATTTCTTACAAGCAATATCACTAATAAGTAAATATTTTCGCACTCTATCTGCCTCTGCCTCTTTTTTAATTTTGCCACACCTAAAATTAACTGCATTATAAATGACGGTTTCTAACACAGTCAATTTCTAACTTTAAGAATCAAAATAAGAACCCATAAGGATCACCAGTTTTTATTATCTTTAAGTTTTTCAAAAACATCACGTTAGAAACCATCTACTTAAAAAAAATGACTGGTTTTTTTCTTTCTTGAAAACTACTCATAAAAATTAATTTAATTAATCAAGAAAATCGCGTTCCCAAAATTATGTTTTAAGAGTGAATTTTAATCCTAAAAATAGTTCGTTGACTTAAACAGATAAACCGCACATCAAAAATTAACGTAATTCTGAAGTTCTGCTATCCCCCACAGACCATTCGCGTGGTTTTTCAAAAAAATTATGTAAAAAACTTAAAATTATGCAAAATCCGTGATAATGCTTTAAACCTTCACCGTACAAAATTTGATACAAATTTGATTAACAGTTTTTTAGATTAAGTAATTGGAAGAAGCGCATGTTTTATTCAAATTCACCCTTAAGTGTAACTATCATTGATATCATAGCGTTGCAGTCAAAAATGTTTGCCGCTATCAAAATTTTTTGAAACTTAGGCTGGCTTTTTCATATTATTTGATAAATATACTTAAGAAAATGTGAGTTAGGTCAGCTATAAAGGAGGGGCGGTGATCGCGGCGAAGTAGTGGAAAAAATTGTTCTAAAAAAGCTTTTCAGTGATCATAGCCATCTTAAAATATAACAGAAGAAAAAATCAATATTTCTTCGTTATGCACGAATTCAAGAAACTTGAAACATCTTGTGAGGCAGGGTTGCTGCAACAAACGAGAACATTATTTTTGTTCTCAGTTTATCTGTCTTAAAAATGAATTCTTTTGTTTTTTCAGTAAAAATACTGACTTTACTGATCAATTTTACTGAATTAATACTGACTTTTACTGACATACTGACCTAGCTTCCATCTCTGTGTTCCATATGCCCGTGTGCACAGATTCGGCTTCACATGTAAGCCGAGCTTAAGCTTTACTTTTGGTTTTCAAGGGTGTGGAATATTATGTAAGTGGCACTTAAGCTGTAGCTAAGATAAGAAGTAGAATTACTGTGAGGTATTTTTTGGTTATGTTTTGTAACAAAGCCAATTTTATGAGTTTATCAATTTGTTCCGTTGCCTTAATCTTTCTGTGATTAGTGGTCTGTGCTTAAAATGGAACTTCGTCGGGATGACGAAGATGAGAAAAAGACTTTGTGCCATCAGGCTGGCCAGAGCCACAATCGGGGGCTTTTAGCCGGTAGGAATCCGGTTGGACCGGGCGTCTTACGTAAGATTTCCCCTTGAGACCCATGAAAAAAAGCACCTTTAGTGCCCGTGTGCAACACTTCCCCTACTTCTGCCACTTGTTCAAGTGGCGCTTGAACTGAGAGTGACCCTTGAGATTTACTTGGTTTGCAAAAGTTCCAAATGTGTTCCACTTGGAAAAAGTAAGGAAGTTATTGGCAACGTGGCAGTTATCTGCATTTTTTTGTGTGGTGACCATAGAGAAAGTAATAGTTACGCGAGAGTGATCGATACTGTGGTATACTTGGGGAATATTGTTTGTCGGCGACACGAACGCAACCAGTGGCTACAGGAAGGAACTACTTGTACAGCCAGACGCATAATAAAATACATATATTCTTTTAATTAATTTTTTACAGTTACAGTATTTAATAATAAAACGATATGAAAAAACTTAACAGGCGCAGTTTTTCCATACTTTTTAGTGTTAAAAAAGCATGCATGCAGCTTACAAAAAGTTTTTTGGAGCCTTTAAAAATCTAAAATAGGAGAAGGGGATTATAACCATGTTGAGGAATATTATCAAATATTAAAGGTAACAACATTTTAGAATGTTATTTTCTTTTATTAAATTGGGAAAAAATCTCAGTATAAAAGTCTTACAGATTTTATAAATGTTTTAACCTATGTCTCTTTTTTTTTGTTGTATTTTAACCTATTATCTTCTTGCTTAACTCTGTATAAATCATCAAAATATTTTCTTCAGTGATTTGGTTCACGAAAATCTGAACTCCAATTTTCGGCACTCTTCAAATAGTCCCATGCACTCTAGCTTTAATGGTAGTAATCCAGACTGATTTGAATGGCATTTTAGACTTTACAAAAAGTTGTTAATCCACTATATAGCTAATGCCATAAACTTATTACGTTGCCTCTGGTGGTGACCATAGAGAAAGTAATAGTAATAAGTTATTACGTTGTCTCTAGTGGTGACCATGATTATTACTTGTCAGCTGTCAAAAAACAACGTAAAATTTGAGGATGTTTAAAAAAAGAATCTTGATGATTTATGATTATATGGAGGAAAAGTCAAATAAAACTACTATAATTGGTTAACTATAACACCTGACTGAAAAAAGTTTACTTTTAAGTATTGTGCAAAGTTCTAAAAGCATTATTTTTTTTTGGACATTCTAAACCTTTTGTAAAAGGTATCTTCATCAAAAGTGTTGAAATAAATTAATTCTTTAAAAAATCCTTCTTGGTATTCCATTAATTACAAAGTCTAATTCTTCATCTTCTTTCTCATTCCAAAGAAGTTTTAAGCACATACCACTAATCACAGAAAGATTTTGAGGCAAAGGAAGAATTTTATAAAACATAACCAAAAAATACCTCAAAATGCGCTTAAGCCGAAGTAATTTCTACAGCTTATCTTAACTGCAGCTTCAGTTACATGATATTCCACACTATTGCAAACCAAAACTAAAGCTTAAGCTCGGCTTACATGTCAAGCCGAACCCGTATACACGGGCATAGGTAGTTCATCTAAGGTTGTTGTTACAAAGTTAGCGATGATCACTAGCCTTTTGATATCACAGGTCGCAAAATATATTGACATTATTGGTTCAAAAAATTTGGGCTTTTTAAATTCGTCAAGAATAAGCGCAGGTTCAACCGGAATTTACCCAGGGCCAGAGCTGTTTTGCAAGTAGCGGTTATATTTTATCCTCACTTCCATAATACAACGTGAAGAGGGTAAATGGTGCTTTGAACCATGTTTCAACCAATAATCTTGTTGAAGCGGTTACGTTCGGTTTTAATTGGTTTTGTGATTTAGCTGATTTTAAGGCCGACCATGGGTTAATCAAAAGTTGAACCCGGTAGTTTTCGATTGACGGCTTTGAAAAGCCTTTGGTTTCTCGCTAAACAAAATTGGGGTCCTGAAAGAAGCGGAGTTTAGTCTTGCACAGCAGGATTAGTTCTCACTTACGATAAACCCGCTCTCAATCACTTCGTAACAATTCATCGGCAGTTCGATGTCAACGTCGGTCAGATCTTTCGCAAATCGGCTGATTAATCGGCCGATCGGTATAATTTCGAAAAAATACATGGGCTGACGCATGACGTTATAGAGCAGACCTTTGTGAATTTCGTTTGCGGCATTCAGACAAGCGATCGTTAAATTCACTTCGGACGAGCACACCGTTATGGCTACAAAAATTGGTTAGTGAAATGTTTTCAGCCAATTCAATACATTTTTTTTTTAATCGCACCAAAGAAAACTATACAGCAATAACAGTAATTTTTTGTTAGTAAGAAGGCAAAAAAATTAGAAACAATTTTTGGACAAAAGCACGGGTCTCGGGAAAACGTAGATCCACGAGTGTTGCGATATTCTGAATATTTATAACTTTAAAACTCTGTCTTTTGCCTTATGTTTTTTCACAATTCAGTATCAACAATGAACTCTAAATACCACCCGGTTCCTTTATTAATTTGATTGGATTTAAGTTTCAGTACCAGAAAAGGTTTTAAGGAGATATATTATGTATTTAAATAGCTTTTTTAAAGGGGGGAACATAAGAGAGCACGTAAGGGAGTATATTGCTAACAATATCGTGAACGCTGAAAGCATTGGAAGAACGTATATTTTAAGCTAATACGTAACATAAATGAGGTAATTACAAATATTTGGAATTTCAATACTTGGTTTACTGAAAACACCCTGATTCTGCCCAATAAAGGCAGCTTCAAGGAATTTTCGTTTCTTCCAGTGTGACTCCTTGTGCAGAACCTTTGCTTTTGTCCACTTCATTCGGTGTTGTTTTGACCATGCGTGTTCAGCTTATAACAGATACTATTTCTAAATTTCAGCAAACAGGACAGATATTACAAGATCAAAACCAAGCAAATGCATTCCTTACAATTCCATACATAAAAGGAGTATCAGAGAAAATTCGAAGAGTAACGAACAACTTTAATATTAAAACAGCTTTTAAATCTAATACCACAATTCGAAGCCTTCTTAGTAAAAAAAAAACCGGAGAACAAACAAAATAAGGAATGCATTTACCAAGTTCCTTGTGAGTGTGGTGAATCATACATAGGTGAAACAAAAAAAAACACTATCTGTTAGGCTTAAAGAACATCAGACGAATACCCAAAGAGGTGAAACAACGAAATCAGGAATCGCCGAACACGCATGGTCAAAACAACACCGAATGAAGTAGACAGAAGCAAAGGTTTTGCACAAGGAATCACACTGGAAGAAACGAAAATTTGTTGAAGCTGCCTTTATTGGGCAGAATCAGGGTGTTTTCAGTAAACCGAGCGTTGAAATTCCAAATATTTGGAAGCTCCTCCTTAGGCGGAGCCAACTTCTTAAACTTCACGGTTGTGATTTCCCATAGTATATAAGTACGTAGGAATAGATTGTAGTTTTCACCTGAAGACGATCAGAGATTGTACTGATCAAAACGTCGTGTATAAATAAAATATAGGCAATGGAAGTCTTGTCTTTTCTCAAACTTTCAAATAAATGAGGTGAGCCAAAGTAAAGCCGGAACAAGCCATAATAGGCTATGGGGTCGTTTCTGGGATATGGAGAATGTGACCATGCGAGAAATTTAGTGGTTTAAACCAGTGAACGTGCTCAAAAGCAGGACACGACCGACGAGTTGTCAAGCTTTTGATTCATGTGTGAGTGTGTCAGTCTGGCACTGTCTACTGCGACCACTAGCGAGTCTATTGTGGCTCACTTTTGACATTGTTTAATTACAATAAGTTCCGGATCCAACGCCTGAAGGAATTTTGGATCCGTCAGTGTCAGCAGCTATCTTCATTTAAGAAACTTATTCTGTTGGACGACCGGTCCTCCCTATCTGGAAAAATAGTGTTGTATAGCTTCTGTTGCGGGCATTAGATCCGGTAGCAGTCCAAGAGTGCAGTGACTCTCAATTACCCGCGTTAAAGGGTTTTGTCAAGCTCTTACCGAGTACGACCAAAGCTGATGTAAACGCTACTTAATAGGAGAAGCCCTTCGCTTGCCCATAACCAGTAAAAGGGAATTGTAGGCAACTCTCTTGAAAATAGACAGTTGCTTGGCTAGGTGTCGGATATCTCGTAAAACTTGGATGAAATTATTCAATCATATACTACGGGGTCTTGGGCGAGCAAAAAAAAGAAGAATGAAGGTGATGTTGGTGCGCGTGTTAAGAAAAAATGGATCTTGTTCCCCCTAAATCAAGATTATGTTTTTACACCGGATTAAAATTTGCAATTAGCACGGGTTCCTGACTAATTCACGGATACGTTATTGGATGAAATAAACAATAGATTATCTTAATCGATCAATCACATACAACGGAGTTCTGGGCGAACAAAAAAAGAAGAATGAAAGTGATATTTGTTCGCGTGTTAAGAAATATGGATCTTTCCCTCCCTAAATCAAGATTCTGTTTTTACACCTGAGAAGAATTTGCAATTAGCACTAATAACTGACTAATTCACGGTTAAGTTATTGGATGAAATAATCAGTATATTCCCTTAATCGATCAATCACATATTACGAGGTCCTGGGCGAGCAAAACCAGAATGAAGGGTGCGCGTGTTGAGAAAAATGGATCTTGTTCTCCCTACATCAATATTCTGTTTTAACACCGGATTAAAATTTGAAAGTAGCGCTTATAACTAACTAATTCACGGTTACGTAATTGCATCAACTTAAAAACTAGGTGCTAACACAGAACGTAGAGCGTTACAACTATACGATAACGTATATTTTTTTCCTCTACGTGTGACTAATTTTAAGTCTAGTATCACATGAGCTGTAATAGTTTTATTGTGGTATAGCTTTCTTTGTCGTGTTTTAACGTTATAATGCAAATAAATAACATGCACTAGTTAATTTCCCATACACGGTTTCTAAACAGGCAAATGGAAGATGAGGCAACTCAAAATAAAATAGGTCCATATTTTTTACATTGCATAATTTAGGTTACCTTGATTTACCTAGAACGATTCTTGTATGTCCTATAGTTATGTCACACTTTTAACTGCTTTTAATATCACCATTGTCTTATCAAAATCTACTAGTAACAATACATGACGAGGAGGTAAACTGGACATTAGACTGAGACAAATTATAGGGTTAATGGATATTAAAAGCTTCGCCAAAAAAAACGAAGCAAACAAGGAAAAAACTTTCAAGGTTAAATTTTTTTTAGCGACCACTCTTGTATCAATGTTCTTCTGGGAGATTTTAACCTTAAAATAACCCCTAGTTTAAACTTTTAAGCAGTACAAAATGACAAAACTCATTTGAAAAATACAGCAAAAGCAAAGAAAAAAAATAGCTGCGATTTTGAATTGATCACGATGGTCCTGAAGGGTTACACTATAGTAACAGATTTTAATTCAGAACACCTTCCTGAACATATATCTACTAATCTTAACACATAACATAAAGATGACATTTGTCAAATATAATTTCATTACAAAGAAACTATTTGTAGAAATAAAAAAATATATAAAAATAGGACTTCAGCCTTTAAAAGATTTTGTCCATAATAGACTGTCCTCCGCCTGCTCCGACCAAACTGTATCGTGTGGTGCAGATTAGGAGGAGATAGGGATTTTATTACTGATATTGCCGGATTTTGTCAGTTTTTTGCTGTCAAGAAATTGTCGGGAAAATATCAACTAAAAATAAACCATTCACGCAAGAAAAAAGTATGTTGCGGGCCATTTTGCACCTTCATTTTAAAAAGTACAGGAAAAAATACAGTAGCATTCCTATGTTGCGGAGGTAAACGCATAATCTGGTATATATCCCTAATTCTACATAACAAACATCGGAAGGGAACCAATTGTCTATAATTTTATTATTGTATTGTAGTACGTATATATGATCACTTTTATTAAAATTCAGTAAAGTCCTTCAAGGATTGCCTTAAAAAATCTCACAATGGTAATTTTTGAAAACAAGATTTAATTTTTTACTTCAATTTGAAGCAGTTTCTCGGGCAAGAAGGGGAACTAAACCTTCCCTAAATAAATGGTTGACAAAGCCTTGATGTGTCCCGAATTAAAATGTGATTTGTTTCTGCCACTACATTTTAACCTGCGGACCCTTCGGGACCACCGTGTGATGTTCAGTTTAAACCCCAGTTTCATGCACTTTACTTCGGTGTGTAAATCTCTTTTTTAAAAACGTCCACTAACCGAAAAAAAGCAATTAATCCATCCTCGAATAGTCATGGGTAAAACTGTATCCAAAGTATCCACATCCTTCGAAAACCTATTTAAAATACGGCCGACGGGTGTGATGTCGAAAAAATTATTACAGGGCGCCTTAATAATGTTCTCTAGCAATAGGCGGTGCAAGATCTTGGCGGCGTTTAAAGTCCCAACAAATAATGTCAGCGACGCGAAGAATATGACGACAACTAAAAGGAATACAGTCACGATTTTAAGTCCCGTTTCACATGGAACGTATTGTAGGTACTGACCCTCGGGACGTACCAGAAATGCTTATTGGTTTAAACATATAACTATGAGATACTATAAAGTCTGTATAAGGCCCTGTCTTTGTATTTCCTTAAAAAATTAATGAAGAGCTCCAATGCGCGTACGTCAGCTGAAAGTGCCCTGACCAGAGAAATAAGGTGAGCTGACGTGGGGCCTTTATATACCTAATAGTTATATGGGTTTAAATTACTAGTTGCACATGGAGACGGTCCTACGTCGGGCTCCTGCACACGTTTATTTAATAGAAAGTAACGACCTACTTCATACGTACGCTTATCAGTTGATTTTATCTATAAACGCTCACGAATGTTGCCTAATGATGTTTATCTGTTTTCCGTATCCGAAAACAAGTGCGAAGGTCTAAGTGTTAAGAATTATATTACAATAAAAGGGAGTAAAGAAACACAGAATTTTTCTAAAAAAACCGAAAGAAAGTACCTTAGACACTAAAGTAGTGGCTTTTCTCGCCGAAGCTACCAAACAACGATCACAAGGAGTTTTTGCAATTTCTATTGCCAACATTAAAAACGTTTAATAAAACTATAGATTTAATAAAACTGAAATATTTTAATTTTGTTCTGAAATTCTTCGAACAATAATGGAAATTAAAAATATACCTATGTGAACATTCTTTTGTGTGATAACCTCAGGACATACCAGCAGTATAATGAAAACAATATCTTTTTTTATAATTATTTCCTGTTTTTCTTTTAATAATAATCAACCAGAAAATGGCAACAGCTATTATTGTCTATGAAGGAATCAACATTTTATGACAAAAAATCAAACTGATCAGTGGCATGTGAAAGTAGATCAGTTCAACGCGACGTGTCGACGGATGGTCAGTGCTGATGGTCAGTACCGATAATCAATTCCATGTAAAATGGCACCTAATCTTTCAATCGAGTAAAAAACTGTGTTTTATGTTTATGTATCATCTTAAAACAATTTTATGGGTGACTACTAAAAGAATAAGATATGAAAGAAAAAGCCAAATAAAAAAAACTTATAATGTAAAATGCTTCTACAATTGTTGCTGATAAATGTAAATGTAGTAAATTGGTAACAATCACAAAGTAAATATTGTAACGCATCAAATACCTGACGCATTGAAAACACTACATTTTTTACTGGTTTATGCCATGTTTTGAACCAGGCTCGCTTTTATGGTGGATGCGCCGTCAAAACGATGTACGTAACCTTATGGACCCAAGAACCTACTTAACGATTGCCATCAGCTGTTTTGTCTTCGCATTCAGCATAAAAGCGGACCTCGTTTAAAACATGGGATTAACAAGTCAAAAAAGTATGGTCTTTTGACTTTGTTTTGAACGCGTTAGGTATATCGATACCGATGCGTTGTAATATGTGTCTATTTAATGAATGTGTACTAACTTTATGAAGTACATTTTCTTTGAACGCTAACTATAACCGGCGCTATTTCTACCTTGTCTACTGATTTTCTAAAAAGTGTCGTTTTACTAACACCATACCATTTTCTAAGATTTTTTTCCACGAAATTCGTCTGCGGCGCGGTCCTCTTTTCCTGTCATTAATAAGAGTTCATATTTAGTCCAGACCACTTTTAATATGGAGGTAGAACTCTGTCAGATGATTAGAAGGTTTTTTATTGATTGTCTGCGAGACGCATATACAGGGTATTCCAAATTCTATGCTCACCATGGTGATCTTCTAAACGGTAGGGGATTCGAAAAGGTTTAAATTGCGGCAGAGTTGCGCAATTTGATGCTTTGCTAAAAAAAAGTTTACAAAATCCGGGTAGCTCCGGAGAGAAAAGCCGAAAGTTTTATTTTTAGTTTTTATTTTTCTGCGTCTTTATTCTTAAAGCTGTCAAAAAACGCTTAAAACTATCAACAGGCACTTTTTTAAAATCTACCTAATGACAGGTCCGTTTTTGAGATTTGACATTTCAGTGTAACAGGAGCACTGTCAAGTTAATTTTTTCTTTTTGACACGTGCTCTTTTTTCTGCTGCCGCACCGTTTGGTCCACGGTGAACAACAGATAATATTTTGTAACCTTATTTTGACAGGTCACCTGACATTTTCGGTTAATGTTTTGGTTTTTAGTAAGCATAAAATTGCGGAACCGTTTGGGAGATCCCCATGGTGAGCATCGAATTTGGAACACCATGTGTTCCTTTACCCAAGAGTAGATCACTTGTGATGCCCATTATTAAAAATAGATGAGGCAAAGTCGCAGCTTCTTCAAACTATAAGCCGATATCTCTTAAGACTCCTATGTCAAAGCTTTTAGAAAGCATTTTACTGAATAGACTAGAACCTTTTATTTCCTTAAGTCCCAATCAATTTGGATTCACTAGGGAATCATAGCTGACATTACCAAGTGCCAACAGCTGTAGGTTAATGTAATGCTTAACTCGCTATTGAAAAACGGCCCTAAAAGAAACTGCTCGTCACTACATCAAACCCCTATCTATGTGCCTTACCTGGATCTTGGCAAAGCTTTTGATAGAGTATACTCTGTGGTCTGTTTTAACGCGGAAAAAGGTGCCACCTCACATCATTGCACAATGGAACTCGAGCATAGAAGCACAGATTAGGTGTAATCTCTATATAAATGGGCTTCACTAATGTCTAGCTAATACAAATATTGGGTGCTATCTAGGCTCATCTCTTATCAACGCTGTTAGCTATTGCGATTATATGGCTAGAAAGTCTGCGAAAATTATTAAGTGTCTCTGAACATCATCTCAAGTATATTACAGACAAAACAAAAATTATGGTGTTTACGCCAGGACGGCACAAGGAATTAAAGGTACCTCTCATCACCTTTAAGTCTCAACCTCTTGAACAAGTATAATAGAGACATAATTGGCAGACGTTTTAATAAATGTAGTACTGGAGTAAAAACGTTCCTATTCAAAACCTTTTGCATGTCGCTCTATACTCTTGAACTATGGTGGTCTGATACTCAGGCCTGGTGGCGAAAACTTATAGGGCGATATTTACTAAAGATTATAGTTTAAGGAAAGTTTGGTTTGAAGGTTGACATATACATGGGTATCTAAAATTTGATAAGATATTTTTACCGGGATGTACGTCAAATGCACTGAAATAAGCCCGCGTAAGGCTACTTTTTCTTAAAACAGTTTCAAATAATACGTCAAAATTAATAAAATCTGGGTAAACAAGAAATCTGAGATATGTCAAAGTGATCACATCGCATATTGTAGACCACCGTCAAGAGTTGGTGGTTTTTTTTTTCGAAAAATTTGAAGTATTTTATTTGGAAAAAAAATAAATTCTAGGAATTTTTCTCCTTTAAATGGATATTCCAGCTCGTTCTTCAAGTCATTCGTCGTATGAGATCTCACTTTAAGGTGATTCACGGAGATCACCGCCCTCTTAAATAAAAAAAAGCCTTTTACATATAATTTTAAAATTAAGTTAAGTAATTAAAAGAAGAAAAGTATGCGATAAATAGTTTACGCCGTATATGCTAAAGTGGTAAACAATCGCGGTGTAAAAAATTTTCGGTACAAACTAAATGATAGTGCTATCTAGAAAGCAAAAACCGTGCATGCTATTATTGCGCAAACGTGGCCATCACCAACTGAATAATTTAAGATACATAAAGATTACAGCTCAAATAAAAAAAAATGTATAATAAAAATTCCGCTGCTTAGGAATTTGCCTCATTCAAATGTATATTTTTGCCTCATTTTTTTTTATTTTGGTGATCCTGCGCGGTAAATTCTTTCGCGCTAGGGGCCGAAAAAGTAACGTGTGATTTTAGCAATTTTTCTAAAATTTTATGAGTTTGGGATATTTTGCAAAATCCGTAAAAGAAGAAGAGCAATCAACCACTCCCCTGCCTTTCAGCATTTCTCCCAGACCTTGCCTTATGCCTGCCGATTGCAACAAAATGATAAAGAATATAATAGAATAACTAATACTTAAAAATTGTTAGCTAATTTAAGGAAGGGGAGGAGATGTTTCGAAAATGTTATCATGAAAAGGAGAGGGTCGAAATTAAAATTTGGCAAAATTGGTGTTAAGACTTGTATTTCTGGAATGTAAAAGGCTTTTTTTTATTTAAAAAGGTAGGGTTCTCGTCCAAACGTTAACAAGCGAAACGTCAGTTAAGTTTTTTTTGACATATTTTAATTATGCTTTGATAATATAATGAAGTAAAATTTTCAATTTTCATTTCTCAGGAGTATGAAGTGTGTGTATGGACATTTTTAGGAATTTAGGAATAAAAAGAGATACAAAAAATCCGAGTAAATCCCAAGCCCAATTAACAGAACATTATTAGATAAAAGGCCTACTATACAGGGACAAACACCAAGCCATGCTTATTTTCTTCAAGTTTTTGCGAAAACTTATACGACTATATTCAGTCTAAAATTCCAACCAGTTTCAATAAAGTTTAAAGAAAAACCCGCATATTTAGATTAAAAACGACATTTAATTAGTAAATACCGTCCATAGTGTGCTATAACGATGCTTTTCGAATTTTTCGTAGATAAAGTATCGCGAGTGAAATGTTCGCTAATGCGATGTTGCTACTCTAAAGGCAATCCGTCGCCGTGCCCCTGCAAATTTTGGGTACCGCTGGAATAAAGATGAATTGAATTGTCATTCATAGTTTACGTTTTTTTATTGTAAATAAAATTTCAATAAATCTTCGTCTATTCTGAGGAAAATATCCGCGTTACGTATTCTGTCCTTTTAAGATATCCTGGCATCAGTCATTATCCATGTCTTTACAGGGTAATATAAAATGCTAAATACATAACAATGAAGGACACGAATTCGGTTTTTCTTTTGAGGAAG
Source organism: Oxystoma pomonae (assembly GCA_963921995.1). Taxonomy (NCBI): domain Eukaryota; kingdom Metazoa; phylum Arthropoda; class Insecta; order Coleoptera; family Brentidae; genus Oxystoma; species Oxystoma pomonae. The sequence goes on from OY998164.1 coordinate 98,156,234, forward strand.
TACGATGTTTGCATTTTGTACCAGTTCTCATTGAGCTGGCCTTGTTGGCCATTTACTTCTTATATATTTCGAATGTCCTTTTCTTTGGCTTAAACCATCTATTTTGTTTTTCCAACATTCAAGTTAAGCCCAAGTTGCGAGCTTTTGAATGCAATTTGACTCAACAGCTCTTGCAGATCTTCCAACGCGTTTGCAATTATTACATGACGGTAATTTAAGGCTTAAAACATTTTAGCAGTAACGTTTTTGTTTAATCAATTTTTACTGTTTTTCACATTTTTATGCCTGTTAAAATGAAAAATATTTAAGGTTGTTAGAGAGAGACAGCAAGCTATAAAAAAGGATTTTAGAGAAAGATGGAAATAATTAAAGGCAATTACTGAAGCTTTTAAACAACAGCGGAGACAATATGCCACCTTACTTCAGACTTCTTAGGATAATCAGCCGTCAACAACAACTTCCTTGAGAAATTCTATGAGCTTTTCGGGTTGTCCATCAGAAAAATCTCAAACCGGTTATCGTATAAAACGGGATAGTGCGAAATTATTTTTACCCTTTGTTTACTTACGTTAGAGCCATGATGAACATTAAAATAATTTAGTTAAATACCTGTTAAATTATTTTTAGATGTGCTACACTACACTTGTAGTAGGACATGTTTTTTGGTAAATTCAAAGACTCTAAAGAATTTTGATTGAAAAAAATTAAAACCACCTTGTGTATTACACACTTTACGCTTTGAACAATTACAATTTTTGCTGTTTTGTGGATAAAAATGGCAAAATAAAAATCATATGCACAACACCACTAAAGATGATAGATGACAAAACAGAAATTTTTATTGAACAATTGCCTTAAATTATTTCCATTCTTCTCTTGAATACTTTTTTTTATAGCTTTCTGTCTCTCTTCCACAACCTTAAATATTTTTCATTTTCCAGAGGAAAAATGTTTTTTGGTAGTACTTTTTTTGAACCATAAAAAACAGTAAAAACTTGAAAAAAGTGAGTGTTTTATTTTAGAAATGGAAAGTTTAAAAAGAAACCTTTAAAATGTGAGCAAAATCATGGCATAAAAATGTAAAAACCAAAAAAATTGGTTAAACAAAAGTGTTACCCCTTAATTAAAGTATGCCAAAATATTTTAAGCCTTAAATTACCATCATGGCTTTACCATTAAGTGATTGATTTCGAATCAGAGTCCCAATTGTTCATCGCCAACTAGATGTAGGATTCAATAATCCAGGTTGTTGCGCGTCTTCATAAAGTTAGCAGCACTTCGATTTAAAGTACACATAAAAAAAAATGATTGTCACCTTATTGATCAACCAATAAAGTATAAAAAGGTCAAGGTAGGTATATTACTGGATTTTTAAAAAGAATAAAAATCTTAGTTGCGTATAGTAAGTAGTACAAAAAAATCGAAATATTTCCCGCTTCTCACGCCTCTCTTCATTTTAACCTATTTTTTTTACTTTTTAACCACCTCATACTGTTTTTTAATAAGTTTCAAATTACTTAATATTATACTTGACCATTCTTTAAAAAAAATCGTTAGATACATAATAAAAAAAAGCAAAAAAGCAGCGTTTAGGCTACAAAGCACAAAAATTATAAGAATATAGCCAATATAAGCAAAAAAAGCTTGATGTAGATGTTTTTCTACGTGTAAACTAACCAGGGAAACTACTGAGAAAACTACCGAGATCATCGAACTTCGTTTTTAGCTAAATTCTATATGATCGTGGCGTATTCATAATGCCTAAACTATTTCTTTGAGGTTTCGCAACTAAGTTAATGAAATTTCTTTAAAAATGAGCAAAAAAATTCTGCATAATTTCTAAAAAAAATTTTGTTCGTTTGTCAGTATAAAAATAAGTAATGAGAATATGATCATTCCTTAAGGAGTGTTGGCAAATTTGAGACCTCTCCCTTTTTTTTGAGAACGATCATAGATTAATGTGGGGAAAAACCAGTATATATATTACAAAAAGAACCCGATAAAATTAAATGAAAAATTAAAGAAGTAGCTTGAATCTATCTAAATGCAGATGAATGCATAGCTAGCATATCAGTTGATATAAATACAGTTTTTTAAAATAAATTAAAAAATAGCATTGATGTTCGTTGTGTTCTCTACTGTATTTTTTCTTACACCTGGTTCCCACCTAAGACTTTTTCGTGCGTGCTTGTTCACGCGTCACATGACTCTCATAAAATTTCATATTGGCATCATGTGACGCGTGAATGAGCACTCACGAGAAAGTTGTAGGTGGGAACCGGGTGTTAGTCAGTCAAAAAATAATTTAATACTTGATATTTTAAAACAAAAACAAAATATTATACTTTATTTTTTGATTTCACTTTAAATTTTGTATTTATATAAAGTAATCCAAAATTGGAAAAACACAAACAAATATATATTTTGTTTTTAAATTTTATTATATCCATTACCTCGTTGTCTACTATCGACGTCACTATTTAGTGTTAATTTTTTTGAAATATTTTATCAGTCAGTCAGTCAGTTGTATGACGACAGATATTTAAAAAAAATCTAAAAGTTTGGAAAGAATAATTTCTTTTTTGCGTCAGTAAAGTTTCTGCCGAAACGTCAGATAAATACTCAGATTCTAAACCACTGACAAGCGAACAAACATTTTTTATGGAATTTACGCAATAGGTTTCGACATATTTTTTAAGAAATTTCCTTAACTTAGCGGTGAAGAATCCAAAAAAATTTCGTTTTTAGTGTAAAATTTTGGCATGGAGAACTATATTGACATTTGGATATTCTTTAAATCTAAATTTAAAATTTTTTAAATAAATTAATTTCCTAAGCACGACCGCGTCTATACATATTTTGAGTATCCACAGGGGTAGAAACAACTTCGGTAAAACAGTAAATTACCAAAAGGAGAAAAGGTCTAAAAAACACTTCTGCAGAAGCATTAAATACGTTTTTTTAAACACAATAGAAATATTATAAAATGCAGCGATTTCATTGTTTCATAAAAAAAAAATTAATTTAAAGCACTACATAAGAAATTAACAATCGTCGGAAATTAGAATAATCCATCTACACACATTAACTACTATACTATGATTATTGTGTTATTTCTTTCCATTTTTAAAAAAAGTGGCTTTTGGTAAAAAAGCTGACCACTTTCTACCCCTGGGTAACCCTTAATAAAACATTTAACGTGTTAGGTAATAGGTTATAGGGAATAAAATACTCGAAAACAGTACTTAAGCAAAAGTTCAGCTTTTAAAAGTTTTTAAAAACACATTTTTGCCAAGTTATACACAATATTTTACCATCACCCAAAAATTAAACAGAATTTCGGGCGGAATTTGATGTGGCATGGGATAAATAAAAATTAAAAGTTATTAAATTCGATATAAGCAGTTACACGCAAAGAAATTAAAATAAACTAGAAACGAAATATATCAAAGGCAAATTTTCCAAATTAGTAACCAAATCTAAGGAAATTGAAATTTCCATCCAACATACCATTCTTAAACATTTCGGACAAAAACAACAAAAACTCATCGGATCGGAGGGACCTAATATAAAAAAAGTGCCACGACAATTTAATAACTTTTTTGACCTGATTGTGCGATTGTCGGCCAAAAATATCCTAATCCTGATTTCAAAAATTGTTTCTAGAAGAAAAAAATATTACATTAATAAATTTTCTCAAGCATTTTAAACTAAACTTTTTTGGCAGTGTACCCAATGAGCATTTTTGTCTATATAGAAGTTACAGCAAATAATATAAAACCTTCATAAAATAACCAAAAGTTATATTATTTAGTGTTGGTGATAATTTTATAACTCTAATATATCTCTTAAATGAGTAAAAAAAGACTTGAAAAACAACTGACCACACCAGCTTATACAAATTTATGGTACATAGTAATGGAGAGAAAAACCACATATATTTTTTATAAAATTCCCTTATGAACCCTCAAGTCTAGATATTATTACAAAAAGGTTTTACAACTGTTCTAACAATACTAAATAACAAATTAAAGGTTTTTATCGATTTAGAAATATAAATTTTCCATCTTTCTTCCCTTTGCTTGTTATCTATTATTCTTTTTCTATTTAAAATAAAAAATTTATAAAATAGTGTTTATCAATCTTCTAAAATAAATTAAAATGGAAGTGAGATAAGTTGAAGTAGGAATATGAATATTTATATACTATAGGTTAAATAAAACCTGTTTTCCCAGTCATCCTACTCTGATAATTAGCTGCGGTCCCGTGTGTAAATACTTGAGAAAACGGAAAAAAAATATTCATTTAAATAATACTTTTTTTTCACATATGTTTTTTGCTTTCTGAGAGAAATATTGAATTTTGTAATTTGTTCTTAACCCTAAACAAGCAATATTTCGATTAAAGCACATGTTGAAACCACATAAATAACGTTTTTATTTTGGTCAAAAACCTATTGTTGCAATCCAAAATGGCGAAAATTTACGACAATTCTATAAAAAAAACAATACAATTATACCACTGTTTACCTCTTTCAACACTATTTTATCAAAGTTTTAAAACATGATGCTAGTTGGAACAAAAGGCTGCAGATAGCGCAGTGTTGAACACTGACGGTCCGTTTCTGCGAGCTTAACATAGTTACCATTGTTCTCTTTTCCTAAATGTATTCGTCTGAGAGAGGTCCAGCATACTACACATACCAAAAAAAATACCCGACTGCACACCCTTCAACCTCGCATAACTGTCAGAGGTAACTATCTCAAGAAGATAGTTAGATTGCGGGCAGAAGGGTGTACAGGCAGGTATTTCCCTGCTATGCTGGATCTATCTCAGACGAATGTATTTAGAAAAAGAGGATAATAGTAACTATGTCAAACTCGCAGAAACGGACCTTGAGGCTGCGTTCCGTCGCGTCGTAAGGTGATGTGTTCACAATTGCCGCCGACCAGCCGTGCGCACTGTATGCACTCGAAGTTTCACGGTGCATTTTTGCGAACTTAACACGGTTACTATATTGTTCTCTTTTTCTAAAACCCGGTTCCCATCTATGGGTTTCTTATGCGTGGGCTCCCCGAATCAAAACACGGATCACGTAGTCTAAGCGAGATTTGCCTATACAAGTTCATTCAGTTTGAAATTAACTCTGTGTTTCGGACTTCCATTGTCTATATTTTATTTATACACGACGTTTCGATCAGTACAATCTCTGATCGTCTTCAGGTGCAAACTGCACCTGAAGACGATCAGAGATTGTACTGATCGAAACGTCGTGTATAAATAAAATATAGACAATGGAAGTCCGAAACACAGAGTTAATTTCAAACACATCATTGTCTCAAACTTTCATTCAGATTGATGTAATTAAAACCAGATAATGATGGTATGGTATCTCGCAAAAACGCGCCTTTTGATGTCGCAAAAACGCACCTTTTAAAGTCGCAAAAACGAGAATTTTGATGTCACAAAATTAACCTAAAAAATCTTGTTTGTTTTGTTATAAATTAAAATAGTTTTTTTGTTGTAAAAACAGTGGTATTATAACCACTATACAAAGAAATTAATAAAAACATTATAGAAAGAATGGGCAAAAAAGTTTTATAAATGAGTTCATAAGAATATTACAGGCACCAATTTATATAAAAGTGTCTCTTTGTTGTTGGTTAATTAAGTTTTTATAAGTGAGTTGATAGCAACATTTTAAAAACCAATCTATATATCTTTAATTGATAGTTACTTACGGTTTTATAGATGGGTTAACAGAAAGATTTCAAAAACCAATTTATATAACTTTTGTCACTGATGACTTATATTTTTATAAATATGTTGGTGGAAACATTGTTAACATCAAATTATATAACATTTGTTACTGATGACTTTAATTTTTATAAAGATGTCCGTGGAAATATTGTTAACGCCAGTTTTATGTTACCTTAGGGTACCATCAATTTAGAACCTTTAATAAAACAAATATACAAACTCAATTGCTGTAGGAAACCTCTAAATACCCTAGGGCAATAATGGAACCCTCTTTATAATAATTATATAAATTTTTGTCACCAGAGGTTTCTGAAAATGCTCATTGGGAACATACTTCATTAGAATAATGTATTTATGCTACCTATTATTGCAATATTACATAACTATCGCAAATAAAATAGGAAATAATTATGGAAACTCGGCAACCGCGGTGTAAATTTCCGGAGTTTGAACCTAGATGTAAGATTTGCCTCAGGATTTTTATGCGGTTTTTATTTTATTTTAATTTTTTTGGTTACACTTATCTAACACTGCTAAATTATTTATTCATGCTTTAAAGCAGAACAACACTAACGCAAAAAAATATAAAAACTACCATAAGAACAAAGGAGGTATTAAGCTCCACTTACCTTGGCCAATTCCAAGCGCGCCGTAAACTCCTAAATACAAATCCCTGCGTGCGGCATTGACGGATCCATTGACAATCATATACTTATCTTCTGACCTGGTAATTAATTAGACATCAAAATAAGTTTAAAAACAAATACCTAAAGTTTTTTTTTACTCTTAATAGGTCGGTGACCCTTGTATGTTACAAATTGTGGGAATTGGTTGGGTTTGGGTCAGTGAGTTAAAGAAAAACTTTCTTCAAAATTGCCAACGTTTCGATTTATTTAAAATCATCTTTAGGGCTCTTTAGAGGCGTTTTCCTTTTATCAAAATATTAAAACTAAAAACTAGAAAACACATAACTGAAATAGAAAAAACCGGAGAGATTTAATAATACTAACTGGTACGCACAAATGAGATCGTCGTAAAGTAAAATCCCATTCGTGCGTACCTAGTTAGTATTATTATATTTTAATTGTTAAATGTCTCCGGTTTTATCTATGTCAGTTATGTGTTTAGTTTTAATATTTTGACAAAAGGAAAACGCATCTAAAGAGCCCTTACATTAAAATTTGTGAGTAATTCAACTGCCAGGTGCCTCATTATGGAAATGTGAAAACAAAGATATTTAAGATGGCGCGTCGCACACAAATCTAATATTAGCATGTGGTACATATATTTGAGTTTTAGGGTCACTCAGACAGGACCGCCGTAAGGCCAGGCGGAGTCGTGCGCTGCATTAGGGCGGTAGGCCAAGGGAGGGGGCAAATCATTCTTTCATAAAAATTGCGTTAAAAGATATCGCCCTTTTTAAATGGAAATTTGTATTCGGTAGAATTGCCTGATTTTTTTATATGTTGTAGTGCTTGCCTAGGAAGATTTTTGTTTCATTGCACCAACTCTCTACCTCTCCCAGAGTAATTTTTGAATTATTGTACCGACCTTATTTGCAAACCCACCAGAATCTAATTTTCTTTTTTAAATTTGCCATGACTGTCTTTTTAAAAATAAAATTCTAAATGTCAAAATTGCACAGCTATTTCTTATCTGATTTAAACGAAACTTTTCCTAAATTATAAAACGTTTCCAAGACACCTAACTGTAACCGAAAACTGACAGATGTCGGTCATATAGATTAAAAAGACAAGATACCTGACACTTAGGGAGACTTTGGTTATATTATTATATGGAAAAATGTTTACCTTTCTGTTGTTTACAGTAAACACACCAGTGGCGTTCCTACTTACTATAAATTTACACATGGATTATATTATTAAAATTTTAGTATAATATGAAATCTGCAAAATAATTTAAAAAACATGCAAAAAATAATTCTGCCAATTTGAGCTTTGGAAGCTTCCTAACAATAAATGTTTGTAGTATCATTTTATACAAAAGAAATTTATTACAAAGTTTGTATATGATTTATAGCAATTTCACTTTTCAACACAATAAAATTATGCCAAACATCAAAACAAAGAAACACAGTTCATAGCACCTCGAATATCAAGAAAAAAAATATTACCCAGTAGCAAAAAATTATGTTATTGTGTTTGTTAATTTTGTTATTTTTTCTGGTCATCGGCAGAAACTTACTTATATGACTTCTTCAGTACACAATAAAGTCAATAAAGCTTAGGGTATCATAAAAAGACATCTAGGACAGAAAAAAATATTTAAATATCAATTTGAAGGGCGAGCGCAGATGGCAACGGCGGCAGTATAAATCAACCTTAATATTCTGATAAGAGGTAGGAATTCAATATTCTTACAAATCTGAACACATGTGAATTAACTTTTATTGTTGTTTGCAAGTGGGTTTAAGGACTTTACCTACCTTTATTTTATAGTCTTTATTAAAAAAAACCTTCAAAAATATCTTATTTGCGCATTAACTACTTCATCAAAAGTATGCTTTATTTTATCGTCTTTATAAAAAAAACCTCGAAAAAATCTTATAAAAACGTTCGAAAATATCTCATTTGACGCACTGGGAATTCTTCATTCTACTTCATCAAAAAAAAAAAAAAACGTGTTTGTTGATATTTTAATCTAAGGATCTACTAATTTAGGTATATTTCATAAAAAAAAATATTTTCTTTCTGTATACCTACCGGCATGTACCGCCACTGACTGACTGATTTCACTTGCTCTCAAAATTCTCAAATATTCTCCTACTGGTAAAAAACACACTATAAACGTTTTTTGACAAAATGTGGTTTGAAAACGACTTATAAACTGCTTAAAACATCCTGAAATTTTAAAATAAATAACACGAAAAAGCTTATGCCAATAAAAATATGCTTTGACCGCGTTCTGCCGACTTTCCCCACCCACAAGCCAATCACGAGCTAAAGTGGTTGAGACAGAATTCTCTGTTCCTATCGTTCTAACGTCGTTTAAAAGGATAGAAAAATAATCGATATTTCTCACCTTTGTTTTGTTGTGATTTTATTTGTAAATAAACAGTGGTTATTATTTGCCAAGGAGTTTTATTTAGACCAGATATATTGTCTTCTTAATCTAAGGATTTAAACAAAGCTTTTGTTGCACATAAAGCGTTTTCAACAATATCCAACTTTGATCCAGTCAGTAGCCATCTTATATTAAACTTCGTTATATTTTGCCCGATTTAATCATAACTTTTTATACATTTTAAGGTTTTCTATTACTTAAATAAGACACGAAATTGACATATGTCACTAGCCATTTTGCGTCGGCCATATTCAACTTCGTTGGTTTTAGTCTGATTTAAACCAAACTTTCTTGCAAATAAAGCATTTTTAACAATATGTTATTTTGACACAAAATTAACATGTCAGTAGCCATCTTGCGTCGGCCATATTGAACTTCGTTGTTTTTTTTGGCCGACGCAAGATAGCTACTGACATATGTCAATTTCGGGACAAAATTAGATATTATTTAAAACGCTTTACGTTCAAAAAAGTTTGGTTTAAATCGAACTAAATCGGGCAAAATATATCGAAGTTCAATTTTATGTGCAACAAAAGTTTTATTTAAATCGGACAAAAAATAAGACTGACATCTGCCAGTTTTCTGTCACAGTTAGATGTCTTGGAAACGTTTTATAATTTATAGATAATCAGATAAGAAATAAAAAAGTTTAATATGGCGGATCCAAGATGGCAGTGCAATTTTGACGTTTAAAATTTTATTTTTAAAAAGGCAGTTATGGCAAATTAAAAAAAGAAAATTAGATTTTGGTCGGTTTGCAAATAAGGTCAGTACAATAAATCAAAAATTGCTGAAAAGTGCGAAATCGACGACTTTGACGTCAGTTTTTGGGTACTTCTGGGAGGGGTAGAGAGTTGGCGCAATGAAACAAAAATCTTCTTAGGACGAGTACTTTCTTCAACAAATAAAAAATCAGACAATTCTACCGAATACTTTCCATTTAAAAAGGCGTAAGGCGTGCGCACTAGCTTGTTTTTCAGAGTTATTATTGTTACACATTTTAAACATTCGGTTTGGAAAAAATTGCGAAAAATACAAACACTGACGTGGATTGACAGAAGTAAATATAAACATAATAAATTTAACAACAAAAATTACGTAATTTTTCCGGTAATAAGCGACTTGTTGATATTTATCTACAATTTTTATGCTTATTTACATATTCTTCTATCAATCAATTTTAAAGTATTTATTGTGTTAGGCGAATTTTACAAAAGGAATGCTCTGAATACATTGTTTTATAGGTAAGCGTAGAAATAGTTAGTGAAATAAACCGATATAACTTTATTCCTGACGGTGCGTCAAATAACCCAAGTAACATTTATTTATTTATAATAGTAATGGCAATATGCCCACCACCAAACATTAAAAACCTTAAGTTTTAAAATTTAGTTCCCAGAACTTTCCTATTACCAGACTATACTCAAGGCAACCTGATTTGTTTATAAAAAAGACCCAGATATATTTTAATACCCTCTACAGAACTTCATATAATTAACATGGCATTACTACATATATTACACTAATTCCTTGGCAATGCATGCAGATTTACATATAGCAATAAAAATTTTGGGACAGCTACAACTTTTTTTGCCGTGCAACCTTTAAAAAAAAGCTTTTTTGGTGAATTAAATTGTCAAAATTGTATGAAAGTATTTTCTTCCCACTCGAATCCTAAGCTTGGTCATACACACAAGCGAGATGAGAAAAATGACTTGCATGCAAATCATGATTTATTAAAAACAAACTAAGTATTTCCCTTTCAAAAATAATAAATGCTTACCTTTGAATCTGTAGCATATTCTAAAGATGTCAGATATAAATTATTATTCATATAACATAACCTTTACATATTACAATATTGACCTAATGTAATGCAACAAAACCTGGAGATCAGATATGAATTACAAAGAAATTCTGTTACTTGGGAACGATAAGTGCAAAAGTCGTTACTTCTGTAAACTGCCCAAAAAGTATCTAATAATTGCGTACTAACCAGTATCCTAGCCAAACGTTTGAGCCGATGCTAAAACCTTGGAATAATATATTCAACAGCACCGTGAAAATGGTTATGAGTACACCGATTGATTGAATGTAGTGCTTGTAGACGGTCCAGCGTACGTTGCCCGTTTCGGATGTTTCCGCTTCGATGAGTTTCTCTCCTACTAGAATAATACAGGCATAAATTGGTGGCACTTCCCTAGTTGGAGCGAGATCCTTATTACTCCACAATGGGGTTTTGTTGATTTCATTAAAACAAAGTAAGTTCTAGTTTGAAAAAAAGATAATTTTCATCAAAAAAAGTAAGTGTCATTATCTCAAAAATCCAGAAAAATAATGCCAAGACAAAAACCAAAAAAGTGAATACTGCTTAAGCGATAACTGACGACAGCTCTTGCTTGTTTCTTATGAATGAAAACGCGTCAAAAATATTGTTTTTTTTAATTAAAATAAAACCACATTGTGGAGTAAAATATAAGGATCTCTCTTCTCCAGCTGTTTTAGTTATAGAATAATACAGGGTTTAATTAAATTGGACACAAATATTAGGCAGAAATTTGTTATCCTGAACAAGCGGTGGTAAAACATTTTTTTTTACACTCTTTGGATTTAGAGATATTTGGATTTAAAAATTGCTACTATTTTCTGAGAGGCACCGTATTAGTTTCTAAGCACCAGCAAAAATTTTTTGAAAACAACACTTTAACGACTTCGACATTCTTGACAAAAGCTAAAAAAATGTAAGTTTTCTTAGATATGAGTGATACCTACCCATTGTTAAAACTTTTCTAGGGAATTTTCAATTACCCTGTAGAATCTCTTACAAAGCGTTCGGGGTATAAAATATGATAAAAAACCACAAAGTGAATCTCGTGTCCGCAAATAAAAAAAAGTAACACTCGTGGCATATAAGACAAAGAGTTTTTGTTTCTTACTTCATTACGACCAGAGACAACATAACAACTTACGGAAACTAACAGAAAGATAGGGCCGCGCAGAAACTATGTTCCTGTAGCGCATAGCGCATTGCGTCGGAGAATAAAAGTAATGCTTGTATTAAGTAAACACCTACCTTGCCCCGTCCATCTCTTTCTATATGAACATAAAAAAAGACAGAACATTTTTCAATGTCGAAATATATTTCACACAATTTTAATGTTGTACCTGCCGGTTTTTGCCACCGCTTGTCAAAGTCTGTCAAGCATGGCAAGAGGTTTTTTTAGATTTTTGGTTGGATATCGCGCGAGTTTATGGGATTAGCTATATAGTTGATTAACAACTTATTGTAAACTCAAAAATTCCATTCAAATCAGGCTGCATCACTATCATTAAAGCTAGATAGCATGGGTCTATTTGAAGAGTGACGAAAACTAGGGATTAGATTTTTGCGAATCAAATCCCTGAAGAAAATATTGTGATGATTTATACAGAGTTAAGCAAGAAGATAATAGGTTAAAATACAACAAAAAAAAAAGAGATATAGGTTAAAACCTTGAAGGAATAACAAAGTTAAAACATTTATAAAATCTGTAAGACTTTTATACTGCGATTTTTTCCCAAAAGAAAATAACAAAATAAAATGTTGTTACCTTTAATATTTGATAATATTTCTCAACATAGTTATAACCCCCTCCTCCTATTTTAAATTTTTAAAGAGTCGAAAAAACTTTTTTTAAGTTAAAGAAAGTTTTTTAGCTGCATGGAACAGTACAAAGTTGCAGAATACATTCCTTTTTTAACACTAAAAAGTATGGAAAACTGGCGCCTGTTAAGTTTTTTCATATCTTTTTATTATTAAGGAAGTGTCTGTAAAAAATTAACCAAAAGAATATATGTATCTTATTATGCATCTGGCTGTACAAGTAGTTCCTTCCTGTACCTACCGGCTGCGCTCGTGTCGCTGTCAAACAATGTTCCCCAAGTATAACACAGTATCGGTTACTCTCGCGTAGCTATTACTTTCTCTATGTACCAGACCTCCATTGACCAATGGAGAATCCAGACACCTACAGACCTCTTTCATCCTTATAAGGAATCATCAGGAAGTCATAGCATTGTACCTGGCAGTTGAAGTACACAGGCAACCATGACCACTCGAATTTAAAACAAAATTGTGTAATCCGCGGAGACGTGGTACCTGTGTGCGCCACCTGTCGAATAAAATGAGAAACAAAAAACACATCAGAATTGATCAATTAAAAATCAATCAAATTCAAAATTGAACAATTTTGATGTTTTTGTTTCTCAGTTTATTCGACAGGTGGCTTCCCAATGAGCATTTTCAGAAACTTCTGGTGACAGATATTTATATAATTATTATAAAGAGGGTTCCATTGATACCCTAGGGTATTTAGAAGTTTCTAAAAGGCTCTAAATTGATGGTACCCTAAAGTAACATAAAACTGGCGTTAACAATATTTCCACGGACATCTTTATAAAAATTAAAGTCATCGGTTCAAATGTTATATACATTGGTGTTAACAATGTTTTCACCAACATATTTATAGAGATATAAGTCATCAGTGACAAAAGTTATATAAATTGGTGTTTGAAATCTTTCTGTCAACCCACCTATAAAACCGTAAGTAACTATCAATTAAAGATATATAAGATTGTTTTTAAAATGTTGCTATCAACCCACTTATAAAACTTAATTAACCAACAACAAATTTACATAAGATAAGATTGAAAATATTTCGAGAGACACTTATAAAAACTTGGGAACTCACACACAATAGTTATATAAATTGGTGTCTGTAATATTCTTATGAACTCATTCATAATCCTTTTTTGCCCATAAGGTTTTTTCTATAATGTTGTTATCAATTTCTTTATATAGTGATTATAATACAACTGTTTTTAGAACAAAAAAAACAATTTTAATTTATTTTGGCAATGATAATAGCAAAACAAACAAGATTTTTAAGGTTAATTTTGTGACATCGAAAGGCGCGTTTTTGCGACATCCAAAGAAGCGTTTTTGCGACATCAAAAGACGCGTTTTTGCGAGATACCATACCATTATTATCTTGTTTTAATTACATCAATCTGAGAGAGATAAGAGATCCAAATCTTCTTGAGATCACGTGGTCCGAATGAACTTGTATAGGCAAATCTCGCTTAGACCACGTGATACGTGTTTTGAATGAGAAACGCATAGATGGGAACCGTGTTTTAGAAAAAGAGAACAATATAGTAACCATGTTAAGGTCGCAAAAACGCACCATGAAACGTCGAGCGCATACGCTGATACTGCTGGTCGGCGGCAAATGTGAACACCCCGGAAAATACTCGCCTGTACACCCTTCGACCCCGCAATCTAACTATATTCTTGAGATAGTTACCTCTGACAGTTATGCGGCTTGAAGTGTGTGGAGGCGGGTATTTTTCCTGGTATGTGTAGTATGCTGGATCTCTCGAGGAATGCATTTACGAAAAGAGAACAATGGTAACTATGTTAAGCTCGCAGAAACGGACCATCAGTGTTCAACAATGCGCCATCTGCAGCCCTTTGTTCCAAGTAGCATCATTTTTTAAAAGGGTCATAAAATAGTGTTTGTCGAGGTAAACAGTGGTATAGTTGTATTGTTTTTTTTATAGAATTGTCGGAAATTTTCGCCATTTTGGATTACAAAAATAGGTTTTTGGCCTAAATAAAAACGTTATTTATGGGGTTTCAACATGTTTCAATCGAAATATTGCTTGTTAGGGTTAAGAACAATATACAAAATTCAATATTTGTCCCAGAAAGAAAAAAACGCGTATGAAAAAAAAACTAATATTTAAATGAATATTTTTTTCCCGTTTTCTCAAGTATTTTTGGAGCCCATGAAATTTACGTGAGTGTATTCGAAAACTATACAGTACACATGGGACCGCAGCTGATTTTCAGAGTAGGATGACTTGAAAAACAGCTTTTATTTGACTATAGTATATAAATATTCATATTCCTGCTTCAGCTTATCTCACGTTCATTTTTATTTATTTTAGAAGATTGCTAAACACCATTTTATAAATTTTTTTATTGTAAAAAGAAAAGGAATAATACATAACAAGCAAAGGGAAGAAAGATGGAAAATCTATATTTATAAATCCATAAAAACCTTTAATTTGTTATGTAGTGTTGTTAGAACAGTTGTAAAACCTTTTTATAATAATCTCTATACTTGGAGGTTCATAAGGAAGTTTTATAAAATCTATATGTTGTTTTTCTATCCATTACTATGTACCATTAATTTTTATAAGCTGGTGTTGAACAGTTGTTTTTCAAGTCTTTTTTACTCATTTAAGAGATATATTAGAGTTATAAAATTATCACCAACACTAAATAATATAACTTTTGGTTATTTTATGAAGGTTTTATATTATTTGCTGTAACTTTTATATAGACAAAAATGCTCATTGGGTTTCATTAATTCAAAATTAGTCAATTTTCATATTTTTGTTTCTCAGTTTATTCGACAGGCTGCGGACACAGAAACTTTTTGTTTTAAATTCGAGAGGTGTACATGGTCGCCTGTGTAGCTTCAACTGCCAGGTACAATCCTATGGCTCTCTGATGATTTCTAATAAGGATAAAACAGGTCTGTAGGTGTCTGGATTAGACATTGGAGGCCTGGTCGTAATGAAGTGAGAAACAAAAACGCTTTGTCCGATATGCCACGAGTGTTACTTTAATAAAATATGATGTCACCATTTTTTGCATGAGATGTGCATTTTTCCCTCCTCAATAAGAAATGGACAGTCTTGCACAAATTGTGGCTAAGGGCTCGGCTCACCGCCCTTAAAAATGGACACTTTTGGAGGTTCTGTGAAACATTCGTTCTTAGTTAAAGATGTCCTTTAAAATGTCCTAACTATTTTGTTTTAGCGCCTTTTAGGCATATCACTGATAAAAATTATGCAAAAACCGGACAAAACACTAATTATTCCCGATTTTTTTCAAAAACAAACATGCTTGCAAAGCATAATTGAAGAATGAAAATTGGTTACCATAGTATATGCTGGTGTGTTTCGGATTATTTATTGGAGACATTTTTAAAAATGTAATTGCTGAGAAAAACTAGGAGTGCAATTAAGATCATAAAAGAAGATAACACTTTTTTAATTTTTCAATACATCATAAAATATTCTGTGGTTTCCATTAAGACAACGCCCCAATTTCGGGAGATGCCACGGATAAAATCTTGTAGGTTACGTTAAAATGAAGCCGTTCACAATGTTTCAGCCGGGTGTTAACCATTTAAGAAAGCGCCGTGCTGTCTCGCGAACTATTAATTTTCAATGTTGTATTTTCAGTATTTTTTACAATGAATCACATGAAAACTGAAGTGTAAGAGATAAAGTCTCAGTGTGGTATTGCTGAAAAGGTATTTTGAGAAGATGTCAACACTATATACTTTATGTTACCTTTAAAATAACAAAACAATTATATGCAACAACAACTATTAATCTCAAATTTAAATAAAATTAGGGGCGATTCCTTCTCGAAAAATATTTAAAATAACGGTTAAAATAAACTCCAGGTTAAGCGTGTCTTCAAGGTAAGTTATCTTACCTCAGAGTTAACCTAAAAAAATAATTGCTTTAAACAGAAAAAAACTGAGATTTATAACCCGAATTAATTTAGCTCGCTAGTAATCCGTTATTGAGAAACCGGCCCATAGAAATTGTGGGAGGATTTTGAAAAAGCAAACCAAGCAAGCCTTACCTTTAACAGGTCCATTTTTTGTGACTTCTCCTGACTGTGACATCTGCCTGACAGTTTTTCCAGGTCCGTCATCCGACTTTTGGCTTTGGATCGAGTTCAGGGCATTATTTGAGCCAGTATCCGATAAGGATTCGGACACTCGAGATCGTTTGCGTTGAATTAAGTGCCTGGAGATTTCTTCTGATACTTTGGTGTTGGTCAACTGAGTTTTCAGCTCGTCCAATTCTAAAGGAGGAACGTTTCTTAAGTCTTTTTGTGACAAAATCAGTAGGTTAGGTTAGTTTTACTACAAAATCAATCATGGATAAAAAAGGTTTGTTTTCACTTATACACAAAAAAAAATCTGTTTTGTACTGATGTTCTAAATGGTACTGGGCTCGTATTCTTCTATTTTAGGGAAGGAAGTGATCGCGGAAAGCAATTCTTTAACAAAAAAGGCACCTAATTGGTCGAAATTTGTTTTCTGTCAATATTCTGTCTGTTTTGGCACTAATGACATAGTTCGGAGAGTAAAATCGCTCACAACTAATGCTATTAATGCCAAAACTGACAGAAACATGACAAAAAAAAATTAAATTTCGGCCAATCAGATGCGTTTGTTTGTGTTTAAGGGAAAGGTTTCTAGGAAGCACTCCTTTCCGTCAAATTCAAGAATAATGACCCTGGAAGATCTTTTTGCGTATCCAGAAAAAAAAACCCAAAACCTTTATGTGTTATCCAGTCTTGCTTTGGTGACCTTATCTTGTTTTTTATTTCTCTATTGATATCATGGTACTGAGCGCTGAGTATTCTATTCATCAAATCTAGGATTTCATCGGTCATCCAAACTCGCTTTTAATTTCTTGTTGCAACCTTTGCCAAAAGTGTTGTAGTTTAGACTATGTTACATACATAAAATAAACATTTTTTCTTGTTATGTGTCGAAAAATTGTACAGTTAAAGAAATATAGCTTTTTAAAGCAAGCTTTTGATAAAAATCAGAGACAGCAGAGCATACATTTTCACAAACCACGTTCGTTTATTCAATCTGTGAGCCTTTTGCGCACTATTCCGTTAGTTTATTAAGACCGAGGAAACCGAGCGCTCTTTTTTGGGTTCGTATTTATCAAGCAAGCAAACTGCCCAAGTAACATTTCATTTTTTATAGAGATTGCGAGCAAGTTACCGCCACCAAATTATAAACTTGAAAGTTTTATAGAAAAGTAACGAGAACCTTCCCGGAACCTTTATTACCCTCTTATTGGCTTAACTGGTATATCTTCTAAAGGGAGTGGCAACCTTATTATAAACTCCTTAAAAACCTAGAAGTTGCCTGTGAAAACCTTCTTACAACTTCTAGTTAGTTATGCGAATTAGGAGACGCAAAGGTCACAAGAAAGTGTATGCAAGCTTTATGAAATGAAATAAAGTAACCCCCATAAGAAAATGCAGTAGAAAAAGGTTTTTGATAGTTCTGAGGTTCTAAAAAAGTAATTAAGGATCCGTAATAAAAAAACAAGGGAATCAAAACATGCGGCACAAACTTTACTGTTAAAGTACTTTTCAAAAACCTAAAAAACACGAGCGCCTGCAATTTGTTTTATTTTGATAAAAAAAAAATTTCTATTCAATTTCCATTTTTTTTTGTTGGTTCTTTTTGTACTATATTATGAATATATTATAAAAACAGCAATATTTGTTATGAAAAACCCAAACATAAAGAGTTTTTTAATATTTGAAACAAATATTTACGCCGCCATATTCGCCATCAAAGTTTCTTTGCGCTAATCTGGATTTGTATCAAATCCAGTTGACCAAAAGTCTCTCTGTTAAAGGAATTGGCCGATTGACCCAAACCATGTAGAAGACTTAAAAGAGTGACAGATCTTTTAATAACCCAAAAAAAAGCAGTGTTTTTCAACCATTTCTCAAGAAAACAGAACAGAACAGAATCATTTTTCCACGTTCGTTTCCAATTAAAAATGTTTCTGATCGTCCAGACGATTCAGAAGCGTAAAACATATCTAAGCGTCGTCCCGCGGGGGTGGGTAGTGTCCACTGAAGGGACAATTTTAAGGTGGCCGAGAAAAAGGGCTGAGGCTTAAGCACGCAGCAAGAAGTTGGACGAAGACGACGAATCATATCCAGAAAAAGACTGGTTACACCAGGCAGCCTTGTGTTATTAAAAGAAGGGGGTTTTATCTCTATGAAGCTGTAGAAGCATCAGAGACAGCAGAGCATACATTTTCACAAACCACGTTCGTTTATTCAATCTGTGAGCCTTTTGCGCACTATTCCGTTAGTTTATTAAGACCGAGGAAACCGAGCGCTCTTTTTTGGGTTCGTATTTATCAAGCAAGCAAACTGCCCAAGTAACATTTCATTTTTTATAGAGATTGCGAGCAAGTTACCGCCACCAAATTATAAACTTGAAAGTTTTATAGAAAAGTAACGAGAACCTTCCCGGAACCTTTATTACCCTCTTATTGGCTTAACTGGTATATCTTCTAAAGGGAGTGGCAACCTTATTATAAACTCCTTAAAAACCTAGAAGTTGCCTGTGAAAACCTTCTTACAACTTCTAGTTAGTTATGCGAATTAGGAGACGCAAAGGTCACAAGAAAGTGTATGCAAGCTTTATGAAATGAAATAAAGTAACCCCCATAAGAAAATGCAGTAGAAAAAGGTTTTTGATAGTTCTGAGGTTCTAAAAAAGTAATTAAGGATCCGTAATAAAAAAACAAGGGAATCAAAACATGCGGCACAAACTTTACTGTTAAAGTACTTTTCAAAAACCTAAAAAACACGAGCGCCTGCAATTTGTTTTATTTTGATAAAAAAAAAATTTCTATTCAATTTCCATTTTTTTTTGTTGGTTCTTTTTGTACTATATTATGAATATATTATAAAAACAGCAATATTTGTTATGAAAAACCCAAACATAAAGAGTTTTTTAATATTTGAAACAAATATTTACGCCGCCATATTCGCCATCAAAGTTTCTTTGCGCTAATCTGGATTTGTATCAAATCCAGTTGACCAAAAGTCTCTCTGTTAAAGGAATTGGCCGATTGACCCAAACCATGTAGAAGACTTAAAAGAGTGACAGATCTTTTAATAACCCAAAAAAAAGCAGTGTTTTTCAACCATTTCTCAAGAAAACAGAACAGAACAGAATCATTTTTCCACGTTCGTTTCCAATTAAAAATGTTTCTGATCGTCCAGACGATTCAGAAGCGTAAAACATATCTAAGCGTCGTCCCGCGGGGGTGGGTAGTGTCCACTGAAGGGACAATTTTAAGGTGGCCGAGAAAAAGGGCTGAGGCTTAAGCACGCAGCAAGAAGTTGGACGAAGACGACGAATCATATCCAGAAAAAGACTGGTTACACCAGGCAACCTTGTGTTATTAAGGGGGTTTTATCTCTATGAAGCTGTAGAAGCATAATTACAAGTGATGGAATTTATAGTGAAACCTTTATAAATTTAACGAACTATCAGTTTCATAGGAGACCTATTATAAAAAAAGAATCTGGTTTTATAATAACTGTTTAAGTAATTGTTGTTGCAGTTATGTAGTAGCAAACATTAAAGTTGCAAGGTTACAACAATTACTATTATAAAAATTATCGTGCCTTCATGTAATTTTATAAAACCAGGAAACCTGGCAACAAAACCCGATCACCTTTATAAGAACTGGTAAGCAAACTTATAAAACTTGAGGTAATTGAAAATGTTACTTGGATGAGCTACTCTTTTCACTCCAAGCTGGTTGAGCGAGCACAGCCACCTCACTTTCAATAATCGCGCGCTGGATATCTTTCGGCTTCGTTTCTTTATATGCCAATTTTCCAAATTTACGAATAGTAATAGTGGTGAAAGAATACTTTCCGTGAATTCGGAATTCTTTCAAAGTTCTATAAATTGTTCTTCCATCTTCATAAGTAATGGGGAACACCACTGTCGCTACCTTTCCGTGAAAGGAAAGGCAGAGCTAATAACATAAACCCAGAAGAAAAACACTGGTAAATTTTAAAAAAGATGCTTATTTGCCAAATTACGATTAATGGTAATATCGTAAGCTCCGTAAGCTCGGTGAGCTCAGCTCCTCGACATAATAAACAAACGCGGTAATAAAAAATTAATCTATATAATAAAAACGCTGATATTAAATAGCAAAAAATTACTCTACCAAAATTAGAAATTCAAATAAAAATACATATAACAAAAACACTCGATAATTAAAACAAGTAAAATAATGAATTAGACATTCTTAAGCAATACTACTTTACTTAACCATACCATTTACTATATCTGGATCTAAAAAAAAATCAATATTTATTATTTAATAGGATAAACGTTATAGCCGAGTAGGGGATAGTGACAGGAACGCGAATATAACGTAGCCTTTAAATCTGTTCAAACCAATTGGTGCAGCAAGCGTGGGACCAGAGGTTTTCCATCTCATCTTTCTTCTCATATCCAAATGACAACCACACCTTCTCGTGGTGCTCCCTGTCTAAAACGGACGAGGCTCTGGCGACCGAACATGGGAGGTATAACCCAATGGGGAAGTTGAACTAGACCCAATAACCACTAGGAACTGCTCCATTAAGGACCTAAACAAACTCGTTCAGGGGATAAATCTAATGGAGTGGTTAAACTAGAATCAAAGGGTGCACAATAATGGCTGCAGTGCAGTGAATCTGGCCAACCGTCAGGCTGGTCGGAGCCACAATCGGGGGGTTTGAGTCGGTAAGAATCGTATGCAACATTTTCCCTCGATACCCTTGATAAAAAAAACGGTACAGCGATGGAATCCATCAATATTATATAGCCTACATAAAAAAAAACTACGCTACTACTAATCTCTGATATCTCAGTTAGGCTCACTATATAATAACCCCGATTCAAGTGAATCGTTGTTTAATGATCTAACATAGAAACATTAGATTAACTAAAAATTAAAAATATCTGGAAAAAAATATTTAATTTGCCTGGGGCATAATTTTTAAAACGAGAGAGGGATCAATCACTCGGCAGCCAGTTTTTTTGGAGTGTGTACAGAGTTTGTAGTGCAGTAGTCGAAATAAAAGTTTCTAGTGGAAGGTCGCTATCATGTGCATCATTAGCTCCTTTGATAAGTAGACTTTTGCTCCTGGTTATACCTAGAAGTAGTTCTGGGACCGCGAGTTTAATTGCCTTTTCATTGCGCACTATAACGCAGTTGGGTTGCAAATCTCCCACAATTTTGACTTAATATATTTCTCACCAAGGGGGTAACCACTAGTTCAAAAAATGTGACATGATTACCAATTTTGTTGAATTGTCAGTGATTGCAGGGGACTGCCGCGAGATTTCTAAAGATTCCCAGGGACTCTTAGGGTCTGCAAGCCAGGATTTGGTAAGGTTTAGGTAGTTGCAGGGGCTGCAAAGGACTGCAAACGGATAAGATTTGTGATATGATTGCCAACAGTAGTTACCCCCTCTGAGACAACTTCTAGGTAAAACAAGGAGGCAGTGTCACCTCATTAAATGACCTAATGATGCAATACACCCATTCCATAGTAACGGATGAGACATCGTATCCAAAGAAAATCATATTACGTTCGAATCTGGAGACTTCAACCAAATAATTTTGTCGCTCTGTAGGGCCCTGAAACCACCACCGTTAGTTTTTTTTTAAGATGTGTGTTTTTAAATTAGAACCAGGGTAACAAACGCGATATCTGGTTTCACTTTTCGTGGAATGGCTGACTAGCAACCTAATGGAAAAGAAACAAGATGAAGAAGAATTCCGGGGAATGATCCCATCTCTCGAAACAAAGATGCTTTTCCTTAAAACCTCTTTGAAATTTTAGATTGAAAAATATACATTTTACGCGCATGCTTGCCTGAGAAATGGGACCGATCCCTGGCATTGGAATCGGGGAGCGCGAACACCCTAGAATGGAATGAGCGATCACCGCTCAAGAATACGAAATGCGTTCGACGTGGGATCATTCGACAAAAATATATGTCGTTCCCTGGTCAAGAATTAAGGCACTGAAAGCATCTATGTCGCATTGGAATCGAGGACGACTTTATCTCAGCTAGCGGAAGGGCTGATAAGGCAACCCGGTACCTCATTGCAGAGTGTGGCGCATAACTAAAGACGAGGCACCAGATACTTGGATACCCGAACCTGGATGCAGAGGATCTGCAAATGCTCAAATCTACCAAACTACTATACTTTGTGTCGGTGCAGATTGTGGACTAGAAGAGGAGGGGGGGGAGGGTTCGAAGAAGGTAAAAAAATTGACCGCTAGGGCCTACTTGACAGCTACTTGGCAGCTCCCAGTCTACTACTAAGTACTACTAAACTATATCCATAAAAAGTAGACTAAAATCCTGAAAATCAACTAGTTTACCAAAACACCTCAAGTGTTAAGTTCGGGAATCGGTTTATTGTTGGACAGCTAATATTTTTCCTACTTGAATTGGGGTTGAGCCCAAAAAATCAAAAATCTCACTTAATTCGGGGGTACTTCTAGGGCAGAATCTGAGCCCTGATGCTAACCCCATTAAAGCAAAGATGTTTAAAACACTTACCGTCTAATTCTTCGTTTTCAGCGGTCTGCTGGATATGCTGCATCAAAAACTCAGCAAAAGCACCTTTTTTGTTCAACAACTCTTGGTAAGTTCCACTTTCAGAAATTTCACCTTCCTTCAGCACCAAAATGTTGTCGGTTTGAGGTAAGTAAGTAATACCGTGGGTAACTAGCATCCTGGTCTTTCCTTTTAACATTCCATTTGGTCCTAAGAACATAAAAGGCGAACATAAATGTAATTTAGAAAAAATGCCATAGTGTATTTTGTTAGGGGGAATCAATAAATTAAACATTATGTGTCGTCAGTATTAAGGTCTGAAGATGTTTTTTCTTGAGTTTTTTCGACTTCTGCAGTACTAACCTGGGAACTACCATTATCGTAATTTGTCTTGTGCCGGTATAGCTGCGCACAGATATATGGAACTCGTAAAAGAATCCTTTTTATGGATGTTGGTTAACCATTATTATTACGAATTGTCAAGAAAATAATCCCGGACTTTTTAAATACCTATTATGGTTGTAGTAATAATCCAAACAGTTTCATGTTAAGCAGAATGCATAACGAAAAGTCCGACCCTGGCGAAGAATATTTTACCTGATGTGTTGGTAAAATAGTTTGCTTAGGATCAAGTGATTATCGATTTTCATATATCTGTGCACTGACACTGACAACAAGAGTTTCTCATAGCACTTAAGTGCTAGTATAAATACAAAATTACTCTAAATTGCTTTTTTTCATACCAAGCTATTGGAAACTTTACTGGCCTCCCTTGAGAGAATCTAATAAAAAAATTCACTACAATATATGTATCACAAAAAAATATGTAGAAGAACGTGTATTTCTCGCCTATTAAATTGTGTTCTCCAAATAACTGTTATATAGAGGATATAATTTAATGATTGATTAATTAGTTTGTTTTGCGGTAATTCAATATTCTGCTAATAAACGAATTATAAAAAGAAGCTAGAGGGTAAACCGCGAAAACCGCTGGGGGCACAAGACGTTATACAAGACGCGCAAGTGTAAGGCCAGCATAAGAACGAACATGACATAAGACATATGTTTAGATTTATTTTTGTTGTTTATAGAAACAGCTTTTAAGGTCGACTTAGGGAGTGTTGTAGATTCTTTCAGTCAATAGCATAGAAAATTTCTCTTATAGATAATAATTGTTGGTGTAAGACTAGCTTTTCCAAATTTTGTTTCACTACATTACAGTTTTAATTTCTTTAAATTATCTTATTTTTGCGCTATTGCATATGACGTATTTTCCTCACTGACCACCACTAGTTGCAAGATCAGCTGGTTGACCGTTAAAATTTCCAATAAAATTAGCCCTCAACAGACAAGGTAGGTGCCACTTTCAAAATAATAACTTTATAACTTAATTCCGGCATTATGCATGCAAATGTTTGTGCTTGCTAGCGACCCTACAAATTATTCGTTTTACACTCAATAATCACTTTGTTTAGTATTACCCCTATGTTTACAAATTGATAAATGTACTAATTATAGCATTTGTAGTTATATTGAAATATTAAAACAATTAGCGTATTTAACTTATTTGTGTTTTTAATTCAACATACACCTGGAGCCACGCCTCCCTTGAAAACAAAGACTATCCACGCCGATGACCAAAGTTAAAAAACACCGCACGGAATACATGGCATTTTGGTTGATTGCAGAATTTAATGATCACACTTTAATCAAATCGTATGATTAGTTTGCAAGAGACAGGGGGATTTCGAAAGTAGTTACTAACATGTGAAAATATCGTCATGTTTTATTAATAAGATTTTTGTGAGTTTTCTAACAAGATTCAGTTGAGTGTTGGCATCAGTATATATGGGCACAACCGTTTTTAATTAGATGTGATATTTTAGTGTACCGGGGTCATCACAAAAGTCTTAACTTTAGAGAATTTATGTATATTTGTTATGTACATATTTTTATGTCTTTTAATAACAGATTACTGATTAAAACTAACCATCAGGCAGGTTATCAAGACCATTATATTCGTAATTTAAGTTACAAGAGAAGTACCGAAAGTACTAAACTACATTTTTATAGATTATTATTTGGCGTGGAAGGTAAGTAAGCGCTAGGATTTTAATTAAACCTGTTACTTGCTTTACTTGAGACGTCTTTAAAATAAAAAGAATAAAGGAGCCGGTTAGTGATTGATATTTATAGCCTCAATTAGTAGTAAGGTACCTAAGCTTCAACACTATAGAATTATACTTACTAAACTACATTTTTATAGATTAATATTTAGCGTGGTAAGTAAGCGCTAGGATTTTAATTAAACTTGTTGCTTCCTTTACTGGAGACATCTTTAAAATAAAAAGAATAAAGGAGCCGGTTGATGATTGATATTTATAGCCTCAATCAGTAGTAAGGTACCTAAGCTTCAACACTATAGGATTATACTTAGTTACTTTTCTATGTATAGGGAGGATCCGTTCTTTCCCTAGGTGTTTCAGGGTCATTATAGGTAAGTATATATATGCTGTTTATTTTCAGTTACCTATATGAGCCAAGTAAAATCATTATCATCGTGATTTAATATGTGATCAGAATCAGCAAATTAAAATCTACAACATATCTACCAAATTTTTATTGATATCTAAACCCACTCATTTTTCCATATAATTGTATCTATTCCTATAGATGTACTTACAAAAGTGGGTATTAGACACTTTTGGTTGTTCCGCTGTAACTAAAAGTACGAAGATATGTTCTTATTAATCTGCCTGGTTACCTAAACGTACCCACTAATCTAATACCTAGGATAAGCCGTAAGTATATGGGATAAACACATAACAATTAAACATAAATTCTCTAAAGTGAATACTTTTGAGATGACCTCGATACACTAAAATATCACCCCTGAATAAAAACGGTTGTGCGCATACATACTGATGCCAACACTTAACTGAATCTTGTTAGAAAACTCAAAAAATATTATTATTAAAACATGACGATTTACTTGTTTGGTAACTACTTTCGAAATCCCCCTGTATCTTTGAAACTAATCATACGATTTGATTTTGGTGTGAAAGTGTGATCAGTAGCGTGAGATCTACAACATACCAAAATTTCATTAAATTCTGCAATCAACCAAAATGCCATGTATTCCTGACTCATCATCATAGGCAATCACTCGTTACCGAGTATGATTTTCTCTATTCTGTATCGTCGCTATCTGTTCTGCGTTTTTTGATGGCTATGTAAGCCAATTCTCGATACGCACACCCTTCCAGAGTCCTGGCACACCCAGTCTCCGGCAGCAGCCGGGTGTTGTTGGTCGTCCATCCTTCCATTTTGTCGCTCCTTTCTACGTTCTCTCTTTTCCGTCTCTAGTCTACGTCGTTGCTCTTCAAAAGTTTGTGCTCCCTCATGGACTGTTCGGCGCCATGAAGCCCTATCGTTTGCCGTGGTCTCGAAGTTGTTTATATCGATGTGACCCTTCATCATATTGCATTTGAGAACGTCCTTGTACCTTTTTTGTTGACCTCCTTGATTTCTCTTTCCCTCCTTCAGTTGTCCATAAAATATCTGCTTTGGGAGACGTGTTTCGGGCATGCGGATAACGTGACCAAACCAACGAAGCTGGTGCTTGAAGATAAGGGCTTCTATACTAGTTGTTCTAGTACACTTATGTTTGTTCGTCGGTCTTGCCATTTGATTCTCAGGATTCGTCTTAAACAACTTTAGTGATATTTTTCTAGTCGTTTGATATGCCTTCTGTAGGTGGTCCACGTTTCGCATCCGTATGTTAGAGTTGGTAATATAACTGTGCAATCGGAATTAATCGGTTTGATAGTATCCGTGCAAGTATTTTTCCAGCAACAGAAAGCAGAGATATACCTCTGTAGTTTCCACATTGGGCCTTGTCGCCTTTTTTAAAAATGGTAACTATAGAGGCGTCTCTGAGTTCGGCAGGAATGGTCTCAGTGGTCCATATTTTACTTATTAGAGTGTGCATTTGGGAATTAAGTGCGGGAACCCCTTGTTTGTAGAGTTCAGCAGCGATACCATCTGTGCCTGCTGACTTGTTATTCTTTAGCTGTGTGATGCCTTTTCGACCTCCTCTAATCTCGGAATCTCACTGAGGTGTTGTTGTGTGGTTTTCTCCAAAATTTTGTCGAAGATGTCATTATCGACCTGAGACTCTCTGTTGAGTAGTTCTTGGAAGTGTTCTTTCCATCCTGAGGAGGATCTGTCTTTAAGCAGCCTTGTTCCATCTTTGGATCGTAGGGGACTGATACCTTGTGTAGTGGGACCATATATCATATTAGTAGCTTGAAAGAAGGCTCTGGTGTTGTTGGACTCAGCTAGATGTTTCACGTCATGTGATTTTGTTGTCCATCATTGGTTTTTTTAATCTAGTTGTTTGCCTTTGTACTTCTGCTTTGGCTTCTTGATATTGCCTTTTCTTTTCGTTAGTTAGGGTGGCTTTTCCAAGCATTATGTGCTTTTCTCTTCCTCTCAATAAGGTCTTGAATTTCTTTGTCGTGCTCATCAAACCAGTCTTGATGTTTTCTTTGTGTGTAGCCGACCGACCTGACTAAAGTTACATTTGTAATGATTTTGCGAGTAAAGTTTAATTTGGCCACGCGTTAACCCAACTCGACTTCTGTGCGAAAGTATCACTTTACCAACGAAGCGACACTGAATGTACTTTTCAGGCACCACAACAGGCGACGATAAAAATAATATGAAACTTTTTTAATATAAAAAACATGAAAGTATTTAATATTTACAAAATATAAAGCTTCTTAATAAATATAGTTCATATTTTTCACAAAACCAGTAAAACTCCGTTTTTTGGTTTTTCTTTAATTAAAGCATATTTTTTTCTTAATAGGCGGTGAACGTCATAAATGAAAACCCTATAAAAATTAAACTTACGACAATAACCACTTTGCGATGGGGTAAATCACTCCGCGAAATCGAGTCATAAATTATCAATAAATCCTTACAAAAATTGCGAAATTATCAGAAAAACGCAAAATGCTGCGAAATCGCAAGTACTTTTTGGATATCCCTCGTGAAGTCACCTCAAAAAATACGAAATCATTAGGAATTCTTTGAAGTGTGAAATCGCGTCACAAATTTTGCATTAAAGGATACCCCGAGTGGAACCACCTCAGACAAATTGGAATACCGAGTTGTGTTCCACCCCCACAAAATATGTACCCCTACTGCCAAAATTATAGGGATTAATTATCAGGATTTCTACAAACTACCAGTATTGCCAAGTACGGCAGTAGTGCGAGTGCTGCCAAATACTGCCATTACTGCCAAAAATGTGTACACCTACTGCCAAGGCGGACAACCCCTCGCCTACTCCCAAATGTGGTCACACCCTCAGTTTAGTCCAAACCAAGTAACAAAAATGGCCTTAAAAGATATGTATAGCCCTCCATACAACTTTGATGATGAACTTTGACGTTATTACAGATTTTGATGAAAATGTCAAATGTCCATCTAAGTGTGAAAACCGTGTTTTGGTTCTTGAGTTCGGGTTTCTAAATATATATATTTATTTTTCTTCAACCTCTCAAAAACTACGGATATTAAAGATTTCAAGATTAGTATACTCTTTCAAACTCCCCACCCTCATCAAAAACTAGCTGCTCATCGCCAAACTTTTTGTGCAAAATTTAATCAGAAAAATTTTATATTTAGGTCTTCTTTGACCCCAATGGCTCATTTTTGGTGGAAATAAAAGTTTCTTTTGCCGAATGGCTAAAACTGTTGCTAAAACAGCCAAAAAATCGACTGGAGCAACATAAAATTCCCGCAGTCAATCTTAATTAGTTAAAACATATGAAACTTCCAAAAAGATATGGAGAAATATGAAAAATATAAATCTGTTGTAACCCTGTGTTTTACTGAGTGACTGGGAACACTGAAAATCGAAATAATGTAAACTTTCTTACCTAAAACGTTTTCGAAAATAT
Source organism: Oxystoma pomonae (assembly GCA_963921995.1). Lineage (NCBI taxonomy): Eukaryota > Metazoa > Arthropoda > Insecta > Coleoptera > Brentidae > Oxystoma > Oxystoma pomonae. Next base: position 98,185,326 of record OY998164.1, read on the forward strand.
GTTTTCCAACGTGCGAGTCGACAGCACTAAGAGGATCATCCAAGAAATAAATTTCTGCGTTGGTGTAGACTGCTCTAGCCAAACTGACTCTTTGTTTTTGACCCCCAGACAGGTTTATACCTAAAAAAAGAAAATGTATCTACAAGCGATTTTTAATTGATATTACTATATCTTAACTTGTTAAGAAAATATTCCAGGGACCCTATTCTTAAATATCGAGAGAAAGATCGATCACTTGACAGCCAATGCAAATCAAATGAAAGTTAGACGATCGTTCGTATAAAATTTTCCCTCAGGAAAAGGGTAGTACTTGTTATTTTAAAAATAGCTAAAAGGCCATAAAATAATTAATGAGTTTTTACGAATATTCTTCCGTTACCACTAAGGTATACTTATATTGTAATTATCAACACAGTCACACATAATTTTTGCAAATTTACATGGCGGGGCACAAAATTTAGGACTTTTGAACCCACTGCTAAAAAAATGACTTTCTAAAAAGGAAAAAGATCCAAATGTTCGGATTATATTGAAAATTTTACAATTTTTTTAAAATTTTAGTTGGCGGAGACAATTAAAAATTGCTAATACCCTTCCTGAAACTTTTCAAGCATCACCCTTTGATCTTAGTTTAAAGTATCAGTCAATTCAATCAATTTTTATTGCCTAGCCGATTAAAATAAGATGTAGTTAGTAGTAGTAGGCAAAAGTAGTAATTTCTTTTCATTTATTTATTTCTAAATTTCCTTAAAATTATTAAATTCACATTTTGTATTTGATATTTCAACATAATCATAGTATTTTCTCATTTCAAAATGCAAGAAAATTAATCCCGTGTGCTTTTTAAAATTAGTAAAAAATAGAAAACATCATTTTTTTAAATGTTAATTTAAACAAATTGAAATTATTGCTAATTAATTATTTAGACACTCTTTTTTTTTGTTTATTGTCTTTCTAAAATTGCTTCTACTATGGGGAGTTTGAAAAAAAGAATTATTTTATCTTTATTTTAAATTTTTTAAACGGTAAAATTTGAATTTCTTTTGGAAGTGAATTCAATATTTTTGGTGATAAATACATAAACATCCTTTGACTTATGTGTTTTTGTTACTGGTGGTATAAAATAATTTTGATCATTATGATTTCTTTTAAGATTTATTTCACTATTCCTTTTAATAATCTTACAAATGTTTATCCAGAATAATTCAGAAAATTTTAAAATTTTATGTTTTTTGAAAATATTTGCTGTATGCTCTCTCTTATTGCATCCCTCTATAATTCTAATAAAAGATTTTTGAATAATTTTTAAATTATATAAAGTTTCCTTATAAATTCCACCCCATATTCTTTTTAACGATACTGGTATGGTATGTTTTATAAAGAAAAAGCAAGTCAAAATATATTTTTTAATTTATTTGTTACATATTTAATATGTTCTTGAAAATTTAGATTCTTATCAAATATTATTCCTAAATATTTAACTTTATTTTTTTGTTCTATTATTTCACAATTACAATTTTGATTATTTTTACAATTTAAGTGATACTTTAAGGGATTACAAAATTTATAATTGTTTCTTAAAGTAAAATTTATATATTCTGTTTTCGTTGAGTTTAAAAACATACTATTTTTTGTATACCAATTTTGAAGTAGTTCTAAATCATTCTGCATATTTGTTTTATTTGTTTCCCAATTTGTTGATTTATAAATAATCGTAATATCATCAGAAAAAGCCATAATTCTACCTTTAAATTTAGACAAAAATAAACTGTCAATGTATATCACAAACATTAACGGTTCTAATACTGTTGTTTATTCTTGTAATTTGAATTTTATTTTCGAAATAACTGGAAAACCATTTGAAACATTTTTCTTTAATTCCTATTAATGAAAGCTTATGTATTAAATTTTTATGAGAAATTGTATAAAATGCTTTTTGTATATCTATAAATAATCCACTCACTTTCTTATTTTGGTCCAAATTTTGAGTAATTTCATTTGTAAAATTAATTAATGCAAGTTCGGTTGATTTTTTTTAGGTAGGAAACCGTATTGGTTTTTGAAAAAACGTTTTGTTGTTGTAAAAAATCATATATTTGTTTGTGTATTATTTTTTTGAATATTTTTGAGAAAATAGATAATAAAGCCACTGGTCTATAGTTGCTTGGATTTTCCTTTTGGCCAGATTTAAAGATTGGAATTAATAAGGATGTTTTTAGACGTTCTGGAAAAATTCCATTTTTTAATAACAGGTTAAAAATATGTGTTATTGGTGTTGCAATAAATTGTTTTATTTATTTTATTGTTTTAACTTGAATTTTATCAATTCCAGGAGATTTATATTGACTAAGTGTCTGTATAGTTTCAAGAACTTCATTTTCAGTTTTATCTTTCCATTTGAATTCTGAATTGATAATTTATTGATAATTTTCTCTTTGCAATTATTTTCAATTTTTTTATTACATCTTATTTTTTCACATTTTGAGGCAATTTTTTGTCCTACTTTAGAAAAGAAATCATTTATAATTATTTCTTTTTCATATTGTATTATTTTATTATTAATATGTAATTTATTTATTTTTATATAGTTTTTTAGATCCTGTTAGTTCTTTTAACGTTTCCCAATGTTTTTAAATACAGCTTTCTTGTAATATTTTGTCTTCATAATATTTTGATTTAGTTAACCAAATTAATTTTTCTAAAGATTTTTTGTAGGAAAGATATTCTGTTTTTATTTGTCAGTTATTAGGATTTGCTTTATATTTTTTGTTTAATTTATCCCGCTTTCTTACACTATTGGTAGTAGTAGAAGATGGACGGCTTTTAAAGTCAGGCAAGTAGGACTTTATAGACCGTTTTTATCAAATCCTCGTGCACCTCGACCCCGACTGATGTACATGCCCTTTGGGATGCGATGCAATTTTTCTTTCTTTAAAAGGGCTTAATTTTGCCTGACACCGCTTTGTCGAGGGCAGGGATCTTTAGAAGACTGCGGAGCAAGTATACACAAGTTTATCCTCCGAACATCCCACCGTCCCAGCAGAACTTGGTTTTTAATAGTAGACGTTTATCCGAAAATCGAAGGTACAGTGCCAGTTTCGCTAGCCGAGGTCGCCGTCTATCTTTGAGTTCCGCAAATTTTTCGGTGCAGTGTCAACCGTGCTACGTCTACCTCGTTTCTTGATGATCTATGCGCAACGTGAACCGCAGAACTGCTGAGAAGAACGGCTCGTCGCATCACGTCGCTTTCGGTGTTGTATGAAGCAATTGGCCACTTTCTCATTTGGGATTAAGTATCAAGTCACAGTAAGATTAAGTTAAGACTTTCATGGTGCTGTCAAAGTTCCACTTAAGTACCAAATTTTGACCCTTGGCTTAAGTGGTAAAATTTGACTACTTAAGTTTTACTTACCATTTTTTTCCGTTCTTGGTGTTTTTTGAAGTTTATTCGGACTAGCATCGTTTTTTTTACTATAAAATAAATATTCGAAGACTCATGCCAAACAATTCGAGAAGAAAATGTTGAAAATAGTTTTCCATTGCTACTAAATTTCCGACAGTTAACCGACTGTCAGAAATTTAGAGACGGCTTTTAGAAAATAAACGAACTTACTTAACATACCTAGACATTTTGTTTTGATTTGTCCGCTATCACTACTTTAATAGTTTCGACGATGATAATTTCAGGAAAAGATTTCGTCTTACAAAAGAAAGCACGTTATTTGATCGAGGCTCAAATTGAGCAGCACTATGACTAGTGAGTAAGAATATTTGGGAAAATTTGTTAATATCTCTCCACAAATAGATGGATGATAAGGATCGAGTTAGGTGAAAGAGAATATAATCATTTAATTATCATACACAAGGGGTAGGACAGTGCCCAAAATTTGTAAACCTATTTCAGGAGTGTCCCAACACTGATATTTGTTACTTACCAATCGGAGTCGTCTTAAAAGATTTCTTTTGCCTCAAAAATCACAAATCCATTCACAAAAAAAACTGAAAAAAACTGCTGTCAAACGTTAATTATTGGACGTTGGTTTGGTAAAATTCCAAAATCCCTAACAATCTGTTATCAGTCTGCAGCGTTGCCAGCTTGTTTGTGACTTAAGTTAAGTATAAGATACGTAAAAGTTTGACAAGCGGTTTGACTACTTAAGTTAAAACTTAAGATAATCCGAAGTCAGAAAGTGGCCAAATATGTACTTGCCGAAATGTGTGTTCTTCTGCAGATAAAGACGATGTTTACTAGTCTACAGCGCCCCCCGGTACACATTTTTGTTTCAGAAAGGGTGAAGGTGAAAGTTACCTATTTTTTTTTAAGTGTCCGTAAAATAATTGTAACTTAAACCCAAAATTTGATCTTTTTAAGGTTCAACATTTACAAAAAAGTACAAAGTTAGTACGAGGTTCAAAGTCTTAAATTTTGTGGCCCACCCTATTATATAATATATTTAGGTACATACCCTTTTCTCCAATTTCTGTCTGATCACCTCCCGGTAACATTTCAAAATCTGGTTTCAGGGCGCACGCTTCGATAACTTGATTGTACAGTTTCTTATTAAACTCCTTTCCAAACAAAATGTTATCCCTCAATGTGGCATTTTGAATCCAGGCCTGTTGAGATACGTAAGCTATTGATCCGTACGTGTTTACCCTTCCCCTTAATTTATCCATTTCGCCCAGGAAAGCTGACACTAAGCTACTTTTTCCGGTGCCCACCGTTCCCACAACGGCTGTCAAAGTACCCGCGGGTACCGTAATGTTAATATCTTTTAGGATCGGCTCCTCTCCCCACGAGAAGGTGCCGTTTTCGATTGTAAGTGGCTTGGCTGAAAAGAGAACAAATACCTGAAAAACTTGTTCTTGAACAAGATATAAGTTACATAAACTTATTTTTTAATATTGCACACAGTTTTACACGAAACATTATTTTAAACAATTTTAATAAAATTAACATTGTTGGCGTGGAAAAACACCATCAAACACAGTCTGGCACTGTCCACTAGCGGGTCTATTGTGGCTCCCTTTTGACATTGTTTGTTGCTACAGAATATTCAGCCCCGTAAAATGGCTCGCAACTTGCTTTGGTGAAGCATCTTTCAGATCCAGCCCTTCGATCTGTGGTTTACCGAAAAAACGTTGACGTGCAATGGCCGGGCATTCACACAGCACATGTCTGGCTCTTTAAAATATCCCAGTTCCGGCAATTCTTTCCAGTATTGGTGGAACTTATTCTCCATCCAGCTTGAGAGAGCGGTGTTGATTGTGTTATATGCTATTCCAATTGCTGGTTCGGGGCCAACGAAGATAGGGTTCCCACCTAATTCTGATTTCGAAATTCCCTGACCTTTCCAGATTTTCCCTGACCATTTTTTTAAAAATTCCAAGTATTTTCCGGATATAAATTGCTTGTCTTCGTGAAATTTAGACTTTTACCATGACAATTTTTGAAAGCTCAGATTTAGCAGGTATTTATATTATAGAGATAAAAAGGTATAAAGCAGATAAATAAGACGAGAAACTTTGTTCAAAACTTTATTTGAAGACAAAAATCACAGGAACTAAATTCATTAAATCGTAAAAATAAATAAGGTACTTAACAGTATTAAAAATAAAAGACTAATTTGCCTAGTTCTACCCGAGGTTCTACCACCGTTTTTTTGGTTAATCTAGCCAGTTATAAAACTAAATTGCACGAAGTGTTAATATATATACACATGAGCACACGCACACGAAAAAGAAGACCATTGCATTGCGTCAAAATTCAAGACAGAACAAACACAGGGAATATACCAGAAACCAATTACTGAAGAAATAAAAGAACCGCAATGGGGCTACAATATACACGAGCTCTGAAAGAACATCCAAGAAACAGTAACTAGGGTGACTAGTCAAGTGCTCGACAAAAAGATAAAACAAAAAAGGAAGTACAAAAAAAGAAGTTAAAAAACCTCCAAATCAGTTACTTCAACCGAAAAGAAACCAAAAAACAAAAGATCAAAAGATCTTGGGTGGAAATAACAAAAATTCAAACTTGGATGAACATCCAAGTTCCTTGTAGGATGCTCATCCAAGTTTGAATTTTCGTTATATCCACCCAAGATCTTTTGATCTTTTCTTTTTTTTTAAAGAAGGAAGTAGTTTGATGACGACTGTAGAAGAGTGACGGAAAGACGAAATATGACCAGGAAAAAAATGCTTCAACACCCAACATCATCTAATAGAAGAGTATAAACAACAAGTTCTGCAGCGCGCAGAATGATATAAAGCACAAAGAGAGACCACTATCTAAATATAATAAGAGAAATGGAGGAAAACAGATAAAACAACAGAATAAAAGAATACTTTCAGGCAATATCAAAGCACAAAACATGATACCAACCCAGAACCGCAAACTTCCTCTAACAAACAACGGACAACTGATAACCAACGAAAGAGAGATCCTGCCTAACCACATGGAAGAACTACTTTTGCGAACTACTCAATGAAGAGGTAATTACCATAAGCATAGACCAGATTTTCACCGTTAGACAAATAATGAATAAATGCTGGGAATTTGACAGGGAACTTCACCAGATGTTTATTGATTTCAAACAGGCATTTGACATATTATCTAGAGCAAAGTTGAGGGAAACAATGCAGGAACTGAGCTTTTAAAAGCTGATATCCCTGGTAAAAATGTGTACGGAGGATACAAAGTGTAAGATAAGGGTGGAACAGAGCTGTTTTTTTGTTATCAACAATGGGCTTAAGCAGGGTCGAGAATCTCTTTCACCCCAACTCTTCAACATAGCATTAGAAGATGCAATTAGGAAAGCCAAGATTGAGACACCAACGGCTATATTCCATCAGGGAGGATCCAACCTACTGCTGGCCTTCGCAGAGTATGTGGACATAATTGGCAACATCAGGATTAATCTTAAAGACTCTTTGCACCACAATATTTCTGCATCCATAACTGATTGCTTAATAAAAAAGATTACAAAAAAGGAGTAGAACCCTTTTTGGCAGTGGAAGCAGTTTCTGTGGAGGTTCCTCCACTTCCAGTAGTTGGTGTAGATGTAGGTCCAATGTCATTTTTGGCCAAGACTGATAGTGTATCAGTTTTCTTGATTAACAAAGACCTTGAGTTTTTTTCAGCTTCCACGTACTTTACATGCTCACTGGGCTGGGCACTCAAATATGATTTGAGCGGCTGATTCGTCATCCTCATTACATAGTCTGCAGGAGGGTTCATCTCTATAGATTCCCATCCTATGCAGGTGTTCTCTCAGTGCGCAGTGACCGGTTAATAGCCCTGTCACTTGTCTGATTTCGTTTCTATTCAGTTTAAGGATTTCACAGGTGAGTGGTCTTGAAGGGGATGCCACCATTCTTTTGCTGTGGTTTTGCCCCGATATTGAATGCTAATGGTTTCGATGTTCTTCGTGCACCCATCGCTTGATATTGTTATATCTTTGTTGAGATATCTTCTTCTCAGGTTTCCCGCAGACAAGAATACTGTGGTATGTTTCCCCAGAGATGCAAACCAATTTGATCTTGGGACTAGGCCATATACTCCCGCTCCTGATCCACTGTCCATCTTGGATCCGTCGGTATAACATAACAATTTTCCTAACTGGACTAGTGATTTCTCCGTCTTGCTTTCCCAGCATAGCTGGGTCTTAAACGGCTTGTTCGTGTTGATTTTCGGAGTCATGATGTCACTCCTCATCTTTAGCAGCGAGTTGATGACAATGCTCACAATCTTATCATACCAGTTGTCATTGCATTTTAGTCTGTATGATCCCATTCTCGCCTCCGCTTTGATGATAATGTCAAGTGATGGGAGGTTTAGAATGGCCTCCATAGCAGCAGTTGGTCTGGTGCTCATTGCTTCCATTATCCAAATCCATGAAAGTCTCTGGAGTTTGGAGAGCTCCAGTTTTGCAGTGCTTTGTTCGGCCTTCGGCCACTATACTGGGGTAGGTGGTAGGTTGGGTTGTTGGGTTTTACCACCATCGTGTATAACCAATGGGTTATGTGTGGAGCAAGTCCACAAGTTTTCCCTACAGCTCTTCTGGTGGCCATTAGCGCTATTTTGCTCTTGTTAATGGAGTAAGCAATATGCGCGTTCCAGGTTAGTTTTGCATCCAGGATAACCCCGAGATATTTTACCTCCTGGGCATATTGTATCTGGTTTTCAAAGAAGGTCCTTTCAGCTTCCTTTTTTTCGTGAAGCGCTGTTTTCTCGGGATTTACCTTGAGGTCCACCCGTTTGCACCAGTCTTCTACGATTTTCAGGGCTTGTTGCATTTGCCCTGATATTTTTTAAAGGTTTTGCCCCATGATTAGTTTGACGATATCGTCAGCATACCCTTGGGTATAGACGCCTTTATTATTAAGTTCGTTTAGGAGTTCGTCTACAACCAGGTTCCACAATAATGGTGATAGGACCCCTCCTTGTGGGCATCCTTTGGCTACCACGACCTCCATTGTGTGTCCGTTTAGAGTGGCTTGTACCTGTCTTCCACGAAGCATACTATCTACCCATCTACCTATGGTGTTGTTGATGTTGTGTCTTGACAGGGCAGTGTTCATAGATTTAAAGGAGGTTCGATCAAATGCTACTTCTATGTCGAGAAATGCTACGAGAGCGACTTCTTTTTTGATGCTTGATGTTGGATGCTTGTTAGTTTGGCTTCTTCAAGTGTACAGGATGAGCCAGAAATCGTGGTCAAAGCAAGTGATATCGAATTAATAAGTAAGTCAAGGGTAACTCAAAAAATCAATGATAATAATGAAGATTAATCTGAAATAAAAATTAACTCTTTTTGGGTTAGCCTGTGGTAATGATGTATCTTCCGAAAATACAAAGATTTACTCACTTAACAGACTCAAAAATTATAGCAGCACAATAACTCGGGACGTCTAAATCTCGGTCAAAATAGGTTTTTCAAAATAACGTAATATTATAATAAATGCAATAATTACCATCATCTGGATCATGTGTCACATTGTGTGGATCCAACTCTTCGGCATTCATGAACCTGTTTATTCTTTGAACTGAAACGTAGGTCTAAAAAATTAATTTTCTGTTTAAAATTAAGTAATGATGATTCCATACGGAGTCTAAATTTCCACAGCTTATATTTCTATTATTTTGCTAACTTTCTATAACGATCATAAGTATATAATACCACTCTTTTATTTGTCTGCCTATATTTGGCAGTTCTAGTTATAAAAGAAAACTTATAATAGAAAATAAAGCTGTCTAGAGATGAGCTCAGTCTAGATTCTGTGTAGGACACCTAGAGCAGATTTATAAGTTTTTAATAAGGCTAATTCTTTTAAAGTAAAGCTAGGTATTTTAATTCTTATTAATAAGGGACATATGCTAATAGATAGAATGATAGATGGCCAAAACGAAAGTTACCCAAAAATAAGTTTCTTTTTTATAGGTATATATTTTTTTTTCAAGAATTTAGTGAGTTTACGAGTGTATTAGTTGTTAAATTTTTTCTGCATTGAATCCACATTAATATGATTTCAAAGCATTTTTTAATATTTCAAGTATGTTCTGAAGTACGAAATGTATACCCACGTAAAATAAAAATTACACAGGCCTGCATGAAATTTGTGATGACGTGATTTTTGTTTGTTAACCTCAGTTTATATAGAAATAACTAATTTAAATACAATTGGCCTCTATCACCCACAAAATTTAAAAAAAAATCTTATAATAGGCGTTTTAAAACATTACTGTGGTGTAGGTTAAAACAAAAAAAATTGATTGTCCCTTCCTAGGTATAAAAACGTGAGGCTGAATTTGTAACATATTTTTCACAAAACGGACCACTTTTGTACTTAAAAGCAATTGCTAATCTAGTTTCTTGCCTCGGAGCCCCTGAGTCCACACCTTCTGACTGACCAATAGCAAGATGATTAAAAATATAAATATCTATTACTGCTACAGCAGAAATTCAAAAATAAATAAAAATGTGGTACGCCAATACCAATAAAGGGACGACTAAATGTTACATCAAAAATAATTGGTACTAAAACTGCTAAATTTTTAGTGCCAGATAAGATGTGCTGCACTTTGTTTTCGTTTTATGGGCAAATATCTAATTATAACATGCAGTTCAGTGCTTCGTTGATACGCCCCTGTGTCTGTCTTTACGTGGGTCTACATTGAATTAAAATTTCACAAAAATCTGATGGTTTCGGCACACACCTAACATTTTTTGTATACACGTTAAATTTCGCACAACATTATGCATTGTTGAAGTTCACTAAATTAGTTAAATCTTTGTACTCAGGGATTGCGAGCGTTTTTAGCTGACGAGTTTTAGGTAAACATTGACATCGGTAGTTTTTTTACATTTAAGGGTGAATTTGAACAAAACTTCGAGTTAGTCAATCTAAAAAACTGTTAATCAAATTCGTATCAAATTTTGTACGGTGAAAGTGTAAAGCATTATCCCGGAACCATTCACGTGATTTTGCATAATTTTAAGTTTTTACATAATTTTACGTATTCTAAAAATGTTTAATTCATAGGAAAAATTATCGATTATTTAAAAAAAATGATTAAAAACAAGATATATATTTTTTTTTCTGTGAGGGATACCAAAAGCCTCCGCTGTGCAAAATTTTGTTAATTTTTGATGTGCGGTTTATCTGTTTAACTAAACGAACTATTTTTAGGATTCATATTCACTCTTAAGTAACATTTCTCTTAGAATTCAATTGACATATCTGTCACTCTGGATAGATGCTAATAGTCGGGTCACTTTTCTAATAGTCTATTGGTATTTTGTTCTAAATTGGTTTACACTTAGGTATAACCTTAGGGCCCGCTAAATTGATATTAGTTAGGTAGGGGAGAAAATTGACATTTAATGTGCTGGTGTCGAATATTGATTATTACTTTTACTAAAGTCTTTTTAACTGCCTTTAAGAAAGTGCAATCAGAGAAAAGAAAATATATGTTTAAATATGGTTATCCTCTCCGTTTGAGTACTGAGGCCCATCAAAGTTGGGGGGTCAAGACCCCTTATTGCAGTTTTTGGCTTTTTGAAGCTAAAATGGAGCTGATTTTTGATGGATAATAATGGCTACGGAGAAACACAATTGTAACACAAACTTTTTAGAAGACTAGTCCTGTGCCGTACATAAAAATATTAAAAATTATTAAAAATAATTATTTCTTTTTACGCGTTAGTTTAAAAAAGATATTAAATAAAAAATATTTCCATTATATTTTAGATATATTGGTTACAGATTGGTTACAGTGTCGTACACCAGAGTTCTTAGCAAAGTACATATTTTGCAGTTTTTAGCTTTTTAAGCTAAGTAGAGCTGTTATTTGTAACAGAAACTTTTAAAATATATGTATGGCTTTTGATATTTATTTTAATCTGGAAATCTGCTAAAAAGTTTGTGTTACAAGAAAGTATGTTACAATACAGTATGAAATAAAAAGTATTATGGTCGATAGAACTTTGAAATTCTCAAAAAACTTGTACATGGGCACGTAAAAATTTGTAATTTTTAGAATAAATCTGTAACTACTTAATGTTTTCAAAATTTTTGTTTTATTTTTTATGAAGCACAATTTAAAAAAGTCAAAATGTCCAAAAACTGTAGATAGAACCTTGTAATTCTATGGTGACAATATGGCCCTTGACCCCACAACTTTGATACGCCTCTGTACCCAAACAGAGGGGCCACCATATTTAAACATATATTTTGGTGATGCACTTATCCGTGTCTATAACACATTAACATTTAACGTTCCTTTGACGGGGATAGGTCTGTCAAATTCAAACAGTGTTACGAAAAAAGTTAAAGGCGCCGCGACGCCTATCCAATACCGACGCCGATAAAACAAATATAAGTCTCGTGGTATGTACCAATTTAGAACAAAATCGCCAACAAACCTTCTATAAAATGGAAAAACGGGCAGAAGACTATAAACAGAAAAAAAAATATACGTCAATACCACGGACTCTTCTTAATTAACTAAAGTGTGAAGAATGAAACTAACAATTAAAGAAAAAACCATATGAACCATTAAAAATGATGCTTACTTGAACCATGTTGGAAATCATCATAGGTAACATGCTGAGTGGAAACCGCAAGATGTTAAAAAGAGAAATGGACACGTACGCTTTGCTGGGATCAAGTACGTTTTTCTCGTCCACCAAAACGTAAGTAGCGAAACTGACCAGTGACACCTATACAGCATGCAAGAGAAAAAAGGAAACATTGATAGAGTCAATGCTAAAACTAGTATGTTATTTGGTGTATTTTGTTGATTCATTCGGGGCCATTTGGCATTTGGTTTTTAGTTCTTTCTTATGCTAAGTATGTTCAGAACGATTCAGAAATTATTTTTTCCAAAATATTTGTTTAGACACCGGATTAATTTTATAAAAACCGGCTTAAATTGAAAGATTATTTATTAAAACAACAATTGACTAGTGAATTTTCAGGTTTTGAGCACGTCAAAAAAATTTTTCGCACTAGAGATACAAAACGCATTTTGGTCCCCCAAATACCCTTAAGGACTAAGAATGGCACTTTCAGTCTCTGGAGAATCCAGAAAATCCAGAAATATTGCATGTAATAAAGATGGCAGCAAGAAATATTGCATCTTGTTTTAGGTGGGTGTCATTCCACAATGAATGAGACGTAAAAATCAAAAATTGTTTTAAAGAAAAAGCAAAACAAATTCCAAAAGTGCAAAAATAGTATATAAACCATGTATTCTTTTTATCCCTTCCTCTGGTCGGGTTACAAAGTTTTACAGTGTGTATCATTTAAAAGGATCGCAAACTGATCAAAAGTTTTTTTTTGCAAAATATGCACGCCTTTCGAGGCGAGCATATTTTGCGAGGGTCAAGTGATACCGTATTTTAAAGGTCTTTCAAATACCTCAACAAAAAACTCTTAATCTAGCAAATGGTTTTTGAAAAATTTAAATACATTTTTTTCTCAGAAATTCTGGTTGTTTTCGTCATTAGTACATTTTGATGATGGATACCACGAGAGGTGAAATTTGCCCATATAATTTGAACCTATATTGAGCCTATATTGAAAGAAAATATCTGAAAAACAAATAGATAGATTCTTAAAATTTTAACATGTTTAGGCAATTAAAATATGTTTAAGAAAAGGTACTATTTGACCCAGCTTTACTATATAAATTTTGGAGGGTGAAACTCACCCCTTGAAGAGGAAGCACCGTACAAAAATCCAGGTGAAGCCTATTAAATGAAACACCTTGTCTATAATACCCTCTCAATTATGAATACAAAAAAAATTAACCTATCGGTTTTTATGGCGTTCACGCTTCAAGAACAAAAAACAGTTTTTACCAAATGACCTCGTTAAAAAGTTTATCCCAAGCCAATAGAAAAAAGTGGATAAAGATTATGTTGGCCAGTTTTGAATTCTAGTATCTGCATATTACCAACCCTCGAAAAAAGTTGTAAATATCAAAAATTTTGCAAAAATTTAATTGAATTGAACTATTTTGATGCATATTTAATGAAAAATTGGAATTTTAAAGAAAAAAATGTTTGCTACAAAATTAAAAAATCTTTTAATCCGATTTTTAAGTGTTTTGTATTTTCAAGTCAAAATTTACAATTTTGGCGACTTGATAATTTAAACTGCAAAATTCCAACAGCCATCAATCCGTTCAACCTAAAAGAAAAAGTTAACAATTATTTTTCTGAACTATTTTTTCTAGGTTTAAAATTATTACGAAGATATTAGAACTCAAATAAGGTCAAAATTAAATAAATCACCATGTACGCCATCAATCCGTTCAACCTAAAAGAAAAAGTTAATTAAATGTTCTAAATTAAAATGGGAGTTAAAGAAAAATTTAAAGTAGGTAAACCGTGCATAACCATATCTTCTAGTAGATCTCCGTTTACCTCGACCACGTAGACAATCAGCAACGGAAGTATGCCCATGGGAATACCCATAATGGCGAAAAGACTCAGGGCCTTAAATGTTTTCATTGGGGTTAAAATGTTGGTATCACTGCTGAAGACAAAGCTGGCAAATGTTGCTAAAACGACCTGTTTAAAAAAAGTTAGCAAATGTTTCTTATAATACCAAAATAAAAGTAGTATGTCTTTACTGTATCTCAGTTGCAAGCAACTATCACCGAGCAATCTTGTGAATCTTGGGTTTAAAATGGGTAGTCACGCAGCTGAGGATGGTATCGGAGTAATTTTTTTTGCAAAATTTAGATTAATTGCGCTGTTATCTTTACGCCGTTTTTGTGATATTGCGAGATAATTGTGCGATTGTGCCTAAACCGAATGTTTGGCACCTTTAGCTTTACGGAGCCGAGGTGTCAGGTAGTTGATCGTCTACGTATACAATCAACAACGGCATGAGAATACCCATAGAGGCAAAAGGACTTGTTTAAAAATTTAAAAAAAAATTAGCAAATGTTTCTTATATATACCACAATAAAGGTAGCTTGTATATCCTAATAGACCGTAATATTAGGAGTGCAGCCCACATGCGCACTTTATTTCAGTTAGTTGCAAGCAACTATTACCGAGCGATCTTGTGAATCTTGGATTTAAAATGGGTAGTCACAGAGCTGACGATGGTATCGGAGTCATTTTTTTTTGGAAATTTAGATTATTTGCACTGTTATCTTGACGCGGTTTTTGTGATATTGCGAGATAATTGTGCGATTGTGCCTAAACATAATGTTTGGCAGGTTTAGCTTTAAGTGAATGATTATAATTATTGCAAAAATGATTACGGAGCCGAGGTGACACCTACTTGATCGACCACGTAGACAATAAGCAACAGCATGAGAATACCCATAATGGCAAAAGAACTCAGGGCCTTAAAGTTTTTCATCGAGGTTAAAATGTGGCTAAAACGACCTGTTGATAACACAATAAAGGTATACACCGTAATCAGGGTTCGACCCTTATTTTCCAGGTGTTTTTCAGGTTATGCAGATCACTTTTTAATAAATTTCCAAGTTTAAAAAAAGTATAAGAAAAGGGTGAAACGGTGAAACCAGAGAAATATGTAATGCTAACTTTTACATTTATATTTTTTGTGGTGTATTGGTTTTTGGAGAGATTTAGGTATAATTCTAGATTTATCCACAATTGCGCCACAGGCGAAAATTTTGAGGAAAAGTGTACAAAAAAATGACGTTTTTGATAATTTTTAAATGTTGTTGACAAAAACTAACAAACAATAATTTTATATCGCCGTGGGCAAACTTTTTTGCATTTTAAGCGACCTCCTTCAAGTTTTTTTGTAAAATATTAAAATATTTTTTTTTGAGGCATGCTTAAAAAAAGTGAGTGTAACTTCTCTGGCTTGGCCTTCTATATAAATATATATTTTCAAACTGAAGAAAAGAGGAACAAAAATTGATAATTAAATTTTACTTAAAGGTTTTGAGATAAAATAGAGGATAAAATATTTATCCAAATTATTTTTCCAGGTGGTAATGTCACATAATAGTAGCTTTTCCAGGTTTTTTCACTTTTTTCGTGATTTTCCATGTAATTTCCAGGTTTTTTTTGCCTGTTTCATTTTCCAGGTGTTTTCCAGTAGCGTACGAACCCTGGTAATATTAATAGCGCAGCCCAGTGTGCACTTTGTTGTCGCGCGCGTCATTCATGTATTTCTGTTGCAAGAAACCATCACATGGTATTGGAAAAATTTGTTTTGCAAAATTTTAGATTATATGCGCTGTTATCTTTACGCGTTTTTTTTGCGCGATTTTTGTGATATTACGAGATTATTGTGCAACTGTGCCTAAACAGAATATTTGGCAGGTTTCGCTTTGAGTGAATGATTATAATTATTGTAAAAATGATTACGGAGTTGAGGTGTCACCTAGTTGATAATGGCAAAAGAACTCAAGGCCCTAATAGTTTTTCATCGGGGTTAAAATATTTGTATCACTGCTGAAGATAAAGCTGGCAAATGTGGCTAAAATGACCTGTTGATACCACAAGAAACGTAGCTTGTATACACTAATAGACCATATAATATATATATATATATATATATATTATTAGTCTAGTGTGCAGTTGCAAGAAACTATCGGCAAGAGATCTTGTGCATGTTGGGTTTAAAATAGATAATAACCCAAGTGAATAATGTTTGGCAAGTTTAGCCTTAAGTAAAACGATTTATCATTATTACAAACATGATCATGGAGCTGAGGTATCACGAAGTTGACGAAATTAATGAAAATAATTTAATAAAAAAATTAACTGAGTGAAGTTATTGTTTTCCTTCCAATAATAGGTGACCAAATATACCACTAATAAAAAAAGAGTCCATTTTCAGTCATCATTTACTTGTGGAATAATGGGGTTTTTCCAAAACTTAATGAACTCTTTGAATTTTTCTTTCTTGCGAAAAATTTTCATAAGAATTAATTTTCCTAATGTCATTTTTACTTCTTGGGCAGTTCCTTTTTTGTGGCTTGATAAAAGTTCTAAATAATCATCCAGAATCATCATCTGAAGAATTGGGGAAAGTTACTACTCATAAATAAATATAGCTTCTTGTTTTGTTGTTTGTTTAATGTTGAAATCAGTGGTAAAAACTCGAAAAAGAAACATGTGTTTTTACCGAGAACTGATTCTGATGGCCAAGAACCGTTTAATATTCTGCAATGGAACATCGAACTAGAGAATCCGGAATTTGAAATCCTAGAACAACGCCAACATGCCAATGCGCACGCATCGTGAAATCAGAACTACGTTGGAAAACCCCTAATATTACAGAGCTGAAGATTATAAAAGACCGACTTTATTATTATAAGTATTAAAAATTTATAACAAAATATATTTATTTCTAAAACCAAGCAGATTTATTTTTATTTGTTGGCATGATATTGTATTTGCAAGATTCGCGGTGTCGACCGCGAAAAATTTACCGCAAAACCCAAAACTGCGAGACTCAAAACGCGCAAGTTTTTACAGTGCAAACCCTTTTCCGCCCCCAGGCAAGTAGCGCGCCTACGATTCCGCGCAAGTTTTTACAGCGCTAGGTTATAACCGCGCTTACAAAAATGTCGCCTTTACAAGTAACTCGCAAGGCATATATCGCGGAAGATATTACAGCGCCAACCAAAAACCGCGACTAAAAAACATTTAGAGCGCAAAATAATTTAACCCATATCGCGGAAATCACACTACAGATTTAGTATTACGCGGTTTTCGTTTTCGCGATAGATTTTCCTGCGCATCTTTTTACAAGCGCGATTGTATAAAAGAGCGTTAATTACGCGGATAAAAGCTGCGCAGATTTTGTCTATACGCTGTTTTGAGCAGCACGATTCTACTCATTGCGCGGTTTAAGACAAGAGCGACAATTACTCGCGCGGTTTTGGTTTTCACGGTAGTTTTTTCGCGGTCGACGCCGTGAACCTATTTGCAATTACATTATCTAAATCCTGTATTTTTGTCCAATTTATATAGGATTATCACACAAGCTATACTTTCACTACCCCTATTTCATGGTTAAATGAAGTTTTTCGAACATAGGCTTGTGAGCTTGTAAGTAAGGTAAGAAGAGAACTACTCTTATATTAAATCTGTACTGTCAAAAAGATTATATATCGTATGACGATTGAGTTTCGGTTTATATGTTCCCTAGGGAAAACTTACCAAGAACGGCGCACAAGACCAAATAAACGACGTTCCGGCGTTCAAGTACGCCGACTGCTTTAACACTTTAATTTCTTTGTTCCTAATCTTCAGTACTTGCCGCTCGAAACTTGGTTCCCAAGCGTAGAGCTTAAGCACTTTGATTCCGCTTAGTATTTCATTCATTAGCTTGACTCGTTCGTCTTTGTTCTTCATCTGTTTGATTTGGAGGGTTTTCGATTTGTTCGCGATTATACCTAAGGATAAAAATTGACGGTCGAAAAAACACAAACAAACCTGCGCAGCGACAAAAGAGCGCGGAACAAAAAAATCCATATCAAAAAAGCTTCGCGCGTATAATATTTGCTCAATTTTTTTAAGTTTTAGTGAGTAAAGTCTAGTAAAACAAAATTTTTTGATAAAGTGGACGTCAAATATTTTTCACGTGGACCCAAATTTTGGCGAATATTTCCCTCGTGTTAAAACTCCCATAAGAGGAGTGCAATTTTCGCAACTTACAGTGGTAATTGTATTGTAGAAAACGAAAATTGCACCGCATGTTCCTATTGCTTCCATAACGTCAAAACATATCAGCTTCTGGAAATAAATGTCAGATTTTTTTTTAACTTTGAGGATACTAGTTAAACCAATATTCCCATTTATTTACATTTTGACTGCTGTTTCTGGTAAATATTCAAATAAATTACATTTGTGCATCAAAATAAACCAGATAGTTTTTGTATTTAACGAGTTTTTATTCGTTTTATGCAAAAATTATTGGTAATTTTGATGCACTTCTGCAATTAAACCCGAAAATTTTTACTTTTTAATCAATCAAAATGGGTTTTCTAACAGGTCACCATGGCAACAGACGTATTTTTCGCTTGGGTAGGTAACAACAGCGAATTAAATCGGAAATTTTTTGACGTAATGACAGAATAATGTTTTACTTGTTAGTTTCAATTTCTTTATTTAAACGTGTTTACACTTGCCATCAATAAAACCCACAAATTACGTTGGGCTTTTTGTACAATTAACTCAACATGATTCTCAAAAGACAACTTGGAATCTAGCAAAATTCCAAGATCTTTAACTTTTAGGTCTGAATTATTTAAAGTTAAATTTGTAATAATTGTTTGGTTAATTTTTCTTGTAAAAATAATAAAGTTGCATTTTTCCAAATTCACAAACAATCTATTAGCACTATAAATCACGGAAAATCTATCTAAGTTAGCCTGCAATTCTTGTAAATCACGTTATGTAGCATACTCTGAAGCCAGAAAACACTCAACAATGTCAAACAGAAATATACTAAACAAGATAGGACCCAAATGAGACCCTTGAGGCACTCCGGAAGTAACATCAGATTCTTTTGACTTAGCACCGTTAATAACAACAAACTGCTTACGGTCTTGCAGATAATCTTTAAGTAGGGCATGTAGGACACCATGCAAACCAAAGTTTTTTAATTTTAATATGAGTGTCGGGTGATGAACTTTATCGAAAGCCTTGAAGAAATCGACGTAGAACACACATGTTTCCTCTCCGTCCTCCAAGGCTTTACTAATGTTTTGAACAAATGGAACTAAATTTGTTAGCACGGATCTATTTTTAAAGAACCCATGCTGGTTACAATCGATATTTGCTTTAATTTTAAAAAAGAGATGATCTATTGGTTCAATTCTATGGTTCAATATTGAAATAGGCCTATAGTTATTGACTAAATTCTTTGGTCCAGACTTATAGATTGGAATAATTTGACCAACTTTCCATAGTTTTGGGAATATGCCAGACCAAAGACATTTGTTATACAAGATACTGAGTGATCTGCATAAAGCCGGGCATGATTTATTTGATGAAAAGGCCGG
Organism: Oxystoma pomonae; assembly: GCA_963921995.1. Classification (NCBI taxonomy): domain Eukaryota; kingdom Metazoa; phylum Arthropoda; class Insecta; order Coleoptera; family Brentidae; genus Oxystoma; species Oxystoma pomonae. Next base: position 98,204,848 of record OY998164.1, read on the forward strand.
AATGCCGTCCGGGCCGGGTCCCTTCTGCCTGTCTATTTTGTTTATTGCTTTTATTACTCAATCCTCAGTGATCGCAGACATGGTGAATGTCTGTTGAGGTTCCGATTCTTTTATTAGTATAGGAGTATTCGAGTTTTCAAAAACGCTAGAAAAATATGATCCAAAGAGATTGGATATGTCTTCGCTGTTAGAAGAATTGTTATTGTTATGACACATTGTAGAAGGTAAGGATTTAGTATTTTTTTGTTATGAAAAAAAAAGACCAAAAATATTTAGTGTCATCAGTAAGGTTTTCTTCAGTTTTATTTATAAAAGAATTATAGTCTGTTTTATACTTGATTTAACTTTCTTTCTTAAATAAGAAAAGGTACGGGAATCTTCAGAGTTTTTGTAGATATTCCACTTTTTGTGCGCTTTGTCTTTATCTTTAGCTCCTGAAAACCACAATGGAAATTTTGATTTTTTTAATTTCAACTGTTGGCACGTATTGTTCAATAAATTGGTTAATTTTTAAATAAAAAGAGTTTACATTTAAGTTGACATTGTCAGAGGAAAAAAAATCACACCAGTTTTAAAATCAGATATTTTCTGATTTATAATCCTGTAATCAGCGTCTAAAATGTTTTTTTTGTATATGAATTAGCAATTAAAGCAATAAAGTTTTGTCTACCACTTTTAGTAGGTTAGGTTAAGTTTGTTACGAGTGGTGCCATAATGCACCATCCACCGCAACCTAAGAGGTCTATTGAGGCTCATGCCTGTTTACAAGTCACTCATCCCAACTTCCCTAATAAAAGAAATCAGCCTATTTGATGAGACTTCCTCGAAATCTTGGGGAACTTTTAACCCAAGGCCAAATATTTTCGCCCTTGTTCTCATTAGTTCTACGCAGTGACATAGAATATGTACCGGCGTTTCCCCCTCTCCTCCACAGAATCTACAAATCGGTGTATTTCTCACTCCAATTCTCTTCACGTGTTGGTTGAGTCACCACTGGCCTGTATATACACCTATGATTATTCTCAGGCTGTTCCTTGGTAGTTGCAGGAGCTGCTTTGCTCTACGTTCGTCTGGCTTATTCAGAAAGGCTTTGGAGTGCTGTTGTTCCGGAGTTGAGCGCAAGTACTGCACTCCTTTTCTTCGACTTTAGTTAGTCCAAAGCAGACACAGTCGGCTTTTTCGTTTCCTTTAATTCCTGTGTGGCCCGGGAACCACAGCCTACTTGTGGTCTGTTGGCATACTAAGGGGTCGGTTATTACAAAATACCTTGCTTAGCCCTCCACAGTTTCCCAATGCCTGACCAGGATGCTCCTGATTTAAGCTGTTAAATCTTGCTAAAGTTGCTCTTGCTTCCTTGTCCACCCAGATGTGCAGCGGTGGGAGGTTAGGCACTGCATGCTGTTCGTTGCACGCCTGCTAGTTTTTGCCGAGCAGTGACCTGCTTCGTTTTGGACCACCAAGCTATAGAACCATAAGTGAATTATAGGTCTTACTACCGTTGGATACACCCAGTAGGTTTGTTTTGTTTTCATTCCCCACGACTTCCAACATATTCTGTTACAAGTCCAGAGAGCCATTTGTGCCTCCTGGATAACTTTGTTCAGGTGGCCATGTAAGTTCCTGGTCCAATATCAGTCCCAGGCATTTCCCTTTTTTTAGAAAAGGAATACGTTTTCCGCCAATGCCAAGTTCTATAAGATTTAGTTTTCTCCTTTTTGTGAAAGGTACAATGGTGGTTTTCTTGGGACCACCACTTGTAGTAACTCAAAGTTTATATGAAGCCTTAAAATAGTATTTCCGTATAACTACAGTATAATACAGCTTCGTAACTCAAATACTTTTTAGGTTTTTTTAGGTTAAGATTTCAATAAAAACTTTATATTGCTGGTGTCTTGTCAAAGAAACAAATAGGCATATTTAAAAGTCAAATATTCACGAGCTCGTAAAAAATTTTCCGGAAATAATTAACCTTTCCTGCTTAACCAAAAAAATTGAGCGAATCCTTCTTAAGCCGGCTATAAAAAGTTTCTATTTTATAAACAACCAAATATTAAAATGCGACATTTTGTTACCGCGTACTTTTGTTACTGCGTTCTTTTGTTACGCGCATTTTTGTTGCAGCGCTGTTGAATTACACAGCCGTTTTTTTGCCAAGAAACGAAGCCGAAATATAACAAACCGCACGGGATCAAACAAAGTGGGGTTAGAATTTTAATAGGCTCGCTGTGCTTACTGAAAAGCTACTCGCTCGATAAAAAAAAATGGAAAAAAAAAGAGCGCACGATTTCCTCGATTTTGAATAAACGTACGGAATATAGTGAGAGCACACAGATTGAATTAACGAACGCGGTAACTTTTTGAGACATCAGGTTTTAATATGTTACGCGACCATTTTTTTTAAAGCAACGGAATTTTGGAACTCAAGAACAATACACAGTTAAAATGTAAAATATTGACCAACTTTAAAATTAACTAATTTGAAAAAGTCGTCCTTCTAGTTTCAGAAAAAATTAAAATTTTCTTTTATTTAACGGGTTTAATTTTGCACATTCTGATAAACCGTGATGTAAAGCAACAAACTACTGGATTTAACAGAGATATAAGCTTAATAATGACTTCCAAAAATAAAAAAACCCCTTGTTTTGAATTCCAATTATTTTAGTCGGTACGGCCATGATGGTAATTTAAGGCCACATTTTTAAGCCCTAATTTTAGCCACATTTTATAGTTTTATTTTTCAAAATGTCGATTCGTAGAATAAAAAACTTACTTTTCCAAGTTTTCACTTTATTTTAGCGTTTAAAAAAGTACTGCCAAAAAATGTTTTTTCTCTGTATTTATCTCTCTAAATCTCTGTAAATATTTGAGGATGTTGAAGCATGAAACCAGTATTAAAAAAAGTATTTTAGAGTAAGATGAATATAATTTAACGCCATTTTTTCATAAAAATTTCCAATTTTATGTTTTGCCATCTGCCTGTCATCTTGAGTGGTGTCGTGCATATGATTTTTATTTTACCAATTTTATCCAAAAAAAGGCAAACATTGTAATTGTTTAAAGCGTAACGTGTGTAAGACATAAGGTAGTATCTTCTTCTTGATCGTATAGTATCCCAATGAGCATTTTTACATAATTATTATAAAGAGTATTTAGATGTTTCCTACAGGAATTGAGTTTGTATATTTGTTTTATTAAAGGCTCTACATTGATGGTACCCTAAGATAGTATAAAACTGGTGTTAACAATATTTCCACAGACATCTTTATAAAAATTAAAGTCATCGGTAACAACAATAAATTGGTGTTAACAAAGTTTCCACCAAAATTTTTATAAAAATATAAGTCATCAGCGACAAAAGTTATATAAATTGGTGTTTGAAATCTTTCTGTCAACCCATCTATAAAACCGTAAAACTATCAATTAAAAATATATAGATTGGTCTTTAAAATGTTGCTATCAACCCACTTATAAAAACCTAAGTAACCAACAACAAATTTGTATAAGATATGATTGACAATATTTTGAGAGACACTTATAAAAACTGGGAAAGTCACACACAACAGTTATATAAATTGGTGTCCCTAATATTCTTATGAACTCATTCATAAACCTTTTTTGCCCATAAGGTTTTTTTCTATAATGTTGTTATAATTTCTTTATATAGTGGTTATAGTACTACTATTTTTACAACAAAAAAACAATTTTAATTTATTTTGACAATTATAATAACAAAACAAATAAGATTTTTTTGTATACCCACAGGAGTAAGGTTAATTTTTTTGACATCAAAAGGCGCGTTTTTGCGACATCAAAAGCTGCGTTTTTGCGAGATACCATACCATGATTATCATTTTTTAATTAAATCAATCTGAGAGAGATAAGAGATTCAAATCTTCTTGAGATAGGTAGTTGCCGATGACAGATATCGAGGTCGAATGCTTTTTACACCCGATTCCCATCAGCTTTTCTCATGCGCGGCCACTTTGACTTAAAAAAACTCATCACGTGGTCCGACATGAACTTGTATAGCCAAATCTCGCCTAGACCAAGTGATCCGTGTAGATAGGAAACGGGTGTTAGAAAAATAAAACAATATAGTAACCGTGTTAAGTTCGCAAAAACGCACCGCGAAACGTTGAGCGCATACAGTGCGCACGGCTGGTCGGCGGCAAATGTGAACACACCGGGTAATACCCGCCTATGTACCCTTCGACCTCGCAATCTAACTATCTTCTTGAGATATTTATCTCTTAACAGTTATTGCTGGTTGAAGGGTGTGCAGGCGGGTATTTTTTCCTGGTATGAGTAGTATGCTGGATCTCTCTCAGACGAATGCATTTAGGAAAAGAGAACAATGGTAACTATGTTAAACGGACCTTCAGTGTTCAACACTGCGCCACCTGCAGCCCTTTGTTCCAACTAGCATCATGTTTTAAAATGTTGATAAAATAGTGTTAAACGAGGTAAACAGTGGTATAATTGTATTGTTTTTTTTTTATAAAATTATCGTAAATTTTCGCCATTTTGGATTCGAAAAATACATTTTTGACCAAAATAAAAACGTTATTTATGGGGTTTTAAAATGTGTTTTACTCGAAATATTGCTTGTTTAGGGTTAAGAACAAAATACCAAATTCAATATTTCTCCCAGAAAGTAAAAAACGTATGTGAAAAAAAAGTGTTATATATTTTTTCCCGTTTTCTCAAGTATTTTTGGAGCCCATGAAATTTTTTCGAGTGTATTATAAAAACTATGCGGTACACACGGGACCGCAGCTGATTTTCAGAGTAGGATGACTAGAAAAACAGCTTTTATTTTACTATAGTATATAAATATTCATTCATCCTGCTTCAACTTATCTCACTTACATTTTCATTTATTTTAGAAGATTGGTAAACACCATTTTATAAATTTTTATTGTAAAAAGAAAAAGAATAATACATTCCAAACAAAGGGAAGGAAGATGGAAAATTTATATTTCTAAATCGATATAACCCTTTAATTTGTTATGTAGTGTTGTAAAACCTTTTTATAATAATCTCTAGACTGGAGGGCTCATAAGGAAGTTTTATAAAATCTATATGTTGTTTTTCTATCCATTACTATGTACCATAAATTTTTATAAGCTGGTGTTGGTCAGTTGTTTTTCAAGTCCTTTTTTACTCATTTAAGAGATATATTAGAGTTATAAAATTATCACCAACACTAAATAATATAACTTTTGGTTATTTTATGAAGGTTTTATATTATTTGCTGTAACTTCTATATAGACAAAAATGCTCATTGGGATAGTAGTATTAATTTCTTTTAACCAAAGTTCTTTGAAGTCTTTAAAATTGCTAAAAAACGAGTCCTACTTTAAAGTATTTCAGCACATCTAAAAATATTTTGAGAGCATTGGCCGTACCATTTGTCTTTTAAAAATAGATCTGGTACTAAAAAAGCTACTTATTGTGCATTTTTAGATAAGCCCATCATCTGTTTTCAAACGGGTATAAATAAATAGAAAAACAATTTAAATACAAACCGTTCACAGGAATCAAAACAATCATAATAGCCAATCCCGCCAGCACAGACGGCCCCAGTTCTTGCCACAAAAAATACATCGACAAACAAATCTGAAGCGGTGCGGACCAAACCATGTTCAAATAAGCGGTTAAGTCCATGAACTTTTGTGCGTCCACCGCCATGAGATTCACTATTTCACCCGCAGTTCGTTCCTAAAAAAAATGCAATAATGCGTCTGCGAAATCAACTGCTGCAACAATGTAAAACACGAGGTAAAACAAACATTTCAAACAATTTGATTAGACAGGAGGTCTATCGGCAAAAACATGGAACAGCTAATAAAATTGTACTAACCTTGCGAGCTTTATTCGAAATTCTCAGAGACTTTCTGTAGATTGTGGATACAAGAGCAGTTCTGATCCTCATGCCGACAACATACATTATGTTAAAATATTGCGCCAAAAATATGGTTTGTATCGTTGCTACGGAAAACAGCAATATTGCGAAAAAATATCCTTTCCATTCGTGGGTTGGATCTTTGACGTACGCAATGATAAACCTTAAAAAGCAAATGAATTAATAAAAAAGAAATTACGAACGGTATCCGCAACTTAAGATTTATACATTTTATAAAATTTGTTTTTCGTGACGGCTTTTTAGTTGTATGCGTAACGCATTTATTTGCGGAGTTCCGCAAGGCACATCCCTAGGTCCAATTCTGTTTTTAATATGTATCAATTCAATCCCAAATTTAAGTCTAAAAGGTGAAATAAAATTATTTGCTGATGACACAACAACAAATTTAAAGTGATATTCAGTTTGATCTAAATATTATTCAAAAATGGCTCTACTCGTACAAACTTAATTTAACAATTAACTATACTACTAAATTAACTAAATTAATCAAAAAATAGAACCAATCAAATTTAATAACAATGTAATTAAATTTACAAATTTATAAAATTTTTGGGATTATACATCGATGAAAGATTAAACTGGGATAAACATATTCAACATTTAAGAAACTCTATTTCTCCTTTAATTGGCGTTCTTTACAAAATAAGACATTACATATTGTTAAAACACCTAAAAACATTTATTATGCTTTAATTTACTCCAAATTACAATACATAGTATCTATTTGGGGGTTTGCAAATAAAACCACAATAAAACCATTAAAAAAACTACAAAATAAAGCAATCAAATGCATTCATAAATTTCCATTCTTAGAACCAACAGAAAACATTAATAAACCAAAGGGCTACCTTGATATTAACAATTTACATATTATAAAATTAGGCATTTTAATTCATTCAATTTACTGTGAAAGTAAAGAATCTAACATTAAGTTAATTACAAGTAATATTAACCACTCATATGAAACAAGAAATAACGAAAAACTTATTTGCAACGCATCAATAAGTAATTTTGGTAAAAAATAAGAAATAAGAATATAAAAATTAAATTTAAAAAAGACTTTAAAATACATCTCGGTTTTCAATAGTATTATTATTATTATTATTTTTATTATTAGTACTTTTTATTAAATGACAATTTATTTATTACCATTTTTACAATTATTATAATTTAAATTTAATAATATCCATAAATATTTACTTAATGCGTGTTGTACCCAATTGTTTATAATGTTTTTTTTATTCCCTGAAATGAACTACTTAAGTTGGTCGGGAATAAATACTTATTACTATTTAATTTTTTTGATATAAATTATTTATTTCCCAACAAAGCTTAAGGATTATTACAGGGAAATAACAAAATAGTAGTTTACCTAACTAGTGCGGAAAGTGCCACTTTTCCGCACGCGATTTCAGATTGCCGAGGGACGCGTTAGCGGAGTTCGGCCAGCAATTAAGTGCGTAAGTCACTTTACGCGCGAGTAACGTAAAATATTTTTTCTACTCGCTTGAATTAAGTATTCATTTAACCCAATAAAAGGAATTTTAAAAATGTTACTCTTTATTTATCGTGACTAAAATGTTTACCCAACAAATTTTTTTTTTTTTTTAATATAGCAATATATTTAGTTTTTTATTTTTGGTTGAGTACTTTTCCGCATGTGAATTTTCCGCGCGCTAGTAGAAAAAAGATCAAAAATAAAGTAAAAAAGCAAACCTTATGGTTAATTTAATTATATCAATACGAACAAAAAATAACTAAATAGTTAAAAGTCGAGATAAAAGTATATAAATATGTTTTTGCATGTTTCTTAAATAGATGTAAATGGCGTATTTTTTTCAATGATATGGGTAGCTTGTTATATATGTTTATTTTATCATATAATAAAGATTTTTTTCTAGTATTACTGTTAAACTATATTGGTTGAAGTTGATCATTTTTTCTACTAAAATGATTATTTTGTTTAATTTTGATATTTGATTATTTTTGATCAGATAATATTGCGTGAATAAATATACTTATTTTAAGTTTATGTAAGTCAGTTCAAGCCATTTGAAGCAAATTTAATTTTATTAAAAAAAAGAAAAACGCTTTAACAATTTACTGTTTTTGTTAAAAATCTTGAAATAACTCCAAATCATAAAACCACTATAACACTTTTTCTTGGTATGTAAAAAGGCCGAAATATACAAACAGTTTCGGACTTAAAGCAAATAATATTTTTGTAATTATTTTATTTTTTGTCCCGTCCAACCCAAAAGAAAAGCGTTACTGGTTCATGGTTCACAATAATTTTTAACATAAATGTTAACAACATGCTCTCTCCTTTAATTCCAATGCCTTTTGTTTAGTTTGGGAAAGCCTTGATAAAGCATTTTCCTAAAAAATTTAAATATATAAAACTAAGAATTTACTAAAATTAAGTTTTGGTTTTTCTTGTCCCGTCCAACCCAAAGTTTAAAGGTTGGTCCTATAAGCTCTGGTTGCAAGTTATTGTTTTAACTATTTTATTGCATGACCTTATGGGTTTAGGAAATTAGAAATTTATTAGAAAATATAGTCATAATTTTAATCATGTAGATGTCACAGCTGGTTTTTTTAGTTTTGCAACTTCATCAATGGATTTAAAAAAAATTTATTAGCAGAGCCCCAGATTGAAATTAAGTATTAGATTTTTTAATTAAAAAAATGCATAGTAAATGTTTTATAATATAGATATAATATCTTAGTTTATACATGATTCCTATTAAAGGTGATTAATAATTATATATATGATAATTATGTACCGCTAATTTTAATCAAACCATACTTATTCAAATTTTGGCGCCAGTTCCGAACACACAGGCGCTCTCTTATTGAACAGAGCAAGTTAACGGCAACAGGTTTAAACATTTGCTTTTGAAAATAAGAAAAATTCTCCTTAAAACTAACTCATCAAATCTAAAAACACAATTAGTGCCCCAACAATAAGTGCAAAGACTGGTAGTGAGAATTCCACCAAAGCGGACCCGCTAGCAGAAGAAAATGACACATTTCTCTGAAAGTAGCAGTTTCCAGATTGATGCTGTATGGTTTCGCGATATAAAACAAATCTTAGAAAATTTGCCCATTGATAAATCTACAGTCCATTCTCGAAAAACTTCTGTCTACCAATTAGTGCAATAACATCCTGCGTTCGTTTTTGTTGCACAAATGAATTCCAACTAGGTAATTTATAAATTACCAGCATTTCTAAATAGTGTGTTTAAGAGCACTTGCTAGAACCAACATTTCTTACACTGCCTAAAAAACATTCAGCAAGCCTAATCAGCTAATCAATGCTGCTTATCACTTTTGAAAACAAAATTTTAGGAATATTTTATTCAATATTAATACCTCTAAAATTACGAATATCACTTTTGTCGTATTAAAAAGCCAATTTTTCAGTAATCCGAAAAGGTACCAGAAAACAGACCTAAAGTTTACTAAAAAAAATAATTTTAAAACAACTTACCCAAGAACCTGGGGACTGGCAAACGTGAGGACATCTTGCACAAATTTAAGTCCAGCACCAAATAGAAACATAGGACCAAAAGTTTTGAACAGGGCTGGTAAAATTGAAGCCTCTTTCTTGTTTCCCGCATGGACAAAATCTATTCTGCCCGAATCAGCTTTGATTTCGCCATAGACTGAGGGTTGTCTAAATGAAATGAAATAGGGAATTTTGAAAACTATACTATCTACATTGACGTTTTTGTACGCGTGCGCAGTAGTCCAGATTCCATTTTCTAAACTCTGTCAAATCGAATCTTCCTCTATGTTCATTGCCGTGTACAAAATAGAGGTCAAACTTGATTTGATCGAGTTCGGAAAATTAATCTGTGTCCTGCAAAATAGGGAGACACAATCAGTCCTTATTTATTTTTTTTTCGTTGGCATTTCGTATGGATCTTTTTATAAAATCGGCGTCAACAACATAAAAAAATACTGCTACTATTATTCCCTAATTTAATGCGCTGTTAACAGTCTTAAACAACTTTTTTTTATTGTAAGGAAGCGATTAAGATTAAGTTTATAATCAAAAATGCTTTGTGAGTATGTGTTTTTTAGTTTAGTTAGTTAATGTTAAAGTAAAAAACTGGAGAATAGAAGTTTTTTATATAAGAAAGCTACTGTTGACATTTAAACACAGAAACCAAATTATTGTTGATACTCGTCCCTGTATTAGTCTATTGATTAGTCTTTGTTTTTGTATTAGTATGAGTTTTTGTAATAGTCCTAAGAAAAATCTACTTTTCATACTCGTCTTGGTATTTGCCTTAACTATCACTGAAAAAATATTAGGCCCCATTTAATCATTTCATAAGCGTAAATTTAAATTTAATTATGATTTTTACCTTAACCCCCAATGAGCATTTTTGTCTATATAAAAGTTACAGCAAATAATATAAAACCTTCATAAAATAACCAAAAGTTATATTATTTAGTGTTGGTGATAATTTTATAACTCTAATATATCTCTTAAATGAGCAAAAAAGACTTGAAAAACAACTGTTCAACCCCAGCTTATAAAAATTTATGGTACATAGTAATGGATAGAAAAACAACATATAGATTTTATAAAACTTCCTTATGAACCCTCAAGTCTAGATATTATTATAAAAAACTGTTCTAACAACACTACATAACAAATTAAAGGTTTCTATGGATTTAGAAATACAAATTTTCCATCGTTCTTCCCTTTGCTTGTTATGTATTATTCTTTTTCTTTTTACAATAAAAAAATTTATAAAATGGTGTTTAGCAATCTTCTAAAATAAATAAAAATGAAAGTGAGATAAGCTGAAGCAGGAATATGAATATTTATATACTATAGTCAAATAAAAGCTGTTTTTCAAGTCATCCTACTCTGAAAATCAGCTGCGGTCCCGTGTGTACTGCATAGTTTTCGAATACACTCACGTAAATTTCATGGGCTCCAAAAATACTTGAGAAAACGGGAAAAAAAATATTCATTTAAATATCAGTTTTTTTTTCATACACGTTTTTTTTCTGGGACAAATATTGAATTTTGTATGTTGTTCTTAACCCTAACAAGCAATATTTCGATTGAAACACATGTTGAAACCCCATAAATAACGTTTTTATTTAGGCCAAAAACCTATTATTGTAATTCAAAATGGCGAAAATTTCCGACAATTCTATAAAAAAAAACAATAAAACTATACCACTGTTTACCTCGTCAACACTATTTTATGACCCTTTGAAAAAATGATGCTACTTCGAACAAAGGGCTGCAGATGGCGCAGTGTTGAACACTGATGGTCCGTTTCTGCGAGCCTAACATAGTTACCATTGTTCTCTTTTCCTAAATGCATTCCTCGAGAGATCCAGCATACTACACATACCAGGGAAAATACCCGCCTCCACACACTTCAAGCCCGCGTAATTGTCAGAGGTAACTATCTCAAGAATATAGTTAGATTACGGGGTCGAAGGGTGTACAGGCGAGTATTTTCCGGGGTGTTCACATTTGCTGTCGACCAGCAGTATCAGCGTATGCGCTCGACGTTTCACGGTGCGTTTTTGCGACCTTAACACGGTTACTATATTGTTCTCTTTTTCTAAAACACGGTTCCCATCTATGCGTTTCTCATTCGTGGGTCCCCCGAATCAAAACACGTATCACCAACCAATCTAAGCAAGATTTGCTTATACAAGTTCATGTCGGACCACGTGATGAGTTTTTTGAGTCAGGGTGACTGCGCATGGGAAACGCTGGTGAGAATCGGGTGTAAAATGCATTCGATCCCGATATCTGTCATCGGCAACTATCTCAATTTGGATGTCTTATCTCTCTCAAATTGATGCAATTAAAACAAGTTAATAATGGTATGGTATCTCGAAAAAACGCGCCTTTCGATGTCGCAAAAACGCTCCTTTTGATGTCGCAAAAACGCTCCTTTTGATGTCGCAAAAACGCGCCTTTTGATGAAGATGACAAAATTAACCTTAAAAAATCTTGTTTGTTTTGTTATTATAATTGCCAAAATAAATTAAAATTGTTTTTTTTGTTCTAAAGACAGTTGTATTATAATCCCTATATAAAGAAATTAATAACAACATTATAGAAAAAACCTTATGGGCAAAAAAGGTTTTTGAATGAGTTCATAAGAATATTACAGACACCAATTTATAGAACTATTGTGTGTGAGTTCCCAAGTTTTTATAAGTGTCTCTCGAAATATTTTCAATCTTATCTTATATAAATTTGTTGTTGGTTAATTAAGTTTTATAAGTAGGTTGATAGCAACATTTTAAAAACCAATCTATTATATATCTTTAATTGATAAATACTACTATATCTGTCACCAGAAGTTTCTGAAAATGCTCATTGGGCCTTGCCCTTATATATTGGATCTCAAAGGTCCCACAGATATATAAATTGTTCTACGTAAATAAGCAGCCCCAGAAAATTTGGAGTAATGTAATTTCTGATGCTTCCCGCAAAGTTACAACGTTTTAACAACAAAGACTCGTACCAGTACAAAGACAAAGCAAAAACATTATATTAACACTCCCATAAGGAATAATGCGTTTAACTTTCTTAGTCTAGGGACTAATACTAGAATAAAAATAAAAATAATAGAATAGAATAAATTTGGAATGAAGTTTTAATTTACATGTTTAATATACCGGGTTATTCGTTTACCTCCGCAACATAGGGATGGTTTATGTCGAGGGGCGTCTCACTTTGGAAATCGCAGTTTAGTTGCTGAGAAATCCTTTGGAAATCGCAGAAATCCTTAAGCATTTCCGGAAATCCCATCAGAAATCGGAAATCCCTAAGGAAATCGGGAAATTGCTCTGGTAATCGCAAGTATTTCAGGAAGTGGCTGGTTTAATTTGCAAGAAATTAATTATTTACGGAAGTATTCTTTATGGAGTTGCTGCTTAAAAAACTTGCAAATCTTCATTTAGCATTTCCTATTTGATTTCCAGCGCTTCCCGCGCACTATAAAACCGTCAATTAAGCCCCGCCTTGTCGTTCTGTAATGTCATTGGTCGTTATTATCCATTCACAAACAGAAAAAAAGGTATAGTGTCGGGTAAAGTTCAAAGATACAGTTCGATCCGCGGTGAGGCTTCGAGCGAACGTCTGCGTCTTACGCACAACAAATGACAAAGACTTCCGATCTATCGATTCGATCCGGTCGTATTCGAATGACAAAATTTTGCCCAGAATTTTAGAAGAACACGTGTTAAAAGCTAGCATGGCGATTCTGATTTTTTAGTTTATTTTTTCTGGATTTCGAATAGAAAAGTCATGGTATTTTAGCGTTGTTTTGTGAAGAGTGCTGTTTAAAAGGAAGGTACGTATATTTTTATATGTTTGATTGATTTTTACTTTTTTAAAAGACTATGATTGTAAGTAAAAACCCAAAGGCGATTTTTTACAGACTTTCCGTTCATGAAAGAAAAGAATTTGGGACCCCCAACTGCCCAAGTAGCATTTCTCCGTCTTCCAACCTAATCTGTCATAAAGCGACGTCATATTAGGTACAAAATTAAGTTGTCAACTAGTAAGTTAAACGACAAACGTCTTTTGTAATAAAATCCGACGTTTACGTAGTCAGGTACGCATATGCAAACCTTAAACGACGTCAAAATAGGTAACGTAATTTGTACCAATATTTGACCAGACAGATTCACGTCGTCACGAAACATCGTCGGCCTTGTTACCTTAATCGACGTTGCATTTCAGCGCCCTTATTTGGATACCTACCAAAAAAGGAACGAAGAAAAAGAAGGATATTTAACCTACAATTTTGCATCTGGGATATCAAATTGCACAATTTGTTGGCTTGCTACCAACCAAAAATATGATGACCCTTCAGCTCGCACTTACATTTCTTCCAGTCCGCTTTATCTGGACCAATAGTAGGGTCACATTGATACTGTGTAATGTCGCTTTTCTTGATGACAGGTTCGAGCTCATTCAGTGCTTTAATAAATACAATTTTAAAATAATCCATGTTTTTAAGAAAAAACAAGGAAAAACGGAAAATATTTTTGTAGGTTATGTTCAGCTAAACTGACATTCTTCTTTAAGTTTTGGTTAAATGAGCAACGAAGAATGGAGGCGGATTCCGAACGTTTGCACATAATATGTAGTTTAACGTTGACTGGTTAGATTTGGATAAAATTAGGGCTACAAATCGGTGTCCTTGTCCAAATTGGTAATAAATTGGTAAAAGTACTATACCAGCCCAAATTCGAACATTTTGGAATTGCAACCTTGGGCAGCCATAATTGACATTTTTTTTGTTTTTTTGTTTTGTAGTATTATTCTTGAGTGATTTTAGTATTAATTACAACCGAAATAGCGCTTTAAAAAAATATATCTTTTAAATATTTTTTTTTTTTTTTGATATTTTGTGCTAATTTGTAAGGGGAGGGGAGTTATTTTCCGCCCCATCTTGACCAACTTTGCCAGTAAAGTGGCCCTCGCAGAAATATTTCGCTCTAGATTACTCGATAAAGTGCCCTTTTTAATAACATAACTTTTATTGTTAATGAAATAAAAAGGTGGCCATTTATTTTTTGTGAGTTATAATTCGTTAATATATATTTCACCCAAAATTTATTAAACAAGTACCACATTAAACAATCAATTAAATAATATAAAATTACGTAAGCTGGCGGACGTATTATCACGTCGTCATAGGTAAACTACTATACCATTGAAGTACAATTATCGACGTCGAACCGACCCGAATTTGTATTCCCCATTTAAGTCGGATTGGGGTCATATGAAATGAGATTTGTAGTCCGCTTGCCAACGTCGAAGTTTTAAGCCAACGAGTAGAGGACGTAGTCTGACGTCCAAATGCTACTTGAGTGGAGGCCCAGGGCCCGCCAACTATTTTTTTTTACATCTGTCAATCAATGTGTCAAAAATTAAAAAAAAAATTGTTAATAGTTTTAGCTTCACAATAAAATACAAGTAGAGAGTTCTGAATCAATGTTTCTGTGTCAGAAATCACATCAGAAATTACAGATTATTTAACAAAAGAAGAAAATAAACAAGAAGATGGATTCATAGAAATAAATGATGAAAAAAAATCAAATCCAAAACAATTTACACGCTTTAAAAGCATTTAAAGATTTTAGTATAAAAAATTATAAAATAAAAATGTGTAGGAAAAAGCACGCTTTTTTGGCTATTAACGTCTAAAAATAACTAAATTTAGGTATGAACGTTAAAGCATCGGGAACATTGCCAACCAAAAAAAGAACCAAAGGTCTTAAAAACAATAAATATACGAAAGCAACAAAAAATAATACTGAGAAAAAAAGAAAGAACATTGAACTGGTCACTAATACTGACACGACTGAAACAGAGTACATATCGGAAAGTATAACAGAGCATAACACAAATTCTGATGAGTAAATATTTTTTATTTATTATTGTACGTTTGTTTTTATACGTTATTACCGTTTTTTAAAGAGTTATTTAATAAATTAACAATGAACAAGAGATAAATGAACTAAATTTTTTATTGTTAAAAATCGACCTCCATCAACCTATTGGTTTAGAAGATTTTTATGGGACCCCCATTCCCAGCGACTTTAACTAAAATTCTTTTTAACAGCGGGAGCGACAAGGTCAAAAACTACCCATTCTTTTCTCACTCACTATTTAAGAGTTTTGAGTTAAGGGCACAAAAAAAGTCGGTGCGATTGGGGGTTAATTAGAAAAGTAAGTACTAAAAACCTCGGTAAAAAAAGTATTAGTAAGAAATCTCATGTGATTTCTGGAAATCGCAAAAAAATCCGTGATCTCCTGGCAATCGTAGGAAATCGCAGTTCACTTTTGGACCTAGTGAGACGCCCCCTTTATGTATTTTCTTTTCTGTACTTTTTATAACGTTTCTTCCTAGACAGTGTGATTTTCTGGTAATTTTTGAATCATTTAAAGCTTGTGGGATTCGGCGGTAGGGAAAGGTAGCTGCAAAATGGTCTGCATCATTATTTTTCCTTAATGGTTCAGTTTTAGTAGCAATTTTTTGACAGTAAAAAATTGATAAAATATGACAATATCAGTGGTGGAATATTTTTTCATTGCATAAAATCCCTATGTCGCAGAGGTAAATGCATAACCCGGTAGAAGCCAAATATAATATTTGAACTTTTGTACAAACCCCTGTATTTTGCTAAGCGTTCTTTTCCAATGCTTCTGAAACGTGGGGACTACCTCTGCCGCGGCATCTTCTGGTTTCAAGTCCCACAAGTCTTTGGCTTCCAGAGGATTTCTGAAACCTAAGTCAACCAAAATTTGTTCGATTAAACTGCTACTTGAGTCTCTATTCTACTTCTAGGAACAAAGTCACACCTCTAACACAAATAATGCCATAATTATGATAGCAAGTTACCAAAAGAAGGAAAAACCCCATCAGATATCAATAGATGACAATAGCTTATGAACCAGAATTATTATTTAAATCAAATAAATTTCCATGCGTGCATTACATAAAATGGTAATTTTTGTTAATTTTGCCGCAGGCACTACAAAAGTTAGGCAAAAGTACTTCGAAGTACTGCAAGTCAAAAACTCCTAAGGGTGGATATCCTCTTGGTTTATTACGTTACATTGTTAGCAACTTTGAATTTGTTCTATAATACGTTTATCTACGACCCCAGATTTTTCCTTTTTAACTTTAAATTGAAAAGGTTTTCATTTTGCACAACATATGCAGTACGATTAAGCATAAAAATGATACTTAAACACATTATAGTTATAATATCACCAGTGATACAATGAGCTTTACCTTATGAGCTTATTTAGCGTGCTCACAAAAATTTCAAAATTGAAAATCCCGAGGGGGTAACCACTGTTGGCAATCATGTCATAAATCCTTCAGGAATCTTTGGAAATCTTTGGAAATCCTACGGAATCTTTGGCAATCTTACGGAATCTTAGGCAATCTTTGGAAATCTCATAGCAATCATGGGAAATCCTTTGGCAATCTCTGGCAATCATTGGAAATCCCTTGGCAATCTTTGGCGATCTTTGTGTCATATCTTTAGTTTTTTTTTTGATATTTAGGTGCTTATTTTAGTGAAGAGGGCCAAAAATCGAAAATCATCTTTTGGTAAAATTCTTTTCATTGAGAGCTTATAACTTGAAATTAATGACTTTATTAAATGCAACTTAACTCAGCCTTGAACAAAAATTTTTTGAGTTTATAGAGTAATTCTTTCTGAATAAGGAAAAATTGCGCTTTTTGCTAAATATTTAAAAGTAAGCTCTTAAATCGCTGTTAAGAGTGTGTCCACTATCCCTCTCTCTTACGCACTTATACTGGATTAGGTAGCACCTTCTCCCTTTATATTTTTATTAATTTATTGATTTGAGGAAGATGACATTATATCTTTGGTAGTATAAGTGCATAACTCCTAAATGCACCGTCATCATCATAGGCAATCACTCGATACCGAGTATGATTTTCCTCTATTCTGTATCGTCGCTATCTGTTGTGCGTTTTTTGATGGCTATGTAAGCCAATTCTCGAGCTGCACACCCTTCCACAGTCCTGGCACACCCGGTCTCCGGCAACAGCCTGGTGTTGTTGGTCATCCATTCTTCCATTTTGTCGCTCCTTTCTACGTTCTCTCCTCTCCGTCTCTAGTGTACGTCGTTGCTCTTCAAAAGTTTGTGCTCCCTCATGGACTGTTCGGCGCCATGAAGCCCTATCGTTTGCCGTGGTCTCGAAGTTGTTTATATCGATGTGACCCTTCATCATATTGCCTTTGAGAACGTCTTTGTCTCCTTCAGTTGTCCATAAAATATCTGCTTTGGGAGACGTGTTTCGGACATGCGGATAATGTGACCAGTCCAACGAAGCTGGTGCTTGAAGATTAGAGCTTCTATACTAGTTGTTCTGGCTTCTTCTAAAACACTTATGTTGGTTCGTCGGTCTTGCCATTTGATTCTCAGTATTCGTCTTAAACAACTTTGATGATATTTTTCTAGTTGTTTGATATGCCTTCTGTAGGTGGTCCACGTTTCGCATCCGTATGTTAGAGTTGGTATTATAACTGTGTTGTAGACACGAAGCTTGGTCTCCGCATTGATGTCGTGATTGTTGAAGACTCTCCGAAAGCCGTCCGAACGCTGCGCTCGCACATTTTAGGCGATGCTGTGTTTCTGCGTCAATAGTTGCTTTTGATGATAGGTATGGATATGGATAATGTTCAACGTTCTGCAGAGGACGGCCATTTCTGGAAATGTTTGGAGCTTGAGGATTCGTACCTGGTTCTGGTTGGTGAAAAATTTGCGTTTTGGCAAGATTGACCTCTAGGCCAATGCTTTTGTAGGCTTGATTAAATGCGTTGATTACCAGCCGTATACATTCCTCTGTATCGAGACCTTAGTTTTTGCTCGCAGTCTGCCTAGGTTAAGTAGACCACCGTCGAATCTATATAGAATTTCCACTCCCGGCGGTAATGTTCCTCAACAAGGTGAAGCATGGCACCTAAAAATATAGTGAATAGGGTGGGCGCAATAACACACCCTTGTTTAACGCCTGTCGTAATCTGGAATGACTCTCCTGATCCATCGTTTGAGGGCATCCAGCTTTTGCCAGTATTTTCCATAGAGCTTCTCTGTTGACCGAGTCAAATGCTTTGACTAGGTCTATGAAGGCCATGAAGAGAGGGCGATTTTGTTCTCTAGGTTTCTCTTGCATTTGTCTGGCACTGAAGATCATGTCAGCTGTGCCTCGATAGGGCCTAAATCCACACTGTGTCTCTGGCAGATTTTGTTTAGCAATCGGAATTAATCGGTTTGATAGTATCCGTGCAAGTATCTTTCCATCAACAGAAAGCAGAGATATACCTCTGTAGTTTCCACATTGGGCCTTGTCGACTTTTTTGAAAATGGTAACTATAGAGGCGTCTCTCAGTTCGGCAGGAATGGTCTCAGTGGTCCATATTTTACTTATTAGAATGTGCATTTGAGAATTAAGTGCGGGACCCCCTTGTTTGTAGAGTTCAGCAGCAATACCATCTGTGCCTGCTGACTTGTTATTCTTTAGCTGTGTGATTGCTTTTTGGACCTCCTCTAATCTCGGAATCTCACTTAGGTGTTGTTGTGCGGTTTTCTCCGGAATTTTGTCGAAGATGTCATTATCGACCTGAGACTCTCTGTTGAGTAGTTCTTGGAAGTGTTCTTTCCATCGTGAATTGATAGAGGATCTGTCTTTAAGCAGTCTTGTTCCATCTTTGGATCGTAGGGGATTGATACCTTGTGTAGTGGGATCATATATCATCTTAGTAGCTTGAAAGAAGGCTCTGGTGTTGATGGACTCAGCTAAATGTTGCATTTCATGTGATTTTGTTCTCCACCATTGGTTTTTTAATCCACGTGTTTGCCTTTGTACTTCTGCTTTGGCTTCTTGATATTGCCTTTTCTTTTCGTTAGAGTTAGTGTGGCTTTTCCAAGCATTATGGGCTTTTGTCTTGCTCTCAATAAGGTATTGAATTTCTCTCATCAAACCAGTGTTGATGTTTTCTTTGTGTGTAGCCGACTGTTTCTTCGGAGGCAGATGTTATTGCTGTCTTCAACATTCTCCAGTGATCGTCAATATTCTCCAGGTATTCTAAAGTACCCAACATTTGATTCAGAGAGACTTGGAATTTTGTTCTGGTTCTAGGTTTGAATTCGTACCAACTCGAGCATTGAAATCACCTAAAATGATAAGTTTATCTATCTAAGTTGAGAATAAAATTCATCTTTTTGGTTTTCATCAGCTGCAAGAGTTGGAGCGTAGGCGCTGATTATAGTAGCGTGTTAGTGGTTGCTAAGGCTTAGGCGCAATGTCATCAATCTTTCGCTTATTCCGGATGGAAATTCCGTTAGGTGGTCCACAATCTCATTTTTTATAGCCTAACCCAATCCGTGAATACGTGGTTCATCTTCTTCTTTTCCTTTCCAGAAAAATGTGTAGACTCCTCCGTGCACCGTAGGCACTTAATCGCGATTGGCTATCTAATCCATTCTTTTTCTCTGTTGATCCCATATGAATGAACAAAGAGGTAGCATGGATTAGCGGAACTAATCCGAATATTTTTACGGTGCATCTGGGGGTAAGAGATGGAGAAAGCGGACACGGCCTTTTCGACAAAGATTTATGAGTCTATTTTTAAATAGTTTACAAAAAGTGCATTTTTCACGAAGGATTACAAATTTTTAATTTAAGTTGCGTTGCGTTTTTTGTGCCCTAGCTGGCGGCCATCTTGAAACCAGTCTTCCGGCCCTAGTGGAGAAGGTGCTGCATGATCGGGTGATATTTTAAAATCTTAACCGTTGATTTGTGGAGAGCCATGTGCTTAACCAAGAGAAAAATTGTTGAAATTTTCGTTTATAAATTACAGTGTTGCCCAGTATATTTTTTACATTTCCTTTATGATATAAGTATTTATCCGAGATTTTATGTTAACTTGTAATCCAGTTTAAAACAAAAGTTAACAATACAATTATTTAATTTGTTTCTTGTATGTCAGTACCAAGAATATTCCTAGAATTTATTCATTTAATAAAAATCAGTAAATGGGATGGCAACATCGATGACGCTGATTTCCCTTTTCCCAGAACAGACCGCGGTCATTCCATATCGTTTAGTTCTGGACAAATCCAAGATAAATCCTGCGATTCCTGCGGTTGCTAAGTGCAAGAAAAACCTACGTATTTTTTATTTTTTTAATTGATAATTTTGTCTGGAATTTTGTAGTTTGAGGTGATATAATTTAAGACAAAGTAAGTGTATAAGAAAATATTATTACTTAGCGAGATATTTAAGAGGCGTAGGTCACCTGCAAATATGCGCTTGAGTTAAATGAGCAAGTTAAATTAAGAATTTTTCAAGATTTCTACATGCAAAAGAACCTGGAAAAAGTGCACTTTTTTATAAATCTGCTCAAAACTTAATTTTAGGATTTTCTCACACAAAAAGTAAGTTGAAGCTTAAAAAATTTCCCAAATGCTGAGCTAACAAAATACTCATCTCGACTGCGGTTTAAATGATATGCGCAATAAAACGTTCTTTTGACATATCGCATCCCGGCGACAAAAGTGACACAAGTCAAAATTCTCAGTTTTTCAGAAATTGCCAAAAAAAGTGTTTAGTATACGAATTAAACTGCAATTGATTACTTTTTTTAATATTTCCCTTAATAATGCAGCATTTTAATTTGATGAGAAGTATGGCTTGTGCAATGTACAAGGAAAACTCAATCTGAAATCGTTTCTTCGCAAAGTATTTTGCGCTCGGATGTGATGTGAAAACTGATATGAAATCTGCGCACGGTTTTTTAGTTTACTAATTTGGACTGCAAAAGTATCTTAAAAAATTCATTTGAAAACCTCTTTGCACAGTCACTCGGCTCAGTCCACCAACATGTCTCGCTTATGTTCAAAGAGTCGTTATTTATTAACACATCATCTATTATTTTTAAACTATATAAAAAAATTAACTTTACTTTATAAAGTCATTTCACAAAAAAGGGTTTGGCAATACCTAAGAATCTTTGGCAATCCTTGGGAATCTTTGGCAATCGTTGGAAATCTTTGGCAAGCCTTGGGAATCTTTGGCAATCCTTGGAAATCTTTGGCAATCCTACGAAATCTTTGGCAATCTTAGGGAATCTTTGGGAATATCTTGGCAATCTTTGGAAATCTCATGGCAATCTTTGAAAATCTCATGGCAATCTATAGGAATCTTTGGAAATCTCATGGCAATCACTTGGAAATCGACCAAAATTGGCAATCATGTCACATTTTTTCACCTAGTGGTTACTTCCTCGGAAAATCCTGACATCCCCTGACCTTTCCTGACCCAACTGTAAAAAATATTCTAAATTCTCTTTTGATATGTTTGGTTAAAAGACCATAACTAAAATTTTGAGGTTTGATAATCACAAGTGACAAATTTTTAGTATTCTGTTTTTAAGAACTTCCGAGTAACTTCAAAGAATTTGAAAATGCAATTGGTGCATTTTTTGTACTTTAATTATCCTGACTTTTAACGTTTTTTAAGTAAAAACCCCTTACTTTTCCTGCCTAGCCTGACTTTTTTTATCTACACTGACTTCTCCTGATTCCCCTGACTGATAAGCACCCTGTTATGACATCACTAGTACTATAATACAACTTATTACTAAACTCAAACAGACTAAAATAGAATTAACTCTGTGTTTTAGACTTCCATTGTCTAAATTTTATTTATAAACGACGTTTCGATCAGTACAATCTCTGATCGTCTTCAGGTTCAAACTACTACTACAATCTATTCCTAAGGGTACTTATATACTATGGGAAATCACTCAACCGTGAAATTTAAAAAGTTGGCTTCGCCCAAGAAGGGGCGTCCAAATATTTGGAATTTCAACACTTGGTTTACTGAAAACACCCTGATTCTACCCAATAAAGGCAGCTTCAAGGAATTTTCGTTTCTTCCAGTGTCACACCTTGTGCAAAACCTTTGCTTCTGTCCACTTCATTCGGTGTTATTTTGACCACGCGTGTTCGGCGATTCCGGATTTCGTTGTTTCACCTCTTTGGGTACTCGTCTGATGTTCCTTAAGCCTAACAGATAGTGGTATTTTTATTTCGCCTATGTATGATTCACCACACTCACAAGTTCATTCTTAAACTTCACGGTTGAGCGATTTCCCATAGTATATAAGTACGTAGCCTTAGGAATAGATTGTAGTTTGCAACTGAAGACGATCAGAGATTGTCCTGATCGAAACGTCGTGTATAAATAAAATATAGACAATGGAAGTCCGAAACACAGAGTTAATTTCAAACACATTATTGTCTCAAACTTTAGGTCGTGTATAAAATCTTAAATTGTAATGTTGTGTTGTTAAAAAAGGGCGAGGTGGAAACTGTTCATGTTTAAAATGAACAAGTATACAAAGTTAGTAACCACTAACGGAATTTGACTGAACCCAACCCAATCGAAACATTACTAGATTACTTCTTGGAAAAAAATACCTTTCCATGTCATGGAGTCGAACCAGCAAAACAGCAAACGAGACAGAAAACTGGCCCCCTCCTCTGGACATGGTTTCTAAAAAAAAACAATAAAAAAAAGTCAAAACGTTATCAGCAATAAAATTATCTCCCTACCTACTATTAAATTAGTTACGGTTTACAAATTAAAAAGTTTAATAGCATATTTAGTTTGTAAAATGAACTAAATGTTTTGTTTAACTATTTTGTAATATTAAATTTGAAAAATATAAATCTTCATGCAAAATTTCCTCCTTTGTTAAATTACACTGACAGAAAAATAAAATAAACGCATGACAAAACCTTAATCATCGGACCTATAGTAATAAGTCTCCCAGACCACTTAAAAGTACTGGCCAATTAAAAAAAGAATTTTTCATTTCTCAAATGTTTAAAGGTCATATAAAACAAATTTTTATTTTTTTAGAAAAATAACACACTACCAATTTTAATAGACTGTAATCTCCATTTTAAACAAAACAACAAATGAATTTCTGGCTTTTGTGTTATTACTACATATTTCCTGTAATGTACTTATAAAGTTAGTTGGGAATAAACGCATAATAATCAACAAAAATCTCATTTAGAATCGGGGATCATCATCATTTTGTTGCATAACGTCATTAAGAAAAGCACTGAACTATACATATATAAAACAAATTTTTATTTTTTTATAAAAATAAAACACTACCAGTTTTAATAGACTGTAATATCCATTTTAAACAAAACAACAAATGAATTTCTGGCTACGCAGCTACTACATTGTCAGAAATAGCTATTTACGCTACTAGCCTGGAAACGTGAACTTTACAGGACGAAAGTGCATACTTTCCGGTCTGTTGAAAAAATAAATAAATTTTCGACCCACTAGCGATATAGGAAAATGACACTTTACCTCCCTAGGGAGCTTTGCTTACTTTCCTCTCTTCGGAAGGTTTATTTACTTTACCTCCCCTACCCTGCATGATTTGTGTTATTACATTTGTATTGTTCAATTTTTTTTTAAACTTAATTTATTTGCAACTATTATTTAGGTAGTAGAATTAATCAGATACATCTTTCTTCCCTTGGGCGAGAAATTGGAAGAAAGAGAAAAGACCATGCAAAAACTGTAATTTTTTATTATTTATTTTTCTAAAATTAAAAAAAAAATGTAGGTATAATATTAACTTTCCTAAATAAATGTCGCACCTACTTTTGCCCACACCTAAGAGCCAGTTACAAAAACATTTAATAACTTTTCTTTGTTGCTCAACAACAGTGACAGTAAGTTACATCAGTTACCGAAACATGTGTAGAACCTTAAAACGTGTAGAACCTTAAAACATAACGTTTTGGTGAAACCCTTTTAATTTAATACTTGATTGCAGTTTTGACCTGCCAAGTCTTTTGATCACAAAATAAATTTAAAACAAAACAATATTTTTTAAGATTAGTGGTAAAAATAAAGAAATAACTTCGAATATTTTTCTCCTGACATCCTCTTTGGCAATCTAAACACATAAAAAATAAAAAACCAGAATGGCCTAAGGCATTTAAACAATGTCTAGTTGACCTTGAACATCTCAGACAAAATCGGTTAAATCAGTTAAATACCAAATAACCTGTTGATTCACCGCAATCACATTATAATTATTTTCGACTTGGTTTTTGGATGGCGCGGAGGACTTGTAGTTACTATTAAAGTAACTGTAAGAGTAACAAAAAAAAACTGATGACTAGTGAACTTATATATACAGGGTGGATTCTTTAAATGAAACGGTTCTTCTAGCGGCTTTAGGGAAGAGGTCTTAAAAAAAGCTGATAGCGAATCTATAATGATTTTTTACGGACTTTCTGTCTATGATAAAAAAAAATTGGGGCCCCCAACTATTTTTTTTCAATTAGAAGGTACCACTAGTGACACCTTTTTGAAAAGCTTGTTAAAAAATAAATTTAACGCACTAGTTTTTTTTGGAATCTGTCAACCAATGTGTCGAAAATTACAAAAAAAAACCTATTTTTTTGTCAATTGTTTGAGCTTTAAAATAAACTACATATATCTCTATTTACTAAGCGGAATAAAGAAAATACCACACAAGGACATGAGAAGGTACCATGCACTTGTGGCACCTTCTTGGAAAGCTTCTTAAAAAAATAAAAACCTATTTTTTGTTGTTAAGAACGGTTGAATAAAAAAGAAATCGAGGTCTGCTTTGAATCTATTTCCCCTTTATCTAATTTCTAGTAAATTTAAAAAAAGGTAATTAGGTTGCGCTCCCAAATGGGGAGCCAATAATATCCTTGTGTGGTAGATTCTTTATTCCACTTAGAAAATAAAGAAATATGTAGTTTATTTTGGAGCGAAAACAATTGACAGAAAATAGATTTTAAAAAATTTTTAACACATGGGTTGACAGATGTCAAAAAAATTCATTTATGCACTTCAGGGATTAAATAGGTACTTTTAATCCCTCTTTTAGGGACTAAAGTGACACTTTTAATCCCTAAGGGATTTAAAGAAAATTTAATCCCTGAGGGATTAAAAATAAATTTAATCCCTCAGCTTAGATATTAGAGGTAAATTTAATCCCTCAGGAATTAACAAAAAACTAATCCCTGGAAAATTATAATTAAATTTATGGCAAGTCAAGCCAAACAGCACTTGCTCTTGGCCAAGATTTCATTCTTAGCACCCTTTCTTGTAGTTGACGAACCATTTGGCGTAGAAATAACGTAATTTTAACAAAGATCTTTTCATAAAGTGCATAAAACAGTATATAAACCTCAGGAGTAGTGTCGTTTAATCCCTTAGCGAATTGTACCCCTCCCTACGGTCGGGCTACAAACCTTTCGCCCCGGAATTAAATTTGGCAATTTAGTCCCTAGGTTTATAATGTGCTATTAATCGAATTTATTTTTTAACAAGCTTTCCAAAAAGACGCCCTGGGCTTTCAGTGAGGACCCCAAATGGGCCGCCAGTAATGTCCTTGTGTGCTATTTTCTTTGTTCCGCACTACCTAAATAGAGAAATATGTAGTTTATTTTAAAGCTGAAACAATTGACAAAAAGTTAGGTTTTTTAAAATTTTTGACACATTCGTTGACAGATGTCAAAAAAAACTAGGCCGTTAAATTTCTTTTTTAACAAGCTTTCCAAAAAGGTGCTACAAGTAGTACCTTCTTATTTAAAAAAAAAATAGTTGGGCCTCCAATTTGCACCCCCAAAAATTGTTTTTATAACGGGCGGAAAGTCTGTAAATAATCATTAAAGATTCGCTTTTAGCTTTTTTTATAACCTGTTTCCTAAAGCCGCTAGAAACACTAGAATCCACCCTGTATATATAACATAACGCTCGTAGGAAATGACGATGAGGGGTTTCATTATAAGAATTTGCCATGAATGTTTTAACAAGGAATAGAAATCTGCCACTCTGTGGTCCAAAAGATTCACAAAAACGTGTAAACGTAAAGAAAAAAAAACTTCAACTAAACTGAAATTTGCAATTGTAAAATCATTATTATACCCAACATAACTGTGACTATGGGTGAGTTCGCGACAACAGACACCCCGTGCGCCCCGAGGATCACTTTTCCGTTCGTTTTGACGCTCGATGCAAGCCATTTTCTGTTCGAGATAACAAAGAGCTCGCGCTCGGAGCGTGCCCTATGTGACCCGAGCGAGTGGAGGGAGAACGAGGGGAAAAATACCTTAACATTAAAAAAATATTTTGTTAATTTTGTTAATTTTGTAGTTTTTGCAAAGTGGAGTCGGATCTGGTAAAACGAAAAACGAATAAAATCGATAGGCTGGACTTGTCACTTGTGAAATTTAAGATTCTTGCTGATTTATAAAGTTTCTAACCCCGGATTTATAACCTCGACGGTTAACTGTTCGACGGCGATGCATCTCTGTCCTTTCCTCTTTTACTAAGGGAAAAAGGGACCGATATGTACTAACGTCGAACAGGCTCACTTTCTTTGTCTTCCTCACTGCTGCCGAAAAACATATCCACAGCAAAATACAAAACAAGTTTGCAGCAGTTCCAAGTTTTCAAAAAAAAAAATTAGTATCCTTTAGCCTAGTATAGCATATTGACACCCAACTGACAGAAAATCCATGTTTTACCTGTCAATTTGGTTATAAAAATGGCGGCAATCTTTGGCTAAAGGGTACTGAAGAGATAAGAGTTAACTGGCTTTTTAGTTGAGAACGGTGTTGGTTCGAGATGATCAGCAAATCTCTATGTGCCCTGCTCGTGACGTCATTAGTCCCCGCCCGCTCTACCGAGCGACATCGCGAACTCACCCTATATTGTGATGATCTGAAAATGGATGCTACTCTTGAAAAGGTTTCAGTTCAAAATTTTCAAGAGGATCTTAACAGATTTAGTACGTACTGCGATAATAATAAACTTTTTCTTAATCAAAAAATTTCCGTTTTAGTGTTTTCTAAAAAACGAAACCCCACAACACACAATTAAAAATGCTGTTTTAGAATGTGTAAATAAAGTAAAAGACTTGCGAGTTTTTCTTGATATTGGTCTAACCTTTGAATTTCATGTAGAATATATAGTTCAACGTGCCTTAAAATTGTTAGGATTCATCTTGAGGGTAACAAAGGGCTTTAGAAATTATATCTCGTTAATTATTATGTTCAAAACACTTATTAGAACGATTTTACAATATTCATCCATTATCTGGAATCCTGGATATGATAAATATATTATTCGGTTAGAAAAGGTCCAATCCAAGTTTCTTAACGCTTTTCGCATTTCATGACGCATACAGCTAACCTTTCATTTTCTCGACTTATATTAAGGAACCGAAAGTGTCTAAATGATAATAGCTTTATTTTTAAAAGTTATTAGTAATATAGTAGATAGCACAATATGTAATAATTTTATTTTTTATAATGCTTCTCCGCAAACTACGCGTAACCGACCAACCTTTTTTACTCCCAGAACGCTTACAAATTATTCCCTAAATTCACCTTTAATTAGATGTATTCGAAGATACCGATATATTTAACTTATCTTTAAGATCGTTTAAAAAAAATGTTTTAATATAATTAAGAAGAACTTAAATGCTTTGCTTTCTGTTCCATTGAGATTCGTTTCTGATATAAGCTATATAGGTATACTGATTTTAGTTTTTATGAAAATTATTGTTATTTTGTGACACCCTTAAAAGGGAAACTTTGTGTCTGTTTAAAAATAAAAATAAAATAAAATAAAATGACTGCCTATTATTATTATCTTTCTTACCGCCGAATATAACTAGAAAAATCAAAAATACAATTTAACAAGAATATTTTAAATTTTAGTATTTCTCAGACAAAACCATGGCTCATCAATACTGAGCAAATTATAGTAATTTAGATAGGTCGGTTTATAAACAATACACGAATTGAGTAATTTGTCCATGAAAAAATTAATCAGAATAGTTTATCTAATCAATTTAACATGGTCCCATTAATAATTAATTAGTACAAGCATCGATTTTAATAATACTATGAAACTAAAGCAAAAAAAAACAAAATATCTTTGAAAGTAGTAAAACGAATTTAATGTTTGATGCAATTTTAAAAATAAAGGTCACTACATTAAAAAAAATCCAATAAAAAACTCTAGCACCATAAAATTCTTCAAAAAAGCATTCTACATGAAAGCAAAATTTTTATAAATAAAACAGTTATATCTTTTAGCTCGAAAACGACTTAAAATCGTTGAAAAGGGAGCTTCTCAAGTGCAGTGGGGCAGCCAAGAATCTGACCACAACAACCTATTTAACATTAACTCAAACAACAACAAAAAATCTGCCTTCATAGTTGGCCTATTTTTTCAGAAAAAACGCTATAACTTAAAAAAAGTTAACCGATTTTAACAACAAACACTAACAAATGTTAGTGTCTTTTGAAGGTATTAGCAAGGCCTACAATCCTCTGTTGCAAAAATTGAAAAAAAAAAACAAAAACCTGAAATCGTACGTCACGCTAATGTCGAAACCGCTACACGCTAGAGATCAGCGACACTTTTTAAAGCCAATGAATCAAGCGGGTGCCATTAAGCATTGCCATCTTTCAGTTCTATTTAGTTTTCAAGATATTAATTTTTAAAATAATAACTTTAAACACTTATAACTCAAAAACGACTACACCGATTCTAACGCGGTAAAGTGTTTTCTCAAAAAGAACACCTTTTCTAATAAGTTCATAAGTTTGATTTTCAAAATTGTTATTTTTGAAAAAAGTGGAGGGGGGTGGTATCTTAAAACACGCTGTAATTTTTTAAAAATGAATAACTTTTTCCTTCCCTAATCATTCTCAATACGTTCTGATAGTTTTTTTTTTTTCATCGCAGCATTACGGCTATTACTCGCTGGCTTCGTTTATGGTAGTAGAAATAATATACGACTATTTGGAAACTGAATCAAAAGAACTGTTTTTACATTTTATTTTACTTTGTAAGTGAAGTACGTATCTAGTGTTTCATAAAAAAATTTTTTGAGATTATAAAAATTAAAATATGTATTTTTTATTTGTTGTGTTGGAAGAGGGGCCCCCAATCTGTAATCCGGCCCTGTTAGTTATGGAGGAGTGTAAATAAAAATTTACGAATATTTACTATTCATACCATATAAGAGTGTATTTTAGTCCCCTGGGCCAGTATTCTTCAATTTCAGGGAAGGGAGTGCTCCCGGGAATTAGAAACGCACCTGATTGACCGGATTCTCATTTTTTTGTGACATTTCTGTCAGTTTTGGCAGTAATGGCAGTAGTTGGGAACGATTTTGCTCTCCTGCCCTACACGAGGAGAGCAAACTGACGGTAAAAGCACTCACAAACAAAGCCATTAGTGCCAAATCAGACAGAATAGTAACAAAAACTGGTATTTCAACAATCAGGTGCGTTTCTGCCGAGGTCGGGCCCTGGAGGGTTTTGGGGTTAAAATTTTAAACTTTCTAAATAGAAAAACACCCATTTAAAATTTATCCAGAAATATATTGCAAAATGTTTAATGTTATTAGCATATGTTCGCTACTTCAGCACTCAAAAAAGTTTAAAAAAACCTTCTAATACACCGATTAAAATCGGCTGGGGCTTTTACTATTTTTTTTATTGTCTGCCGTCTACGCTTCTTGAAAAATGTCAAATTTTCAACTCGTTTATATTCTGCTTATGTTTCACCTTTCCAAAATAATTTTTCCTCATGTTTGCCTTTCTAGAAGGCCTGAATTCTTAAGATTGGAATTGTAGGTCACAAGTTTTGTTTAGGTCCTTTTTTCTTTAGAAATAATGGTCAACAGAGTTTTGACCTATAAGTTAAAGATAAATTGTTTGTAAGCCAACCTATTTAAGTAATTGACGAAAATATAAAGGGCGCTTAACGATTTTCTGCAATATTTATTCAGCGTCGCGCAGCAATCTTGGATTTTCAAGAAATATCAAATTTTGAACTTGAACCTAAAAGTCACAACTTTCAGATCAATTTAAACACTGTGCAAGATTTTGGGAAATATACGCCCACTCTGTACTTTATTTGGGTGATTAAATCCATGAGACTAAAATCGAAACTAGACCTCTGTCCAAAGGACACAATCAGTTTCATTACTTTACCTATTGTCATATTAATAAGGATCACAGTAAAAAGTAACTGCAATCTTATATATTATGCAGGTTATTCACCTTTAAATGTTCAAAAGAACCTACACAATATTTAAATCTAAACGAGCCTTAGGGCGTTAGAAATAAAATCTGTAATTTGGCTAAACCATATTAAAATTCTTCGACGTTTACATTTAGTATATACCTACACAGTTTTAGAAAAAACTACCTACAAAAAAATTCAAACGGTATACATACCCCTAGCTTTAATTTAACACAGACCTTGAAATCTTTTTAAAGGGGTGATTTTGAGAGATCAAAATCTTGAATTTTGAAATGGTATTTATTTCGTTTTATTACTAAAACCGGTTAAAAATCGAAAAAATTATGGTTCGCTAAATCGAGGCGATTGATCAATGTCTTTAATTAGTCGTAACTTTAAAACTACTTAATCGAACGTAATGAGTGTTACAGCCTTTTATTAGTTTTGAAAAGGGTTTCAAAAAGTTTAATGTCCTGTTCAATTTTAAAAACTTCTTGGAATTTAAATAAGCGAGTATTTAGGCGATTTCGGCAAGATTTGGTATATGGTTTGATACCCTGTTTAGTTTGTCAAATGCTTACCAACCGATTTCGAATACAAAAATGATGACGTCACCCTGACTCTGGTATTCTTTTTGGTATTTCAAATTGCATACCGTGGAATGTAGCACGATTCTGTGGTTTGTTATAGTACTATCTCCCTTTATTTTCGTTTTGTCCTGCTTTAGAAATGTAAACAAATAAGATGGATTTGAAATTTTTGTTGTTATCAGTTGTAATGGATTTAAACGACAGATGCTAACTTTTTTCTAAAATGGAATTTCGTTTACTTTTACCGAAAACGATGAGTTAGCCCATAGGTTACTCAAAGATAAATATATCTGTATGATGTTTACGTTTGTTGGAGGGGTCAAGAGGTGATGAAAAATTTGTACACCAACTGACAAATATTCTTGAATAGAATAGATTGAAAGGTTGTGGAAGATTGTGTGATAGCCACAGCAGTTTTTCTTTTAGACATTTGTTAAATTAAATTCTTCAGCAAAATAAACCACTTAAATACAGGGTATCCACAGATTTTTCGAGAAAAAAATCCCTGAGTTTTCCCTGACCATATTAAAAAATTCAGTTTAGTCACTAGACCACTGTGAAAAATCCCTTCAAATTACTCTTTTTGGGAAAAACTCCCTGACTTTCCCTGACCAATCAAAACTTTCCCTAACCTTTCCTGACCATCTTCAAAATCCCTGACTTTCCAGGTTTTTCCAGGTTGTGGACACAAACAACAAAGTTTGGTTAAGGCTCGTTTCTTTTCGACCACCGAACGAATTCGAAAGAAAGTGGTATATTAGGTCATTACTTACAGGTACCAATTGGTTAACCAAAAGGTATACCAAGGAAAGCTTGCCAAAATCGCCTTTTGTATTCCATTTATAATAGTTTCCAACCCTTTATTTTTTAAAATGGCGAGTGTTTTTGTTTTATATTCCCAATTACCTAGCCATCTGGCTCACGTCAAGTTTAATTTAATTGAAAATCGGTAAAAACCTGAACCTGAAAAGTAATAACTGCTTAAAAAGTGGCATATTTATGGGACAGCGAGCAATAGGAACGTTATTCATATGTCAGCAATGTTCCGAAAGTCTTTTACCAGCAGACCTGTAATAGTAATACGAGCCGGCCCGCAGGCCTGGCAATTAGGTCTCTTCATGGGCCCTTTCCGTCTCGCACCCTTATCCTCCCACTCCCTATACACGTCCTGCCTCTCTCTCTCTCCGGACCTCCCTTACGAAGGTCAGCACGTCAGCCCATCTTAGAGAATGTACTCCTGCCTTCCTTACGAAGATCAGAACGTCAGCCCATCTTAGAGAGTGTAGCTCCTCCTCTTCTATTGTGGGGGCACCCCACGTCTACTGCCTCAATCTGACGTATTCGTCACACTCTCCTATCAGGTGCACCGCTGGTTCCTCCGCCCACCCACATGCTGGACAAACGGAGTCGTCCAACACTCTGATGCATGTCTTGAGGGTTGCCTGGCTGTCGGAGCATATGCAAATGTCCCTCCTGCCATTTGTGACCTCTGGTAGGGTTGCCGCCATAACCTAAACTATTGCTAACAATAACATGACTGAATATCACACCATAACGTGCGTTATTCACTGTATGGTGCGATATTCACTGACAACATAGACACTTACTTGTGTTTTGGGATACTTGGTCACTCTTGGTCGCTGATCGGCAAATCCATTTAGTATCAACATAAGCACCACCAGCGGATAGTAGATTAAATAACTGTAGTATTCATATTTGTATTCTTCCAACAGCTGCTCCCTTTTCGCATGTCGAATTTTCGTTCGAAACTCTGGGGCCCCGAACAGCGCTAGAAACAGCCAAAATAAGAACAACAGGCCTGACGTTTGTAGTCCGTGCTTTTTGTTGTAATAGAGAAGGACCGCCGAGAGCATCTGAAAAAAGATCGAAGAGATAGATTAGAATTTAATATTCTTTTTTGGAGATTTCCTTACAAAATCTCCTGCAAAAAGGAAAAAACCTAGCAAAGTGACTTACTAGGTTTTCGCTTGGAATCGATTTTCGATCAAATAACCGATTTTAATCACGCCCTGCCCCTTGCTTCTCTCTTGCGCCTACGAATGTTTTTAAAAAATATTAGGTACTATTTTTCTTAAAGGTGTAGGTTTACGGGTTGAGGGATCTTGTTAATGAAATGTCTTTTTTTTAATGCCAACGTAAAATTAATTTGTTTCTTCAAGGCTGACGTCTTGTGTCCAGAAGTCCACCCAGTTTTTTAACTAATTTGCAGAATGTTTTAACGATCCTATTTTTAAATTAAAATTAAAAATAGGATCGTTAAACCATTCTGCAAATTAATTTAAAAAACTTGGACTTTTGGACACAGGACGTGGGCACTGAAGAAGCAAATAAATTTTGTGAAACGTTGGCATTTCAAAAAAAAAGAAGTTTCATTAACAAAATCCCTCAACCCATAAACCTACGTTAAACCATTCTGCAAATTAACAGCCAGAATAAGAACAGAAGGCCTGCGTGACGATACCGTGTTTCTTTTGTAACAAAGAAGGACCACCGGCCATGAGTATCTAAAAAAAATATCGGAGTTGTCATCAAAATTAGAATTTAATATTCTTTTTTAGGTTTTACCTCACAAAAACTTCCGTGAAAAGGAGAAAACCTAGTAAGTGGCTTAGTTCCCAAATTTAAAGAACTGATTATAATCACCCCTCCCTTGCTCACCCTTTAGTGTCTGCGCCTGATCTTGACAGGTTCGAAAAAATTCTAAGTACTAATAATAATAACTTCCCCGAACAGCGATAGGCCAGGGGCCCAATTCTTGAATCACTCGAGTTTCAGTCGTATACGGACCACATTTTAGCAAAAAATTGATGAAAAAAGGGGTACATTTTTCCTTATCCACTTATTAACGCATACACAACATTGAACTCGTACTGAAATTCTGTAATATTAAATTAAATTCGCCGTAAAATTACAATTTTACGTTTGTGATACGTGTTTTTTTCGTAAGTTTTGCTCGGATTTGCATTGATTTCTTCTACCCACTCGATGTAAATTCAAGCAAAAACGACAAAAGCGTCAAAAACCGTTCTATTTTTCTCGCCAAAAATGCAATATTTAAATTTTGGGCCTATTTTAATTAAATATTGTGCACTGTGCATACGTGCATATTGGTGGACATATTTGCTATCTGAATTAGTAAAAATTGACTCTTTTTTCGACAATTTTTTGCTAAAATGTGATTCGTATATGACTAAAAGATGGGAATTGGGCCCCAGAATAAGAACAGAAGGCCTGACGTTTGAATTTCGTATTTTTTATTGTAATAGAGAAGGACCTCCGAAAGTATCTGAAAAAAGATCGAAGTTGCCCTCAAAATTAGAAATTAATATTGTTTTTTGGAAAAACCTAGTTAAGTGACTTAAATAAGGTTTTCGCTTAAAATCGATTTCCCAATTTACCAAATTTAAGCAACAACAAACAGCAATAGAAGCAGTCAGAATAAGAGAACAGGGGGCCATGTTTTCTGCCGTAATAATGTTACGCGAGTATCTAAAAAAATATCGGAGTTCAATTAGAATTTATTATTATTTTTTAAGTTTCCCCGTTTTTTGTTGTAATGGAGAAGGACCGCAAAGAGTATCTGAAAAAATATTGTACAAGAAGCGAGCACCGCAACTTGCGATTTTTTTATTAGAACTTATATAACTAATTGGAGCTAATTTTGTATCGCAAACAAAATTAGAGCTGTAAGAAGCCAGCAGCGCATGCGATTGCAGCCTAATTAAGAGAATTCAGAAAACAAAAGATACCTACATAATTAGAGCTAATTTAGTGCTCCTTGGTTTCATAATTTTTTTTTAAAATATATAATACGAAAATTATACCACAAATATTATATTTGGATATAGGGAAATTTTTGGTAAAAGTGAATGATGGAACTCTGTAGTACTAAATGGGTTCTAATGATTCATGTGATTTTTGGTATTAAACCTCTTTTGGTTTGCACGTCATCATTTGAGCTGCTAGCTACCATAGATGCTAGCAGCGCAGGCTCTATATTTTAAAAAATTAAATTTTTTGAGGTGTTAGGAAATTAGTGCCTTAACATATTTAAATAGTTCTTGTAGTTTTAATTTAATAATTTGGATATCAATAATTTTGGGATAACTAAATGAGATAGACTTAAAATCAGTGCCTATAGAAGAATTTTCCCGAGTAGTTTTTTTTTGGTAAAAATGATATAACTATCAGGCGCTAAATCGGTCGTAGTGATTCATGTAACTTTTGGAGTTAAATTACGTTTCGTTTGCTTACAATCACAAGTCACTTGCACTGCTAGCTTCTGGGGAAGCTAGCAGTGCAAGTGACGAGCTCTACATTTTTTATGGAATATAAATTTAGTACTTTGCCCAGTTGTAATAGTTATGTTAGTGTTAAGTAATCTTATTGATTCACTGCAAAATAAAAACGATTTGTTTTTTTTATAAGAAAAT
Organism: Oxystoma pomonae; assembly: GCA_963921995.1. Lineage (NCBI taxonomy): Eukaryota > Metazoa > Arthropoda > Insecta > Coleoptera > Brentidae > Oxystoma > Oxystoma pomonae. The sequence continues at coordinate 98,240,504 of OY998164.1, forward strand.
GACATCAGCATATAATATTTGTAATATAATTTTCGTATTATGTATTTAAAAAAAATACATATATGAAACTATGGAGCACTAAATTACGTATAATTATGTAGGTATCTTTTTTTCTGAATTCTCTTAATTGCCTAATTATTAAGCTGCAATCGCATGCGCGGCTGGCTTCTCACGGAACACAGCAGCGCATGCGCTAACTTTAAAAAACGCAAGCTCTAAATTTTTTGGCGGAACAACATTAGCACTAAATTAGCTCTAATTAGTTACATAGGTTCTAATAAAAAAATTGCAAGTTGAGCTGCTAGCTTCTTAAACAACCCAAGTAACATTTGGACGTCAAACTACGTCCTCTACTCGTTGGCTTAAAAACCCCGAGGTTGGCAAGCGGACTACAAATCTCAGTCCATACGACTTACAAATTCGGGTCCGCTTGACGTCGCTAATTGTACTTCAATGGTATATTAGTTTACCTATGACGACGTGATAATACGTCCGCCAGCTTACGTCATTTTATATTATTTAATTAATTACCTAATGGTGTACTTGTTTGGTAAATTTTAGGTAAAATATATGAATTATAACTCACTAACAATAAAAGTTATAAAAAAGAAGTTAAAAAACATCCAAATCAGTTACTTCAACCGAAGGCCAAAGCGTTTTGGTATTTTATGTGTTCCTTGTGGGATGCTCATCAAAAGATCTTGAGTGGAAATAACGAAAATTCAAACTTGGATGAGCATCCCACAAGGAACACACAAAAGGTCAAAGCGTTTTGGTCTTTTATGTGTTCCTTGTGGGATGCTCATCAAAAGATCTTGAGTGGAAATAACGAAAATTCAAACTTGGATGAGCATCTCACAAGGAACACACAAAAGGCCAAAGCGTTTTAGTATTTTGTGTGTTCCTTATGGGATGCTCATCCAAGTTTGAATTTTCGTTATTTCCACCCAAGATCTTTTGATGTTTTGTTTTAATAAAAGTTATGTTATTAAAAAAGGCACTTTACCAAGTAATCTAGGGCGAAATATTTCTGCGAGGTCCACTTTACTGCCTAAGTTGGTCAAGATCGAACGAAAAATATCCCCCCCCCTTCCAAATTAGCCCAAAATAGCAAAAAGAAAAGATATCTAAAAAAATATATTTTTTAAAGCACTATTTCGGTTATAATTAATACTAAAATCACCCAAGAATAATACTAAACGCATCTTTAAGGCATTATTAAGTCTCTTTTATTGTTTTTTTTTCAAGAAAATCAAGAAAAAAATTGTTGTCAATAATGGCTTGCAACTCCAAAATGGCCATATTTATCACATATTTCGACAACGACAACGATTTGCAGCTCTAATTTTATCCAAATCTAACTAGCCAACGTTAAACTACGTAATATATGCAAACGTTCGGAATCCGCCTCCATTCTTCGTTGGACATGTAACCAAAACTGACTTAAAAGAAGGATAAAAATTGTTGGTTCCCCATCAAAAAAAGCGACATTAAACAATATCAGTGTGACCCCACTAATGCTCCAGATAAAGTGGACTGGAAAAAATATAAGTGCGAGCTGAAGGTCCATCAGATTTTTGGTTGGCAGATACAAAATTGTAGGTTAAGTATCTTTCTTTCTCTTCGTTCCTTTTTTGGTAGGTGTCCAAATAAGGACCCTGAAATGCGACGTGGATTAAGGTAACAAGGCCGACGATGTTTCATTTCGATTTAGGTATAGGCGTTAAAACAGTCGGCTTTGAAACGTAAACTGACGTGAATCCGTCTGGGCAAATATTTGTACAAATTAAGTTGCCTATTTTGACGTCGTTTAAGGTTCGCATATGCGTACCTGACTCCGTAAACGTCGGATTTTATTACAAAAGACGTTTGTCGTTTGACTTACTAGTAGACAACTTTATTTTGATACGACGTCACTTTATGACAGATTAGGTTGGAAGACGGATAAATGCTACTTGGAATAAAAATATCGGGTTTTCCGTCAAAATTAATAATCTTTTTTAGTTTTTCACCCACAAAATACTCAGTAAAAAAACCTAGTAGAGTGACTAACTAGGTTTGCGCTTAAAATAAATTTCCCAAATTCCCATATTGATAATAATTCTCGTCCCTATTTTTTTGAAGTTTTTAAGGAATATTGAGTTCTATATTTGCTGTCCCGAACAACGAGAGAAACAGCCAGAATAAGAACGTTTGAATCCCGTAATAGAAAAGCTAGTAAATAGTGACTTTTACTAGGTTTTCGCTAAGAATGAATTTCCCAAATTCAAAAAATTGATTGTAATTGCTCCATCTCCTGGCTCATCTCCCTTGTGTCTGCGCCTGTTTTTCAGAAGTTTTTAACATTAAGTACTATTATATTTGCCGCCACGAACAGTTACTACGTTTATACGCGCCTTAAACAGGTTTTATATAAGAACGGTTTCAAATAAAATCGCATTTTTCGAGGGTCTATACGTCGTTCATAAAGTGTCAGTTAAAAAAAAAACAATTAAAATAACGAAGATTTTTCGGTAAAACCAGGGTTGATTATTTCTGTAGGTTGAAAGCAATGCGTTTTAGTATTTATATATATATTTATAAAATCAGTTTTAAAGCGACATATCACTTTCCTAAATAGCTTAAAACAAAATCCGTGAACAAATTAGTCACAGGATTAGCTTATTCGTGTAGGGCTAAAGAATACTGCCATTTTCTTATAGGGGGTCCGAATGAGCAATTTTCGTCATGAGCACTTTCCCCAAAATGTACAGGGTGAGCTACGACAAAACTAAAGGTTCGATAATAATGGTTTCTGCAGATCTGATTCAACACATAACGACCTACATGTGACGTTGACTTTTATTTTAACCTGTTAGTTAGTATTTAGGTAGTCAGAAATATATATTCGTACTTTTATTATTTTCATTATTATAATCTAAAATCCTTTTGAAACCTAAATACTTGAGTTACAATATTTATTGCTTACGGGGCAGGCAGGCAGGCAATGGAAAGATTAAGATTTTTTTTTAAAAGACAGTTGACTTTCGGTCATAGACGAGAAAAGAGCTTTAGTTAAGCATGTGGTGATTTTAGAGTAAATCATAGAGTTTGAATTAATAAAGAGAGAATAATAATGAGTCGATATGTAGAAAGTGAAATGATGTGATAAGGCGATGTATTCTAGTAGTGTAGGCAATATGGCGGTCCACTACTACGCCGGCGTTCCTTCAGATTGGTACTTGTAAGTTTGAGGGGTTCTTACATGCTTTCTGAATGACACATCAAGGTGGAAGGGTTCATGAAGGGCAACCCTATCACTTGGATGTTGGGATGCTAATTGTTTAGCGGCAATGAAGCGTCCGGGGAAGCCCCTTTACTTATTTTAGGGTGACATGTCGAAGAAAGAATAATTACCTAATAACAAGTAAACACCGGTATTAAATTGAAATAAGATATAAGGAGATGATTATGACCAGATGATGTTGTATGAATGATAAGAGGGCGGCATAGGGCCCCCGGTGAGTAAAACCATGTTTTTGCTAGTTGATCAAACAGTAAGCTCTTGATTTATTTTTTATGTGTTTGCTGACCTGCCTGTCAAGACGTAGGTATTAGAATTATTAAACAGGACGATTGATTAAAAATTGCAAAAGCAGTGATTGATGATACCTTGGTAAATATCCAGTGCTCAAAAGGTGAGTTTTATAATTAAAAATTTACCTATATATTGAGGTACTTTACATACATTTTTGATATTAGTACTAATGTCCGTATGTGTACAGGGTAAGCCAAAAAATAAGCCTGAAATTGCTCAAAATCCCTTATTTTAGAAGCACATTTGACGCTTGCAGGAGAAGCGAAAAAAAATTTATGCACACAAAATGAGCGATAAACTTTCAAATATGTACAGAGTACGCCAAAACATCCTCCTTACAAAGAAACTACCAATCAGGCAACACTTATTTTAGGCTACAGACCACAACAAACACATTTTACTTTTATTAGGGATATTGTATGTTTACATGGTGAGTCTAGAAATATTTTTGAAATTGGTCCAAATGCCATACCTAGTTTTAAAGTTGATTTAACGTTTAAATAAGCGGATAACTAAGGAACAGTTAATTTTTATTGCTTACTAGAACCGCAGAAAATATTTTTCACTGTGATACCTCTCATCGAATATGTACAGAGTAAGTCAAGAAATACGCCTGAAATGACTGAAAATCGCTTATTATAAAATTCGACTATTAAAAGGGTACGCCAAAAGGAGGTTAAGCAACTCGAGAAATACACCATTATAACGTGACTAACTACTTTAAAAAAAAAAAAAACAACTAGATAAGCAACGGAATTATTTTTTTAAATATGATCTTACAAGACACAACCAAAATTTTAACATTACTGATTACACCTCTTTTGAATGCCTTTCTTTGCGTACTCCGTATACATTCAAAAGTTTGTAGCTAACAAAATTATGTATTCAAAATCCTGAATGACTCGATGGGTCTATTATTGGTTAAATGTCTATGTTTAGAACTAGGTGATTTAGAGCAATTTTAAAAGTATTTCCTGGCTCACCCTGTATGTATATGATACCCTAAATTAAGGTAAAAAATGTCAGGTGTGGTCCGTAGAATAACAAAACAAATAAATAAGTGTTGTTTGATTAGTATAGACCATATAGCCTTTGTAAGGACAATTTGAAAAGGTTAAAAAAAAGAATTTCGTATGTTTTGGCGTAGTCTGTACATTTCTCATTTTATGTGCATTTTTTGTAGGGTATCAAAGACCATTTTTTTTCGCTGCTCCTATAAGCGTCAAATATGCTTCTAAAATAAGGAATTTTCAGCAATTTCAGGCGTATTTTTTGGCTTACCCTGTACAGATAGGGACATTAGTAATAATATCAAAAATGTAGGTCGTTATGTGCTGAATCAGATCTGCAGAAACCATTATTATCCAATCTTTAGTTTTGTCGTAAACGAAGGTTAACTTTAGTAAAAAAAGGCCATTTTTGTAACTTTAAGTCTAATTTCTAGCTCACCCTGTACATGTTAAGGAAAGTGCTCATGACGAAAATTGCTCATTGAGACCCCCTATACAACATATTAAAATATTAAAAAAAATGAACCGAAACATATCCCCCATAAGAAAATGGTTTTGAAACAAGTGTTCAAAGTAACTGTGAAAAATCAGTTCTGTGTTTTTATTCTAAAGTAAACAAATGTTATTTTTTGTGTAATAAGCAGGAAATTAATTGTTTGGTGCAGTGAAATTTGTTATAATATGAACAGTAAACAAAATTGAGCAAAAGTTACTTCAAAATCTCTTTTAAATCTCAGTAAATAGGCAGATTCATTAACTATTATTTTAATTATGTGCATTCAATTGTTCAGACGATGACTTAGGTACCTGATCTCAGGTCACCTGAGATAAAATTTATACTTTTATCGGTTTTTGATTTATTGAATATTTACCCACAAAAACCAATTTTGTGTTGCCACTAAATTATAAATAAAGATAAAACTATACAGGGATCAACAAGAACACAGATTATGGGAAGCTGGGGGAAATCTGGATGTAGTATGAGGACCCTCAGCCCTAGTCTCCTGAAATTTTATTTTTTAGACTGCTGATGCTTGTTAAATTTTTAATGTGATTTTGTTTAGACTTACAAGTGAAACTTTTAAATATCTAATACTAAAATTAAAATAAATTAAAAAAGAAAAAAAAATACAGAATGCAGATGGAATGTTTCACCTGTGATTCAAATTGCATCTTTAAACGAAGACCACAAAGGATGGTGAGTTATTTGGTGCTAAATGTGATGACTGCAACAAAACTTTTTGTAAAGTATGTGCTGGTTTGGGATCTTCAGAGTGTGATAGTTTAATCACAAGTAATAGAAAGTTGCTCTGTTTCTGTAATGAATGTAAAAGTACACATGGCCAACTACGCAAGGAGTTGGATAGTATTCGGATAAAGATGATGACAGATATTCAGTTTTTGAATGTTGAATATATAGCAAAAATTGATAAAGTGGAATGTAATGGTAAGAACTTGGAGATGAAATGCAGAGAAAAGGATGATAAAATACTGCTTTTATCAAATAACTTGGAAACTATAAATGATCAATTCGTTGTAGAAATTAATAACTTAAAGCTGGAAATAGAAAATAAAAATAATCACATAAAGAGACTTAAAAGAAATACAAGCGACTTTGAAGTAGAAGCAATTGAGTCTGAAAAATATTTTGTATCGGAAATAAATAATTACAAACAACTTATTGAAGATCTTAGGAAGGAGATAGTAAAACTTAAATATGAAAACAAATGTTTATTGTCGAATCAACCAATATGGCAGAACTTGAAATGGAGAAAATCAGAGTTGAACTGGATATTTTCAAAAATAAAATAGGTAACATATTAAAAGAAAAAGATTTAATTGAGAGTAATCTACTGCAGGCTAAGCAAAAAATAGGGCATTTAAAAAAAGAGGAAAGCAAACATGGAGAGAAAATTAGGAAAAAGGTGAAGAAGTTAGAGACAGTTATTGAGGTAAAGGAAGACTTAATAAAAAACTTAAAGGACAAAATGTTAAACTATGATATTTTAATAGCTGAATTTTCTAAAAACAGTTTAAATGAAAGTGACAATGTTTGCAAAATAAAAAAGCAACTAGAAGACCTTCAAAACGACTACAAAAACCTCATCACTACTATAAGAATCTTGGAAAAAGACAACAATATTTTACAAGTCGAATTAGAAAGTTTAAAAACACACAGCAAAAAAATTAAAGAATCAAATCTGTTAAAACTGACTTCAGAAGATGGATCAATTATAAAAACCAGAAACGATTTAGGTATTAATAAAATCACTCCTATTAAATCTAAGATTATTGTATTAACTGATGAGTATGGAAAACACCTCTTTCCATATTTAAGAAACATGTTTTGCGAAAGCTTTAATATACAAGTCATAAGCAAGCCAAAGGCTGTATTTAGAGACGTAGTGAATGGATTTGATAGCTCTCTCTAGCTGGGTTTAACAATTACGACATAAAAAGTAGTGACATAACATCACTTGCCAATAAATGTTTTTATACTAATCTGATATTTTGTTCATTGCCGGCTAATTTAAAAAATGTTGATTTTATAAACCAAAAAATTTCTACCTGTGTAAACAATTTAACAAAATTTTCTGTAAACATAAATTATCTGGACATTGGCAGCAAATTTAGTTATTCTGACTATGTAAATAATAGTGTTTTCTTGAATAAAAAGGGATTAACAAAAATGGCTTCATGGATGCATAATTGTATTTTAACTTTTCATAATAATGCCTCGAAATCATGTTTAAGACAAATTCCTTTGGTAAAAAATATTTTTATAAATTCAGAAAAGATTTATTTCTCAAACACAGAACATTTTAAGAAAAATATAACTGCGGTAGGTGGTGAAACAGAAATTGTTAACTCCTCAGATAGTAATAGCAGTAGAGTAGTAAAAAATAATGTTAATTTAAGTACCATATCAATTATCACCTTAAACATACAATCGGTGCGTAATAAAATAAGTGAACTTCAGGTATTTCTAGCAAACAACAAAAATCCAGATCTAGTCCTACTGACAGAGCATTGGTTGAAGGATTTCGAGCCTATTCATTTTCCAGATTATTACATTGTCACTAATTATTGTCGGCAAAGGGGTTATGGTGGCACCATAATATTAGTGAAAACGTCATTTTCCCAAGAATACTGCCTTGAACCAGTGAATAAATTTGATCATTTGTGCATTGAGAAAGAGTTTGAGTTCTCCATAGCCTTTAATAAGAAGTGCAATCTTTATATAATTTGTATATACAGGCCACCAAACTCTAATGCTAAAGTTTTTTTGACAAACTTAGAATCTATCTTAATAAATATACCAGCTAATTCTAAGATTATTTTGTCTGGTGATTTAAATATTAATTTTATTGATAATAAGTCAAATATAACCTTGGCTTTAAAACACTTTTTAAGATGCTATGGTCTTACTATGTTTGTAAATTCTCCAACAAGAGTTACCACTGAATCAGAGAGCCTCATAGATTATTTTTGTACTAACTTAGATCGGGAACAGGTTGAGTGTAACGTTATTTCTACCCCTTGTATTTCTGATCATGAGGCCTTGTTAGCAAATTTCTCTTTGTTTAAAATTAGTCAGAAAAAAGCTGCAAGATATGGAAGAATATTTTCAAAAAAAAACTTTAATAATTTTGATGTTGAATGTTCTTGTACTGATTGGGGATGTGTAACCGAGTCGGAAAACTCTCTTGAAAGGTTTCACTTACTTTTGCGGACCGCATTTGATAAGAGCTTTCCATTGCGTAAGATGAGATCAAAAAACATCAAAAAAATCTTGGATGACTAAAGGTATAAAAAATTCTTCAAGAAATTTAAGAATCCTCTACTACATAAAAAAAAAACATAATTAATGAAGATTTTAATAAATATTTTAGTACGTATCGGAAAATATACAAACGGATTATCAGAGCGGCAAAGGAATTATATTATCAAAAAAGAATTTCAAATGCAAAAAACACTGCTAAAGAAGCCTGGTCCATAGTGAATGACTTAAGAGGGAAAAATAGTTATGCTAAACTACCACCTGACATAGATATTAATGCACTGAATGAATATTATTGCACTGTAGCAGAAAAACTTACTAAAAATGTACATCCAGAAACCGATCCCTTATCTTATCTTGATCATTCTAATTATGTAAATGAAACTTTTATTCTTGCAAACACTAACATTTATGAACTAAAGGAAATTCTTAAAGATATAAATAAAGGCAACTCCACAGGAATTGATGAAATCCCTATTAAAATTTATCCTAACTTAAATGACAAGGTTCTTTTTACTTTAGTTTATGCTATAAATAAGTGCTTTTCTGTGGGTTATTTTCCTGATTTTTTAAAGACAGCATTAGTGATCCCATTGCACAAAGGGGGATCATATACGGAACCAGCTAATTTTAGGCCTATATCTCTTCTCAAAATTTTAGCAAAAATTGTTGAAAAAATCGTTAAAAAAAGGTTAGTCGGGTTTCTTGAGCAAAATAATATTCTAAGTATATCTATATCAATATGGTTTTCAGAGCGGTAAAGGCACAAATGATGCGGTGTTTTCCTTTTGGGAAAGTTTGTATTTTAAATTAAATTTCAGAGAAGTGGCAGCTGCAGTTTTTTGTGATTTCAGCAAAGCTTTTGATTGTGTAGTGCATGATATTTTGCTAAAAAAACTCGAATTCTATGGAATAAGGGAAATGGCTCTTAAATTTTTTGATTCTTATATTTCTGGAAGGAACCAAGCCGTCAAAAATAATCAATGTGTATCTTCATTAAAACCAATTAACGCAGGTGTTCCTCAAGGCTCTGTACTTGGCCCTATCTTATTCCTGCTTTATATTGAGGATCTTTTAAAATTACCTATTGAAGGTCAATTTACTGCTTTTGCAGATGATTTAACGCCACTTTGGCATCACAAAAATGCAAATATTTTAAAACAAATCATTGCCCGGGACTTAGGTTTAATTAAAAAATGGTGCGATGCCAATTTCTTATGTTTAAATTTTCAGAAAACTAAAATACTTAGCTTTAGGTTTACCTATGATGACCTAAATTTATCAGACCATATAATTATGTTCAGCGACAGTACAAAATTCTTAGGGATACAAATTGACAGTCAGCTTAAATTTTCGCTGAACTTGGTCATAAAATGGCTAAAACAACATACTATGCATTAGTAGAATCTCACTTGCGCTATGGAATAGCCTTTTGGGGAAATTGCCATAACTATCTGTTTCAATCAGTTTTTATTATACAAAAACGTTGTATCAGATATTTATCCGGTGCAAAACTTAGAGAACATTGTAAACCTCTTTTTCAAAAAGAAGGTATACTTACCCTAACATCTCTCTATATTTTAGAAACTGTATGCCTTGTACATAAAAAATATAAGGGTACAACTCATGCACACCCTTATCAAACAAGAAACTATAATAATGTTCCTCTGCCTGTTCCAAGGTCTACTTTAACTCAGAATTCTTTAATTTACAGAGGTGGGAAAATTTATAATAAACTGCGAGTAGATCTAAAAAACATAAATTGTCAAAAAAAGTTTAAAAAAAGTGTCATGATAATTTGTAGGTGATTCATTTGAAAGTTCCACTTGTTTATTCCTTTGTTGTGTAATACATAAAAGTTTGTCTGTGTTTACCTAAAAGTTTGTATTTTGTTAATCTTTGTATTCTGTGTGTTAAAACTTATATTTTAATTGCATTTACGTATGTTTTATTTTTAACAACCTTTTACTCTTGTAAAATAAATTTACTCTTAGTCTAAATATTATTTTTTAACAAATTGCTAATTTTTTTAGATTTTGTGTCTTACTTGTCTTTCACATTTTTTAATTTTGCATATTTTATTTTTACTGTGATTTTTACTTTATTATTTTATTTATTATATTTTGACGTACTTTTAGACTAGATATTATTTTTACAAACAAAATTTAGAATTGTGATATAGATAAAGAGGTACTATATATATTCAACTAGCTCTAAGTCTGTGCTTTGTCAATGAAATTCTACTTTTCGGACAATAAAGCTTATTAAAATAAATAAATAAAAATAGGGTTCTTTATAAACATCTGTGGAGACTGGCTAATGTTGTGAAACATTAAACAATAACAATTAAATGCATTTTTTTAAAATAATAAAATGAACAATCCTGAGAAGCAAACCATTTATTTAAATAAACTATAGTTATTTAATTTGGTGAGTTATTTTATTTTTTTAAAAGTCAATGAACTCACTAGGCAACAAAGTAAAAATTTAAGGGATGTCTTAATTTTACCTAATCCTAATAGCTCACTCTATCACTAAGGGTCTTTTCCGCGGCTTGGGGTTAGGAGAACATAATATCCCATTGTCCTAACCTAATTTTTTTACAGTTACAAATATTGAGAAACCCCAAATTCTTCTTTAGCCTTCTTTCTACTCCAACTTTGAGGTAAACATGATATAACTAGCATATTCTCACTACTCTTTTCCGTTTTTAAAAATTTGTCCTTTAACTGCTCAATCATTTCTCTTTCTTCACTCGGACTCCTTTATTAGCGTTGAATCTGGTTCCTTTGTAAATGCTTTCGCAATTGAATTTTGTACGAAATCATTTTTTTCTTTTATTCGGCGGCACTCCCAGAAGCTCCAATGACTTGTTTGGAACTTGAATGGGTCTAAAAAAATTTTTAAATGAGTTTTTTTTACAAGAAAACTAATAGGGGGGGGGAGTAATAGGTGACCCAAAATTTTTAAATAATGCCAAGAAAATACATATATATAATATATAAATAAAAAAATACTATTTGTTACTTACCTTTCCTCTTCTTCTTTAGATGCCTTAAACTCTCTTAAAAGCTTAAGTCTACAACTATTGCAGATTTTCCTTCCCATTCTGGCATTTTTGTAATTACATCAGTGGCGCACCGAGGGAGGGGGGGGGGGTTGGGCTTTCATGTTACAATTATTTGTAACTAATCTAAGTAGCTTTGTTCAGATCTTTGAGCTTCCTAGAACATAGACACAGAGCTTCGTTTTTGTCTAGCAATATTATCTTTTTCGCTATTATCCTTCTGTAGCTCAAAAATCATCGATTTTAGCTCATCAACTAGCGTGCCATCAATGCTTAATTCATCGTTATAAGCTTTATCATAACATTCGCGCGAGCATACTATGATATTACCCTGTAAAATGTGTGTCAATCACAACTTTAATTTTTAACAACTCGTGCAACTTTTTCAGAACTGTGTATATCAATCGCTTCCCCCCCCCCCCCGACCGACGAGTGGTACTGCGGTTGGCACGCGATATTCACCTATATGTTATCGCACACTCGTTTGTTTTGTATTATTTTATTACCTCTACTCAATCAGCTTCTTGAACTTTATAACATTCACCAAAAAACTAAGTTTAATTCAAATTTTATCACACCTATTTTACAAAGAAAAACCTAGGATACCATAAAATGGGACCCCCAATGTTGACCTGATATAGACTAAATTAAATATAGCCTGTGTTGTTTTTAATCTTGCAGATCTTATAGTGATAACTACAGTAGTATTTTTCAACCAAAACCAATCAATGTTTTTATGGTGTTTATTTTTTTTTTCATAACTTGAGCTCTACTTGTTATTAGAATAAATAGATTATATATTTAACTTTTAAGCTTTGTCAACGAGATTTCTGGCATCTAACCCAATCTAGTGTTTTAAAAATGTTGAAAAAAACAATCAAAATTTTTTTGCCAAAATTTTCGCCTGCAGCGCTGCAGCATTACTGTTACAATTTTGTTCACTTTTATGCAAATTTTTTGTCAACAACAAATGCGTAAAAATAGCCCCCCCCCCGGACTGATTTCTGGCCACGCCATCGCCACTGGGAAACAACATAAACAAACTGATTGACCACCAAAATAAAATCAGCCATAAATAAAACGGCAAAAAACAAAATTCTCGAGGCGATTTTTAATAAAATCAATCCAAAATCAATTTAACCAAATACTAAATATTTTATGTTATTTTACATCAAAAAATTAAATTCAATAGACGGATTTCCTTGCGCAACATAGTGCAATGAGGTGCAAGTTTCACTGAAAATTGACCGAAAAAATCTGGTTTTATGTTATTAAGCATTGATTTATAAATTGAATTTTTATTATTTTAAGTAAATATGGAAATATTCACAAATTGTTGCTTAATTTTTTAGTCTGCTTTGTCAAGGGAATTGAACTGTTCTGTATAATAATAAAGCACTTTTGAGTTCGAATTTCAAAAAACAGAAACTATTCAGTAACATTGTGCAATAGAGAACAATTAACATTAATAATAATTGTTTAGTGGTATTTGAACAATAAGCACTGTAAGCAAACCAACTCAAATAAAATTGGTAATTATCTAAAAAGATATTAATCTATTGAAATATTAGGTAGCTAAATTAAAACATGTTGTAATTTATTCCCTTATTAATCAATTACCATTAAAATAGTTTAGAAGATATGATGAAAGATAAATGCAAAGATTAGGAAAATTGTAAAATTTTCTCCGATTTCTTATTTGTTAAGACAAATGTTTAAATTTTTAGATGGTGCAGTTATGACAGTTTTTCTGTACCTTTGTCTGTAGGTAGGGGAAGCTGGGGCACATTTCAACAATTTCATTTTTAAATTTTTACCAATTGGATTTAGAAGTAATCTAACTTAAAAAAAATAACAATGCCAAAACACAATAAAAATAAAAGTAAAATGAAAAGGCTTGCAGATGTTTAAATGTGCTCCAAAGTAGGGGTAACTTTGAACCGAGCTTTGAACATTTTTGAAGCACATTTGAACACTACAAAAAATCTTAAAAATTCTACAAAAATAAATTACACGAAATGTTAAAATCGAGGTTAAAATATGATCTGCATTTACATATTTTTAAAAATCAAATTTAAGGAGCAATACTGATAGAGCTTGGGTGTATTATTGTTCTTTTCTTTTTTTATGTCACTTCCTAACATCTTAAAAATAAAAAAGTTATTTTTTAATTAATAAAAACACTATTTTTTTTTTAATATTTTAGTTTTTTCCTATAACAACAAAAGGTAATTTGACCAGAGTTGGGGATGAATCAAAGAATATTTTATTTTGACTATATGGTGTTAAATATCGATGTTTACTCTTTGTGCAATTGTGATTAGTCCAGTTTACAGTTGTCTTCATTTTACCAATATAGAATGGCTTATAATCTGATGGTTCCCCTAATTCTCAGTGATGATGATTTTGTAGGTATGGTACATAGTTTTATTTTATGTTCTTATATTCTGTTTAGTTTTTAAGTATCTAAGTATTTTGATTTTTAATGTTCTTTTGTTTTATTTTAAGTTGGTTTATTTTCTTTTATTTAATAAAAATTTCAACTAGAAATATGATTTTGTTTTCCTCTATTATCTTGCTAAAATAGGAAAATAAAAATATTATTTTGCATTATCTATTTTTTTTTATTTCAGTCAATTGACTGGTCATTTGACCAAAAATGTGTTGACCGGTCAAATCCACAACCCTAATTATGCCTAAGACATACCTATTTCAATTAATTTGATTCAAATTTATTAATAACACCATTTACTGGTCTATGTAGTACCCTCGGTAGTACCCAAATGCAGGAGAAACATCAACTATCTTTGGATGGGGGATCCCAAGCACTGTCGTCAAATAGTGTTGAGAGTAAGAGTTTAATTATTGTAAAACTGCTCTTCAGAAATTTGCTCTAGACTCCCCTACTCACCTTTTTTTAAAAAGTACAGTTTGTCAAACACTGTCAAAAACAAATACCTTATTGTTGCTCACACAGTATGGAAATAAAAGTTGTTCTAAACTTAAACTTATTGGTTTTCTAAATTGTTTTTTTTATTTGTAAAGTACAGTAAAATAACTTACCAATGACACCAACTTAATGACAGGACCATAAATATCAACTGGCGAAACCTCAACTTCTAAAGTCTTACTTGAGTTAGTCACTAAATCACTTATCATCAAAATACACAGCACACTAGTCCCTACAAGTTTTGATATGTTGAGCCAGTTCCATGGAATATCCTTTTTTTTGCTGTTTAGAATGTAGTACACCTCAAGGAAGGCAAATGCCCAGAGAAAGATGCATGGGATCCAAACTAAAACAGTTTTCTCGAAGCACCTTGTGAAGTCCGGGTCATCAGTGTCCCATGTGATGGAGGAGTTCTAGACAAAAAAAAACAAATACTTAAGTTTGGGTATTTTATTAATTAGATAAATTCATGTCTTGCCAACCTATGCCCTGTTTGAATTGATACTTAATCTGAGTTTTACCCGAGATTTACAAATCTGACATTACTGTTCCTGTATGTTATATGACAAATATCCCTTTTTATTTTACCAAAGGAGAAAGAAGAAAAATAGAGAAAAAGACAGATATTCATCAATGTTGAACACAATTGGTGTCCATGCACTAGAGTATGTGACTCCCAGTGCCCAGAGGCCCTGTATACAATTTTTGACAGTTATTGTTTTACCAGAGGTAAGCAACTCGATTTGGCAGTTGTTAGGGAAATGTTCATAATAATAATAATAATATAATTTTTTTGTGTGTTGGCAACCATTCGAAATAAATAATTTTGTCAGTGTCACATCAAATTTTACATTTGATTAGTTACATATATGTGGTTTAAAAATCGAATATTGCGGTATAAGAAACTATAAATTTACTCGCGCCTACGACTTTCTATTGTTCCATTGTCCAATGGATTTACCAAACTTGAAAATTAATAAAAATAGTTAAATATGCGAGGTACATAAAATAAGTTATATATTATTATTATTGTTTTAAGAAAATGAGTAACAAAAAGATAGATCAATAAAATTTTTATATTTTACCTACTACTAACATTTTTAATATCTGTGTATCTTTTGTGAAAATTTGACATATTTTACTAACCAAAAAAGTCATCTTCATTCAAAAGCTGTCTGGCGAAATTATTATACAAAACGTCAGTACGTTTCATAAAATCGGTTTTACATGCAAATATGAAAAAAAATAGAAAGAGAGGGCAATTTGAGTTGCCCACCTCTGGTAAAACAACAACTGTCAAATGTATAGAGAGCCTCTACCAGTGCCCATTGGGCCTTATACCTAAAAGTATCAGGACACAGGGTCGACATGTAGGTACAGCAAACATGTTAAGTCATGACTAACTTCTCCATGTCTCTCCAAGTCTGTTTTGGCATCCTTCAATTGGTGAACAAATAATACATCTTCAAAATATCCCATGCCATAAACAACAAGGCAAGTCTACCCAAATCTTTCCCTCAGGAGTGTTTTATTAAAATTATACCAATACTTGTAACAAAACAAGCAAAAAGTTAAAATCCACTAATTTTATATATAATCCATATTGCTGAAACTGGTAGAGTAGTTTTTTAGTTACACCAATTTTAACTAAAAGAAGTATTAAAAAACCAAATTTTATTAAAACAAATTGTGTTGGGTTGGTAATAAGTGGGTTTTGAAGGTTATTGACATGTTTTTGGTCACCATCTTAAAATTTAAAATATCAACTCTTGTTTCAACTAATATCAACTTTTTTTTACACTACTACTTTTGAAAAACAAATGGAAGATGTGTGCACTGCAAATCTAATAAAAAAAAACTAAAAAACCCTGGTAATGCTAACTTCATACATACGTTAGCACTACCACCCTTATAACTTACACTTTTTAAAGATTACAGTAACAACAAAAACAGCAACAATAACAGTAACAATGGAACTGACAACAAGATACGTTTAATTTAATTTCAGAAAACAAATTTAGTCAAATTACATTTCATTGTACCAGCCTCCCTAAGTCACAAGTGACTTGTCAAGATGGATGGTATTACATCATTAAAAAGAAAATACATTTAGTAATCTAATATGTCACAGATCTTAAAAATTAAAGTCTTATAAAATTTTTATCACAGAGTATTTTCACTTATTGTAAATTGTTATATATTATTATACTACAACTACATAGAGTTTCAAGCTCCCAGAGTACCCCAGGAGTAGTTATGCCTGAACCCAATCCTCCAAGTTGAATTATTAGAATATGTTAAATTTTTGTTTGATGTAATTAAAGTTGATTTATTTTTATCCAATCGCTAAACAACAACAATAATAAAAATTCCAGCACAAATAATAATACAACTCTCGTTGCAGCAAGGAGAATGTCTAAAGATTCAATATTTCTAAGTAAACTGGATAAAAACACTACATTAAAAGACGTCGAAGAGTACATAACAAACACCTTCAAAAATCAGTTTGCCAGCCATCAGTTCGGATTGAAAAATTAGTGGTACACTCTGGAGATTACTGCAGTTTCAGAGTAGAAATACCACAAGCTGAACTCAACACCTTTCTAGATCACTTAAAATGGCATGATGATATAGTTGTGAAGAAATTAAGTTTTTTTCGATGAGAATACAGCGGAAGAGCGAGAGATTTTTTAAACTACAGAGGTGGCAGAGGCGGATTTAGAACCTCAATTAGCTACTAATTCTACCAACCATTATTGGAAAACAATACATGTCAACGTGCAAGGGATCTCGAATAAAATCCCACTTTTAGAGATTATTATTAACAACTGAAAAACCTACATTTCGAATATTCACTGAACATCATATGACAGAGGAACAGGCCAAAATTACAGTAGTTCCAGGATATCAAATGGTTTTGGTCTTAAATCGATTCTACCTTTAGAATCCACTTGCATTGTTTACAACAATGAACCTAGCGCCCTTGTCTATGTCATAACTAATGGTAGCTTCCTTTCTGCTATTAATAGAAGATCTCAAGTAGCAGATCATAGGGCCCAGATAATAACCATGCAGACGAATAACGTCTGTTTACTCAAAATAATATCTCTAGCTTAAATTTTTATCTATCAAAAAATATTTTTTAGCATCTTTATAAGATAGAAAATATAAACGAGCCTTTCAATTACTTTTGGTCAGATAGTTTGTATTTTCTGGTTCTCTGCTGTCCCATTGCAAAGAAAAAACATATTCGCAAAAAGTCAAATGCGTGGATAAATTCATATATATAATAAGAAATCGATGAAATTAAAAATTTATTCTAGATCACTAAACAAATCAATACCAAAGATGCACATGAACACTACAAAAAGGTAAAAAAAACCTTCTCAGAGAGAATTAACTTGGCAAAAAAAGAATACTACCAACATAAAATCATAAATTCAGAAAACTGCACAAAATCTGTTTGGCCGACAGTCAATACCAATTTGGGACGAATTAAAAAACAAACCATGAAGCATCAGCCTTAAATATAAATAATGACAGCATGGTTAACAACCATCTTCACATTGCTAACCACTTTTGTGAACTCTTTGCACATAGTGTTGAAACACTTCTTAATGCACAAACCACATCTAACATTTCATGTACTTTACCATCGATCAACTATTTTTATAGACTTTGTCTCAGAGGACGACTTACTTCGAGCCTTAAAATAGCTTAAAAACAAAAAAAACCTTGTAGCAGCTTAAATGATGTCCAGGAACCTTTCCAGAACAACTAAAACTAGGATATGTCATACCTTTTCACAAAAAAGGCAGCACTGAATTAGTATAAAACTACAGATCAATTACTGGGCTACCCACAATGTCTAAATTGCTTATATTCTTATATATAATATAATATATTATAATAATATGTGCCACTAATAACTAAAATACAGTTTAACAATAATGTCATGTCACCAAGGAATTTTAAAATTGTAAAACATTAACCCTAACATCAATTATCAATTGTCCTATCCGGTACAGAAAAAAAAAACAGAAAATAAAAGAAAGATACAAAGCAAACATTATTTTACTCTCCTATTAGAACGTGTCACTATAAAACTCTTGAATATAATAGTATGGCTTAAAAACCAACAATTTTTTGACTGATTCACGAAACTTTTTGAATGAATTTTCGGTTTTGCAATATTCTGGAATCTTGTTATACATTTTAAGGCTCTCATATATATTTTGGTAAAGGTATATCTTGATATTGTATTTTGTAATGTATTAAGTATTATTACTTTATTGTTAGCTGTTGAATGTGGTGCAATTCTTTTTTACTTACATGTATTTTTTTTAAGTTCTTTTTAAATAGACATAAAATTAAATTGATTTATCTTAAATTGTGCTGTCTTTTGTTTTTAAAATATACATAATATTAAACTTATTTGTTTAGGCTAAGTAAAAAGTTTGGTTTCTTGTTGTCATATATTTTAAAAACTAATTATGTTTTAAATATGATATTTTAAAGTATTATTTTATAACTGTTTTTATATTGTGCTTATATGCTGTTTTTATTTTAAATTTAAAATTTAGAAACCTGACTTTGTTATTGTTTCTTGTTCTGTCAGATATTTTATATATGAATTAGATTTTTAATATGGCTTTTAAATTATTATTTTATAAGTATTTTGTTTCATTTAAAAATGTTAGTATTTATAGAGGTAATTAACTAACTCTGGATGTCTTAGATAAATAGATACGAATTATGTAATTTAATTGTTATTATATTGTTTAATTCTTTACAATTCCACTGTAAAACCATTGTACTTATAAGAGCTAGTTGCTAATAAAGAAGTTATATATATTGGGAGAGGAATATTGTTTCGGTTTCGGGTGTTATAAGAATGATGACAAGTTGAACCCTTATATTTTTTGAAAACCAAACAAACTGTTGCTGACGACTATTCTAATGTGGTAGTTAGTGAATCAATACAGACTCTCTTAAAAGGATGTTCGGAAGTTGCCAATCTCATATCTCAATGGTGTAGTGATAACTCGCTTATTTTGAACAAAAACAAAACCGGACTAGTAACTTTCAGCAAATGAAAAAATACTTCATCATCTCTTTATGTCCAACTGAAACAAAAAACTGTCCCCACAACCAGTTCCATCAAATTCTTAGGTGTTCAATTGGATGATATATTAAGCTGGGAACAGCATACAACACTTCTAAAATCTAAAATTTCGAGTACTTGTGCTCTAGTGCCTGGAATGGGGCTCCTCATCCTGATATTTTCCCTATAAATCAAAATAACCATTCTGAGGATATGACTATAAGAACCAGGCAGGCATCAGAATTGGCTGTACCTAATCACTCCTCTACCTTCTTTGAGAACGGTGCCTTCTAAAGGGCTATCAAAGCATACAAATCCTTACCAAAGCAAATTAAAAGTATTCAAAACATTCCCAATTTTAAAAAAGCAGTTAAGGGATATGCCCTTGAAAATTGTTTTTATACTTTCCAATTTAGTTAAGTAGTTAATAATAATATAATCAATGTATTTTAATATTTAGTTTAAAGATATTCTTTGTATTTTTTTTCAAATTTAAAACATTTGATGTTGCTAGGTTTTACATATTGTAGAGTATTGTGAGCAATAAACTAAGTAAGTAAGACTGTTACAATAGCCCCAGAACGCGATCTCGTACCTCAGATATGACTCAATTAAAGCATAATACGCTGATTTTGCTATTTGAGGACTAAGCTCGTTGAAAGTCTGTCTCACTGCAAAGCAGCCGGATGACAATTTTTTAGTGAGATTAATAATGTGTTTATCAAATTTCAACCTATCATCAATGTGTATCCACAAAAACTTATCCTGATTTGCTCTTATGCTGCCGTTCTGTAAATCTATGTCAGAAATAGCAAATATAAATCCTAAAATTTTTGTTTTTTCAATATTAAAACACAAATAATTGGAATCACACCACTCTTTTATTTTGACAATATCCTGAGCAACCATCATCAGCGAAATTAGTTAAGCTTTGCTCGGATTGGAACTCTTGAGAGGTCATTGATGTATAAAATAAAGAGAATTGGTCCAAGAACTGAGCCCTGTGGAACACCAGTTCTGATCTCAAAGTTCCGTTCCTTACATACTGATTTCTGCCAGTGACAAAAGATTCCAAATATGATGAGGACAATCCTCTAAAGCCATAGATGTACAATTTTTTGGTTAGTATTTCGTGATTGACACAATCAAAAGCCTTAAAAAAATCGCAAAAGATGGCCGCTGCAAATTCCTTATCATTAAGGCTTAGATATAAGCTTTCCAAAAATAAAAAAATTGCATCATTAGTGCAAAAAAATTCTTGAAACCTAAATTGAGATTTGTTTATAATTTGATGTTTTTTAATAAATGTTAGTATTTGTGGGTAACAGATATGGGCCGAAAATTGACAGGATCATCATAAGAACCTGATTTGTGTAATGATATCACAACTGCTGTTTTTAGAGAACTGGGGAAAATTCCAGACAAAAAACTCTCATTAATTGCACAAGCCAAAACATCAAGAATACTGTCATTTAGGTTTTGAAATATTTTTACACATTTTTCATCTCTTCCTGAAGTGTTTTTATTTTTTATCTCTGTAAATACTTGTTTTAACTGCAAAACACTTATAGGCTGTATTAAGAACTCATCATTGACAAACAGGTCATGCAAATTAGCAAGTGGGTCAAGATCCAAATCCAAATTGGCAGTTAATTTATTTGCTATTGAACAATAGTGGTCTTTTAAGATATTGGGATTCAACTCAACAACAAAGTTGTATTTTGCCAGTTTAATAATCTTTTGATAAATGCTTTTGTATTAAGAATCTATCAGTGGCAAATTTTCTAATGTAACACAATGACCTTAAGTTTTTTGATGCTATTCTTATACCTTTAGTGATCCAGCACTTTTTTTCCCTTCTCTTTCGCATCTTGCACAAAGGAAAAGATTGATCAAGGCAATGTAATATCCTGTCCCAATTAAAATTGCAAACTTATTCCTTAAAATTTTGAAAATTTTTTTACTAGAAATTCTGCCTTGTTTTTGAGAGAAAGAATTCTTGGTGTTATTTTTAAAAGGACAATTAATTACCAATGCTTCATAATCTGAGAAATCAACTATGACAACCTGACCACCTATTTCGTCTTGAAAAAAATTTGTACAAAAGTAGTCAATTATGGTAGAAGTAGTTGTGGTAATTCTAGTAGGAGAGTTCACATGCATTTTAAGGTCATAAGAAATTAACAAGCTTTTAAAAAAATTAATATTTAAATCACCAGATGATAAAACTATTTTTGAACGTACAGGTAAGTCCATCAAAATAAACTCGAAGTTTGTTAAGAAAGTTACAACATTTGGCCTGGAGGCCGATAAATACATAAAATATACAAATTGTCTCGCAAATTGTATTTTTTAATTAAATCTATACCTGAGCATCTCCCGACAAATTAAAGAAATTAAAAATGTTTTTAAAAAACTAAAAAACTAAAATTCTTCAGGATGGGATAAAATTTCACTTCGTGTACTTGAAGCACTTCCTGACATGGCCCTAAATGCACTTCCTTTAGCTATTAACAAATCTTTTAGTACAGGAAAATTTCCTTTGTGTCTGAAAAAAGCATTTATTATACCCTTATATAAAAATGGAGATCACAAATGTCCTTCCAACTTTCGTCCTATAGCTTTACTTCCTTCCTTATCCAAAGTGATAGAAAAAATAGTACAAATTAGACTAACATCCTTTTTTTCTCAACATAACATTCTTAATAACTCTCAGTTTGGCTTTCAGGCTGAAAAAAGTACTAGTGATGCTATTTTTAACTTTTTGGAGCACCTATATATCACACTCAACTCTGGGGAAAGGGCTACGGCAGTATTCTGTGATCTATCCAAGGCGTTCGATTGTGTAGATCACAGAATATTGTTAAGAAAGTTTCATGCCTATGGTGTACGAGGTTTTGAGCTAGAGTGGACGCATTCTTACTTATATGACAGGACACAGTCAGTTATTTTTTAATGATAATATCCCTTCTGAAGAAGCTATACACTTTGGCGTACCTCAGGGGTCCATTCTAGGACCTCTCTTATTTTTAATATTTATTAATGACATTTTATATCTTCCAATCAGTAGAGAGTTTACGGCATTTGCGGATGATCAGACAGTCCTTTGGCATGACATTGATACTGATAGATTGTCAGCAACAGTTCAAAATGATATGGCACTAATTAAAGAATGGTGCGATGCAAATAGATTATCTTTTAATATATCTAAAACAAACATATTAAACTTTAAGTGTGAGATTGGTGGGATTCTTCTCGAAAATGAAAGCATTTCTAATGTTGAAGCAAATAAATTTTTAGGTATATATATTGACAAAAATCTGAAATTTCAAGACCATTTAACAATTCTTAAGAACAAAATTGCTTCAGGATGTTATGCGTTAAGAGTGATTTTGGAAAATCTCGGCCTTGATGTGGCCAGGGGTGCATATTTTTTGCTTATCGCATCTCATTGGTCTTATGGAATCTGCTACTGGGGATCCTGTTCGAATTTTGTTTGCCGTGTTTGTTTTGCAAAAAAGAGCATTTAGGAGTTTATGTAGAGTCACAAGACAGACGTCATGTAGACCTTTATTTGCAGAAACATAGAATACTGACTTTATGTTGTATATTTATCTTGGAAAGTGTGTGTCTTGTTTATAAAAAATACAAAAATGAGCTAGACAGGGAAAGGCAATATAGTGTTCGTCGGCCATGTATGTTGCAATTGCCAATTCCTCACTCAACTCTCTTTAAAAATTCGTTTGTGTACAACACAAAAAAAATGTTTAATCACTTACCTATAAATTTAAGAGAAGTTAATTGCTATAAAAGTTTTAGACTCTTGACAAAAAAGTATTTGATAACAAAAACATATTATTCCCTAGATGAGTTTTATTTATAATTTGTGGACATTTCATTTAACAGATTTTAATACGTTTTTTTTTTAATTATAATTAATAAGTAACTCAGTGTTCCTAATTAATGTGTACCTATTGAAAATTTTAACCCTTATTTTAAGTATTATTTGGTAATCATTTTTATTCTTCATTTATATAAATAATAATAGGCACATATCATGCTTTTTACTGGATGTAACAATGTCACAAGTAGCTATAGATAGTTTATTTTAATCTCATTTAAGCATGGCTTTGTCAATGGTTTTTACAATTTCTGACAATAAAGCTACTTTTGAATTTGAATTTGAAAATTTTGAAGTCATACAATACTCTGGAACACAGCATGGCGCCCACAACTCCAGTTAATGCTCTGTGAGGAGTAAGTTACCTATTTTATTTCTCAAAAAATGAATATTAAGTTGTACAATTGAAATGGAATTTTTTGTAATTAAATTTGTGTTTTTATGATATGAAGATGCTGAAAATCCTGATTTAAAAAATCTGTACTATCAATACTTGTAGATACATTATTTGTTTGCATATCCATATTTTCATGACTCTCAATTTGAATTTATTGTTATAATCTTTTGAGCAGTAATAAAAGCTTTTCACAGCTTCGCTCATTAGTTTAGCCAAATTATTTAAACCAAATCTGTTTAGATAAGGCGAATTATATTTAAAACATTTAGTGTTAAGATGAATATTAGTAGGTAAATACCTCGGTAAATACTTAATATTGTTATTTAATCTAGTCAAATTAAGAGGAATGTTGTAAATTTCATTGTTTGCCAAACTAGGGAACTGTGAATAATAACTACCATTTACAGGAGAAGAACATATTAGAAGATTTGTAAAAAAACATTTGTTGGACAAAATTGTAATACATTTTTTAGTGAATTTTTTTATTGACAATCCTACTAAAACTAGAACATAGTCTTTATTTGTAAACTCTTTAATGTGGAAGTCAGCGTATACTGCATAATTACCCTTTTCGGTAATTGTGCAGTATACGGTTTTCTGCCATTTTTAATTTTTTTTTGAAAAATTCTTTATGGGGGCACCTTCTAGGGTCCCTAGGACCCCAAATAGATAGATAGATAGATAGATAGATTCTTTATTGGTGCTAATAATGCTTACGCACTTACACAAGTCAAAAATTTTACAAAAATAATGTCACAATGTCTTATAAATAACAATATTTAGCATTAAAAAAAATCATTAACAAATCTAAAAACAAATTTTAAAAGTCGTAAAAACCAAAAAAAAAACAAGTGTAATAATTATGATAAAAGATAAAAGAAACATAAGAAATTTAAAAACTTAAAAATCCGCCTGCGCCCGATTTTTTTTTTTTTTTAACGAGAAAAAAGGGTGCCCAGGGGGGGGTTGTAAAGTGTTTTTTTAATTGTTTTGGGTTGGTTTGGATTAGGTTGGGTTAGACTGTGTTGGTTTGGTTTGTTTTAGTGAAGAAAAATAAAAAAAAAACAAAAAAAAATAAAAAAAAAAACCAACTGGCGCAGACGGATTTGGGGTCCTAGGGACCCTAGAAGGTGCCCCCATAAAGAATTTTTCAAAAAAAATCAAACATGGCAGAAAACCATATACTGCATAATTACCCCCTTTTCTAGTACAGGTAATTATGCAGTATACAGTTTTCTGCCATTTTTGATTTTTTATGAAGAAAAATTCTTTATGGGGGTACCTACTAAGGTCACCAAATCCACCTGCACCAGATTTTTTTTTAAGAGGAAAAAAGTGTGCCCGGGGCGGGTTATAATGTGTTTTTTTGATCGTTTTGGGTTGGTCTGTGTTGGATTGGGTCATTTTAGATTTAAAAAAAATTTAAAAAACCAACCGGCACAGGCGGATTTGGGATCCTAGGGACCCTAGTAGGTGTCCCCATAAAGAATTTTTGGTAATTATGCAGTATACGGTTTTCTGCCATTTTTGATTTTTTTTGAAAAATTCTTTATGGGGGCACCTTCTAGGGTCCCTAGGACCCCAAATCCGCCTGCGCCCGATTTTTTTTTTTTTTTTTTTTTTTTTAACGAGAAAAAAGGTGCCCAGGGGGGGTTGTAAAGTGTTTTTTGTAATTGTTTTGGGTTGGTTTGGATTAGGTTGGGTTGGACTGTGTTGGTTTGGTTTGTTTTAGTGAAAAAAAATTAAAAAAAATCAAAAAAAAACCAAAAAAAAAACCAACCGGCGCAGACGGATTTAAGGTCCTAGGGACCCTAGAAGGTGCCCCCATAAAGAATTTTTCAAAAAAAATCAAAAATGGCATTAAGCCACTATCAATTGACGTCACAAGCTAAAAACAGTTGAGCATCGGCAGAAAATTATTTTTGCCCATCCCTACTTTAATTTTGCTCATAGAAATTTAAAATGGTTCATTGATTGTCATTACAACCAAAATTTTATGCTAGGGTATTGACATTTCAAGGTTATAACATCTTTCAAGCATTTTTTCAGTGACCTACATCAGAAAATTTGCAAATTTTAGATTTTCTGAATTATAGAACTGATATCTTGTGCTTTTAATGTTAAGAAACTAGCGGCTAGCTCTTTAAAGTGTTCATTTAGTTTTTTAAACAACTTTTTGTTGTCCTTCCAGTGTACAGTATCTTAAGGAACTCTTTGTACTCCTTCGAGTTTATAGTGTTTTAAGGAACTCTTTGTACTCCTGTTGTGTATTGCCAGAAAACAATAAAGGTAGGTACATAAATAATAGCTTAAAATAGCAAAACAAATACCTCCTTTATATGGGCCCTTTAAAACATTTAAAATAAAGGGTTTTCTAAAAGAATGTGGGTAAAGTTATGACTGTCCCTATCTATTTGCAAAATGGCAAATGCTAAAGTTACAACAGTTGCAGAAAATCCGATTTTTTCACAAGAACACCAACAAAACTGAATCATATTTAGGAAAATCTGACCTAACCTAACTTAATCCAACACAAAAAAGCATGGTGATTATGCAGTATACAGTTCCCTGCCATTTTTGATTTAATATGAAAAATTCTTTATGGGGGCACCTACTAGGGTCCCTAGGGGGGCACCTACTGGGGTCCCTAGGACCCCAAATCCGCCTGCGCTGGTTGGTTTTTTTTTTCAATTTTTTTTTTATTTTTT